>OY755240.1:44725507-45423932 GCA_963576725.1 Azorinus chamasolen | reverse complement strand
TTCCCGCCTGTAGGCGGTTGAGGTGACTTATCCATTGGAATTCGGTCTATGGCCTATACAGGTGAGTTAGTCATTGGAATCCTGCCTGTAGGCGGTTTAGGTGACTTATCCATTGGTATTCGGCCTATGGCCTGTATAGGTGAGTTATTCATTGGAATCCTGCCTGTAGGCTATATAGGGGAGTTATCCATTGGAATTCGGCCTATGGCCTGTACAGGTGAGTTATTCACTGGAATCCTATATGTTGGCTGTATAGGTGAGTTATCCATTGGAATTCGGCCTATGGCCTGTACAGGTGACTTATCCATTGGAATTCGGCCTATGGCCTTTACAGGTGAGTTATTCATTGGAATTCCCGCCTGTAGGCGGTTTAGGTGAGTTATCCATTGGAATTCGGTCTATGGCCTATACAGGTGAGTTATTCATTGGAATATTCTGCCCGTAGGCGGTTTAGGTGACTTATCCATTGGAATTAGGTCTATGGCTTATACAGGTGATATAGTCATTTGAATCCTGCCCGTATGCGGTTTAGATGACTTATCCATTGGAATTCGGCCTATGGCCTGTACAGGTGAGTTAGTCATTTGAATCCTGCCTGTAGGCGGATTAGGTGACTTATCCATTGGAATTCGGTCTATGGCCTATACAGGTGAGTTAGTCATTGGAATCCTGCCTGTAGGCGGTTTAGGTGCCTTATCTATTGGAATTCGGCCTATGGCCTGTATAGGTGAGTTATTCATTGGAATCCTGCCTGTAGGCTATATAGGGGAGTTATCCATTGGAATTCGGCCTATGGCCTGTACAGGTGAGTTATTCACTGGAATCCTATATGTTGGCTGTATAGGTGAGTTATCCATTGGAATTCGGCCCATGGCCTGTACAGGTGAGTTAGTCATTGGAATCCTGCCTGTAAGTGGATTAGGTGACTTATCCATTGGAATTCGGCATATGGCCTGTACAGGTAAATTAGTCATTGGAATTCGGTCTATTGCCTGTACAGATGTTTTATGCGTTGGAAACATGCATTTAGGCCGTACATGTGACTTATCCATTGGAATTCGGTCTATGGCCTATACAGGTGAATTAGTCATTGGAATCCTGCCTGTAGGCGGTTTAGGTGACTTATCCATTGGAATTCGGCCTATGGCCTGTACAGGTGAGTTAGTCATTGGAATCATGCCTGTAGGCGGTTTAGGTGACTTATCCATTGGAATTCAGCCCATGGCCTGTACAGGTGAGTTAGTCATTGGAATCCTGCCTGTAGGTGGATTAGGTGAGTTATCCATTGGAATTCGGCCTATGGCCTGTATAGGTAAATTAGTCATTGGAATTCGGTCTATTGCCTGTACAGATGTTTTATGCATTGGAAACAGGCATTTAGGTCGTACATGTGACTTATCCATTGGAATTCGGTCTATGGCCTATACCTGTAGGTGAATTAGTCATTGGAAGCCTGCCTGTAGGCGGTTTAGGTGACTTATCCATTGGAATTCGGCCTATGGCCTGTACATGTGAGTTAGTCATTGGAATCATGCCTGTAGGCGGTTTAGGTGACTTATCCATTGGAATTCGGCCCATGGCCTGTACAGGTGAGTTAGTCATTGGAATCCTGCATGTAGGCGGATTAGGTGCCTTATCCATTGGAATTCGGCCTATGGCCTGTATAGGTAAATTAGTCATTGGAATTCGGTCTATTGCCTGTACAGATGTTTTATGCGTTGGAAACGTGCATTTAGGTCGTACATGTGACTTATCCATTGGAATTCGGTCTATGGCATATACAGGTGAATTAGTCATTGGAATCCTGCCAGTAGGCGATTTAGGTGAATTATTCATTGGAATTCGGCCTGTGTGTGGCCTGTACAGGTGAGTTAGTCATTGGAATCATGCCTGTAGGCGGTTTAAGTGACTTATCCATTGGAATTCGGCCCATGGCATGTACAGGTGAGTTAGTCATTGGAATCCTGCCTGTAGGCGGATTAGGTGACTTATCCATTGGAATTCGGCCCATGGCCTGTACAGGTGAGTTAGTCATTGGAATCCTGCATGTAGGCGGATTAGGTGCCTTATCCATTGGAATTCGGCATATGGCCTGTATAGGTAAATTAGTCATTGGAATTCGGTCTATTGCCTGTACAGATGTTTTATGCGTTGGAAACATGCATTTAGGTCGTACATGTGACTTATCCATTGGAATTCGGTCTATGGCATATACAGGTGAATTAGTCATTGGAATCCTGCCAGTAGGCGATTTAGGTGACTTATCCATTGGAATTCGGCATATGGCCTGTACAGGTAAATTAGTCATTGGAATTCGGTCTATTGCCTGTACAGATGTTTTATGCGTTGGAAACATGCATTTAGGCCGTACATGTGACTTATCCATTGGAATTCGGTCTATGGCCTATACAGGTGAATTAGTCATTGGAATCCTGCCTGTAGGCGGTTTAGGTGACTTATCCATTGGAATTCGGCCTATGGCCTGTACAGGTGAGTTAGTCATTGGAATCATGCCTGTAGGCGGTTTAGGTGACTTATCCATTGGAATTCAGCCCATGGCCTGTACAGGTGAGTTAGTCATTGGAATCCTGCCTGTAGGTGGATTAGGTGAGTTATCCATTGGAATTCGGCCTATGGCCTGTATAGGTAAATTAGTCATTGGAATTCGGTCTATTGCCTGTACAGATGTTTTATGCGTTGGAAACATGCATTTAGGTCGTACATGTGACTTATCCTTTGGAATTCGGTCTATGGCCTATACAGGTGAATTAGTCATTGGAATCCTGCCAGTAGGCGATTTAGGTGAATTATTCATTGGAATTCGGCCTGTGTGTGGCCTGTACAGGTGAGTTATTCAATGGAATCATGCCTGTAGGCGGTTTAAGTGACTTATCCATTGGAATTCGGCCTATGTCCTGTACAGGTAAGTTATTCATTGGAATCCTGCCTGTAGGCTGTAAATGGGGAGTTATCCATTGGAATTCGGTCTATGGCCTATACAGGTGAGTTAGTCATTGAAATCCTGCCTGTATGCGGTTCAGGTGACTTATCCGTTGGAATTCGGCCTATGGTGAGTTAGTCATTGGAATCCTGCCTGTAGGCTGTATAGGGGAGTTATCCATGTATCATTATATAAAATTGTCCATCAAATAGTCGCTATCTACCCTGAAAACAGCCTCTTGATACCCTCCACAGGTAATATAAGAACTCGAAACACCAACCCATATTCATATAGACAAATCAGCACATCTAAGGATTCATACAAGTATTCATTCTTTCCGAGAACTATCTGTCAGTGGAACATGTTGCCCCTCACCGCCCATGAAGCAGGTACAGTCGACAATTCCAAAACAATTGTCACTGTGCCTGTTGTTATGTCAATAATCTCTTCAGTATAAACAGCAATCAGTGTATATAGTTTTAAACCTGACTTTTATTTTAGCACTATTTCACTTCTGACTGAAGCTTATATATTATACACCCGAAATTTTATTCAAGCGTCAATACATAATCTTCAATCTTGAAGGAGTATTGTTTATTTAAAGAAGAAGAACTTGTTTTTATAGGGCGGTTGCACAAATTTAACAAACTTCTTGTGAAATGCATTAAGAATCTGGCCGACAAATTACATTTATTTTAGGTAATGTCATAAATAATTATTTTTATACATTTATTTTACAAATAAAAATATTTCAATGTCGTAAACAATGTCGCTAAAGAGCGATCGGTACCGAGCGGTACCGGATATTTAGACATTGGTATTATCCTGACTTAGTCATTGGAATACAGACATCACCTTATTCTACTGGTCACGACCTCGCTTTTGTTTGCAAATAAATCGATCGCAATTAAAGGCACAGCAACTGGACGTTATACGAGGGCCAAAGTTGTAGGACAATCTGTGTATTGCTTTCTCAAACGCGCGTTTGAATGACAATGAAGCATTGCAGCCAATGGCATGTTTCGAGGCGACCTCACGCTGTACAGGCGGTTAAGGGTGATTAATCATGGTCGTGTGAGAAACGTTCATCCCTAACTTCAGGTTTATTCACAGGATCGACTTCCGTCACGGAATTAGGTGAGAATACGTTTTCACATTCAAAACATATTTTCAATCGTTCTTTTCACTGATTAATACATTATTTTAATCATTCCTTCAAACAATCACATTTTCAAGCATTTTGCAATATTGCAGGTCTTTCTACGCCTTTGCAATCAGAGTAGACGCAGATCAGACGGCTCCTATAGGGGCCGTTTGATCAGGGTCTACTCTGTTTACCTCTGACATAGATATAATTCTACAGTTTCTGTCATGGCCAACAACTCACGTGACCATGTGCTATTATAAGAATTAATACTTTATCAAATGTATTTACTCATTAAGTGGTGATTATGCTAGAGGAGTTCTATTGTAGCTGCTTCAACGCATCCAATATATTTGGAATCAAGTTAAATGTACTGTCAGAGCTACATGTAGATAAAGGTGAGTACTCAAATACTAAAATCGACTTTTCTCCACCAAACCCTATATTGTGACCACTCTTTAGTATCGTCTCTTCGAGACGTTTCCAAAGAGTGGTCACTACATAGGGTTTGATGATAGAACTAAAGGAGTTATTCTTGAGAATGATTTAATTTCCGCATCTAATCCGGATCTCTGGTACAGATACGGTGTACAGTAAAACCTCTCTATAACGACAACTACTAAAGTTTGTTAAGTAGTTGATATTTAGGGCAGGCGGATGCCTATAGGAGCGTTCTATTTTACTTTCACCTTGCTTTAAGCAGCCACCTGCCTTTAACACAATATACAATGTACTTGGTTAATTTAGTGGTCGTTATATAGAGAGGTTTTACTGTATTATATACGGACGCTAATACTTGTATCAATTGTTTGCTTCGATCGAGTTTTAACCCTTTCCTTCATATAACGCATTTTCATGCATTTACAAACAGAGTAGACTCAGATCAGATAGTTGCTATAGTGGCTTTCAGATCAGGGTCTGTTCTGTTTGTTTATGGTAATATATAGATATGATTCTACAATTTCTGCCCGAGTCAAAACATTCTGTGTACATATGCCGTCATAAAACTCAGCTAATAAATATTCATGATGTCATTATTCATTGCATGAATATTGAACAGGTAAAGTGTTAAAATACAGTTGGAGTGTGAGTTAAAACTTTGGGTATTTCCTTCCACGTGACAACTTATTTATTTTTGTATATATATAAAAATTAATCAGATTATTAGGCGCCTGATAATCTCTGATGAAACGTGCAGGAAAAAGTAATAGAGGAGCTTTCTGCATTACTTTTGCCCTGCATTAAGCACCCACCTGCTTATAAAGATACCCATGTTTATCATTAAAGTGGTCCCATTCGAGGGGTTCTGCTGTACAATGCTTGTCTAATCGTGCATCTGGTTTATCTAAGAAATTTAAACAAACCCCCACGGTGAAAATCTATATACAGTTTCACTATCTGCAGCTTACATAGTTGCGAAATGTGCACGAGGCAGTTTATCTGGGTTGGTTTATTCGCACAGTTTCTAATGAGGCTGGCTAAGTATAAACCTAGTATCCCTAAAAACGACCCAGATTAGAGAACCTCTGAGGGAACCATCTGATGAGAGTATGAATTGTTTGTTCAACAAAGTATTTTCTAAAGATTACATCGGTGAAAGAAACGCCCCGTCCAATGAAAAGTAGAACGGTTCAACATACACATTTGGGCAAGGGGATTGTGATTAAGGTCACTCAGTAGTACAAGATATACGCGGGTCTTAAACATACGATATCATGTTCTACATGACGCAAGCCATATTACAAGGTTTACATTGCCATTGAGGTGTGTTAATCGTAGCATAGGGATTCACACAGTGTGTTAAGCGTATATAATAGGGATCCACAGAGTATGTTTATTGTATAAAAACGATACACACAGTATGTTAACCGTATATGTGAAAGTCATGCTTTGTCAAAGCCATTGTGAGAAATAAAGCATTTGCTCCATAGGAGCAAATGCTTTATATGTCACAATGGTTTCTAAACTACACAAGTATAAGATTTTCATTTTCTCTAGTAAAGACTCCTTTTCGGCAGATTTATTCAAAGCGGTTGGGTCTAAAATTAAAACAGTGATAAACCTGATCGGACACTTCAGTTTAAAAAGAAGTTTACTGATCTGGGCCTACACTATATTGATCATTTGCCCAGACCATTCTCTATGTGGTGCATGTTGTTTTTTTCGCTGACGAAGCAATTCGAGCCCGTCACAGTTGGTCTGTTTCATCAGCTAACAGGTGCACATATGCTTTCAGACATGCCACGAAAACAATTTCTTGACGCCCCCGGCGGTGACAGCATAACATACGATGTCGTAACGGAGGATGGGTTTCGCCTGTGTCCATTTCGAGATTCGGAGGAGGCCGTTCAAAAGAATTTTGATGACATTCCCACCAAAAAATGTCGGGACGATGATATTCTGCTGAATTCATACCCCAAAACAGGTAAATGCAATGTTTTTCTTTTTGTCATAATGGTGCATTCTTACGTCTTTGCAAACACAGTGCATGTATACCCAAATAAGGCTGTTCCTGGAGGAGTCTTCTTTAGTTGCTTGTTGAATAATTTAGATCTGATTCTACAGTTTCTGCCCTGATCAAAATTTCACATGTTCATACCGCTTGAAATTATAAACAAATAACCAGCTACAAGTAAAACCCCGCTAATGCGACCACCCAAAAGAGGTATTATATTCTGGATGCTATATGCAGGTGATAGCTTAATGCAGGATAAAAGAAATGCTTTCTGCATTACTTTTGTCCTGCATTAAGCAACCACCTGCTTATAAAGACACTCATGTTTATTCATTAAGTGATCGCATTAGAGGGGTTCTACGTGTAGGCCTACTTGTAACTGATATTCATACAGTCTCCTTAGCCCATTCCCTCATATTGACGACTTTGACGACTCTGTAAAAGTCACTTCGTGAAACCATTGTGATAAATAGAGCAAACTACAATTATTTTTTTTCCTTTTCTCTCGTTAACCCTTTCGCTGCCAAACTCTGTCGTCTGCTAACTTTGTCGTCCGCTATAAAATTTCATTCTTTTGATTTTCTTCCTTTTTGTTTCAAAAACATAGTAACAGTAACAAACAGTTTGGATCCTGATGAGACGCCAAGTTACTCGGCGTCTCATCTGGATCCAAACTGTTTGCATAGGTAATCACAGACCTGGCATTGGCAGCAAAAGGGTTAATGCTCCTTTTCGGTAGATTTATTAAAAAGGGTTGGATCTAAAAATAGCCTATGAGGTAATGGGTTAAAAGGTTAGAGGTTAAAGGGTTAACATAATTTGCGTTATTAACCTTTAGCCTGCTATGGGCGGATGAAATAATATATATGCAAACAGTTTGGATACAGATGAGACGCCAAGTACATGTAACTCGGCGTCTCATCAGGATCCAAACTGTTTGACACTCTGCTTGCGTTTTAGTAGACAAATTGATTATAGCTTTAATTTTGAAAATGTATAGGTGAAAAACTCTGTAAAATTAATTTGCTCAGCAGGCTAAAGGTAAATCAAAGTGAAACTTATCACAGAAAAAACTATTAAATATGTTTAACATTTAGCATGTAGCTGATGAGTTGCCGATACAGTTTGGATCCAGATAAGACATAGAGTTACCTACGGTTCTTCCAGGACTCTTGGCGTTTGACTTTCGGATTGTATTTTTATAGAAATATTGAATACACCTGATAGTTTGAAAATGCAATAGATTAATGTTTGTTCAAACAAATATTACTCAGCCATAGCTGCATATAAGATATGATATATCAAAATACAGGTAAACCTCGTTAACTCGTAGTTTTTGTAAAGAAGAACTGAGAATTGTTTAGGTAAGTGGATGCTTAATGCAGGATGAAAGTCATACAGAAAGCTCCTAGAAAAGGCTCCTGCATAACTTTCACCCTGCATTAAGTTGCCATCTATCTTACAGACCAATGATAATTATTTCACCCTGCATTAAGTTGCCACCTATCTTACAGACCAGTGATAATTCTTTCACCCTGCATTGCATTAAGTTGCCACCTGTCTTACAGACCAATGATAATTATTTCACCCTGCATTAAGTTGCCACCTATCTTACAGACCAATGATAATTCTTTCACCCTGCATTAAGTTGCCACCTATCTTACAGACCAATGATAATACTTTCACCCTGCATTAAGTTGCCACCTATCTTACAGACCAATGATAATTCTTTCACCCTGCATTAAGTTGCCACCTGTCTTACAGACCAGTGATAATACTTTCACCCTGCATTAAGTTGCCACCTATCTTACAGACCAATGATAATTCTTTCACCCTGCATTAAGTTGCCACCTATCTTACAGACCAATGATAATTCTTGTTTGAGAGTTCGAGTTATCGATAGTTTGCTTTATCTCATTTCTAACGCAAGTCTTACCGTATTGCTACTCAATAGAATCTCCAAGGAAACGTGAATCTAATAAGTAACAGCATGACATGCATTGACAGAGAAATATGAAAACTATTTCAATAATGTTTCCTAGATCAACAACTTATTTTCAACACTGTGCTGAGCAATGCAAATGTTAAGTTATAAATTAACCCATTTGCTCCCACGATCCCATATATGGTACGTAGGCAAACAGTGTAGACTCTTATCAGAAGCCGCATAATGCGGCGTCTGATCAAAGTCTACACTGTTTGCTGATAGGAATTTCATTATACATGTAAAACAAAACGAAATTGAAAATTTAGGCCAGGCACCCCTTAGATATAAAATGGACTAATCCAATAAATAAACATGGAAGAATCCACTAGCGGCAAATGGGTTAAGCTGACAATAGTTGTAATCATCGTAATCACTTTATATTTATGGTCTTTTCTTTTGCAGGTACAAATTGGTTATGGGAAATGTTGACTATGGTGATTGCTAGGACATCTAAGGTTACCGGTAAATCCAAGGGCCCTGGCATGATGGAGGCCATGCCGACGGAGATGCAGGAGGCTTTACCATCCCCGCGAATCCTTAACACCCACGTCAAATACAAATACATTCCAAAGGTAACTCAATTCATTACAAATACAGTAAAACCTCTCTAAACCGGACGTTTCATTTGTTATAAATATCGGGATTGGAAACAGTTTAATGCAGGGTGAAAGTCATGCAGAAAGCTCTTATAGGAGCTTTGTGCATGGCTTTCTACCTGCCTTAAGCAGAATCCAAATTCTTTTCTTCTACAATTCCTGTTTAGTAGGGTTTTACAGTAGTCCCATATTGGACAATAACAACGTACTTCGGTTATACATCTTATATCGCTGTATATGAGACATGGTCGTAATTCCAAAGACTACACAATACACTCTAAAGATTACACAATACACACCAGATTACACAATGCACTCCAAAGATTATACAATGCATTCCAAAGATTATACAATACACTCAAAATATTACATAATATATTCTAGAAATTATACAATACACTCCAAGCTTACACAATGTACTCCAAAGATTATACAATGCATTCCAAAGATTATACAATACACTCAAAATATTACATAATATATTCTAGAAATTATACAATACACTCCAAGCTTACACAATGTACTCCAAAGATTATACAATGCATTCCAAAGATTATACAATACACTCAAAATATTACATAATATATTCTAGAAATTATACAATACACTCCAGCTTACACAATACACTCCAAAGATTAGACAACACATTCAAAATAATACACAATACACTCCAACGATTATACAATACATTTAAAAAAAATACATTATATATCCCAAAAGGTATCACTCCCCATAAATCGCGCTTACATTTATTCCCTTACAAGCTGACAGAAATACACATCAATATGCTATCAGAGTCTTTCTCATCCACAGCAAACTCTCTCTAAACCGGAACTTTGGTAAAGAAAGTACAGAATGCTCCCACGGTACCTTACTGCATGTCTGTCACCTCCCATTAAGCTGCCACTTGCTTAAAACCGATATTGATTCTAATTTGAAAATCCGATTTAGTGAGGTTTTACTGTACAATTTATTAAACAGGGAGTTAATGATTTCATACTGTTTATTTCACCTCCCATGGAATTCTTCTAAATGCAAAACTGAGTGCCAGCTTGTGTGTAATTCATCACATAATTATGTATTGCAGGAGGCTATGCCTAAGAAGTTGAAGACTATACTTTTGCTAAGAAACCCTAAGGACACAGTTGTGTCATTCTACAATCATACTAAGGGTATACGTATGTACGAGTATGATGGGAAATTTGAGAACTACTTGTCTATGTTTGTGAGAGGAGAAGGTAAGAATGTATAGCTATGAGATTCATACTCAAACATAGCACATTTTATACCTTACTCTATGAAACGCCTTTCTACGCCTTTGCAAACCGGGCGGACCCAGATCAGAAGGCTCCTGCAGTAGCTGTCTGGTCATGGTATGTTCTGTTCTGTTTGCGTATGACATTATATACAATTGATTGTACAGTCTCTCCTAATTAACATCATGTGTACAAGCACCATTGTAAGAAAACAGATACTAGTAATTCATGATATCATTATTTCTAACAGATACTAGTAATTCATGATATCATTATTTCTTACACGAGTATTCATCAGGTAAAGAGTAAAACTAGATTTAATTTTAGGATGATAGTTCGTGTTGCTTTCAGAAAGTGTGCATCGCTTGCATTTCTAAGTATGGTAAACAATCTTACAAAAACTGGAAATACTATTTGGCTTCCTTTAAAAAGAAGCCAAGGAGAGGTCTGTAGCAGTTTCTTGCCAAACAGTTGCTATATACAGGCGCTGTTTGACAAGGGTCTACTTTGTTGTTTTACATAAGAAAAATAGCACCGGATCGTACATAGGTTTCTATAAATAACTATAATTATTATAATTGTACATATCAAATAGTATGTGCGCTATAAATAGAACGAAGACGATGTCTATGAAGCGCCACTGCCTGGGACATTAAAATGCTTTAATATAGAATTACGGAAAAGGATCTGTCTGACATACAACATCGACCCTGTATGCGTTCATTTCTGTGTCGTTGCAAGTAGTTCATTAAAAAAAGTATTCTGTGTATTGGAATTCATCCAGCTAGTGACGTAATTAATAGGATGCGGATAAACTTAGGTTTAGTAAGTTACTTCCGGTAGAGGAAGATTTATTAGATAAGTAGACGTTTCTAAGGCATAATGATTACATGTATACATGTGTACCATAGAACTGTCTTAATTTTCTGTAAATATACATATGTTGACAGAATAACAGAAAATTCACCAATAGAATTACATAATAAGAGAAAAGAAAAAAGAGAAGATGTTTTTGGCTATTGGTGGATTCGAACCCAGACCGGATCATACATGTACAAAGTGAATATGAAATACAACAGTCTTCGGGCTAACCTAATGCGCCACAGCTATAATACGTTAAACCTTGTTAATTTATCAGTTTTATTAACTTAATTCACCACTGGAAGCATCCAGCTTTTTATTCATCAACAAGAAATGAACTTTTCGGAGATATTCAATTGAAGTCCGTGATCTAACATATTTTGTAGTTGACTACGGGTCATACCCTGAATACATATCGGAATGGCAACAGGTAATTAGAGATAACACAGATTGGAAAATACACGTGATGTACTACGAGGATATGAAAGAGGTGAGTTTAATTAGGTTTGTGTGACGATATATAAGAGGCACCGTTACTTATATGTGACTCTTTTATCGGAATGATAAAGGAATAGACGGACGTTGATAGGTTATACGTTATAGGCATATCGTTCAAATCCCACTAAGGTGGCTGTGGTAGCGTTAACTAATTCCTTCATATAAACGCCTTTTCACACACCTGCAAACAGTAGACCCAGATCAAACGGCTGCTACAGGAGCCGTTTGATCAGGGTCTGCTCTGTTTGCTTGTGGATTTTGTGTTTCTTTACTTTCTAAAATGACTACCTTCCATATATAATTGTTTTGTCCATAAATATCAATCAGTAGGTATTGAAATTTGTAAAAAAAAATATAAAAGTGGGAAAAGGTTAAATGCAACACAGTATTTTGTGGAGAATTATAACATATATATTCTAAATTTATTTTCTAAGACAGGATTTGGTGGAGAAATATAAAATATATGATCTTAATTTATTTTCTAAAAATGCTTCTCATCTACACCTCTGTCTCCACCATTGCAACAGAAAACACCACATTGTCAATTACTAGTCCACATATAGTCCGTATGCGTAGCCCAGCATTAGGATAAGCCTCCAAGAAGACCACAAGGAGTGAAAGTGCCCAAACGCCTGAATGTGTCAAGCCACAAATGCAACTCAAACTGGTTGATGACATCGAAAGCAAGCTTGACTCTCCAAGTGACAATTCCGAGGATGTTGAGTCGCAATGGGAGACCTTCAAAGACACGGTCTCTGCTGCTGCACTCGATGTTGTCGGGGCCCACCACACGTAAGCATCAGGATTGGTTTGATGACAATGACGCCCACGTCCAAGATCTACTAGCCGAGAAACACAGACTTCACCGTGCTCTTATCAATGATCCAACGTCAGCGTCGAAGACTGCTGTCTTCATCAGTGCCAAAAGCAATGCTCAACGTGAGCTACACAAGATGCAAGACACCATTGATTATTCTTCAATAAAACCTAGCTTGCAGTTTCACTTTCGCATTGCTCCTTTAACTTCCATAGGATAACCTACTTACATGTACTTGACATTTTGACGTGTAGATATTATGTCATTGTGGTACATATATCTTCATGGTTTTGTATTTATGATCAAAAACAGGTATAATTATGGGTCTGTAAGGCAGGCATTCACTTAATGTAGATCAAAAGTAATGCAGAATGTTCCTATAGGAGCTGTCTGCATTACTTTTGACCTGCATTAAGCAATCATCTGCTTTTAAGGCTTCTAAGTTCAATAAATGAATGTCTGGTGTATATTATTTACAGTTGAACCTCGATATCTCGATCTCGGATCACTCGAACTTCCAAAACTTACGATACAAAATTGCTTTTAAATGTTTCTCTACGGATATCTAGAAACACATGTGACAGCGTAATGCAGGTGTAAAGTAATGCTGAAAGCTCCTGCAGCTTTCAACATTACTTTACACCGGCAATAAGCTGTCAACTCGAGATATTTTCCAGATTAGAGACCCGATAACTCGAACTTCTGTTATCTCGAACTAATTTATATAGTCCCTTGGAGTTGGATATGTCGAAGTTAAACTGTATTTCGATCTGTTTAGAACGGCTTCAAAGAAATGAGAAAACTGTGTGACTACCTTGGTCAGGACATTGATGATGATCTTCTCAGAGAGATCATTGAAAGTTGCCAAATCGATAAAATGCGGAAAGGAAAGGAAGATAACATGCCAGAGGAAGCAATGAAAAGACACACTCAAATGGTTAAGAATAACTTTTCTATGATGAGAAAAGGTAAGTGATTGGTTTCGGATTATATCATCTTGTTGTTTTGATAGACGGATACTCTTTTGGAAGATTTGTCAACACGTAAAAATTGTTCTCAAAATATTCTCAAACTAAGCAAGCTTTCTAAATCCTTGTCAAGAATGAACATGTAGGACTAGTTATTCTGTTAGACAGATTATAGACTAAAACATTATCAAAGATTCGCCGTGAGTGTAAAACCTGAAGCTGATTATTGGCAAGGCTGTGACTACACTCTACACAATGTTACCGTGAGTTACTGGATAGTAAAGGCGATCATAGATTTGCCCATTGTAATTAATCCTTTACTCCATATACAGTAAAACCCCGCTAATGCGACCTCCTAAAAGACGTATAATTCTGGGTGGTAGAGGCAGGTGGTAGCTTAATGCAGGACAAAGTAATGCAGAAAGCTCCAAGAGGAGCTTTCTGTATTACCTTTATCCTGCATTAAGCAACCTCCTGCTTATAACGACACCTATGTTTATTCATTAAGTGTCGCATTAGTGGGGTTTTACTGTATTTAGAGAAACTATCGACCGGTATAAAGCTCGATGTTGATGTGACACCGAGATTCAGCAGAATACGGGTTAACCCTTTACCTCGTAGATACGCATTTTTTGACGCCGTTGCAAACAGACTAGACCAAGATCAGATAGCCCCTGTTGGATGACAGTCTGCTCTTCTTGCTTATGGAACTACAGCAGAACCCCTCTAATGCGGCCAATTAATGAATAAACATAGCTGTCTTCATAAGCAGGTGGCTGCTTAATGCAGGACGAAAGTTATGCAGAAAGCTCATATAGCATAACTTTCGTCCTGCATTAAGCTACCACCCGCCCCTGTCACCTACATGTAGAAGTATGCCCCTCTTTGATGGTGACATTAGAGGTGTTTGACTGTATATAGAACATATTCTAAAGTTTCTAGTATCTAGTATGACAAAACTTTCTCTGGTACATGTGCCGATATCAAACTGCAGTCAGTGGGTATACGGGAAAAGGTAGAGTCATGCATATTTATGATATAAAGGGTTATGTGTACAGTGTGTCTGACAGACCAGAAGATATACATGTACATCTTTAGAATGGTCTCGTTCTTCTATTGATTTACCGTATATGTGAATTCCATTTGCAAACAAAGCAGATCTTAGTCGGAAGGATCATGGTTTGCTCTATTTGCTTATGAAATACAGTAAAACCCCTCTAATGCGACTATAAAAAGGGTCATACATCTGGGTGGCAGAGGCAGAAGGTAGCTTAATGCAGGGCGAACGTTATGCAGAAAGCTCCTATTGTAGCTTTCTGCATAACTTTCGTCCTGCATTAAGCAACCACCTGCTTATCAAGACAGTCATGGTTATTTTAAGTGGTCGCAATAGAGGGGTTCTACTGTAATATACGATTTTAAAATTTCTACATCTGATTCTACAATTTCTACCATGCATGTAAAATACCGCGTGTTCATGATGCCTTTATTCACAAATCCAGTTCATAAACATTCGGGATATCATTGTTAAAATACAGTAAAATCCCTCTAAGTCGGAATAAGCTGGATCTTTTTAGGCAGGTTGATGCTGAATTCAGAATGAAAGTCGTGCAGAAAGCTCCTCCGGGAGCTTTCTGCATGACTTTCACTTTGCATTAAGCTGCCATCTATCTTACAAACCGACATTGCTACTAAATTGAACGTCCAGTTTAGAGGGGCTAAGATAATATACTCCGATATGTGACAAGCAGTGTAGACCATGACCAAACGTCGCGCTTTAAACGCGATGGTTGTTCCGGTGGGACACTATTTGTACGCCTAACGATTGGCAATCGTATGGTAGAGCTCACAATGATTCTGTGTTTGATTTTGTCTTTACAGGGCAAGTTGGGGACTGGAGGAATTGGTTCACAGTGGCACAGAATGAAATGTTTGACAAATGGTGGGCTGATAACACTAGAGACGTTGATATGTTCAAGTTCAGATATGCTCTATGATCTTAGATCAGTAATTGTAATACAGTCGAAATACAGTTGAACTCCGATATCTCGAACTCGGATATTTCCAACTTTTGGATAACTCGAACAAAAAGTTCAGTCCTTCCAAAATTGACAATACAGAATTGCTCTAAAATGTATCACTACAGACATCTATAGAAACACATGCGAAAGTTTAATACAGGTCTAAAGTAATGCTGAAGGTCCTACAGGAGCTTTCAGCATTACTTTAGATCTGTATTTAAGCTGTGGCCTTGATAAATTGTTCGGATAAGAAATCAGATGACTCGACTTCTGTTATCTCGAACTAATATGTATAGATCCTTGAAGTTCGAGTTATCGAAATTCGACTGTAGATCAAACTTAGCTACAAGGAACCCAGAATAGAGTTGGTTATAAACTTGACATTGGTACCAACAGTGACACCACTCGACAACCACCACGCCAGGAATAAATACTGATGATGTAATTATCCATTTACTCCATAATGACGCCTTTCTACGATTTTGCAAACAGAGAAGACCCAGATCAGACAGCTCCTATAGGAGCTGTCTGACCAGGGTCTGCTCTGTTTGCTTATGGAATAGCGTACAGTTTCTGCCATGGCAAAACATTTCTGTGTGCATGTGCAATTATAAGACCCAGAATTAGACATGTTTGGTGAGCGTATTAGAGGGGGTGTATTGTATGTACGTAGTGCCCAGACAATCAAAGGATCGTTTTATTCAGTAAAAAGCGTATGACCATCACGAACTCATGCTTAATTTTAAGCTTGTGTGTGTGATATTTTGATACATTACAAATATTTTAGATACAGTTCAGACATACATGTAGTATTTCGGGGGTCACACATTGTGATTTATGAACGAGTGATATTTAAACATTTATGTCCAGCTCAACATATTTTGAAAGAATTTAACATCTAAAAAATCAGAACGAATGTCACATCGAATGATATTTGATATGTATGTATACTGCCATTTGAAATAAAATCTGAGTCAGTCAATTTTGTTGGATTGCATTTGTTTATCAACCCGTATCACGGTACTCGTGACCTGACTGCATTTGTTTATCAACCCGTATCACGGTACTCGTGACCTGACTGCATTTGCTTATCAACCCGTATCACGGTACTCGTGACCTGACTGCATTTGTTTATCAACCCGTATCACGATACTCGTGATCTGACTGCATTTGTTTATCAACCCGTATTACGGTACTCGTGATCTGACTGCATTTGTTTATCAACCCGTATCACGGTACTCGTAAAGCCCCGTTCCCACTGTCACGGTGCTGGTCCCGGTACCCCACGGTACTTCCCGGCGAAGAAATAGCCGGCATCCGGGATGATACGGGGCCTTATTTCTTAAAAACTAAATGTACATTCCCATATTCCCGACGTTGCCTCGGTGTTCCCCCGATTTAGAAGCAGGATCTTCCAGTTTGACCCCGGACTATCCCGGTTAGTTTCCGGTTTGGCACGGTGTATTTACGGTGTAGGACCGGCGTTTTCCCGGTTGAACACGATACAATCCGGTGTGACCCCGGTCGTCGCCGGTAGTGTCGCGGTGGCTGCCGGTATCACCCCGTCATATCCCGGGTATGCGCCGGTGACAAGCCGGCGTTACCCGGGTATAAACGGAGATTGACCGGCAGACAAACCGGCTCATACCTTGCCAGTCCCTAACTCCACCGGTACAAAACGGGACTATACCGCCGTACACCGGAGCTATACCGGCCCAATGCCGGGGGTTCACCAAAGGTATATAGTGGATGAGGTGCTCGCCAACATCCCGGATTACTAGAAACTATCACGGTAAAGCCAGGGTAGAGACCCGGACCTGCACCGGAATATACCGGCGTTGTCCCGGAATTGCCAGGATTAAGCCGGTTTTGGATATCTTTCCCGGTGACTCTCGGTAACTCCCGGTGACTCCCGGTTGTTTTAAACAGTTTAAAACATCCGGGGCTGTCTGCCGGATTAAGCCGGATCAATAGGGTACATCAGGGATCTTCCCGGATGTTAACGGTGCCGCCAGGGATGTACTCCCGGTTTGACACGGTTTCCCCCGGACCACACATCCGGGACATACCGGGGGGGGGGGGGGGGGGCAAACCGGGACAGTGGGAACGGGGCTTGACCTGACTGCATTTGCAAACAAGCGGGTCCATATGAGATGCCGCGTCATATTTTGCACCTATTCAATTAGCTGGATTCCATCAGCTGTAAGTATCAGTTTTACATCTGACAAGTTGACATCCACTTATTCTTTTAGTCGGAATAAACTTTAGTGTTCGGTGATATCTTCTACATTTCTCAATGCTGTTTTTCATCCTGATGGATCCTAGGTGAGATGCAGCGTTTCTCCGCATTTCATCTGGATTCAAACTATCCTGGATTATTAATCATTTACAGGTATATTTTCTGTCGGAGAAACCCCGGTTTGAAGACAGAATGATGTAGCTTTTTGCGCGTTTTAGCCATTTGACAAGGATCTGCTCTGCTTGTTTATAGGCTCATATAGGTCTGATTCTACAGTTTCTGTCATAGCTAATGTCTTGTGCTAATATGTTATTACAAAAATAAGAAAATAAATATCAATGATGTCATTATTTCTTACATAAATATCCAACTAGTCTAGTAAAGGCTTTAAAAATGTTGTGTTTTTAGCTCACCTGACCGCGATGTGCCCGGTGTCCGGCGTCTGGCGTGTGTCGTCCGTCGTCCGGCGTCCGTCCACAATTTCAAACGACATCTCCTCTAAAACCGCTGACCGGAATTTAACCAAACTCTGTCAGAAGCATCAGTGGCTAGGGGGAACGAAATATTGTTCAAATCATGACCCTCGGACCAAAAATGGCCCTGCCCGGGGACTTATCAGTTTTTCATAGGAAAATCTTTAAAATTCTTCTTCTCTGAAACTGTAAGGCCTAGATCCAAATGAGACATTATATAAATCAGCTACTAACAAGAATCCAAATTGTTTCTCAGTATTATCCGTTGGCAGGAAAGGAGAAAAAAAATGTCTTTGAAATCTTTCAGTACAAGTAAACAGGATTAACAAGTTTGCCGGCCAAATAAAAATTTCGTTTGCATAGACAATATTCTGCTTTGAGTTTTGAGTATACTGGTGACTATTTGAGTATGGAACTGATAGATACATCCGCGTAAATATTGAACCCTTTTCACAATATGAACTACAGTAAAAACCTCTCTATAACGACCACTAAAGCATTTGGTATTTAAAGCAGGTGGTCGCCTAAAGCAAGGTAAAGTATAGGAGCGTTCTGTTTAACTTTCACCTTGCTTTAAGCAGACACCTGCCTTTAACACAAAATACTTGATGTAATTCGTTGGCCGTTATAGAGAGGTTTAACTGTAATCAGTGACATTTTGCAAACTCCTCATGTAATGACTTATGTTCAGAGCAACAGATAAAGATACGCACTCAAATACTAACCTCTTCATTTCTTCTCTTCGAGATGACTCTAAAAAAGTGGAAACAATATAGGGTTTGGTGGAGAATAAAGGAGTTATTCTGAAAATGTTTTAATTTACGTATCTTATCTGGACCCCTCGGCCTGTATATTGAATAGAAATTATCTAATAATTGAAGAAGAGCTCCGCCACGTCTCTCTCTGTCTCTCTGTCTCTGTCTCTCTCTGTCTCTCTCTCTCTCTCTCTGTCTCTCTCTCTCTCTGTGTCTCTCTCTCTACCCCTCTCTCTCTCTCTCTCTTTGCGAATTCGTGAACATGATAATATTTCAGCTTTGTGCAAACTTGCTGAAATCTAGCTTTAGCACCTTATATGGGAGTTATGATAACTTTCAGAGCCCTATAGGTAAATAAGGTGACTTTTATCATTCAGTAAACAGTTTGTTTTTATATATCTTTATATAAAATCGAGACAATCTAAGTTTCTTTTCATATGTCAACTGTAAAAGTCTCCAGCACTCTCAGCCAGATTTCCGAATGTGAACCATTCCATAGTCGAAACAGTGATGACCCTGGCAAACAATTTGAATGCAGATTGGGTACATACATGTACGAGTACTAAACCTTTTCTTTATAGAGAGGCCTTTTGACACCTTTGCAAACATTTAAGACTCATAAGAGCCGTCTGATCAGAGTCTTCTCTGTTTGCTTATAAAATATCTTAGATCTGATTCTATACTAGTTGTCATAGCTATGTAATCACTTGTTTTATATAAGAATATAAAATCCTAAGTTACAATGTACGTAATGTTCATAATGGGTGGAGTCTTGCATATTCATTGGGTACCTCCTGTTAGTCCATATGCACTGTATGGTATCGTCTTCCATCGTGTATCAGACAAAGAAATAACAATACAGATTTTGATAACATTATTGCACAATACTTTTTATTTGCCAATCTGACATCAATGACAACATGTAAATTTGCAGTTTAAAAGATTAACAACATAGAGAATACACAATAGTATTTAAATTTGCAGTTTAAAAGATTAACAACATAGAGAATACACAATAGCATTTCATGAAACACATTACTATCAAGCCTAGCTACAAGGGCCACTGGGATTTTAAGACAGATTGTAACCTAACCCTTTCAACGCTATATACAGTAGAACCCCTCAAATGCGAACACTTCTTGAATAAACATGTCTGCCTTTATAAGCAGGTGGTTGCTTAATACAGGACGAAAGTTATGCAGAAAGCTCATATAGGAGCTTTCTGTATAACTTTCGTCCTGCATTAAGCTTCCACCTGCCTCTGTCACCCAGAATTATGCCCATTTTTGGTGGTCGCATTGGAGGGTTTTACTGTATATATAATTTTCAAATGGACTATTCCAAAATTTAAACAAACAGGTCAAGCTTGCCGCGAATATTCTGTGATATTTTTACAAGAAAGATCTAACATGACAAACAGTGTAGACCCTGATGAGAGGGCTCCTCAAGGAACCCTCTCGATCATCTGGGTCTACACTGTTTGCAAAGGACATTAGTGACTCGTTCTCCGCACTGAAAGGGAGTGTATGTAGAGGTTCATGGTTTACTTTACTTTAACCCTCTACTTTATGAATATTCATGAAAGAAATAATGACATCATGAATACTAATTTGATCAATTGTTATGATAGCACATGCACACGGGGATTTTTGGCCATTGCAGAAACTGAAGCAATTTTATTTATATTGTATCATAAGCAAACAGAGCAGACCATGATCAGACGGCTCCTATAGACACCGACTGATCTGGATCTACTCTGTTTGCAAATGCACAGAAATGCGTATTTATGGAGTAAAGGGTTAAACAAAAGCTCATGACATCATGAATATCAATTAGATTTGTTTTTATAACGGCATATGAATTTTTAGCCACGGTAGAATCTTTACCATTTCATAAGCAAAGATACCAGACCATTATCAGACGGCTCCAGCAAAAACAGTTTGGTTTGTGTCTACTCTGTTTGTAAATGCACCAGAATGCATATCCATCAGATAAAAGAGTTAATTCCGGTTTAACCATTTCCCTAATATAAACGCATTTGCAAATATAAACGTGTTTTCACGCATTTGCAAACAGAGTAGACCCAGATCAGACGGCTCCTAGAGGAGCCGTCTGATCAGGGTCTACTCTGTTTGCTAATAGAATATGATAGATCTGTTTCTTTGCTTTCTAAAATGTCTAAAATCTTCCATATTTCATTATAATTATTTTGCTAATGAATATTCAGTAGATATTAAAATTTGGCCAATATGCGGAACAGGGAAAGGGTTAAGCATCACTTGTTTTAAAGACATTGATATTTATTCGATATGCAGCCACTATAGAGTGGTTTTACTATTAGGCCAAAATTTTAGACTGTTTAATCCTTAAATTCAGCCTCGTCAGAAACGCATGTATACACAAACAATGTATAAATAAATGGATAAGAGATAGAAGATAATTTGGGCCAACACTGTTTCCAAATATAATTTTATATGGTGTGGCTAATATAATTTATTATATGATATATATACAGCACCTATTGAACAAGCTAATATCATAATCACAGGCGATCGTGTCTCGTAAGTATTTTTATAGTCTGTGTACACGTAAGTACTCGTACTAACCTCATACAATGATTTCTATAAATAAAACCTAACAATATTCAATTCATCGTAAGAAATCAAATTTAACTCTATACTCCATATATACACTTTTGTCGCCTTTGTAAACAGAGTAAACCAAAATCAGATGTCTCAAACAGGAGCTCTATTTGCTTATGAAATAATATAGATTCCATTCTACAATGTCTACCATGGCAAAACATTTCTATAGTCATTTGTCATTTTAAAAACTAAAATCATGTAAATAATATTCATGGTGTCATTATTTCTTACATGAATTTTTATGACGTACATAGTTAACCCTTTCACCGCCAATGTCGCATAAATGCACCACGACAAATAGTGCAGTCCCATATCAGACGCCTCCTTTTCAAGGCGGCGTCTGATCAGGGACTTCACTTTTTGTCCCAATCTCTATATCTATAAATGTGTTTTATTCCTTTGAAATTTACATTTATTTATTTCATTTCCGTATTGTACTGAATGATTTAACAAAAATTGGATTGCAGACGACAATTACAAATTTGGCGCCGAAATGTTTAAACATTGTTAGGTTTAGTGTTTGCTGATCCAACAGACCCAGTACAGTAAAGACTACAGTTTAACACGATCTCCTGTGGTCGTTCCAGTTTTACCGTTTATATATTTAACAGAGGTCCAGATAAGATGCGTACATTAAAACATTTTCAAAAATAACATCTGTATTTCTCCACCAAAGCCTATGCTGTGACCATTCTTTAGAATCGTCTCGAAGAGACGATTCTAAAGAATGGTCACAACATAGGCTTTGATGGAGAAATGACGATTTTAGTATTTGAGTACGCATATTTATCTGTTGCTCTGGCACTAATAGTGAAATGGCATACATGTATATATTAACAAATATTTATAAATATGAAGAAAAAAACCATTACTTACTAAACGTACATGTATATATTATAGATGCAACAGTGAATGACATAATGTATCCCTTATGTCTATTGAAACGGCGACTACATGTATACCCCATTTTTATCGTGTAAGTACATGCAGTATTACGTATAATGAGAAGGTAAACGTGGTACTCTCTTGGGCAAGTAGTGCAGACCTATATCAAACTGTTATGGTCAACGTATTATTTCTTACATTAATATATAGAGAGTACATGTAAATGGTTAGAATGATATAATACAGCAGCATTGCATTCTTGTCAAAAGGTTTAAAGTACATCTGCACTCATAGAACCAGTTGTGTATTTTTGTTTAGAGAAATGCCGTAACCTTTGCACCATCAATAATAAAAGTAAGAAACGATGAATGTATGACTATATATATGCTGCATTTTTATAATGACATAATTAAGGACATGGGAAAATTTAGCTATGACATCAAAATATACACGGCTCCATAATGAGCAGTCTGGTCTGGGTCTACTTTGTTTGCAAAGGCGTTAAAACGGATATCTATGGAGTAAAGGTTTAAAAGTGTATTGCTCTGTGTGTAGTTCTTGCTACTGCCTCCCACATTCATGCACGGTCTATAGTCCCTTGTGCATTAATTTAGGAAAGACAACTCTGTCGGCCATAGATATTGCTTTGGGCGGAGTTGCCTGCTTCAAAAGAACAGGTTGGTTCCCTTATAAATTGGTAATATGGTCATTTTTCTGTTGTACTCAGACATCTTTTAGGCTATGCCTCACTTTGACATTTTCTCTCTCCAATTCATATATACATATACATTGTCTTTTTTATGGATAGACAATAGTGTAGACTCATACCGCTATTTGGAACCAACGATCAATCAACTGTTGTCTACACTGTTTGAACAAACACAACATAATGTATGCCATACAATGAAGACCCTTATTAGATGTCTTCTCTTAACCGTTTGCAAAATCTTTAACCTTTTACTCCATTAATTCGCCTTTCTACGCCTTTGCAAACAGAGAAGACCCAGACCAGACGGCTCCTATAGGAACCGTCTGATCAGGATCTGCTCTGTTTGCTTATGATATAATATAGATATGATTCTACAGTTTCTGTCATGGCCAAAACCTCCCGTTTCCATGTGCCATTATAACAAATAATCTAAATAATATTTATCATGTCAATATTTCTCACACAAATATTCATGGAGTAGTGGTTTAAGCAACTTGTTATTACATGCGGATGATATGGATGACGTAACCCCTTACCTCATGGATACACATGTAAGAAATAGCATAATGACATCATAAATAATTTATTGCATGCGTTTATAAATTGTTTGACTTAAGAAGAAACTGTAATATCATAACTACATAATTCTGTAAGCAAACAGAACAGACCCTACTCAGATGGCCCCTTCAGGAGTTGCCTGGTCTGGGTATACCCTGTTTGCAAATGAGACTCTTCCAGTTGAACCTGTCTTAACCCATTACACCATAGGCTATTTTTAGATCCAACATCTTTCAATAAATCTACCTAAATAGAGCATTTACTAGAGAAAATGAAACGTTTAGAATAGTGCAGTTTTGAAACCATCGTGATAAATAGAGCATTTGCTCAATAGGAGCAAATGCTCTATTTATCACAATGGTTTCGGAAAGGGACTTTTACAAATGAGTCAAAAGGCGTCAATATTAGGGAATGGGTTGAGCGGACATTCGTTTACTGAACATATGAATCTTAAAAATAGGTGGTTGCTTAATGCAAAATGCTCCAATTAGAGCTTTTTAAATTACTTTTGACCTGCATTAAGCTATCACCTGACTTACCACTTTTTGATGAAGCCTTAAGGCAGGTTCTACTGTACTTCAGTTCGATACCAATATCCCATGTTACATGAGTAGTAACAGTACATGTATTTGTCAATATACAATAACACGTAGTACTTAACTACTGACGTCATAAACCAATATCCCATGTTACATGAGTAGTAACAGTACATGTATTTGTCAATATACAACAACACGTAGTACTTAACTACTGACGTCATAAACCAAAATATCGAACCCATGACAAAAACATTATTTAAACTTTCAAAGTGTAATAGTGACCTTGACCTTTGATTTACGAATTGCATTCTAGTTTGTTGGATATAGTTTATCGGTTTATTAGGATGAATGCCAAGTGGGTCCAATTCCAATTTATGGCACGTGCAAATTATGGTGGGTCGGACGGACATTCCACAATTTACACGCACATAAAATGGCCTGCCAACAAAGACAACCATGTAAAACTCACAGTAAGCGGATTCGGCACATACAATAAGTCCCCTCTAAAACGACCACTAGAAGCAGGTCTAATTCTAGCTCTTAAATGCAGATGGTAGCTTAATGCACGTCAAAAAGTTATTCAGAAAGCTCATGCAGGAACATTCTGCATTACTTTCGTGCTACATTAAGCAACCACCTACTTTTAAAAAACATCTATATTTATCTATAAAGTGGTCGTTTAAGAGGGGGTATAATTCAATAATATACGTCACAATAAAACTAACTGGATCCAGTTATCCATTATGTGGTACAATAAACTTCTCTAATACAACTACCAATAATAAGTCCGGGTCCTAAAGGCATGTGGTTGCTTAATGCAAGACGAAAGATATGCAGAAAGCTCCTACAGGAGCTTTCTGCATTACTTTCGTCTTGCATTAAGCAACCACCTGCTTTTAAAGACGTTTATATTTATAAATTTAGTGATCGCATAAGAGAGGTTTTACTGTGCATGTATCACCGTAGCTCGGATATCTAAAATAGCAAAGAAATACATAGAAATGTAAACAAATATTAACCCTTTACCTCATGAATATGCAGGTAAGAAATAATTAAATCGTGAATATTAATGAGCTGATTCTTTTTATGATAACACATCAACGCAGACATTTTTTCCTTTCGACAGAAGCTGTAGATTCAGATTTATGTTATGTGGTAAAAGCAAACCGAACACACATTGAACAGAGGGCTCCTACAGGAGCAGTCTAATCTGGGTCTACTCTGTTTGCAAAATCATTAACATGCATATCTATCAGGTAAAGGGTTGAATGGGTATGTACACAGGTACATGTATTTGTCATGAATGATACAATAAAACGAACAGTCCAGAGGTCCAGACAAGATGCGTAAATTGAAATATTTTCAAGAATAACTTCTTTACTTCTCCACCAAACCCTATGTTGTGACATAACATAGGGTTTGGTGGAGAAATGACCACTTTGGTATATGAGTACGCATCTTTATCTGTAGCTCTGGAACACCGAGTATGAGGTGGCGTGTTGCCACTAGATTCTACAGTAAGCCCCCCATAAAGCGACAACTCAGTAGACGTTCAACTATCGATGGACACGGGGATGTAGAGGCTGTAGAATGATTAGAATCATATCTATATTATTTCATAAGCAAGCAGGGCAGATCCTGATCGGACGGCTACTACAGGAGCCGTCTGATCTGGGTCTACTCTGTTTGCAAATGTGTAAAAAGGCGTATTTATGGAGTAAAGGGTTACTGACTATTCAAAGTGGAATGGCTATTCAGTATGGAAAGCTTAAATCGGCGAAAGGATTTTGAATGACAAACAATGCAGATCCTGAGCAGAAGGCTCCTGTAGAAACCATGTGATCTGGGTCAACACTGTTAACTGATACAAGTCCATTCGTTTCCTACAATTAGAGGGTTACATATTGTATATCTTTCTCATTGTCTCGTATTGTATTCAGTATTTTGAATTGTCTTCCGTGTTGATTAACCCTTTCCCTGTTCTATGTTTGTTACAAATTTCAATACCTACTGAATAGTCATGGACAAAATATTTATAATGGAAGGTGGAGCATTGTAGCCATTTTAGAAAGTAAAGTCTCCTCTGTTTGAAAATGCGTGAAAATGCGTTTATACGCGGGAAAGGGTTAAGAAACATAATAACAGCACCAAGCAATTGAATCCTGATGAGACACCGAATTTCGGTATCTCAACTGAATTCAAATTATTTTCATAGGTAACTCAGGATTCGCCATTGACAGTGAAAGAGTTACCTACATGTAGTTTGCATATGTGGTTTCTAAAAGAACACTTTCTGCAATTATTTCATTCTGCATTAACTTGTTCACCGCTGAATTCGCCGGCAAACAACCCACACGGGTTTGCTTTCGAAGGATTGCTCCTTTCGCTCCTACTTCCAGAAGTTATGTACTTCACAACTGCAGGTGTTAAGTGCTTGTGTGGCGACTGTAAAATGTCACCCCGTACTGCTTTCTCCATGTTGATATATGTTCTTGTACTTCGGGCTCATACGTTTCAATGGTTTTAGTAATGAAAATTGAATACCGCTTAGTCCGATGCTAAGTAGTGAGTAGTGTTACACTTCAAATAACTGCTCACAACCAGACTCAATAAAAACGACTCTACAATTATCTCTTTTTGCATTGCTGCTTTTCTGTTCGAAGGATCTCCTACATTAAGAGTATACGTTGCACTGGGCGAATCTATAATTATATATATATATAATACCTTTGTAAAGGACACCGGGTTACTCGGCGTCTCATCGGCATTCAAGCTGTTTGGTATATCGATTATGTAAGAAGAAATTGAAAGAAAGAATATCCTAAAACTTAAAGTAGACGATAATGTCATTGTGTTTAGACGAATACCATTTGGTATCAAATCAGTTAATTCTTTCCTTCATATAAACGCCTTTTCAAGCATTTGCAAATAGAGTTGGCCCAGAATAGACGGCTCCAGTAGGAGCCGTCTGATCAGGGTCTTCTCTGTTTGCTCATTAAATAATAAAGATTTGACTTTAAGGTGTCCACCATAATCAAAAACCCTTTCCACGTTCCAGTTGATAGATTATGTCCATGAATATTAATAAGGTGATGAAATCTTGACTAAATGTTAAACATGTATAGCGTCAGTCAATCTCCTGTATGAATGCACCATCCCATTTATTCAAACACATAAAAACTATTGTTCTTAATAAGAATATTCACCTACATATAAATGTACGTAGTTGTCGCTTTAAAGGGATCCTCTGAAAGTGTATGGCAGTTTCCTCCAGTACAATGTCGTATCCCATCGACTGTTGTGTCATCCTTTTGGCCGCTAGGAGGCCCGCTTGAACACTCGAGTACACTTGACGTCCCCAATCCACATTGTCTGTAAATAAAACAAAATATTTACTCTAGGACAAATCTTTCACTGGAATAAAACTCACATGGCTTGCTGCAGTGGGCGTATCTGTGATTACCTTTACAAACAGAGTAACTTGATGTCTCCCCAGGACCCAAACTGTTTGACATATGTTTGATATGTTTCTGAGAAGAAACTCTACAGAAGTTAACTAAAGCATCATTGCTGCAGTCAAGATTATACGGCACCTAAAGAGTTCATTGACCTTTTCCCTGATACAGATGCATTTTCACACCTTTGAAAATACAGCAGTGCTAAACCACATTCGTGACGAACCACATTTGTAACAGGTAACATGTGTTACAAATGTGAATGTCCGACATGGAGGTTGACATTAGAATCACATATCTAACAGGTTGAGTTCCTGGCTGACAATATTGAATTAGTAAATAGTAATAGGGTTATCATTGTATATGTTATTATATTTCCTTGATGATCATGTCTCAACTTTTCACAACCTTAGCAGCACATTTTAAAGATATAATATACATGATTGTAACATGTTTAGGATACCTGCCTAAAAGATCTTGAATAGTTTCCATTTTTCATAGAACTTGTTGGATACATGCACCTATGCAATGCTGTTTATGTGTCTATGATACAAAAAACTTCTTAGTTCCTTTATTTGCTGTTAATTGAGTAATACACTGTACCAAATATTTTTAGCAACTATAAATCTAATGATATACTTTTAGGAAAGAAAACCGTAGTCATTTCTTTTGTTAATAGTTTAAGTTTGTTGTAAAAATTTGAACAAGGTTTCATTTTTGCGATGAATGATGATGATGATAATTTGTATGTCATATCAAAAATCGGCATCGATCACATTCGTCACAAAGTGTTGCGAATGTTACGAATGTGATCAGATTCGTAACACAGTCATGTCGCAATCGGCAAAATAAGAATATAATGTGTCACAATAATTGGATAGCGAACATACATGTATCATTTGCTTTAGAATTTCTCTTGCAGCCCCGTATACACCTGCCAGTACTTGTTGTTTCTATTCAATAGAATATCAAAGTTCAACATATCTTTTCATACAAAATCTTACATGTAATACAGCACTTCGTGAAAACATTCTTTTCTTTTTTCTGTTTAACCCTTTCCTTCATATAACCCTTTCCCTGTTCCAAATTTCAATACCTACTGAATATTCATGGACAAAATAATTATATAACGAAAAATATTTTAGAAAGTAAAGAAAGATATATTTCAAATGCTATTAGCAAACAGAGCAGACCCTGATCAGACGGCTCCTATTGGAGCCGTCTGATCTGGGTCTACTCTGTTTGCAATTGCGTGAAAACACGTTTATATTAGGGAAAAGGATAAACGCTTTCTCATGCCTTTGCAAACAGTGTACTCGTAGACCCAGATCAGATGGTTCCAGTAGGAGCCGTCTGATCAGGATCTGCTCTGCTTGATTATGAAAATATATGAGATCTGACTTTACAGTTTCTACCAATACTAAAACGTTCCTGTGTACATGTGCCATTATACACCATCATCTAATAAATATTCATGATGTCATTATTTCTTACATGAATATTCAACAGGGCAAGGGTTAACAGAAAACATTTGGGACATTGCTGGTGCAGTTAAAATGCATACAAAACATGGAGTTACATTTATAAATCAACATGAGTTCGTTCGTGTAAAGCTCTATGTTTGAACTCGTATTTGTGCCTGTATGCTGTTTTGGACTAATACCGGTATGTTTGGCAGCATGTTGTGTTGGACCCGTAAGGTTTGACAGTATGGTTTTTGAACTCGTACATTCGGCAGTATGTTGTGTTGGACTCGTATGCTTGGTAGTATGTTTTCGACTTGTATGGTGTGGCAGCATTGTGTGTCGGACTCGTTTGTTTGGCGGTTGTGACGGACTCGTATACTTTGGCAATAGGATGTGCTGGAATTGTATTTTGGCAGAATTTTGTGTAGGGCTCGTACATTTGGCAGTATGTTGTGTTGGGTTCGTATGTTGGGTAATATGTTGTGCCGGACTCGTATGCTAGGCAGTATGTTGTGTTAGACCCGTATGTTTGGCAGTATGCTGTATTAAACTCGTAATGTTTAGCAATATGTTGTTCTGAACCCTTTCGTTTTGCAGTATGTCATTTTGCAATCGTAGGTTTTGCAGTATTTAGCAGTATATTGTGTTAGATTTGCATGTTTGGTTGTATGTTGTGTTTGACTTCGTATTCTAGGTAGTATACTGTAAAACCCCTCTAAACCGGACGTAAGTTTTAGTATAAATATTGGTCTTGGAGACAGGTGGCAGCTTAATGCAGGGTGAAAGTCATTTAGAAAGTTACTAGAGGAGCTTTCTGAATGACTTTCACCCTGCATTAAGCAGCCACCTGCATAAAAGTATCTAAATTCTTCTGTACTAGAATTCCGGTTTAGAGAGGTTTCAATGTATTGTGTTGGACTCGTTTGTTTGACAGTATGGTGTGCTGAACTCGTATGTTTGGTAGTATTTTGTATAGGGCTTGTTTGCCTAGCATAATTTTGTGTTAGACTTATATATTTGGCTGTATGTTGTGTTAAGCTCGTATGTTTGACACTATTTTATAGACTTGTATGCTTGGCAGTATGTTGTGTTAGACTCGTATGTTTGACACTATTTTATAGACTTGTATGATTGGCAGTATGTTGTGTTAGACTCGTATGTTTGACACTATTTTATAGACTTGTATGATTGGCAGTATGTTGTGTTAGACTCGTATGCCTTAGCAATATGTTCTATTAGTCTTGTATGCTTGGTAGTATGTTGTTATGGACTCGTATGTTTGGCAGTACACCGTACGTTGATTTGGACTCGTTGTTTTGGCGTTACTATAACTAAGAATTTCCCTTGCAATAAGCTACAGTATTAACCGACGGAACCAGTCTGACGAGAGTGTTATTCAAGAACGCTTTTATTTTATTTGAGTCCGCATTATTTGCCGATGTCCATTTTCAAGACTCTAGACTTAAATGGATTAAATGGCGGCGAAGAAAACATAAAAGATAACACCTAATTTGCAAAACAGAATAGTCGTAGGCGTTAGTTATTACACAAGGGTGTATTTTCAACAGATGCTAAAATCTAATTGACTACACAGTATAATCCCTCTAGTTGAGAAGAATTTAGATAATTTTAGACAGGCGGCTTCTTAATGCTGGGTGAAAGTCATGCAGAAAGCTCATCGAGGAGCTTTTTGTATGGCTTTTACCTTGCATTAAGCTGCCACCTGTCTCCAAGACCGATGTTTATACTCAATTAAACGTCCGCTGTAAAAGAGATTTTACTGTTCACAGTTAAATGTCTCTCTAAACCGTTATTTTAATAAAGAAGAATTTAGATCTTACAGGCAGTCGACTGTTAATGCAGGGTGAAAAGTCATGCAGAAAGCTCTTGTGGGTATTTTCTGCATGACTTTCAGCCTGATTAAGTTTTCACTGGTCTTAAAGACTGACCTTGATTCTAGTTTGAAGCCCGGTTTAAAGAGGTAATACGTAATTAAAGGGGGTGTCACACTAGAGCGTATGGCACGAACGTATGCAAGCGTATGAGTAAAAAATGCTCATGCACTCACATACGCAGATATACGCCAGGAGTAGGTTAGGCATACGTCTTATACGTTTCAGTTACGCTGCCATACGTCGATGTACGTTCTCATACACAGAGGCCGAAACAATTTTTGAATATGTTCAAAAAAGTTCAGCGTAGACGAATGTATGAGTTATACGTTACGCATACGCTCATCATACACTATGCACACGTTGAAGACGCTAGAGTGTCGGTACAGGTACGATACGCTTCACATACGGTGGCATGAAGGCGGTCAGTAAAACTATCATGGATAGTGTATCAGTAACGTAATTGTAACGTAAGCCTGACGACTGACTAACGTATTTATTGTATTTCTGGCTATTCATACCCTACTCGTGCGCTAAGTACCGGTATACGTTACTCATATGCACGCATACGCTACTTATACGCTGATATACGCTACACTGACGCTGACATAAGTTGACACACGCTCGTATACGTTTCTCATGCTTTGCATATACGCCACATATACGGTACGCATACGCTATTCATGCGCTGCTAATACGTCCATCAAAGATAGTGGTGGAAAATTCCGATTGATACGCTCAAAAGTTGTGCGTATGGCTAGTGTTTCATACGCAATCCATACGTTCCTATCATACGGTATAGTGTGACAGGGCCATAATAAGTAGTGTTGGTAATGAGGGTGACACGAACATATGCGAAAGTATGAGAAAAATGCTCATATACTCGCATACGCAGATGTACGCTAGGAGTAGGTTAGGCATACGTCGTATATATCTCAGTTACGCTGTCATACTTATGTCGGTGTACGTTCTCATACGCAGATGCAAAAATAAATTTTGAACATGTTCAAAAATGTTCAGCGTATACGAGTGTATGATTATACGTTACACATACGCTAATCATACGCTAGACACACGTTGAATACGCCAGAGTGTCAGTATAGGTACATGTACGTTACTTATAGGGCAAATACGCTTCACATACGGTGGCATGAAGGCGTTCAGTAAAGATATCATATGAATAGCGTATCAATAACGTAAGTGTAATGTAAAGGGAGTGTCACACTAAAGCGTATTGCACGAACGTATCCGAGCGTATGAGAAAAACTGCTCATACGTTCGAATACGCAGATAAACGCTAGGGGTAAGTTAGGCATACATGCACTCGTATACGCAGATATACGCTAGGAGTAGGTTAGGTATACGTCTTATATGTTTCAGTTACGCTCCCATACGCCAGTGTACATTCTCATATGCAGAGGATGAAAATAAGTTTTGAACATGTTCAAAGAAGTTCAGCGTACATGAGCGTATGAATATACGTTACGCATACGCTCATCATACGCTGTTCATACGTTGAATACGCTAGAGTGTATTCAAAAAGTTTTTACCAGTTTTTAAAAAACTTTCATATGCAGTTCATACGTTCCTCTCATAGGCTGTAGTGTGACAGGGCCATACGTCTGACGATTGACTAAGGTATTTAAAATATTTCTGGCTATTCATACGCTACTCATGCGCTAACATGCGCTAAGCATACGTTGCTCATATGCTCGCATACGCTATTTATACGCTGATATACGCTACACTGACGCTGACATAAATTGGCACACGCTCGTATGCGTTTCTCATACGCTCCATATACGCCAGATCAGACATGCGGTACACATATGCTATTCATCGAACATAGTTGTAAAAAAGTCGGGTTCATACGCTCAAGAGTTGTGCGTATGACCAGATTTTTTTTTAAAAACCTTTCATACGCAATCCATATGTTCCTCTCATACGCGATAGTGTGACAGTGCCATAATGTAAGCAAGTGTATAGAAGTTGTAAAACACAAGACTATGAACGTTATCATAAATAAAACATTTACACATAGTATTATCAAATTTATCACTCACGAATGAATGTATCCTTTAATACTTTAGTACGTGATAGCGTGACAATATAATTGATTCGCATAAATATGTATTTGCGGTGCTTTGCAAATCATGTGTTTGACATTCATTAACTCCTGCCATACTATAGAGCGCCAGATGTCCAGATAAGATGCGTAAATTAAAACATTTCCAAGAATAATTTCTTTATTTCTCCACCACACCCTATGTTGTGACCACTCTTTAGAATCATCTCTTCGAGTCAATTCTAAAGAGTGGTCACAACATAGGGTTTGGTCGAGACGAGTTTAGTATTTGAACTTTATCGACTTTATCTGTTACTCTGCTAAGCCAACCTGATTCACATTGGCCTAGATGAGATGCCGAGTATCTTTGTGTCTCATCAGGATGCAAATTGTTTGACACTGATTCAATAACTTCTCACATCAAGTGTAAGTAAACATTGCGAAAGATCCCGGGTCGGTATTACGAAAGATCCTGTGACGAACATACGACGATTTCAACTAGAAGCTGAGATCGTCTTAAGTTAGATATTACGATAACTCAAGCCTTGAATTGTGCACGATAGTAAAAGCGATACTTTCAGCTAAGCAATTGGCATATAGTATTATAAAGTGACAGCTACAATGATCTTAGTCGTGCCAGTGGCTCAACAGCCATCTTATTTTATAATCAACTTCCAGATCTACAATTCCAGCATTGCTCCACTCTACATTTTCTCATTCCATTTCTTCATGTCCACTTTCTCATCGGAACACATCAGAGTCTAACTACATTCTCGTATGTTTCCGAGATTGCCGAAAACCACAGAGTGGTTACGATTTGCCCAAACAATAGTTCCAAACAGTTTGTATTCAGATGATCTGTGGAGTTACTCAGTCGGCGTCTCACCAAGATCTAAAGTGTTTGACACTAAGATTGTATACGTGTAGGAAAATAAGATCTAGTTTGCATTCGATAAAAAGCTGGCAAAGTTTTGAGCGAGCAATGTTTAACTCGGCATGCTGAATTTTCAAAATGGAGTAATCATTCACTGTTTAACTTTGGAGTCCATTCAGTAGCAAAGAGTATAATGTGCGATCGCATCTTCAATGCCAAATCGTGCAGACCCTGATCGGAGAGTTCCTCTATTTGCCGGATAAGCACTGTCTGCAAACTATAAATAAAGTTCACTCGTTTCCCGCATTTAGAGGGTTTATCCAATTCCCTCATATTGACGCCTTTTAACGCATCTGGGGAAGTCACTTTTTGAAAACATTGTGATAAATAGAGCATTTGCTTCATAGGAGCAAATGCTCTATTTATCACAATATTCAACTACACAATTCTAAAACTCTCATTTTCTCTAGTAAATGCCTCTTTTCGGAAGATTTATTCAAGAGGGTGGGTCTAAAAATAGCCTTTGAGGTAATAGTCTTAATTAGTCTATAAGGTAATAGTCTTAAAATAGCTTATGACGTAATCAGTTAAGAACTAGTAAACAGTTAACCTGCACGAGCTCGTCGTTCACTCTTTCTCTCTGGTATTTCTGGGGTTTGTGCTTGTCTGGCTCGGCCGGGGTCGCCTCCGTGACCATCTTATTGTCCTGCCATGTGGTCATACACTGGAAAACAATGTAGGGACAATACACACATGGGTTTGTTTTATGAAAAAACTTTCATTATTATATGAAAGAAAATGCCGTCCTATAAGAATTATGAGCTTTCTGCATTAACTTTTGCCATAGATTAAGCAACAACCTGCTTTTAAAGACATCTTTGTTAATAAATCATTTGGTCGCTTTCGAGAGGTTCTATATGCGATTGTCCGTACGAGTACTGTATGACGTACCCCCATGAAGTTCAGTCTTAGGGACAGAACTTACATGTAATTGAAAAATTGTTATCATATTACAAATCTAGACGACTTTCTTGAAGATCTACGGAGTAAGTTTTAATTGATCCATTTTACGAGAAAACTATTACGATTTCAAAAACATGAAAACACACGTTTAAAAATAATTTGTATCTATAATTTAGTAACTGAAAACAGTTTGGATCAACGTGAAATGTTTTTAGTCTCATCGGGATCCAAAAGACAAGTTTCACGAGGACTGTATATGGTCCAAGAAATTGATAAAATAAAGAGTTTGTTGTTACGTTGGAAGTGTAATATCTTATTTTCATCACTGTACAATAATAAAATGATACCACTGCATTTTGTCCTGATTTGTTTGATGGTTCAAATGTACCCTTATCCCTGCAATTTTGAATGTTTCCAGTATGATCAATTTCCACATGGGCCCCAAGCCTCACCAGGAACAAAATGAAGATATGATGGTATATTTTAACGGAAACGGTTGATATAAAACAAGTAAAATATTTCGCTGACGTCAAACACAGTAGAACCTGTCTTAAGAGTCTATAAAAATATGTCTAGTTATGGGTTTGTAAGAAAAGTGTTAGCTTAATGCAGGTCAAATGTAAAGCACAAAGTTCCAATATGAGCTTTCTGCATTACGTTTGCCTTGCATTAAGTAACCACCTGCTTTTTAACGCTCATGTGTTCAATAAACGACTGGTCGGTTATGACAGGTTCTGCATGCAACAAACCCTTTTGGATTAACCCTTCTCTTGGTAACCACAAACTGGCTGTCATTATCAAACATGTTGGATCAATATCCGACGTTGGGTAGCTTAGTAAGGCGGAGTCTCATCAAGATCCATGCTGATTATTACTAGAGCAATATTTCCTGTTTGATACTGTTTAACCCTTTCCCTCATACAAACGCATCTTTACGCATATGCAGACAGAATATACCCACATCAGACTGCTTCCATAGGAGCCATCTGACCAATGTGTGCTCTGTTTCCTTCTGACATGATAAAGATCTGATTCTGCAGTTTTTATCAAGGCAAATAATTCGCCTGAAAAAGTTCGTGTCATATTATAGTAAACTCGTTTCATAAAAAAAATTGTAATGACCGCTCATGTCAGATCTTCTATTTTACAGCGGGGTACGGACTAAGATTCACAGCCGTAGAAGAGTTGAGAAAAGCAATAACAACATCTAGTAGATCTGTCATAGGCGGTCATCAAAGTCAAAGAGATCTAATCAAGGGTCTGTAAGACAGATGGAAGCTTAAGTGCAGGTCAAAAGTAATACAGAAAGCTCATATAGCTCATATATTATTTGTCCCGCATTCAGCAACCACCTGCTTTCAATACTCAAATGTTCAATAAATGAATGACTTAGGACAGGTTCTACTGTACATTTATTTTGACCCTCTCGAACTCTAGTTCGCACTTTTCGTTGAGTGGGTAAGTTTCGTTGAGTGGGTAAGCCGCCAATGTTTGTGAAATGAGTCATTAAAACTGTTGCCATCAAAGGCGAGACCGTGATACTCTTTGCAAACGGTTAATATCTAGGTGAGACACAGAGGAACTCAGTTTGGTAGATGAATTTTATTTGGCGGCGAAAGGATTGTAGTTTACAGCAAATGAAAGGTTAAACAAACCAATAACAACAACATACATTCATTTTGATCCCCTCAAACTCCTGTTCATAGGGCTCGTTGAGCGGGAAGGTCATGGTCTGTGTGAAGAATGCGGCCTTGGCAATGATAACCACCTTGTTGTCATCTACCTGCACCTCCATGCTGGGCTTGGCGTGGCTGGCCAACTTCCGGAACACCACGTTCAGACCTGAAACCACAAGATAATACTGTGACTTACGAGACTGGTTGCTGACTGTTGTATTGATAATGATATGCACTAATCTCGTGGCACAAGATCGAAAAAGACTACACTGTAAACCCCTCTAAAATTCAGTATACATATCGGTATTGGAGACAGATGACAGCTTATTTCAGGGTTAAAGTCACACAGAAAGCTGCTCTAGGAGCTTTCTGCATGACTTTCACCCTGCATTGTGCAGTCACCTGCCTAAAAGTATATAAACTCTTCTCCACTAGAATTCCGGGGGGTTTTGGGGGGAGGGGGTACTGTAGTTATATACATAACTCTATATATTAATGTTAGTCGATCTAGTGCCAGGGCACTTACCCTTCTCTAGTAAAACCTTGAAATGGTACAATATTTACTTTCATGTTATTTGTTTAAGCTGTTGAACCTTTACTTGGTGAATACATTTATTTTAATGTAAGTAATAAAGGCACCGTGAATATTAATTGGATGAGTGTGTTTCTTATAGTATGTTCCCTTAGTATGTTCCCTTATAATGACGACTTTTGACGACCCTGTAAAAGTCACTTTGTGAAACCATTGTGAAAACTAGAGCATTTGCTCCTATAGGAGCAAATGCCCTATTTATCACAATGGTTTCAAACTACAAAATTCTATGTTTTTCCTTTTCTCTAGCTAATGCTCCTTTTCGGTAGATATTTTCAAAGAGGCTGTATCTAAAAAAAATAGCCTATGAGGTAATGGGTGAATATGTCCAATATACACGTTAATTGATCCTAATGTATGATTTAACATGTCTTGATAAAATTTAATTGATCCTAACGTACGATTCCACTTGTTCAGTATCGATCTGAAAAATCATCAGGCAAGTGATTTATTTTATGCCAAGACTAGAAATCCGAACGCTTTGCCTACCCTACTGCAAGAGGAACACTGTTTGCACAGGACAAACAATCTTTGAAAATGACATGAAATATAATGAAATGATTGTTTTCATGCATTTGCTGCATTGACAAATGCTGGAAAAAAAACAGTCTAGAGTAAATATCAGATGCTAAATCTGAACCGGGCGATAAAGGCGCGTGACGTCTGTTGCAATAAAACATGTCGTCCAATCCAATACGTCAGTACTGTGAACCCCTTCTAACCGGAAGTTTTGTAAAGAAAAGTTTAGGCAGTTAGGCAGCTGTATGTTTAATGCAGGATGAAAGTCATGCAGAAAACACCTTTTGGAGCTTAGGGCATGAATTTCATCCTGCATACAGCTGACATCTGTTTTAAGGACCAGTATCGGTATGGATTTGAACGTCCGGTTTAGAGGTTTTACTGTACATGCGGATATTGGATCTTAAGCAAACAATGATATTGAGGGATTTGTTTTATGAATTGTTTGAATAGTGCATAATTCGATAATAGTGTCAATCCTCTGTTAAAGTGAAGAAAAATCTTTTGAAGGAACGCCGTCAAGCATTAACTGGTATTTTAGTTTGCCATGTGATTGTAAAGTGCAACAGGATGGAGCCGAATTACATGTGTAACCTTGCAGAATACCAGTAAAATGGAACATAGATTATATATATGTAAATGGCACTGATATTCGATGCCTTTTATATAATGTGTTGGTATATGGTAATACATGCAGATGGACTGTGTCCACTCAAGGTTTCAAAGTTTTAAATGTTTTTCTATTTTCTTTTGTTGTTGTTTTGTAGTTATAATTGTTGTTGACGGTTCTTGGGTTATTTCTTTCTTCCTTGCATGGTTAATCACTTAAAAGACATTTTAGAAAATAGATTATCCGCCATGTAAACAGTACAACCCCTGGTTAGAAGCCGCGTAATGAATACGACTGGGCCCACAATGTTTGCAAACACTTCGAAGGTAAACCCCGCACATTAATTTATACGCTAGAAATCATTCGCTACCAGGAGCGTAGCTGAATCCAAATATAATGTACGCTCCGTGGCTATAGGGGTCTGAGGAGTAGTTTTGAAACCACTGAGTAGTTTTGAAACCATTGTGATAAATAGAGCGTTTCTCCTATAGGAGCAAATTCTCCATTTAACACACTGGTTTCAAAAGGTGACATTTACAGAGGCGCCAAAAAGCGTCACTATATGGGAATTGGTTAAAGCGTACATGACATGACAGACCATTTATTAAAGTCTAACCCACTTAGCCTTCAGTTTTTGTTCCGTTTTGGCCATTATAATGTTTTCATCTTTCAGATTGATGTTACGCACGTGCGTAAGTGCTTATCGCTGACAACGCCCGTGGCTACTGAAAGAGTATATTGACCATTAACCCGCTGTGTACACAATAATGTCTGCACGACTTTGGATCTAGATCAATTGGACTATTCCAATTCTTTCAAGCTTTGGATAAAACACTGATCGAATGTAAAACAATTTGGATCATGATGAGATGTCGAGTAACTCTGCTTCTCATCTGGGTACAAGCTGTTTGCAAATGCGAGTCTGGTTCCATGCTTATAAAAGTTTTTAGTTCAGTCTGAGTTCCTTCTTAAGTTTTTGATTGGTCAGATTTGAGCCTTTGGCTCAAATCTGACCAAACAAAAGCTTGAGAACAAACTCAGACTCAACTAAAAAGCTTTATAAGCATGGAACCAGGTCGCAAATAGCGGAGTTATAGTTATTTCTTATATTGTTATGCGCCACCTGGAATTGACGAACAACTTAGATCCAATTAGATTGAAATTCAGTCAGGAGATTCGGGAATAAGTAAAACTGCAAAATGTCAAATTGTGAGCATATTTGGCCCGGAGGGGTCCCGGGTTAGATCTTCCGCCGGGTCAGGTCGTCCTAACAAGACTATAAACCGACGTCTGATGTATCAGTGCTTTAAACTGGGGTTCTAAGAGAACCAGAGAAACTATGTCGATAATAAGAGTAGGGCATCGGGCCCGGGCCCGGGTTGCTATGTATCCTCACCCACCCTTTCTGAGGCTTCCAATTAGCCATACATAGTGAGCAGAAACGGACGCAAATGAACACAAACAAATTCATATTTTTTTCAGCAGGACAAGAGATACCGGATATTAGGTCTCACCCATTTCTCTTAGCGCCTCATCAAAATTGTCAGATCTGTCAAGGATCCATTGCCCTCCTAGGTGCTGCAGTATATCATCCAAAACACTTCCCATCCTCACTAAGATCACGCTCTGCCTAGATGAAACCACAATTGACAGAAAAACGTATCTCCTTTTACCTCCCTTGTTACTGCAACTATGTCCAGCACTTGCACTAACACTTTGTCTAATTAGTAGAGTCGTAAGATACGTAATTCAAATCCTTTTCAAGAAAACAAAACTCTTTTATTTCTCCACCAAATCCTGTGTTTATACCATTCTTCAGAATCGTCTTGAAGAGATGATTCCAAAGATAGGTCACAACATAGGTTTTGGTAGAGAAATGTCGATTTTATGGTATCAAAACGCAGCTAAATATATGGCTCTGAATTAGGTAAAACGTTAATGTTAATTGCAATTTTACTGAAGTTGACAAACAATTTAAATCAATGTCTTCGATTCCACAAAATCCCAGCATTTTTGTACTTTTTTACATGTTTTTTTGTTTTCAAGTTAAAATGTTTACATGCAAATATCATTAGATAAGTTGAGTAAATTGACATTTTGAATATATCTATCTGTTAGGAGGTTTTGCAAGTAGATCACTATACGGAGATCTATTGCAAAATTACTCTAACCTCATCTTCAGTTATTCATCAATTTATAAAATACCTAAACCGCTGCCTATCCTCCCACGCACTTTATACCATATCTGCTTTCAAGCTGGCTGGAACTATATATCACTAGACATCCCACCAGAGCAAACAAGTACTCTTACATTTAAAGCTGGATCATCATAATGGAATGGTCTATTAGTTCAACCGTATGGAGACCATTCGGTATGAAATTATTAACCCTTTACTCCATTAATACTTATGTTCGAAATGATGACATCATGAATATTAATTAGATTAATTGTTATCATAGCACATGGACACAGAATGTTTGGCCATGGCAGAAACTAAAACCACACCTATATTATATCATAAGCAAACAGAGCAGACCCTGATCTGGCGGCTTCGATAGGATCCGTCTTATCTGGGTCTACTCTGTTTGCAAAGGCGAAGAAAGGCTTATTTATGGAATTAAGGTTTAAATTTCCTCGAGGAATTTGATTGAGAAACACTGCATACCCTGATCAGAGGGCTCATCTAATAGTCCTTTGGTCTGGATATACATTGCTTACAAAGGTTGGTTAACCCATTTGTTCCAACGATCCCATATATGGGACATAGGTTAACAGTGTAGACTCTGATCAGACACCGCATGATGTGGCGTCTGATCAGAGTCTACACTGTTTGCTGATAGGAATTTCAATATAAAACAAAACGAAATTGAAAAAATTAGGCCAGGTACCCCTTAGATAAAAAATGGACTAATCCAACATATAAACATGGAAGGATCCACTGGGCGCATTCGAATAGTTAATAAATGTTCCAGTGAAAAAACCATACAGTTCGCTGTCCGTGTAACATTCAGAGAGGCTTAGAAACTATATTGAAATAACTGAAGCTTTCTCTGGAATTTATTGACATGAGTAGCAGTCCTGCCAATATTTCAATGAGGAATTGCCCCATAAGTGCTCAGCAGGTAATGTTACTGAAACGCCCACGCCAATATCATCTGTGGACTCTTTGTTGGGACCGTTCATTGCTAGCAGTTAAGTGTGTCTTAACCCAATCTCTTATACTGACGACGTTTGACGACTCTGTAGAAGTCACTTTGTGAAACCATTGTGATAAATAGAGCATTGGCTCCTATAGGAGCAAATGCTCTATTTATTACAATGGTTTCAAACTACAAAATTCTAAAAAAAATCCTTTTCTCTAGTTAATACTCCTTTTCGGTAGATTTGTTCAAAGAGGTTGGATCTAAAAAATAGCCTATGAGGTAATGGGTTAACAGTTAATCATTCGCATGCTAAACGCGACCTGGCTCGTATTTACAAACAGTTTGGATCCAGATAAGACGCCGAGTAACACCGAGTAACTCGGCATCTCATTAAGATCCAAGTTGATTGACATTCGCTCAATAGTTTCTTAATAGGCATATAGGATCCGTCTGATCAGGGTCCACTCTGTTTGTTTATGAAAGTATGATAAATCTGTCTCTGCAATTTCTACCAATACCAAAAAAGTCCTGTGTACATAGATTATGCTATTATAGAAATTGAGCTAATAAATATCCATGATGCCATTATTTCTATTATGAATATTGAACAGGGAAAGGGTTAACGGAATAGAATTGTTGGGTTTATCTGCCATTTTAATAAAATATTAGAGTGACAATATTGAGATAATCTTGTTTCTGTTTATTAGATTAGAAATGATTATATTAATATCCGGCTGCAAAGTTTATATCATGAATATTAACCCTTTCCCTCATGGACTATTTTTAGACCCAACCTCTTTGAGTAAATTTGAGTAAAGAAGCATTTACCAGAGAAAAGGAAAATTTTAGAATTATGTAGTATTGAAACCGTTGTGATCACAATGGTTTCAAAATGTGACTTACAGAGGCGTAGAAAGGTGTATTTATGGAGGAAAGGGTTAACCCTGTTTACTATTTATTCAAGATTGTTTCACTTCACCTGTTTAATATTTATTCAAGATTGTTTCACTTCACCTGTTTAATATTTATTCAAGATTGTTTCACTTCACCTGTTTAATATTTATTCAAGATTGTTTCACTTCACCTGTTTAATATTTATTCAAGATTGTTTCACTTCACCTGTTTAATATTTATTCAAGATTGTTTCACTTCATATATATTCATGGACAGAATCAATAATATTGACAATGGGAAAAGGGAATGTTTTCACTGCATAATCGTATCAATACATTCCCGTAATCAAGCAGAGCAATTCCTATAGGAGCCGTCTGATCTTGGTCTATTCTGTTACCAAATGCGTTAAAATGCATTTAAATGAAGGAAAGAGTTACCTAAAGAGGGGTCGTGTTGTTTATAATTAAATTACCATAAACGCGATTAAGTCATTTGAATTCCATGTTTCGCGGATTAGGGATTTTTACATATGTGTTCGTAACTTATTGTTGGATGAATGAAGCACACCATGCAGCAATAATCTACACGCTGTTTGCTTTTCAAGCAGCAATAATTATAACGTGTGGAAATCAAGCATGACCAATTCTTAGAACATCCGGCAAAACCAGGCCATGAATAAACACTTATCCCCACTGTATTACAATAATGTTTCCACCAATTTGGATCTGGACAATTTTGACTAATCCCAGTTGGATTAAGCTTTTGAAGAAAACACTATTAAATGGATGGTAAACAACTTGGATCCTGATGAGACGCCGAGTAACTCGGTGTCTCATCTGGATCCAAACTGTTTGCAATTCACGCGAGCCAGGTCTCAGATATCAGACAAGGGTTATAATAGTAATAACATACAGCAACTTTATAAGGTTCCGTTGACCTTTCTTCGATTTCTTGGAAAGTTATTGATAGGCATGCCATTCATGCAAATATTGACATGTATTGCCAATGAATGGTCGCAAAGGTAATCAGGTAAAGTTGCTCTAATCATTCCATGGAGTCATGAATTGCATGATGAAGTTATTAGAACACTTGCTTGCAGTCAAACAATTTGAAAGACATTGACAATATATTGAAAGCATGTTGTATTATACTGATATACAATATAAAAGGCGTTATTGTCTATCAATATTTCTTATTTTTCCGCCAAACACTATCTATCTGCTACTCATTAACCCTTCTCTTGCTGAATTTTAAAATATATTTCTCCTTCTTTACCCATGTCCTGTTGTATAATTACATATATCTTAACTGTGTACACGTATTTCGCTGTGCAATCACTGCTGTGGAGTGCACTGGTTGCACAATCAACTTGTAAATAGTACAGACCCTGATGAGACAGCTCCTGCAGGAGCTGTCTCATCTGGGTCTTCACTATTTACAGGTAGGTATAATGACGTGAATAGCAAGGGAAGGGTTAAGGTCGTCTCTTTCTCCGATATGACTCTATAATGAGTAGCAGCAAGATAGGGTTTGGCTGAGAATATAAAACTAGTTTACTTAGATTTGCAAAGTACGTCAAGCTTATCTTCCACTCTTACTGGATAATCAGCTAAAAACATACATAATGCATTATTTATCCGCTATGGTTTGTGGAACTTATTATTAATGTCAAATTCCTACGGCAGTACGCATGCATTGAAACAAAATGAAAGGGATCGTCCAATGCATGTTTTCAGTATGAGCTATTTTCCAAAAACTGTAATTATCGACATTTAGCATCTTTAAAGTGTTTATTTAAACTTAATTAACCTAAGAATTGGAGGAGCAGTTTGATTCTGGGTCTACACTCTTTGCTACTATGTCAGTTATCCAAATAGTGCACTATTGACGTAAAGTAGAAACCATCTAATGTGATCACTTAAATTAATGAATAAACATGGTCTCTATAAGCAGGTGACTGCTTAATGCATTTAGCTGCAATCTGCCTCCGCCATCCAGAAGTCCCCTTTTTGGTGGTCGCATTAGAGGGGGTTTACTGTATAAAGCGTTTGCAACCAGTGCATGTGAAGGGAGAGTCCATATCCGACTGCTAAGGGTGATTATGTAGCTTGAGTAATTTTGGTATTTTGTAAATACACTATAACGATGCAGAGATGCGATAAATAATATACTCAACAAGTATATATCTTCAATATTTCATTTCTAGAAACGCAATAAATATATGATTTATGGTTGCTTTCTAATTGTTTTTGTTTTGACAGTTTTATTCAAAGCTGGTTTTAAGGAAGAGGTTACTTATAGTTAAGTACAAGTGGCGCCTGGAAGAATATTTTAGAGCATAACATACAATCTTTAAGAATAAATACATGTAATACAAATTTTCAAGCATATTTATATCAGGTCCTAGATAAGATGCGTAAATTACAGCATTTTCAATAATAGCTCCTTTATTTCTCCACCAAACTCTATGGTGTGACCACTCTAGGCGTTGTCACAACGTAGGGTTTGGTGGAGAAATGATTATTTTCGTATTACGCACATTTATCTGTTGCTCTGTTTAAAGATTTGAACCGTTTCATCTGACAGGAGGTCTTACTGCACTGCGACAACTGGTCAGGTTCTGAACTGATCAGAATTTACTTCATCTTTCTATATAGTTTAACATTTGATCAGGTGGTACACGACGTCGGAGAGAGCGCTTCAATACCTAAGTTACAGAAACAAATATTGAAAAGTGTATTTAGCCCTTTGAACGTGGGACACGCATGCACTGACATTTATTTGCAAATAGTGTAGATCCAGATCAGAGGACTCATAGAGGAGCTCTCTGATCAGCATCTGCACTGTTTGTCATTCAAAATTATCTAGCAGTTTCAAGCCTTTCGCAGCGAGCGGACCCTATAGTCAACGCTTTAAGCACTTTTGCAAACAATTTAGATCCAAATGAGACGTTTAGTAACCGGGCGTCGCATCAGCATCCAAATCATTCGACAGTCTAGTGTTCATTATTTTGAAAAGGCATTTTGCTCTGAAGTATAAAGATTACCATCGCACCTACAATTCACCTCGAAAACATTTCGAGAGTGTCAAACAATCTTCACTCTAGTGAGATGCAGGATATTTTATTCGTATCCAGACTGCTTGTAACGTTTATCACATAGTCGACCATAGACTGGAGATCATTGAGGAGTCTTAAAATTTACCGAAACGGGTTATTTACATTAAAGGCAGACATCGGAGTTCATCTATAACTCTTTCACCGCCAATGTCGCAAAAATGCACCACGACAAATAGTGCAGTCCCAGATCAGACGCCGCCTTTTCAAGGCGGCGTCTGATTAGGGACTTCACTTTTTGTCTCAGTCTCTAGTTCTAGAGCTGTGGTTTATTCCTTTGAATTCTGCATTAATTTATCCCATTTCCTTACTTTACCGAATGATTTAACAAAATTGGGTTGCAGACGACAAATAGAAATTTGGCGCCGAAAGAGTTAAAGGCAGACATCGGAGTTTGAAGTTGCAAAACATTACTGTTGCCACCTTAAAGTTCATTCTAAGATGTAACACTTTATACTTAGATGACACGACTTCAGATTTTATATCGGCCAAAAATTCAAAGCGGGGACAATCTGCCCGGAAACTTCATAGATTACGAGTTTCCCGCAGCTTTCACGCACCTGAATTTATGGCTATGTCATAATTTAAAGCGTCAACAATTTGCACATTATTATAAAACCTGAAACTTCTTGTTGTACTAGTAATGTTTTACATGTATTTTAGGTGTTTCATGAATTTAATTTATTCCGTAAACTCACACGCTGATGTCTGCCTTTAACCCTTTCCTCCATGACTATCAATTTAAGAATGGATGACTGTGTGACTGTTCATTAATACCCCTATTCCACTGGGTGGCGGTTCCACTGCGCTCATGGCGATCATGACGCTTCTCCAAAGTCTTCCAAATCGCCGCAGTAGTCTACTATGCTTCCACTGCGACATGGGATTTCAGGCTACGCTGCTCCTGCGACCTTGCTTCGACCTAAACGCAGGAGCTGCGTTCAGGTGCGCTTTTGGAACATTTATATATAAACTAGGCGATTCAACTGCTTTTGAGGCAGTTGTCCATCGCCCTTTGAACAAAATGGATCAAATCGTTCCAGTAGCTGTGCTCCAGCTTGCTATTTTGAACAATATATTGATAAGGTTGGGTGTTGAGAGACAGGTCAGACGGAGAAGTGGGGACAAACGGTTATGGGTCCGTCCATGGTTGTCTGCAAAGAGAAGGCTCCAACTTGGCCATTATAACCAACATATGGCAGAACTCAGCATGGAAGAGCAAGCAAATAATGAAGATGGAAGCGGTGGAAGTGTTGCATATTTATACTCTGATCTGCAAGCGCGTGGCGTAAATCGTCATAAGCGAGGCTCAGTCGCCAAGAGCGTAGCAGAAGCGCAGATGAAACACACCCAAAGCGCCAAGAACGTAGTGAAAGCGTAGCAGACGCGCCGTGGTTGGTGATTCATAAATGGTCCAATCGCCATGGAAGCGCTTTGATCGTCGCTAGAGCGTACAGAGCGTAGTATGAGCATCCAGAGCGTAAGAGAAACGTAGCGGGATCGCGGACAAATATGTCGACGCTTTTGTTGCGATGCGACTATGCTTGCGCTACGTTATCCCGCTGCGGCTACGATACTGTTGCGTTCATGAATTTCTTACTACGCTTTGGGGGCGCTTTGAGTACACGGCAATACTGCTACGTAAATTTTGAGCAATGTCAAAACAATCGCCGTGAAGTGGCAATCAAGAAGCTTCTGTTACGCTTTTACTACGATCAGGGCGTTTCTGCGTTTCTAATGCGCTATTGCCGTTACTGCTACGATTCGCGGCGTTTTTACCAAAATTTCAAAGCGTAGCGGAATCGCTGCTCAGTGGAACAAGGTATAATATCACATTCACATTGAAACATCAGATTCAGATCTATATTTCAAAGTAAAGCAGGCCCTGATGAGACAGCTCCTATGGGAGCTGTGTAATCTGTGTCTACTGTTTGACAAAATGCTAAAGGTTTCCATGTGATCGAAGGGTTAAATCAACAGAACTACGAGCGTACAAAGTTTGGTTTCTTTTTTTATATGGCATGCGATGTGTTTTGTTGTAGATGACTTGTAAACATGTAATTAGCGCTTCCTACTTTTCTACGGTAGAGCCTCTCTACAGTGGATATTGACTATTTTTAGACCCAAACTCTTTCAATAAATCTACCGAAAAGGAGCATTAGGCTAACTATAGAAAAGGAGACTTTTAGAATTGCGTAGTTTTGAAACCATTGTGGTAAATAGAGCATTCGCTCCTATGAAGCAAATGCTCTATTTATCACAATGGTTTCAAAAAGGGACTTTTACAGAGGCGCCAAAATGCGTCACTAGGAGGGAATGGGTTAACCCTTTATTCCATGTATACACTTTTTATGCCTTTTTGCAAACAGCGTAGACCTAAATTAGACAGCTCCTGTTGGAACTGTCTGATCAGGGTCTGTGCAATTAGCACTCAGGACCTTTAAGACCTGAGTTGATCCTGCCTTTTGCAGAAATAATTGCCAATATATACATACCAAAATACTATTTGAGATATAATAAAATTTAATATGCCAAGAGTATGGCGTTAAATATTCATCGAATAAAGAGTTAAATGAATAAACACGGATGACTTTACAAGTAGGTGAACTCTTAATCGATACGCCTTTCTACGCATTTGCAGTGTAGACCCAGATCAGACGAATCATACAGGAGCTGTCTGCTCTTTTTGCTTATGCAACAACATAGATCTGATTCGACGGTTTCTAATATGACCAACACATTATCTGTTCTTTGGCATAAAAATGCATCTAATTAACATTCATGCTTTATCTGTTTCCTACATACATATTCCTTTTTATTTAATACAGGACGAAAACAACATAGAACACTCCTATGGGAGCTTGTTGTATTACCTTCGTCCTGCATTCCACTACCACGTGACTTAACCCATTACCTCATAGGCTATTTTTAGATACAAACTCTTTGAATAAGTCTACCGAAAAGGAGCATTAACTAGAGAAAATGAAAATTTTAGAATTTTGTAGTTTGAAACCATTGTGATGAATAGAGCATTTGCTCCTATAGGAGCAAATGCTCTATTTATCACAATGGTTTCACAAAGTGACTTATACAGAGTCGTCAAACGTCGTCAATATGAGGGAAAGGGTTAAATACACAGAATTAGACTTGCTGTAAATGGTTGTTCTAGATATATCTATTACAGTAGTACTTGTCTTAACCCTTTTCCTGTTCTGTATTTAGTCCAATTTATTTTCCAAACCTACTGAATCTTCATAGACACAATAGTTATAATGGAATGCGGAAGGTATGTGTAACACTGTAGCCATCTTAAAAACTAAAGAAACAGATATATCAAATTTCATTAGCAAACAGAGCAGACCCTGATCAGACGGCTCCTATAGGGGCCGTTTGATCTGGGACTACTCTGTTTGCAAATGCGTAAAAAGGCGTTTATATGAGGGAATGGGTTAAGCGACCATTTATTTATTGAACATATGTGGATGCTTAATGTATGGCAAAGGTAATGCAATAGAAGGTATTGGTATTTCTTTCGACCTGCATTAAGCTTCCGCCTGTCTTAAAGACCCAGATTTAGACATCTTTTTAATGTTCGCTTAAGACAGTTTCTTCTGTACAGCAGTAAATACCTCTGCCGGTTGAAGGACACATTTTTGACACGTGTTCAATTTTCCTTCCGTCTTTTGGAGCATTTCGTTCGTAGAGACGAAAAGATGCTGTTCAAAGCTTTTTTCCTTTTACCTCATGCATAATAATTATTTATGTAAGATATAATGACATCATACATATTAATAAGATTATTGTTTTCATAAATGACTTATAAACACGGGAAGTTTTATCCATGGCTGGAAGTGTAGAAACAGATCTGCAAACAGGACAGACCGACCGTTTGGAAAGTGTATAGGTTCCTCAATAGGGGGAAAAGATAAAAGTTATACAGTTTTGAATACTATACTTTATTTCAATGCAAATGAATTCAAATGCAATGTATGCACCATGGCTATAGAGGTCCCGGGGCATGCTCTCCCGGGAAAATTGTAGTTTTGAAACCATTGTGATAAATAGAGCATTTGCTCCTAAATGCTCTATTTATCACAATGGATTCAAAAGATGACTTTTACAGAGGCGTCAAAAGGTGTCAATATGAGGGAACACGTTAAAGCTTACATGGGAAGACAAGACGTTTATCAAAGTCTACCCACGTAACCTTCGATTTTGGTCCATTTTGGCCTCAAAAATGTTTTCACCTTTCAGATAAGCATGCGTCAGTACGTATCGCTAGCCCGCTTCGGTGCACGTTTAGTTAACTTTCCTCCATAAATACGCCTTTCTACGCCTCTGTAAAAGTCACTTTATGAAACCATTGTAATAAATGGAGCATTTGCTCCTATAGGAGCAAATGCTCTATTTATCACAATGGTTTCAAAACTACACAATTCTAAACTTTTCCTTTTCTCTAGTAAATGCTCCTTTTCGGTAGATTGATTCAAAGAGGTTGTATCTAAAAATAGACTATGGAGGAAAGGCTTAACAGGTTCGAGAACATGTTTGGACCTCAAGCTTGAAATGTATTTGACAATGAGTGATACAGTTAACAGCGATAATCCAAACATTTAAATAACCACCATTATCGCTTTTTGAAATAGGTGGTAGCTTAATGCAGGGTGAACGTCGCACAGAAAGCTCCCATGAGAGCTTTCTGAACTACTTTCACTCCGTATCAAGCAGCCACCTGCCTCAAAAGATCTCAAATATTATATTTAAAAAACGAGGATTTACTGTAATTTAATTATGTAAAGAAAAAATGCAACAAAAAACACAGGTTGAATGCATGTGCTCACCCATTTCTTTGAGTGCCTCATCAAAATTGTCAGATCTGTCAAGTTTCCACTCCCCACCTAGTTGTTGCAGTATATCATCCGACATGCTTCCTATCATCAGGTATATCACTCAGTATTTTGTTTTACGTAATAAATCCACCAACACTTCTTACACTTTCTTATACGTCCATTGATCCGGACTCTACACCACACCCGTCAATTGCACAGCCAACAATTAACATTTGCTTCCATCGAGAATCCATCATTGATCTTAACCGTTATTCTGCCGTGAAAAAAATGATACAGTAACACTCCTCTAACCGGAATTCTAGTTGAGTAGAATTTAGATACTTTTAGTCAGCAGGCTGCTTAATGCAGGGTAAGAATCATGCAGAAAGCTCATAGATGAGCTTTCTGCATGATTTTTATCCTGCATTAAGCTGCCACCTGTCTCCAAGACCGATATTTATACTAAATTCAACGTCCAGTTTAGAGGGATTTCACTGTTCTACATGAATATTCATGTAATACGTACTGGCAGTGTGAAAATTATTTAGCTGTTTGTTTCATAATGACTTTATAGACAAAATAATATAATTATACCTTGGCAAAATCTGTAGAATCAAATCTATATTATGTCTTGAGCAAACAGAGAATACCCTGATCAGACGATTAATCTAGGAACCGTCTGATCTGGGTCTACTCAGCTGCAAATGTGTGAAATGCGAATCTCAGTTAAAGGGTTTAACCTTATTTAATATTACAGTGTCATCTGAAATGTAAACTGCGAAACACTATCAAAAATATATCCACCAAAGCAGATGTATCGTCACAGCCGAATTTAATATGTAGTCTTCGAGAATTCTCGCGAGGTAGTGAAGAGCTGTTGAAGAATACTAGTATGTGAGAACCACAGTGTGTCGTAAACTACTCAAAGCGATCATCAATGACGAAACGCTTAATATATAACGATCTGCTAGGCATTGATTGACGAGCAACAGTCCATGCCAATATCCTTCAAAAATAATATGTTTCGACAACTGTTAGAAGGCACTAAGGCAAAAGTATTGCCAAGCCAATGAATGCGGGAAATAGTTATACTGGCATTTACAAACAGTGTAGACCCAGATCAGAGGGCTCCTAGAGGAAGCTGTCACCGTTTGTCATTCAAAATCCACTTGCAAATTATACCCTTTTGTACTTAAAGGACTCTTTTGTATACTACAATAGTCCTTTCCGTATACAAACATCTTTTCATGCCTTAGAAAACAGAGTACTTTACACCATATATGTATTAACTTTACACTATCTATTACTAACTTTACACTATCTAGGTACTAACTTTACAATATCCTGGTACTGACAATAGATTGTCACGGTGACTTACTTTCTATAATATGCTATTAATCCTTTGCGGTCACCTTGGCATTCGTGAAATTACAGTTAAAGCATTATGAACGTGCATCCATTGCATGGTTACAGTTATGACAACATGTACGTGCAGTCATTGCATGGTTACAGTTATGACAATATGTAAGTGCAGTCATTGCATGGTTACAGTTATGACAATATGTAGGTGCAGTCATTGCATGGTTACAGTTACATGTACGACAATATGTACGTGCAGTCATTGCATGGTTACAGTTATGACAATATGTACTAGTATCCATTGCATGGTTACAGTAATGACAATATGTACGTGTATACATTGCATGGTTACAGTAATGACAATATGTACGTGCAGTCATTGCATGGTTACAGTTATGACAATATGTACTAGTATCCATTGCATGGTTACAGTAATGACAATATGTACGTGTATACACTGCATGGTTACAGTAATGACAATATGTACGTGTATACATTGCATGGTTACAGTAATGACAATATGTACGTGCAGTCATTGCATGGTTACAGTAATGACAATATGTACGTGCAGTCATTGCATGGTTACAGTAATGACAATATGTACGTGCAGTCATTGCATGGTTACAGTAATGACAATATGTACGTGCAGTCATTGCATGGTTACAGTAATGACAATATGTACGTGCAGTCATTGCATGGTTACAGTAATGACAATATGTACGTGCAGTCATTGCATGGTTACAGTAATGACAATATGTACGTGCAGTCATTGCATGGTTACAGTAATGACAATATGTACGTGCAGTCATTGCATGGTTACAGTAATGACAATATGTACGTGCAGTCATTGCATGGTTACAGTAATGACAATATGTACGTGCAGTCATTGCATGGTTACAGTAATGACAATATGTACGTGCAGTCATTGCATGGTTACAGTAATGACAATATGTACGTGCAGTCATTGCATGGTTACAGTAATGACAATACGTACGTGCAGTCATTGCATGGTTACAGTTATGACAATATGTACGTGCAGTCATTGCATGGTTACAGTTATGACAATACGTACGTGCAGTCATTGCATGGTTACAGTAATGACAATATGTACGTGCAGTCATTGCATGGTTACAGTTATGACAATATGTACGTGCAGTCATTGCATGGTTACAGTAATGACAATATGTACGTGCAGTCATTGCATGGTTACAGTAATGACAATATGTACGTGCAGTCATTGCATGGTTACAGTTATGACAATATGTACGTGCAGTCATTGCATGGTTACAGTTATGACAATATGTACGTGCAGTCATTGCATGGTTACAGTTATGACAATATGTACGTGCAGTCATTGCATGGTTACAGTAATGACAATATGTACGTGCAGTCATTGCATGGTTACAGTAATGACAATATGTACGTGCAGTCATTGCATGGTTACAGTTATGACAATATGTACGTGCAGTCATTGCATGGTTACAGTAATGACAATATGTACGTGCAGTCATTGCATGGTTACAGTAATGACAATATGTACGTGCAGTCATTGCATGGTTACAGTTATGACAATATGTACGTGCAGTCATTGCATGGTTACAGTTATGACAATATACACGTGTACATGTACCCTTTTCATGGTTTGAAATACTGAATGTGTCCTCTTTAACCCTTTACTCTATACATACGCCCTTTAACACAATTGTAAAAAGAAAAGACTCAGATCAGATAGCTCCTGTAGGAGCCGCCTGATCTGGGTGTGCTGTTTGCTTATGGAATTATGTAAGTATAATTATGCCATAGCGAAACATTCCTGCGTACATTATACATTATAAAAACCATCTAATTAATATGCATGATGTAATTATTTATAAATACTCCAAGATGTAAAGGATTGATTTGTATTGATACTCGTGTCCAGCGAGTTCGTCTAACTGAGCATGGACTGCACAATAAACCCTTCTAAACCGAACCCTATGAATAAACATAGGTGTCGTCAAAAACAGATGCTTGCTTACTTATTTATTGCAGAACTAAAGTAACACAGAAAGCTCCTAAAGGAGTTTTCTGCATTACTTTCGTCATGCATTAACCCATTTGCTCCCACGATCCCATAATTATATGGGACATAGGCAAATAGTGTAGACTCTGATCAGACGCCGCATAATGCGGCGTCTGATCAGAGTCTACACTGTTTTCTGATAGGAATTTCAATATAAAACAAAACGAAATTGAAAATTTGGGCCAGGCAACCCTTGGACTAATCAAATATATAATCATAGGAAAATCCACTGGGAGCAAATGGAATAAGCTACCACCTGCCTTTAAGACTCAGAACAAGACCTAGCTTTAGAGGGGTTTCACTGTAATTTGAACATCTGGTTTTTGAGAGAACCCACTGAACACATAGCAATGCCATAACCAAACGTCAGCCGAATTTTTATGATTTTCATTTTCTAGCCGAAGCAGAAAGAAGCGGGTGCCATCAAAATGTTGACAGGTTGACACTTTCTGTAACCATTCTGCTACACAAGATACCTCGCATTTTTTTTTCAATTGCTGAACCAAGTTCCAGTTTGGACAGAGCAAACGGTGTGTCATCTGAAACCGTCGCGGTAGTAGATCTTGTGCCATCGGAGCGTAAAACGTTAAGTTACGACATTCCAGTCAACAAATGCCGTAAAACGAAGCTTCTGTTACAACCATCAATCTAAACGTACCGACTAACCATTAAAACTACAGCAAAAAAATTCTATAACGATCGCCTGGCAGATATCAATGGCGACTGGCAACTAAATGCAGAACGAAATTTATACAGAAAGCTCATGCAGGAGCTTTCTGCATTACTTTCCTCCTGCATTCAGCATCCGCCTGCTGAGAAAGACATACATTTGTTGTTTTTGTTATCAAGTGTTCGCTTACTGTATGTAATAAAACAATAACAAGATCCTTGACTACGTCATATGCATGTCTGTTTCAGTTGCCTGTCAGCGATTTTTTGCTGCAATTAATGTCGGTAAAATCCTTAATGTCAAAAGCTGTTTAAGAGATACTATGCAAAACCGGTCATCTGCTTTACCCTTTCCTTCATATTCACGCATTTACAAACAGAGTAGACCCAAATCAGACGGTTCCTATAGGAGCCGTCTGATCCGGGTCTAGTCTGTTTGCAAAAGCGAAGAAAGGCGTATTTATAGAGTAAAGGGTTAGCCCTAAACCTACCTAAAATGAAGTCTGCTTGATCTCTGATCTCTAGCAGTTTTTACTTACATTCGATTCGTTCCAGTTTTGACAAACTACTGAGCGGGTGTTGTCAAACATCTTGAATCTTGATCAGATACAGAGTGACTCGGCGTCTCAACTGGATCTGAAGTGTTTACAAGTCCGATCGCACTTAGCATCATGATGTTACGGGTAAGTATTGCAATGTGATAAATGTATAGCCAGGACAATGTGATAAATGTATAGCCAGGACAATGTGAGAGATGGTTTATGACTGGATCACGACAGTGACAGATCTAATGCACATAGGTGATAATTGTACCTGTAATGTGGTTATTCGGGTTAACCCTTACCCTCATATAAACGCCTTTTCACGCATCTGCAAACATAGTAGACCCAGATCAGACTGTTCCCATAGGGGCCGTCTGATCAGGGTCTGCTCTGTTTGTTAATGGAAGTTGATAGATCTGTTCCTTTAATTTGTAAAATGGCTTCAATGTTCCACCTTCCATATCTCATTACAAATATTTTGTCCATGGATATTCAGTAGGTATTCAAAGGGATAAAGAGCTCGCGAATCATTGAAAGGGAGGTCGGGTTTGATTCGAAAGTGGGCGGGGCGTTGAGAATACCAGTCTGGGTCTACAAGGTCAGGTCTCACACAGAGATATAAATTTAGAAGTAATAAAGTATCAACCGAAGTACATTGTTATATTCCACTACACTACAGAAACCGGTCATTCCAAATGGATTTCCTAGACTTATGCTGAGGGTATTCTGTTTGAATAAATTTTCGTCCATTTCAATTTAAAAATTCAATTTACAAAATTTGCAAGAACATGGTCAAATTGTTTGTACGCTATTTAGACGTCAAGTAACTAGTGCAGAATCAATGACATCATTTTCCCATGCTAAAGGCCAGAGGCGTAAATTGACTTTTTTCAGGAATAACTCCTTTATTCCTCTACCAAACCGTATGTTGTGACCACTCTTTAGAATCGTCTCTCCGAGACGATTCTAAAGAATGGTCACAACATAGAATTTGGTGTAGAAATGACGATTTTAGTATATGAGTAGTACACACATTTATCTGTTGCTCTACTAAAGGCTTAATAAAGCATCGCTACATGTACTTGTCATTCTAGATGGCTTCCTGAAAGACTGACGTTAATGGACTTCATTAGCGAAATTTAGAGTAGGATTGATTGCCACTGACATACTTCTGTCAAGCAACCCTTTACTCCATAGACATGCCTTTTGACACCTGTGCAAACCGAGTAGACACATATCATACGTCTAGAGTAGGATTCGTCTGATCAGGGTTCATGGAATGATGTATATATGTGATTCTGGCATGACAAAACACGTCCTATGTTCACATGCTATTATAAACAAAATTTTAATCGCCTAATTGATATTCATGATGTCAATTTTTTCTCATATAAATATTCATGGGGTAGGCTAATGATACAGAGGGATGCGTAGGACTGATTGTCATGGACATTTGGTCGGTTAAGTCAGTTTCATGTAACTGTTTTCGACTGAAATCCAGAATTAAATCCGACGAATCATTAGAATTGTATGAAATATAGTGTGATGCAGATAACAGGTTAAGGAGAATACCAGCCCTGGTTTAACTTAACAGTAACCATTACATTTTATGCAACTGTTCGCAAAGTTTACGACCGAAATGTTGCGATTACAACTTACCAATGGCAGGTCAAAACCGTATATAATGGAATGCCGGTCACGACATGCTACTTGCCACTTGCTTGTTGCCATTTATGAAAAGGATTTTTTTTACATACACACCGCTCAGAAACGGTCTCCCTAAAAACGACGCTTAGCGTCCTTGGCGTCGAGAAGCGTCCGGGAGCAAAATACCAATCTAAAACACAATGTACTGTTTAATTTACCAACTACATGCATATTTCTATTAAATTTGTCCATACTTCGTGTTGATTTGGGTACATAAATCAAAATATCTAGTATTCATTGGCAAGTAGCAGCTAGCAAGTGTCAAGTAGCAAATAGCAAATAGCAAATAGCAAGTGGCAAGCAGCAAATAGCAAGTGGCAAGTAGCAAATGTAAAGAAGCAACTGGCAAGTGTCTATTAGCAATTAGCAACTAGCAAGTGGCAAGTAGCATGTCGTGACCGGCATTCCATAGTATATGGAAATGTTTATCTGATTCGGCTTAGGAAAACCTTCGTTGTATTCCTTCGCCTCACTAGAGAAACTTTTCCATGTATGTCCCTGACCTGATGTTCTCTATTTATACAGTAATCGGATTCTTTCAGGATAAACGGTCACATTCATTTATATAGTAACATTGACTTTCAAGATTGTTACCAATGTAATTGTGTTTATCATTTAAAATTTGGGACGAGTATGAGACTATTCTGTTGTTAATGTCTCTGAAATTACATGTAAAGTCTCGCCTCGCTATTTAATGCGGCCACCATAACTTAATAACAGAGGCGTCTGTAACAGCATGCTGTTGCTTTACCCTTTCCCAGTTGTATATTTATGTAGGACATAATGACGCCATGCATATTAACTAGATTATTTTTTATAATGGTATATGAACATAGGACATTTTGGCTAAGGTAGAATCAGATCTATATTACACCATAAGCAAACTTAGCATACCCTGATCAGACGTGTCCTGTGGGAGACATCTGATCTTGGTCTACTCTGTTTGCAGATGCGTAAAAATGCGCGTATATAAGGGAAAGGGTTAATACAAGATAACAGTAATGCAGGAAGCTCCTATAGGAACTTTCGGGAAATCTGTGTCCAATATTAAGCTACATCCTGTTTAAACATCCAGAATTATACTTCTTTTGAGTGGTCATATTTGCGAGACTTTTCATATACTTCAGTGGCGGACGGACTGCAATACTTCCTTCCGTGCGTTTAAAGATGAACTGATTTTTTTTCAGATTCATTTTACATCAAAACCTCGCTAATCTGACATCTTGGTCAAGAAGAAATAAAGACTGTATAAGCAAGTGGATGCTTAATGCACAGTAAAATTCGTGTAGAAAGCTAGCAGAGGTGCTTTCTGCATGGCATTCCTTCTACATGAACCTTTTGCCTGCTGAGCAAATTACTTTTACAGAATTTTTCTCCTAACGCATTTTCAAAATTCGACTTATAATCAATTTGTCTACATAAATGCAATCAGTGTGTCAAACAGTTTGGATCCTGATGAGACGCCGAGTTACTCGGCGTCTCATCTGGAACCAAACTGTTTGCATAGATATTCACTCATCCGCCAATAGCAGGTTAAAGGTTAAGGTACCATCTGCACAGACCAATATTACTTATTTAAGCTTTCGGATTAGCCAGGTTTAACTGTACATCTAATATTTACTGAGTTCGTGAACGTGGGCAGGTTCCGGCAATCTCATGTTGTATTGTATGTACAGTACAACTTGTCCTAAGCAGTCATTCATTTATTGAACATATGAGTCTTAAAAAGCAGATGATTGCTTATTGCAGGACAAAAATAATGCAGAAAGCTGCTATAGGATTAGACTTCCCTTTGATGACCACTTAGGACAGGTTCTATTGTAGAATCTTGGTTAATAAAGGCGTCTATTTTTCCGGGTTTGAGATGTGTTTCTGTCATGACATTAACCATCGGTGCACAAAGTTCACATAGGAGGACAATGAGCTGGTCACATAGGAGGACAATGCTGGTCAAGAAAATGCAAATCTATGAACTAAAGGAATAAACACGTCAGTGAATAATCTATATATATAGTCCACCTGAACCTGTTTTATAAATGAATTCGCCGAAGACAATAGAAAATATTTTTATTTTAATTTATTACATTTGGTGGTCTGTTGCTGCAGGAAATACAAAAGCTCTGTTTGCTCTGCTTGCTGCACCAAATGGTTGTCAATCGTTACATCAAAATACGCTTTATTTATTTCTCAACTGCGTGCCTATTACAATTGTGTTGTTTTGAAACCATTGTGATAAATAGAGCATTTGCTCCTTAGGAGCAAATGCTCTATTTGTTACAATGGTTTCAAAAATGAGTTTTATACAGGCGCAAAAATGCGTTAGTAGGAGAGAAAGGGTTAATGCATAAACATGGATGTCTTTAAAAGCAGATGGCTGTTTAACCCTTCACTACATGAATATGTATACCATATATAAATAATGGCATGATGAATATTAATCAAATGACTTTTTATAATGGCACTAAAAACAAGGAATCTTTTATCCTGACAAAATCTGTAGAATCATATCCATAATATCTCATAAGCAAACAGAACAAACCTTGATCAGACGGCTCATATAGGAGCCGTCTGATCTGGGTCTACTCTGTTTGTAAAGGCACATAAAGATATATTTATGGAGTAAAGGGTTAACGCATAACGAAAGTAACGCAAGAAAACTCCTATTTCCTGCGTAATTTTCATCCTGCATTATACTACGCTGCATTATATGCTAAATATTTTTCGTCTGCAGACATTGTCGTCTGCTGTATGTTTCAGAGTGGAAGTCAGTATATTCTCAAAAATATAAGTGGAGTATCAAAACGTTTAGATGAGATCTCGAGTTACTCGGCGTACCATCTGACATCCAAATTGTTTGCGAAGGTTATCACATGGTCGCCCAGTGCATCAAACCACATGAGTTGTCGCTTTCTCTTAACACATTACCCCCTAGTGACGCATGTTTGCGCCTCTATAAATTTCACATTGTGAAACAATTGTGATAAATAGAGCATTTGCTCCTATAGGAGCAAATGCTCTATCTATCACAATGGTTTCAAACTACAAATTCTAAAAAAAATCCTTTTCTCTAGTTAATGTTCCTTTTCGGTAGATTAATTCAAAAACGTTGGGTCTAAAAATAGCCTAGGAGATCATGAGTTAAAGTTGTTTTTACTGTACTCGGCTAGTCGCAGAAGTAGCAGGAAGAGGAAGTGGGGGACCTAACTGTGCCCTTTTTGGTGACTTTTGGCGCCTTTTGACGCCTTTGCAAACAGAGTAGACCTAGATCAGACTGTCCTTGGAGGAGCTATTTGATCAGGATCTGCGCTGAAGCTTGTGGAATAATGCATATCTGATACTAAAGTTTCTGTCATGGTAAAATATCCCTATGTTCTTATGTCAATATTAAAAATAATCTAATTAATATTCATGGTGCCGTTATTTCTTACATGAATATTCATGGGGTAAAATATCCATGAGGTAAAAGGGTTAATTGTACAACGTAGCTGTATGATGAGGAGGAGTAAAATAATAACCATTATGTTGGTACATGGGCATGGTTGTAACCATTATGTTGGTACATGGTCATGGTTGTAACCATTATGTTCGTACATGGGCATGATTGTAACCATTATGTTGGTACATGGTCATGGTACACGGGCATGATTGTAACCATTATGTTGGTACATGGTCATGGTTGTAACCATTATGTTCGTACATGGTACATGGTCATGGTTGTAACCATTATGTTGGTACACGGTCATGGTTGTAACCATTATGTTGGTACATGGTCATGGTACATGGTCATGGTTGTAATCAGACTTAAATGCGTACCATTGTAACTATTTTCTAGAAAAAACACCTTTATTTCTCCAACAAACCTATGCTGTGTCCACTCTTTAGAATCGTCTCTTCGAGATGATTCTAATGAGTGGTCTCAACATGGGGTTTGATTTAGAAATTGTGATACATGTACTGATATTTGAATACACATCTTTATCTATAGTTCTGTTTGAAAAATTAAGTAACTTTGAATTATCTGTACAAATGCGCTTACCCATTTCTTTTAGAGCATCGTCAAAATTATCCGACCTGTCTAATTTCCATATTCCTCCTAGCTGCTGTTTAATTTCACTCGACACACTTTCCATATTTGTCCTTTCACTCCCTGGTATGAGTACAACCTCCCTATTTAATAAATTCTTCAATCTCTATTTTTTTCTTAAAACATTTCACATTGACAAAAACGTCCTTTTCAAACTTCAGACGTGGAGTTAATACAATATCTCAGAATTAAAATGCGCCCCTCAGTCGCTCTATTTGCATTGTATGGAATATAACATCTTGACTCTAAACGTTTTATACCGCTACTGTGGGCATTGCCTCCGACATGCGTATACTACATTAAGTAGCTTATAAATTCTCACTGACCTTGTCTTAACCTTTTGCATGTGGGAAACCAGTTAGCTGACATTTTCAAACCGTGTAGAACAAGATTAGAGGGCTCCTGTATGAGCTCTCTGATCAAGGTCTACACTGTTTGTCACACAATTTTTTTTATCATTTCATATTTAAAGGACTTTACAATTAACCAATGATGGAGTTTTCCATTTTAAGGAATTCAGTATTAAAATGTTTAACCCGCATCAGGTTTGAATTTGCTCACAGACTAGTGGATGTATAACATAGCTAACACTTGCACAAACTCACGGCATGAGACGTGTAAACAATAACTTTGTAGGCCTGCCAGATCGAAAAACCCATTGCAAACAATCTAGATTTAGATTTGACATCGAGGTGGGCCATTGTGTCTTTGAAATTACGATAAAAGGAAAGTGAAAAACGTATTTTTAGTTACTAAACGTTCATAAAAGTATGACAAGTGTAGTAATCTAGAAAGCGTAACACAGATTCAATTGGTCAAAACATGACACCTGTATGTCTCAAGCCGACATACCTACCGCCATCAAAAGGGACTAGTGTAAGCAGTCAGGTAATTTGTTTAAGTGATACATGATGAGCCTGCCTGATATCTACACCTGGAAGTACTTGCCGGCTTATCAATACATCCAATCATCGCTCATATAATAACTATTTCGCATACAGTATCGAGACAAAATTTGTTCGAATTGTCGATGCGACATTCTTGTATCCCATGACTCGCGTATTTCCAAATCAGCGAAAACATATTTAAAAAGACAAGAATAATTCCTGCATAGAACAAAATAAAATGCGATCTCGTTTCCTCATTTACTTCCCAAATAGGACCACCTTTACCTCATGAATATTCATGTAAGAAATAATGAATGTATGAATATTAATAAGATAAATGTTTGTAACGGTATTATAAACATAAACAAGGGAATGTTGTAGGCCTACCGTGTCAGAAACTGTAAAACATTTAACCCTTTCCTTCATATAAACTTCATGCATTTGCAAACAGAGTAGACCCAGATCAGACGGCTCCTATAGGAGCCGTCTGATCAGGGTCTGCTCTGTTTGTTTTTGACATAGTATAGATCTTATTCTACAGATTTTATCACAGCAAAACATTTCTTTGAAAAGTTTAATATATTATAGAAATTCAGCTCATAAATATTCATGATGTTATGATTTCTTACATGATTACAGAACATGGAAAGGGTTTTTAAAAAGCAAACAGAGACGAGCCTAATCAGACAGCTCCTATGTCAACCAGATGCCTGATTTGGGTCTACTCTGTTTGCAAATGCGTAAAACAAGCATCTATATCATATAGAGAAGAAAGACAATGAGAAGCCTATATTATGACGTTAAAACACCTTTCTCGTGCTAAAAAACAATGTCTGCTCATCACTGATTTGCTGAAATTTTCCCTCTCTTCTGATTCGATTAAACTTTTGAGACATTATTGAACGAGTGTCAAACTGCTTGGCTCCTGATTAGATGCCGAGTTACTCGGCTCCTGCTCTGGATCCAAGCCGGTTGCAAATGCAAGTCAAGACGCACTTAGCGTGAGAAGAGAGTTAACCATTTCACCGCCAATGTCGCATAAATGCACCACGACAAATAGTGCAGTCCCAGATCAGACTCCGCCTTTTCAAGGCGGCGTCTGATCAGGGACTTCACTTTTTGTCTCAATCTCTATTTCTATCTAAGTGCTTTATTCTTTTGAAATTTGCATTTATTTATCTCATTTCCTTATTCTACCGAATGATTCAACAAAATTTGGATTGCAGACGACAATTAGAAATTGGGCGCCGAAAGGGTTAAGATGATTACGAGTCGTTGGCATTATTGATAAATTATGTGAGTGTGGTCCAGATGAGATGCGTAAATCTAAACATTTTCTATAATAGCTCCTTTATTTCTCCATCAAACCCTATAATGTGACCACTCTTTAGAATCGTCTTGAACAGACGATTCTATAGAGTGGTCATAGTATAGTGTTTGGTGGAGAAATGACGATTTTAGTATTTGGGCACGCACCTTTATCTGTACTATGCATGTGAGTGTGGCACTTTACATAAATATGCATCAGGTCATGTGTAATGTACGGAAGCAATATAATAATAATAATATTTATTTATTTGGGGTTGTTGTTGTTTTTTAAAACAAATGAAATAAAGAAGAAGTAGATCTACATGCACATTTAAATGTTTTCGTGTCTGATTTACACCGTGACTTGATAATCCCATTTGTTACCCCTTTGCAAATAGAGTTAAATCGGACACCTTCAGCAGGGGCCGTCCTATCTAGGTAAGCTATATATAATTATATGTTACAGAATTTCTTCTGTTTACCATGGCAATAAATTAATTACTGTATTTTGGTAGTGTACTTTTCATTTATACTCCTAGTATCATGACGTTGTTAACCCTTAGCCAGCTATCCACGACTGGTATTGTATTTGCCAGATGAGACACCAAGTAACTCGACGTCTCATTATAACCCAAGCTTATTGACAGCCAGTCAATAGTTTCTCAAAATCTTAATCGAGTCGGAAGTAGTCGACATTGCATTAGCTCAAAATTTGAGCGGACATTATTTTTTTACAGCGGGTTAAGAGTTTATGTCCGTAAGGTGAACCTTATTAACGTCATGTGTTTTCGCGTATTCTCTTCAGTGTCATAAAACAGTTCAACCCATTTACAACACATATGCATTATAATGCACGGAACTTCTTAATCATTAACGCTTTATTTGATGAATATTCATGTACATGTAAGAAATAACAAGATTATGTAGGCTAAATTAACTAACTGAATTTCTATCAATGGCATATGAACATGGACATTTTGGACCAAGGCAGAAAGTATAATCAGATCTATGTAATTCGATAGATCTATATAATTCGATAAGCAAACAGAGTAGATCCTAGAGGAGCCGTCTGATTGATCTGGGTCTACTCTGTTTGCAAATGCGTCATAAGGCGTCTCAGTTAGGAACAGGGTTTAACATTCTTGTGTATTCATATCATAATGATACTGTACCAAGATCAGATACATATTAATCGCTTTCCAAATATCTACAAAATCCCGGAAGCAGTTAAAATGCATCATATTAGAGAATTAAGTAAGAGAATGAGTAATTAAAAGTATGCGAGATATGTTGGCGATGTCTCCACAAGTTAAATGTGCACTTTTTGCTATCTTTCGCGTACAGCGAGACTGGCCTGGGGGCACTAGCTATTCAGTTCACATCATTAACTGTAACCTTGCTATGAAAACATAATGTTGTCTCAAAATTGGATCTGATGCAATTTGGACTACATCTGGTTAGACCAAACTTTTAGTCAACTATTGACCGAGTGTCAAACAGCTTGGATCTTGATGAGACGCCGAGTTACTCGACGTCTTATCAGGATCCAAACTATTTGCACATGCGAGTCATGTCACGAGAAAAGCGTTAATGGTGCAACATTTATTTAATCGCTTGTTGTGAAGATAGATAAAGCAGTGTTGCTTTATTCTTATTGTCCATAAGCATAATACCGCGCAAGATGTGTTCTTTTGTACTATTTCGACAGAGCAGTTTTTTATAACAGCACAACCCTATTACACTTCGTCTATCACCAACAATGATGTACAAACATTTTGCCGAAAGCATATAAATCGTTGGCTGGTATAACAAGAAATGAAATTACGAGATATAGCAAGATATCAACGCCGAACGTACTTGTAAAAGACCCGGAAAATACTGCACTATTTTGTCATGATTGAAATAGAGTTGTGGTTGATTGAGAACTAATTGAGAAATATAGGAAAACTATTTTTTTTAATTCTTCCGCCAAACCAGACTGTGTTGGTACTAATTAGAATCGCCACTGTAAATGCTCTATTATTTCCATTATAACGCTTTTATTTTCTCTATTAGAGCAAATGCTCTATTATTTCCATTATAATTATATTATTTTCCCTATAATAGCAAATGCTCTATTATTTCCATGGGAGCAAATGCTCTACGTATCACAGTGGTTTCGGTAGACTTACGATATTCAAAGAGGTTGAGTCTAAATATAGTCTATGAGGTAATGGGTTACTTTAAGCAGCACAGTATTGATGTATCCAAATCTCTTTTTTCAAAGGTAATTCTCTATCTTGTTGGTTCTCATTAGGATCACACCACACTCGATTCTAATGAGTACCGAATAGATAGGGATTGGTTTAGAAATAATAGATTTAGAAAGATAAATACTCTTTTATCTATATCTCTGTTGGAATATTTGCAGAGCATAGTAATCGGAGACAAGGCTCCGATGTAAAAATAAACCTCTGAGTCTGAGTCTACATAGTTTAACCCTTTCCCTCATATATACGTGTTTTCACACATTTGCAAACAGAGTAGACCAAGATCAGACGGCTCCTATAGGGGCCATCTGATCAGGGTCTGCTCTGTTTGCTTTGGACATTATATAGATCTGATTCTACAGTTTCTTGTCAAAACAAATAAAATCCTTGAGAAATTAGTTAACATTATACAAATTCAGATAATAAATATTCATAATGTCATTATTTCTTACATGAATAGGGAAAGGGTTAAGGTGTCTGACTGATTATATTTTAAGCTTGCTCGAAATTGACAATCGGAAGTAGTCGCATGTACACAAGGACGGTGGCTATTTTCACCACCGAGGTAAGAGTAAAACTGCCAAAACCTGTTGTAGAAATGCATGGCATTACAGAGGAAATATCGCAAGAATGTAAGCTAGTGAAATGCCATGCAAGCCTACGTCATAAAGATATGTTGCTGTTAACTCGTCGATTACTGATAGTATAAACCGTTGTCTATTGCTACATTTTTTTCTCATGGAACTGTTCGCGTTGAGTGTTGTCACATTGTTTCCGTCTTGACAGATGATCAAAGTAAAGTTCGATATGCGGTATGCAAAAAGTAAATCAGAGTAGGGACGAAAAGCAGCATGGAATACAAATTTAATTAGGTTAATTGAAAAACCCAGCACTATGAATTTCCATATTTCAAATATTTATACTTCAGTAAGTTCACGTCAAGAGGCGAATTGATACATTAATGTAAAAATAATTATTTTTCAATACTTGTGATTCTTCATCAAACGTAATACGGTTCTTTGATTGATGTCAAATTGGCGCTCAACGTTTTGATCGAATACCATTCATATTAATCCAGCGACGAAAAAGTAGTTCCGAATGTTAACCCTTTACCCAATAGGCTATTTTTAGACACAACCTCTTTGAATAAATCTACCGAAAAGGAGCATTAACTAGAGAAAAGGAAAATTTTAGAATTTTCTAGTTTGAAACCATTGTGATAAATAGAGCATTTGCTCCTATAGGAGCAAATGCTCTATTTATCACAATGGTTTCAGGTGCAGTTCCGAATGTTAACCCTTTACCCAATAGGCTATTTTAGACACAACCTCTTTGAATAAATCTACCGAAAAGGAGCAGGAACTAGAGAAAAGGAAAACTTTAGAATTTTCTAGTTTGAAACCATTGTGATAAAAAGAGCATTTGTTCCTATAGGAACACATGCTCTATTTATCACAATGGTTTCACAAAGTGGCTTTTACAGAGTCGTCAAAAGTCGTCAATATGAGGGAATGGGTTAAATAGATGGGTCATTAAATGTTGCAAACATTGTAGACCCCAGATCAGAGGGTTCCTGGAGAAGCCCAGTGAGTTTGGTACATGTATGTACTGTTATTATTTAACCCTTTCGGGGCCAACTTTCTAAGTGTCGTCTGCAAACCATTTTTGTTAAATCATTCAGTAAAATTAGGGAAAGAGATAAATACATGCAAACTTCAAAGGAGTAAAGCACATATACAGAAATAGATATTGAGACAAAAAGTGAAGTCCCTGATCAGACGCCGGCGTCTGATATGGGACTGCACTATTTGTCGTGGTGCAATTACGAGACATTGGCGGTGAAAGGGTTAAACCTCTTGCAAATGATATATCTTTTCATACTGAACAGACTCTGCTGTTGAACAATGTTGGACCATTCCACTTTGAACATTTAGCATTTAAAGGTCTACAGAATTACGTTAATGATGCTACTTAAGAAAAATGTTTACCTACTCATTTCTGTTTAAACCACGAACAGGAATTTCTGAATATCATTGCTAAATACTTTGTAGTTAGACTTTAATACTTAGAACTCAAACTGTTAACTATTGCCATTGTAGAAAGAATTTTACACTTCTCGCTTCGTAAATATGCTCAGATTAAACAATTGAGATATGACTGATGTTTAATAGAAGCATCTTCAAATGTCTCCATGACAAGTCTTAATATTTCTGTGTGTTAGTTGTTTCAGTTTTTTATTTAACGAACAGACAAGTGGAACCAGCATAATCAAATAATTTGAAGCACAAACAGTATTCACTTAAAATGACGCAACTACCTGCATCGGATACCTGCACGCAATAATGTTTTATTTCATCGTAAAATGAAGCATTAGAGCAAGTTAGGCGCTTAAAGCTTTATTCCGCTACCCGTGACCTGACTAGCATTAACAAACAGCTTGGATTCAGATGAGACGCCGAGTAACTCGGCGTCTCATCAGGATCCAAGTTGTTTGACATTTGGCCAATAGCTTCTCCAATGTTTATTCGACATCGAATGCAGCCCAAATAGCACTAGATCAATATTTGAGCAGTCACTATATTGTTAAGCTGCGGTTCACAGAAAACGCCTCCGGTTATTTTGGCACTAAATCTGTACATTAAAGGTACAGTTAACAGCAAGGCATGTGCAAACTACTTACGTAACCATTCACATCATGAATATTTACTTAACATAAAATGACACCGGGACTAATAATTGCATATGAGTTTTGGCCAAGACAGAAACAATGGAATCATATCTATATCATTTTATAAGCAAACAGAGCAGATCCCAATAAGAAGGCTTCTACAGGCGTCTTGTAAATGGGATTAAGTGCACTTTGATTCGCTATCTTATCTATCTAAACTAAACTATTACAGACGTTACACTATGCTATTTATCTATACAGGCCTGTAGATAATGTGTACCCTTATACATTAACCCTTTACGCCATGCATATTCATATAAGAAATAATGGAATCGAGAATTTTAATTAGATTACATAAACTGTAGAATCATGTCTATATTATAGCATAAGCAATCAGAGCAGACCCTGATCAGACGGTTCCTACAGGAGCCGTCTGATCTGGGTCTACTCTGTTTGCGAAAGCATAGAAATGTGTATTTTATGGAGTTAAGGGTTAAAACCTATTGTGTCTCAGTCAAGCATGTCTGTCTACTATTCACTGGAATTCTTAAAGTAGAAGCAAGCTATGGATTGGCGGAGAAATATAAGAAATATTTCCCCTTTGATTTCCTAAATAAACCTCTTATCTACAGCTCTGTCTATACAATGTACTTATAGCCGTATGATCCCCTTAACCATTTGTATGTTGAACATTTCAAGGCGGTATGAACCATTGATCAGTGTTTAACTCATTTTCTCCTAAACTATTTTTAGACGCGATCTCTTTCAATAAATCTACCGAAAAGGAGCATTTACTAGAGCAAAGGAAATTTTTAGAATTATGCAGGTTTGAAACCATTGTGATAAATAGAGCATTTGCTCCATTTATCACAACGGTTTCAAGAAAAATACTTTTACAGAGTTGTCAAAAGGCATCAGTAGGAGGGAATGGGTTAATTATTGAGCCTACTCAGTATAAAAGGCTTACACTTCATATAGCATTTTAATGACAAACAGTGTAGACCCTGATCAAGAGATTCCTCTAGGAGTCATTTGATCTGGGTCTTCACTGTTTGTATATGCCAGTACACTCGCTTTGTGTACTCAACGAGTTAACCATTGACTTCGTAAATATTTTTACAATAATTCATGACTTCATGAATATTCATTAACTGAAAATTTATAATGGCCAATGAACAAAGGAATGTTTGGCCATGGTAAAACATGTTGAGTCAGACCTATAGTATTTCATAAGCAAACAGAGCAGACCCTGATTCGATGGCTCCTATAGGACTACTACCTATAGGGACTACTTCAAATGCGCGAAGAGGTGTTTCTATTAGGTAAATGGTGACTGTTTTAGTGTCTCTAAAAAGGAACATTAACAAATACGAGTCTGCATTGCTGGCACCACAATATACATTTTCGTAGCTCCAAAACCACATAAAGGTTTCTTATCGAAACACTAAAGCAAACCCCAGGACTCCTTCAAATTAATATCCGTACGAGTTCACAAATACAAAGTGGGTTATTAATATACTTGATCAAACAACATTGCCTACTATACGTCATACTGCTCCTTTATCCTTCCAAACGCAACTTCACTGGTAGTTATAAACATTTCCTTTACAATAGAATATTTCCTAAGCAGCCATTCATTTATTGAACAAAGGAGTCTTAAAAAGCAGGCGGTGGCTCTTATATGAGCTTTCTGTATTACTTTTGACCTGCATTAAGCTACCACATGCCTTACAGACCCATAATTAGACATCTTTTTGATGGCCGCTTAAGACAGGTTCTACTGTATACACCAATGACATAAAGGCTTTGCATTACAAGCAAAGTAGCACAACCCTTCTCATGCTGAAAACAGGTCTGCTAAAATTCTTATTAGCTGTTACATATTTACGTTCATCCGACTGGTTTAACCCATTCCTCCACATGTTATTTTAGACGCAACCTCTTTGAATCAATTTACCGAAAAGAAGCATTAACTAGAGAAAAGGAAAAGTTTTAAAATTGTGTAGTTTTGAAACCATTGTGATAAATAGAGCATTTGCTCCTATAGGAGCAAATGGTCTATTTATCACAATGGTTTCAATGCGTAACTTTTACAGAGGTGTAGAAAGGAAATGGTTAAACCATTTACTCCATGAATATTCAGGCAAGAACTAGTGACATTATCAATATTCACTGAACTTATATACTCGTACTATGAACAAACTAATTTTGCTGTGACAAAAACTGTTGAATTAGATCTATCATATATCAAAAGCAAACAGAGAATATTCAGACCAAACGGCTCCTACAGGAGCCGTATGATCTGGGCCTACTCTGTTTGCTTATGGTATACTATAGATCAGATTCAGCAGATTCCGCTTGAGCCAAAATGTCCTGTGTTCTAATATTAATACTGTACTTATTTCTTGCACGTATATTCAACAGGGAAAGGGTTAACTGGGTGGCTTGTTACTGCTACTGTTATTTGTATCACTTATTGTTGTTATCTCGGCTACACACTTATTCTGATTCGTTTAACATTGCTTGTCCCCACTGCGGTTAACAATAAACGTGGTCGTACTGGTATTGTCGTATTTCAAATAAAACACGATTGACCCCAACCTCAATTCGAAACAAAGGGTACATTATTTAACATCACCATCTTATAATTAACCCTTACAGTGTGGGATATGATTCATTAATGTTATTTGCAAACAGTGTAGATCCATGTGAGAGGGTCCATAGAGGAACCCTCTCATCAGGGTCTGCACTGTTTGTCATGTTACACTTTTCTTTAGAAAAGTCCTTAGATATTCACCGTAAGATTGACCTGTTGGAATTTTGGAATAGTCCTTTTGAAAATTCATCGTTGTAAGGGTTAACCTTTTAGCTGATAGAAGCAATTTGACGCCAAATCAATCAATAAACATTCACGATGTCAATAATTCTGGCATGAATATACACCAGGTTAAGAATTAAATACGATGACACAGTCCTGAGATTGACCATCAACTAATACTTAGCCATTCCGTCTTGCGTACTTACCCATTTCTTTGAGTGCATTTTCGAAATTGTCCGATCTGTCTAGTGTCCAAGCACCACCCAACTGCTTTAATAACTCATCCATCATATATTAACGAAGGAGATAATTGTTTAGAAATGTCAAACACTCAAAGATAAAGCCTTGTCTAATTATAAAGCCTTTCAAACGGTGTGAAATCATATAAGTTCCTGCCGGAAGAAATTAGTTTGAGCTGATCGTAATTGTGCGTCCTCTTACTGAGATTCCTTAGCCCAAAGCAATGAAAACGATCAATCTAGACGCATTCATTTTTGTGGTTTTGATGCAAGGAAAATGTACAATACAGGCATGCAATTAATACACAGAGTTTTACTGTACTTTATAGCTATCTTCTGCACCAAATTAAGTGCTGGTTAATTTTTATTGGTGCCTATGGTAAATACTATGTTTAATGCTGCAACACCAGATTAGCGATAAATATTTTAAGAGAAGCATGGCTTAATAAACAATAAAGCAGAAGGTATACTACCCGTTTTCTCTACAGACAAGATCATTGAAACATGCTAAACAACTGCGTTGGGATTTAATGCGAAATCAGTAGATGTACTGAAGAACTACCGGTGTAAACTCATACTAGTATTTGCTTAACCATTTCCCTTATGTAAACTGTTTTTACGAATCTGAAAACAGAGTAGACCCAGGTCAGACGGCTCCTATAGGAGCCGTCTGATCAGGGTCTGCTCTGTTTGCTTATGGTGTAATATAGATCTGATTCTATAGCGTCTGACTGAGCCAAAAAGTCCTGTGTTCATATGCCGTTATAATAAATAATCTTATTAATATTCATGACGTCATTATTTCTTACATGAATATACAGCAGGGAAAGGGTTAACCCTTTCCCTCATAGAAACACATTTTAACGCCTTTGCAAGCAGAGTAGATCCAGTTCAGACAGTTCCTTGAGGAGCTGTTTGATCAGGGTCTGTTCTTTTTCCATTTGGAATTATGTAGATCCGATGCTATTGTTTCTGTCTAATCAAAAAGTTAATTTAAGAAATACATTATAATAATTATCTTAATGAATTCAAGCATAAAATAATCATTTGGGCAAGGGTTAAAAACAAAAATTTAGAGATCGGAAAGTACAAGGAAAACACAAACCATAAACAAGATCGTACATGTACACGTCCAATTAGCCCATAGTGAGCAGAAACGGACGTTAATCAACACAAACAAACAAAAATATGTTCATGTATATGTACTTCCGTGACACAGTCTTCCTGTCTCTGGTACTCTATCTGTCTGAATTATTTCAAATTACTTACTTTACACGATCTGTCTGTTTTTGCACATAAACAAACGAAGGCTTGATTAAATTCACATTATAGCCTGGTTCGCAATTTCGTCTTTATAAACAAAGAACAAAAATGCCGATGTTTATTGAACTAATAAACAACAGTGCAGGTGGTGCGTCGTATACTTTGGTGTGCAATAATATTAATCGTCGGGTGGTTCGAATTGCCTCAAAAGCATGTGCATCCGCCCCTTTCTGAAATAATTTGGTCAAACCATGTCTGTTACAATCAAAACGATACTCGTTAAAGCATTTCTGTCGATCCATAAGCCACTAGTTACTGTCCGAATACGCATTTATTAACAATCAGTCTGAAGACGTGCTGGTTAAATGACTTCCTAAGAACTCAAAAACGGTGGTTTATTTACTGATAAACAACGTTTGAACGAAGTTTATTTCTCCAATATACAACTGCAGTCGCCATGATTGATTTGGGGTTTCTGTAAATATTCTTTGTGTAGTCATATAAGAAATGATAATTTGTCTTTTTTTAAACCTTTAAAACGTTTTATATTATACAAACAGGGTGCCAGTTTTGCGAGCAGATGAATATTTATTATTCATTTTACATACCATCTTTAGTAATCCCTTTTCGCAGACATTTTAAACAAAACTAAGTTCCTCTGTGATATTAACCCTTTCCTTCATATAAACGTGTTTTCACGCATCTGCAAACAGAGTAGATCCAGATCAGATTACTTCTATTGGAGCCGTCTGGTCAGGGTCTGATCTGGTTTGATTATGGAATTTGATAGATTTGTTTCTTTGACTTCTAAAATGGCTACAATGTTAAACATTCCATATCTAATTATAACTATTTTGTTTATGAATATCCAGTAGGTATTGACATTTGGAATAAATATAGAACAGGGAAAGGGTTAAACACTTGCCATTGTTTATATACGCTTTTTTCATTGTTTACAATTGTTTTCAAGTTAACCACCATCACGCTAAGCGCAACCTGGCTTGCAATCATAAACAGTTCTGAACCAGATGGACACCGAGTAAGTGGGTGTCAAACAATAATCATAGCTGTTTGACACTCAGTTAATAGTAACTTAACCCATTTCCTTATAGGCTATTTGTAGACACAATCACTCTGAATAAATCTACCAAAAAGGAGCATTTACTAGAGAAAAGGAAAACGTTAGAAATGTGTAGTATTGAAACCATTGTGGTAAATAGAGCATTTGCTCCTTTGGAGCAAATGCTCTATTTATCACAATGGTTTCAAGAAGTGACTATTACAGAGGCGTAGAAAGGCGTATTTATGGAGGATAGGGTTAAAGTCTTAGCCAGTCAGAAATAAGTATAAACTGCAGCTGGTCAAACTTTGAGAGGACATTACGTTCTTCAGCTCGATGTGAGTTTAAAAAAACCCAGATGCGTAATGCTGAGAATTTTATGTCAGAACAATGTGAACGATGTGAACTTGACTGGAATGGTCCTGAAAACAGCACAACCAGTCATTCATTGAACACTTGAATCTTCAAAAGCAGGTGGTTGCTTAATGCAGGGTAAACGTACAATGTAATACAGAAAGCTACTTCCGACCTGCATTAAGCTACATGTCTTAAGGACCACGATTTAGATCTCTTTATAATGCTCGCTTAAGACAGGTTCTCCCGGTATTGATAACACAGCATACAATCATGTTATGTGTAATTCATTGCACACGTACACAAAGGTCCATACAACATACGAACGTTTGAACATTTTCAAAAATAGCTACTTTATTCCTCTACCAAACCCTATACTGTGACCACTCTGTAGGATTGTCTTTTCGAGATGATTCTAAAGAGAGGTCACAGTATAGGGTTTGGTGGAGAAATGCCGATTTAGTATTTGGGTACGCACGTTTACCTGTACATAGCTCTTCGTACACACAGCATACATAACATGATGCGCGTCATTCATTGCACACGTACTGGTGCAGTATACATATTACATAACATGTTATGCGTAATTCGTTGCACACGTGCTGGTGCAGTTTACATAACATGATACGCGTAATTCATTGCACACGTACTGGTGCAGTATACATAACATGTTACGCGTAATTCGTTGCACACGTACTGGTGCAGTATACATAACATGATACGCGTAATTCATTGCACACGTACTGGTGCAGTATACAAATTCGTTGCACACGTACTGGTGCAGTATACATAACATGATACGCATAATTCATTGCACACGTACTGGTGCAGTATACATAACATGATACGTGTCATTCATTGCACACGTACTGGTGCAGTATACATAACATGATACGCGTCATTCATTGCACACGTACTGGTGCAGTATACATAACATGATACGCGTCATTCATTGCACACGTACTGGTGCAGTATACATAACATGATACGTGTCATTCATTGAACACGTACTGGTGCAGTATACATAACATGATACGTGTCATTCATTGCACACGTACTGGTGCAGTATACATAACATGATACGCGTCATTCATTGCACACGTACTGGTGCAGTATACATAACATGATACGCGTCATTCATTGCACACGTACTGGTGCAGTATACATAACATGTTATGCGTAATTCGTTGCACACGTACTGGTACACCATACATATTCTCATTTCATACGAGATGCAGGCGGAGTAGAGATTCGAAACATCATTTTCACAGAGAAACAAAACTGAGCATTATAATCTAATGATGAACAGAATATGTCAATCAATCCTTTACTCCATAAATGCGTCTTCCTGTGCTGTTGAAAACTGAGTAGACCCAGACCAGACGGCTCCTATAAGAGTCGTCTTATCAGAGCCTGCTCTGATTGCCAATGAATGGCATAATTTGATTTCTATCTTGGCAAAACATTTTTTTCATACGTCATTAAACAATTAGCTAATTAATATGCATGATGTCATTTTTCTTTCATGAATATTCATGGAGTAAAGGGTTACGGATTGTGAATTAAAAAATAACAATACGCAGGCATATCTTTGAACGATAAGTGCTATTATACAATATGCAATATGCAACTCAGATTTATAGATGTAAGCTGATATGGAATCAAGTAATTTGGCATTCGCATTACATTATAAGGTGTAACTACAAAGCAAAGAATTAATTATTTTAACCAATGGTGAGTTTAGGCTGAAAATTCCTTAAGAGTTTTCTTAGGCAAAATCTAGTACAAACATACTGTAGCCACGCACTGTTTTTGGTGATTTTGTAGTTAAACCCGTATTAGCCCGGAACCTGCCAAGATCAAGACAATGACGTTTGGACAGCTAATTGTACGATTTTGCAGTAAGCCTTCGATTTAATCATTTACTTCATGAATATTCATGTAAATATAATGACATATTAATAATATTTATATTAGTTTTATAATAGGACGTGGACTGTTGACCATGGTAGAAGCTGTGTAATCAGATCTATATTATTCCATAAGCGTACAGAGGAGACCCTGATCAGACAGCTCCCTACAGCAACTGTCTGATCTGAGTATTCTCTATTTTCAAAGGGGTGCAAAGATAAGATGCGTAAATTAAAATAATTATTTTCAAGAATAACTCCCTTAAATCTCCATCAAACCATATAGTGCGAATACTCTTTAGACGAGACGACTCTAAAGAGTGGTCACAGTATAGGGTTTGGTCGAGAAATGACGATTTGAGTATATGGGTACGCACCCTTGTCTGTAACTCTGGGGTGTCTATGGAGGGTATGGAGTGTATGGTGTATGGAGCTCTGGGTGTATATGGAGTAAATGTACCAATGACCATCACCTTGTACATTTACTCATAGTGTATTCCAGAGTGTCCAGACATTCCGCTAATCGCACTTGCAAACAGTTTGGATCCAGATGAGACGCAAAGTAACTCGGCGTCTCAACAATATCCAATCTATTTGACTCTTGTTCAATAGTTCCTCAAGAGCTCGTTCGAATCGGAAGTAGTCACCAGATCCATATTTGAGCAGACATATTTTTACAGCTAGGTTAGGGTTGAAACGAACACATTCCCGACATATGACTTTCACCATGCTTAACTAATTTATTTCAATATCGAAAGACCTTGCACATCTATTTAGGAACCCCTCCATTTTTTCCAGTTAAGGGTGGGGGGGGGGGGCAAAAACAAACCAAAATATTTCTGGTATAAGCCACTGACATCGATGGGTTCAGGAAACAGTGCAAATCCTGATCAGAGGGCTCCTTCAGGAGCCCTCTGGTCTGGATCTACACTGTTTGCCTATGTCCTTTTCAAAGGGGCACAGGACAGCAATGGGTTAATATATATGTCGATCGCATATGATAAACGAACGTTGAAAACTTTTTCTGGTTGGATGTCCCAACATCGTTCAACGACAAAATCCATTGAAAATGAAAGGTTATAATTTCCGAGATGATGTTTGAATGTAAACAGTGCTGACCTGATCAGAGAGCTCCACTAGGAACACTCTTATCTGGGTCTACACCGTTTGCAAATATTAAGACACTCGTACTCCATATTCAAACGATTAAGGGGTTCATAAAATCATTGTTTAACTTTACATACCGTTGAACGCATCATTATTCTACAATCGCTAGTACGAGTCAAACATACGATATGCTTTTGTTCGAAAAAAAATACCGTTCTTTATTGTGGCTGGCGTCTTTTTGCTTTACCAAACCCGTACGTTGTAGGCGAGGAACGTGATAACGAGCTTTTTAGAGATGTTTAAAAGCATGAGGGTCCGTGGTAATTCAATGGTGAAAAGATGTTTCAAGAGTTTTCAAAAATAGTATCCGAACGTGGAAGACCAATAAAATATGTTTTATACCTAGATGTTTTGTGTTTAATGATGACAGCGCAAAAAGTGAAGCCAGTTTCTACTACTTGCAGGAGTCAATATGTCTCTCGGGTAATATGCAATCTTATATTTCTTAGATGCTTAAATGGCCAAACTGCAACCCCATCAAACGTCAATTTTTGTCATCCACACATAAGCAAGGCGAGCTGACGTCCACTTGAATACATTGATCACGCTAATGATGAAAGAATAAATCTAAGGATTATGGACACATATATTGGACCTCGTTGATCAATCGTTCATTAATCCAGCTCCCTTGTTATCCAGCAATTCATTTGTGGGAACGGATTCGCCATATGTATTTTCATATATTTAATTTTCGTAATCCAGGTATTCGTTCTCCAGCAGTCAATCCATGGGAACAGGTTTCCTTTTATATATTTCCTTGTAATTAAATTTCACAATCCAGCTGATTCAGTATCTATAATAGCCGTTTCATTTGTGAACAAGTTTCCTATTTAGTATGTACTTTTGTTTCGCAATCAAGCCCATCACCAGTCAATTGATTAAAGGTGTATAGACCCACACGGTTTCAATCTTTATTTAAGTCTCATCGTGGCATCATACCTGTGATCTTTGTTTAACCCTTCTCTTGCTGAATTTTAAAATACATTTCTCCTTCTTTACCCGTGCCCTGTTGTATAATTACATATATCTTCACTGTGTACAAGTAGTTCGCTTTGCAATCACTGCTATGGAGTGCACTGGTTGCACAATCAACTTGTAAATACATGTAGTGCAGACCCTGATGAGACAGCTCCTGCAGGAGCTGTCTCATCTGGGTCTTCACTATTTACAGGTAGGTATATTGACGTGAATAGCAAGCGAAGGGTTAATTCAATGGGTATTAGTCCCTACTGTCATAACAAACATTAACCATTTACCTGTTCATTATTCATGTAAGCAATTATGACCTCATGCATATTCATTCACTGAATTTTCATAATGTAAAATGTCCAAGGGAAGTTTTTGTCCTGACAAAGACTATAGAATCTGATCTTCTATCATGTAGGAGCCGTCTGACATTGGTCTACTCTGTTTATAAATGCATGAAAATGCGTTTATATGATGGGCATGGGTAATGCAAACGCATCAACACTTCTGTAACTGTTTAAGTTACAATCACTGTTTGAATTAATTTTGTTAAAGTACGGTGCATTGAACACATGCCAGGTGTAAATCAATTTGTTTTCTAATTCAAATAGTTTGCATGAGCTTGTAAAGCAAAATATGCTGACTTATCATAAATTGCATTGTAGTTGTATCAAACTAACCATATACGCTGAAACGTTTAAGATACTCTATAACCATACACTTATAACTCTATAACCATACACTTATATGTTTAACACCAAAACACTTTATGTGCCACTGCACTAAGTCACATTAATGGCATTTGTCAGTCACATATTACGCATTAATTACGTAATTCTTTTTTTCAATGAACATTAATTAGATGTTTGTTTCTTTATAGGTACATTGTATTAATATGTAAATGCATTTTTGTTTCATATATATGTAGGTACACTATACTTGTTTGTACACGACTACTTATTGCTGTTCCATTAATCCAGCCGATTCAGGATCCAGTCACGTGGAGCTTGGCTGGTATAATGAGGTCCCACTGCACTACTAAAAGCAGTAATGATAATTAATAATTCAACAGAGGTAATAACTGCTTTAAAAAACACACGCTATATACCATTTCATACCCGGTCTTATATTTTAAACCATTACTTGGTCATACTTATAATGTTATCATTTAATTAATTAATTAGGTCTTAGTTTGTTAACCCTTTACTTTCTATAAACACAGTTAACACTTTTGAAAAAATAGATCCAGATCATACGATGCCTACAGGAAACGTCTGGTCAGGGTCTGCTATTTTTGCTCATGAATTAACCCTTCTCTTGCTGAATTTTAAAATACATTTCTCCTTCTTTACCCATGCCCTGTTGTATAATTACATATATCTTCACTGTGCTCAAGTATATCGCTGTGCAATCACTGCTGTGGAGTGCACTGGTTGCACAATCAACTTGTAAATAGTGCAGACCCTGATGAGACAGCTCCTGCAGGCGCTGTCTCGTCTGGGTCTTCACTATTTACAGGTAGGTATATTGACGTGAATAGCAAGCGAAGGATGAATACATGTCTGATTATACAGACTAGTCTGACATGTCAATAATTTCCTATGTTTAGAGTCCATTATAACACTGTAAGTAATTAATATTCATGTTATTTATGTTAATATTCAATGGTCACCATGGAGTTTTCTTTAACCATTTACTTCATAAATATCCCTTTATACACCTTGTAAACAGAGTAAACCAACAAATCGGTCATATTCATCGGGTAACAAAGCTAACTTTCTTTCAGAATATTCTACATTCAAATGTTCACATTATTCTCGCAAATGCTGCACCATCAAGTCAGTTTAACGATAATTCTACTTAAGAGAATCGTGACTTTTTAACCAAATCATTTTTATAGTAGAAAGCACAATTCCTGTTTTCGATGTAGACAAGAACCCTTAAATACTCGCATTCACAATAACAATAAACATTTACAAATGACCATAGAAACACAGATGCTAGCAGAAACCACCAAGCATATATCTTGTGTAGTCTAAGTTCTGAAAATATATTAGAGAAAGCTGAAACAACATTAGCAGTGAACTCAGATCATTATTTTGAATATTGTTAATGACATTTGTCAGGGTATATAAACAACAAAATAAACATTATACCAAAGTGGCTAAAGGTTCAGTTGAGTTCAATTAAGTTCCAATAGATTTCATGAACATTTAACAAACTGAACACTTAGTATGGTTTGCAAGCAACACTCACACATTATGCAAGATCCCTTCTTTTATGACAATGACCTAGTAGATGACATTGGCTTAGAACATATATAAGGTTATGGCCTCCAGTCCATCGGTAAGGACTTCATGCTTGTGACTATTGATTTGCACACTAATGGATACATCATATGCTAAATTTAACACAACGACTGAATTCAACTTGCCATTATGCTTCATTGACCTTACAGTTTGAGTACTGGGTCAAATATTCGATGTGTTGGCCAAAATATTTGGGAATGAAATGTTTCATTATGTTGATATCGAAAACAACATACAGACAACAACAAAAAATTATGTGTACATTATTCACTGGGCCGACGGCTCTTGTAGGAGCCGTCTGATCTTTGTCTTCTCTGCAAATGCATGAAAAGGCGTTTATAACTAGACCTATCACTGAACGTGATTCATACCCCCACCTGGCATCCTTGTTGGAAAAGGCATAATATCGGCCCTTGGTCAGATTATAGCCCTTGTGAGGTGAACAGGTGTGTGAAGTTTCATTAGATTATCTTCAATGCTAAAGAAGTTATGACCAAGGTTAAAGTTTCTCACAATGACGACGCAGACAACGACGCCAATGACTACGCCAGGGTGATGGCAATATCTTGATTTTTTTCTTCAAAAGATAGCAGTGCTAAAAATGACCTTTGACCTTGAACAGTGACCTTGACCTTGGCATGTGACATGTCAAAATGTGCAGCTTCATTAGACACACATGCATGCCAAATATCAAGTGTTTACCTGCAGTGTTCAAAAGTTATAGCCAATGTTAAAGTTGGTAATTTTACCTATGTATTTGACCTTTGACCTTGAACAGTGACCTTGACCTTGGCATGCAACATGTCAAAATGTGCAGCTTCATTAGACACACATGCATGCCAAATATCAAGTGTTTATACCTATATATTTGACCTTTGACCTTGAACAGTGACCTTGACCTTGGCATGCGACATGTCAAAATGTGTAGCTTCATGAGACACAAATGCATGCCAAATATCAAGTGTTTATCTGTAGTGGTTCAAAAGTTATAGCCAATGTTAAAGTTGGTAATTTGACCTATATATTCGACCTTTGACCTTGAACAGTGACCTTGACCTTGGCATGCGACATGTCAAAATGTGCAGCTTCATGAGACACACATGCATGCCAAATATCAAGTGTTTATCTGTAGTGGTTCAAAAGTTATAGCCAATGTTAAAGTTAGTACTATATATTTGACCTTTGACCTTGAACAGTGACCTTGACCTTGGCATGCGACATGTCAAAATGTGTAGCTTCATGAGACACAAATGCATGCCAAATATCAAGTGTTTATCTGTAGTGGTTCAAAAGTTATAGCCAATGTTAAAGTTGGTAATTTGACCTATATATTCGACCTTTGACCTTGAACAGTGACCTTGACCTTGGCATGCGACATGTCAAAATGTGCAGCTTCATGAGACACACATGCATGCCAAATATCAAGTGTTTATCTGTAGTGGTTCAAAAGTTATAGCCAATGTTAAAGTTAGTAATTTGACCTATATATTCGACCTTTGACCTTGAACAGTGACCTTGACATTGGCATGCAACATGTCAAAATGTGCAGATTCATTAGACACACATGCATGCCAAATATCAAGTGTTTATCTGTAGTGGTTCAAAAGTTATAGTCAATGTCCCGATCTCGCGCGACAGACGGACGGACGGACGGACGGACGGACGGACGGACCGACGGACCGACGGACAAGGTGTTTCCAATATAGCCCCCACCACAGGTGGTGGGGGTATAATAATATGAAAATGGGTATCTAAGAGGTAAAGTGTTCAGATTAATTTCTTGCCGGAAGGAAAGATTTCGAACTGATATTAACTCCACATCTTCAGACTGGTATTCATTAGCCACAAACGATGAAAATAATACACCATTTCAGATGTCTTCATAGTTGTGGTTTTGAAGCAATGAAAATGCACTGGTATGCAATCTACATACGGATCTATAGTGTGTTTATTTACTATATTCTGCATGGCATTAAGTGCTGATTAAGTTTTATCAATTACTGGGTAATTACTCTCGCAAATGTTGCACCATCAAATCAGTTTAACGATAATCTTAAGAGAAACATAACTTGTTACCAAATCATGTTCATAGTAGAAAGCGCCATTCCAGTTTTTGCTGTAGACAAGCACTCTTGAACACTTGCATTCACAATAACAATACATATTTAATAAATAACCAAAGAAACACAGATGCTAGCAGAAACCGCAATTTCTTACCAAACATATATCTCGTGTAGACCAAATTCCGGCATTAGAGAATATTGAAACATTAACATTTCCGGATCATTATCTTACCCATCTATCCCCATATCATTTACAGACAACGCGTCAAGTTCTTATTTTGGAACTGACCCATTTTCATACTGAGGGGCACAGTAAACAAAAAATGAACCTTGTGAGTTGGGTCTACACAGTTTGCTACTTAAGGGGTACCTGATACAAATTGCTTAAATGTTGTCGGTGTATATCAATAGCACACACAAAATAGAAATATATTTTAATATAGAAAATGGGCTAGTATTTCAGTTAAATTCAATTAATTTTCAATAGATTCCATGAACATTTAACAAACCGAACAATCGGTACGGTTTGCAAGTAAACTATCAATCTCTTCTTGAATGGCACTGACCTAGTAAATCTTACTGACCTAGTACACACATAAGGTATTAGTCTCCAGTCTATCAGTAAGGACATCATGGTTATAACCATTGATTTGCACACAAGTGGATACATGAATACATGCTATATTAAACACCAGATACTGTATTCAACTTGCATGTACATGTGTACTTCATTGAGCTTACAGTGTACCAGGTCAAATGGTCGATATTTAGGCTAAAATATGGCATTGCAATGTTTCATTATTTTGATATCGGACAAAAACTATAGAAACCAAGAAGACAAATGTGTACATTTGTATATTATGGACACAGACAAATCTAGAATTACAAGTTAATTGGTTATCGACCTCTTTTGACATTTGCAGCTAATGTACGCACAGAGGAGTTCTGATATAACAATTAGATCTACATCTATCATATTCTTCCTAATAAACGTTCCTCTCTAATAAACTCACCCTTACTTCTGGCAGGAAACTAACTATCAATACACAACTAAAACTGAATAATAAACGTTAAATAAAAAAACCCATAGATTTTAAAAACAGACCTAGCTTTAGACAGTCTGAAAGCAATGCCGCAAGGTCATATGGGGGATATCTGTATTGTTTTCATTCTGCATTAAGCAATCACCTGTGTGCAAAATGAAGAAACTCCTTTAAAGATAAACCACCCCGGGGACGTTTAACACATATAGTACGGTATCCCCTTTGGGATTCCCAATTCTTACATACCCTATGTGAAGCATTGATGCTGATTGGAATTCTAACCCTATGCTTTATCAATTACATCATTTGTACATGCGCTCTGCAAATTCGAGCACTGTCCTCATACACAGAGCTGTCTGATCTGGGTCACCTCTGTTTTCAAATACGTCCAAGTCAAGGGTTAAAAGAGAACGCATCCACGGACGAGATATCGAACAGCTTTCTAAAGTACATCAGTGCGTAGGAATGTTCAGACGAATACTGATTGTCAATGAAATATTTAAATTCATTCCGTTAATGGTGAAAGAGCGCCGATTTAAACGTTTCATAAAACAACCACCATACGATAACTATAAGACTTTTGTGATAGAGTTGGGACGGTTTAGATCCATCGGAATCCGCGCATGTGTATCATGCCAGCCACGTTTGTCTGCCTGTCAAGATTTCATTTGTCAGCTTGAATGTATGTCTTCTCGTCGGTTTGGCACCCATCTGTTTTCAGTCTAACGTTTCCTCTTTATCTCATTTCATGACTCACTGTCTTGACGCAGACATACCAGTGCGAGCTGGCCTGTGGAGGTGTCGCCGTGGCCGAGTGGTTATGGTACCCTACCGATAATCACTCACCGCTGTGGTTCAAATCCCAAGCTGGGAATTTTGGATTTTTCATGTGAGAAAGTCTCCCAGCTGGCGTGCGAAAGATCGGTGGTTCTATCTGCCATTTTCTTCTGTCAACAAAACAATGCAATTTGTTCTGTGCAATGAGAACCCTATGGGGTCTTCCTCCGCCTGTAATTACCTGGGCGTCGCGATATGACTAAAATACTGTTAACCTTTTCCCTGCTTTATGTTTATTCCGAATTTCAATACCTACTGAATATTCATGGACAAAGTAGTTATAATGAAAAACATAGCCATTTTAGAAACTAAAGAAACAGATCTATAATTTTCCTGTAGCAAACAGAAAGACCCTGATAAGAAAGCTCCTATAGGAGCCATCTGATTTTGATCTACTCTGTTTGTAAAAGCGACGTAAACCCCAATACAAACAAACAACAAACAAAATACATGTAACCTATGTACAATAAGATAACAACTCTATACATGTACCATTTCAACTATCCGCGACCTGACTCTCAATTACAAACAACTTCGAGTCAGATGAGACGCCAAGTAACTATTCACAATTGTACCTGATCCAAATATGAGCCAACATTATATTTCTATATCGGGGTAATGGTTAACATTATGCCTTGTAGGCTATTTTTAGACCCATTATATCATAGGCTATTTTAGACCCAACTTCTTTGAATAAATCTACTGAAAAGGAGCATTTACTACCAAAAAGGATTTTTGGTGATAAATTGGGCATTTGCACAATGGTTTCATAAAGTAACTTTTACAGAAGTGTCAAAAGGCGCCAATATGAGGGAATAGGTTAGAATTAATACCTTTTCCATATCGTGATGACAGTAATTTGTTCTGCACTGGACTAACTGCTTAGAAACACCATGACGTTCATGAAAGTACCAACCATCTAGATATAACCTTCTGCACTCTGAGCAGCTGTCGTCTGCAAATATTGCCGTTTGCTACATTTCATAAAATACATGTTTTGCTCCTTTTCAAAATACAGCGCCAGAGGAACAAATAGTTTGGATCTTGATGAGACGCCGAGTTACTCACAACGGTCATTACAAGGTCGCAAGCACAGTGATGAAGACCTCTCTATAACGGCCATTAAATTACATCAAGTATTTTGTGTTAAAGCCTGGTGGCTGCTTAAAGCAAGGTGAAAGTAAAACAGAACGCTCCTATAGGAGCGTTCTGTTTTACTTTCACCTTGCTTTAAGCAGTCACCTGCCCTAAATACCAACTAATTAACACAATTTAGTGGCCGTTATAGAGAGGTTTTACTGTAGATTAAATATTGCACATTCGTAGTCAACAATCAATCAACAATCCTCATGCCAAATCGCAATAGAACACAATACAATACTTTTCTGTAAGGTTTTGTATGAGGTTATAATCACATATTTCTCTTGTGCAAGTTATGACATAACATCTTGTCTTTTATATTTTGTTTCCGATGATTTTTTACTGTGTGAGTTTAGTTTGGCGGCGCTGCGACATATTATGTTCATATAGCGTCTATATATGTTTTCGATTGTCAGCAGTGACGAAACAGTTCTGCGAATGTGTGTATCTCATCTGGGGTGTGGTGGTGGTGGTGTGTTGGGGCGCACTCCCCTTGTGCTTCTGAGATCGTTGTTGAAATTCGTTTGGCATCTCCACTGGCACTAGATCGAAAACGACTATAGTCTATTTATAACACCTACAGTATACATTAACTCTTTTGGCGCCAAATTTAAAAGTGTTGTCTGCAATAATAAATTCATATTAAATATAATTCTAAACTAAATAATAAAGGTATATTAGTAAAACATTTGTTTTTAAAAACCTGTATGCTTGGGCTAAAATAATACAGAAAACAGTGAAGTCCCGGGTCAGACCTGGAACTGCACTGTTTTCAATGGTGCTAACAGGCGACATTGGCGCCGAAAGAGTTAATACATGGTAATAGGTTTTATAAATAGACTGTAGCCTTTTTCGATCTAGTGCCAGTGGACATCTCCTTCCTGATTTCTGTTCTATATAAATGTCTGATTACCCATCTTATATGCCTTGTGGAAAACATTGGTGCAGGGTAGGTTTTTAATCCTAACTCAATTACATTTTCTTGTTTTGGGTCAAAGGTTATGAAACTGTTTGAATGAGTCTGAGATCATTCTCAAGCATCAAAATCGGACCATTCAGATACGTGAGAATGAACTGAGTCTCGGACTCAGAAGTGTTATAACCTTGGAACATGGAGTCTACTAACCCTAACACTACCTTCATGCATTGAGAGTTAAACGAGGGAACTGCTAGTGTCAGGTATTAACCGACTGTCCATCTGAACCATTTATTTCATGTAGAGTTGTGCAAAAATCTATCACTTCATGAATATTTATTGACCGCATTTTCATGATAGTTCTTAAGCAGGGGGGCGTTTTTGCCATTACAGAAACTTTAGAATCACTTCTATATAGGAGACCCTTATCATAAAGCTCCTACAGAAGTTGTTTGATCTGAGTCTACTCTGTTTACAAAGGTGTCAAAATGCGTCTAGAAGGTAAGGTAAAGTGTTAAAAGTAATTGCATCGTAGATTGGGCCATGCAAACGGTTTGTGAAGACAGATCAGTGCATTGGAATTCGGATGAAAATCTTTTGTCAGTAGAAAATTGAAAATCTATTTTCTTCGACAAACGATGAAAGAGCGCCGATTTAAACGTTTGATATCAACCCTTTTACGACAACTGTAATACTTTTGTCATAAACCTGAACAATTTCCATCAACTAAACTCAGTGTTTGTTAATTTGCATACGTGTGATTTCAGTCACCTTTCTCTATGATCTATCTAACATCCAAAGTTTGCCTCCCCGTCTATTGTGACATGTTTCTACATTTCCATGATTTCTGTTCTTGATGCAGTTTTATCTGTGGAAAATACGACTAGCTATATATATATAATTAAATTGTTATATCGCGACCATGCTAGATTGTTCTGCACTGAACTCATCACAGGTGTAGCAATTCATTGGCGTGTATGAAAGTACAAATCATCTGGATACATTTACACATTGCAAAACCGCTGCCAATAATTTCTGTATCAATCAGCATTCATCAATCAAAAACGAAACAAAACATAAAAATGTCTGATAACCCATACTACATACTATATACGTGTACATGTACATGCATTTTGAATTGGTCTTAACACACTCCCTCCTAGTGGCGCATTTTGCCGCCCCTGTTAAAGTCACATTTAGAAACCATTGTGATACATAGAGCATTTGCTCCATAGGAGCAAATGCTCTATTTATCACAATGGTTTCAAAACTACAAAATTCTATTTGTTTTCATTTTCTCTAGTTAATGCTGCTTTTTGGTAGATTAATTCAAGAGGTTGGGTCTAAAAATAGTCTAGGAGGGAATGAGTCAACCCTTTTAGTCTATAGATACGTCTTTTAACATATTTACAAACAGAATAGACCCAGATTAGAAGGGCTAATATAGTAGCCGTCTGATCATGGTCTGCTCTGTTTGCTTATGAAATAATATAGATCTGATTCTACAGTTTCTGCCATAGTTAAAACCTTCTGTGCTCATATGTCATTATAAAATCTACTTGTTATTCATGATGACATTATTTCTGACATGAATATTTATAAATTAAAGGGTTAAAGACGCTTTCCGTTAACATAAATTGATAAAGCGTACAGAAATAGAAATTATAAACATAAATAAAAGTGCGTTAAATTCAGCATGAACTCACACACTTTCATAAAACGTTCGGGTTGATGCCTCGGTCACTAGATATGACAGAGACATCAAACTCGTGCTTATGCTCTGTTAATGACTGGTTTAATTACCCTTTTCACGCCCTATATACGTTACGCATACGTCATATAAACCAGCGCTGTTCATATCTGAATAAGGATTTGGTAATGAATTATGCCAGTGATAGTTTCTACATGTATCTACAAGAATAAACATAACACGCGTTTGTTTGGAGCATAAACCCATTACATTATTATTATTACAATGTATTATTATTATTATTATTATTATTATTATTAATATTATTAATATTATTAATATTATTATTATTTTAGATCCATCCTCTTTGAATAAATCTACTGAAAAGGAGCATAAACTAAAAAGGAAAATTGTAGAATTGTGTAGATTGGAAGCCATAGTGATACATGTAAATAGAGCATTTGCTCCTATGGAGCAAATGCTCTTTTTACCACAATGGTTTCAAAAGGTGACTTTTCCAGAGGCGTCAAAAGGCGTCAGTATGAGGGAATGGGCTAACTCTTTTGGTGTCAAATATATTTCATTGGCAAATAACGTCGTCTGCTTTAAGTTTTAAACCTGACTTTTCTTCAATGTCAATGTGCGCGATGCGTCAAACAGTTTGGATCATGATGAGACACCGAGTTACTCGGCGCCTCATCTGGATCCAAACCGTTTGCAAATGAGAGTCAGTACGCACTAATATAAGAAGAGCTTATCCTCTCTGCATCCGGGCGTTTAAAATGGAATGCAATTCGTGTGTGGGGTTAAATTGTTTACTCCATGCCTAGTTATTGTTTACATCCTGGTTTAATTAAAACGGCATTTTTTTCATGCTTTTCGCTAAAGATTCCGTGACGTGCCTAGACAGTTTGAACGAGATGAACTTGACTGAGGTACATACATGTAGTGCACGTGTATCATTGTCTTGATGTGTTTGTTGTTGTTGTTTGTGCACCGAGAATACCTTGAACCGTATAGCACCAAACTGAACTTATAATGTTACTCTTTCAACATTTTAGTGATTATATGATAACCTTTGAAAAGCAGTTTTGTATCCAGATTAATAACAGTGTAATGGCTTGACTAGCATTTGCAAACAACTTGGCTCCAGATAAGATGCCGAGAATATTCATGTCAGAAATAATGACATCATGAATATAAATTAGATTTTATAATGACATATGCACACAGAACTGTGGAATCGGATCCATTTTATTTCATTAGCAAAAGAGCAGATCCTTATCAAACGGCTACTATACATAAGCCTTCTAAACTGGGTCTACTCTGTTTGTAAAGTTGTTAAAAGGGCGTATCTATACAGAGTAAACGGTTTAAAAATACATGAACAGAAACTGTTAAGGGCGAAGTGTGTTTCAGTAATTTACCTATTCACGACACTGTGTGGTGTAGAAAGCTCGATGTAAATGTGAGAAAAATCATAATAAGCACTTTATTTTACACATTTTTAGACAGAATAATCATTTGCGCGTACAGTGTGTGCACTAGCTGACAGCATGGCAGTAGAGCCGCATCGGGGAAACAGTTTGGGCAATGACGTGACTGTCCAATAATGACAAATGTACAGTGTAATCACAGTAAAACCCCTCTAAACCGGAAATGTAGTAGAGAAGAATGTAGATACTTGTAGGCAGATTGCTGCTTAATGCTGGGTGAAAGTCATGAAGAAAGCTCTTTCAAATATTTTGTAAATGAAAAAAAGCTAGTCTTTACAATGCATCTTTTTTCTCAGATATAAGCTGTTCGATATATTTTGTCACATTTGCTTTTTTGTATACACCTTTCTTATATCTGTACAAAATACATTTAAGTAAAGAATGAAATTCATCTTCTAAAAAAACATAATATTTTCTTGCATTATATGATTTGATCTTTTTTGCGGGAGGGGGGTGGGGGTGGGGTGGGGGTCTGGCCTATAAGACACCTTCCAGCGTCAACCACTATACACGAAAACAACTCATTGAATTACTATATCTATCGATTTTCAAAACATTCAAATATGACTGAAAGGCAAAATCACAAAGTTGTCCGAGTTGAATTTTCCGAATTTTTACGCCGTTCCTGTATATACTTGACTTCCGATCTTTGTTTAAATAAAGACGAAAATATTTTTTTTATATTCTCTAGCCCCTGATTAGCTAGACTTCCTAAAATCCTACATTTTCTAATAGTGTTCTGATAGTCTTATTCCATGAACTTGTTTGGATAGGCTTGCATTTCATATATACGCTTAACATATTTATTCTCTGAACTGCTCATAATTTTGAATCAATGTGTTATTACTCTAACAACTTTTTCAAGTTTTAAGGATATTTCCCAAGATTTCCATAAAAAATGAAACTATTTGGTGTTGACATATTACACACTTCTTACACGCCTAATCACGGTGTAAAGTTTTACACACAGCGACTGATCAGGTTACAGAATTACATTGTTTGCAAAAGAACTAAAGGTTAGTATTCGTTTTTGTATTAAGCATATTCCCAGAGTCAAATGGTTTGATTCTTGTATGTTAGTCTTCTGTCCCATTATTGCAAATGCATTACAACAAAAAATTAATAATGACAGGTCCGTGCCTTTGTCTGACTATCGGTAATGTTGCAAATTCTAGAGATATGTGATTAGAATAACTCGAGTCAGGAGATCTTCGGTCAACAGAAATACGGGTAACCTTTTAAAATATGCAAGGACACAATTAGACTTGTATACTTTGTACCAACTGTACAACTGTACCAACTGTACCAACTGTACCAACTGTACAACTGTACCAACTGTACCAACTGTACCAACTGTACAACTGTACCCAACTGTACCAACTGTACCAACTGTACCAACTGTACCAACTGTACCAACTGTACAACTGTACCAACTGTACCAACTGTACCAACTGTACCAACTGTACCAACTGTACCAACTGTACAACTGTACCAACTGTACCAACTGTACCAACTGTACCAACTGTACCAACTGTACCAACTGTACCAACTGTACCAACTGTACCAACTGTACCAACTGTACCAACTGTACAACTGTACCAACTGTACCAACTGTACCAACTGTACAACTGTACCAACTGTACCAACTGTACCAACTGTACAACTGTACCAACTGTACCAACTGTACCAACTGTACAACTGTACCCAACTGTACCAACTGTACAACTGTACCAACTGTACCAACTGTACCAACTGATTGGCGGCAATGTTGCATGCAGTTGAACTTCGATACATCAAGTAAAAGTTCGCTCCTTCCAAAATTTACAATAAGAGGTTGTTCTAAAATGTAACATTATGACAACTTAATGCAGGTCGAAAGTATTGCTGAAAGCTCCTACAGGAGTTTTCAGTTTACTTTAGGTCTACATTAAGCTGTGAACTTGAAAAAAAAAATACCCAGGTTAGAAATCGGATGACTCGAATTTCTGTTATCTCAAAGTGATTTGTATTGCCCTTGAAGTTCGAGATATTGAATGTAAACTATATATTGTAGCTGACTTGTGTCAGAATTCTAGTAGAGAAGAATTCAGATATTTTAGGCATGTTGCGGCTTAATGCTGAATGAAAGTCATGCAGAAAGCTCCTAGAGGAGCTTTCTGCATGACTTCTACCCTGCATTAAGCTGCCTCCTGTCTCCAAGACTGATATTTATACTAAATCAAACGCCAGGTTTAGAGGGGGTTACTTACCAGGAGGGCTATATGGTTTTCAGTCGAACCAGCAGATAATTTGAGCAGGCTTTACTACGCTTCTAAAAGATGCTTGCCATTACTGATACATAGTCCGAATATTTGCGGTCGTTGTTGGGGAAGATGCACCCAAACATGTCTGCTATATGCGATTTTTTGTATTACTAACAAGCTTAATTGCTAATAATTACGTAAATGTAGCCTATAACATGTAGTCATATAACAGTTCAGCTTGTAAGTTGTCATCTTGTATGAATGAGGGGTATGTCACGTGAATTCAATTTGATATCGTTCCCTGGTTTGTTTTTAATAGCCCTTTGCTCTATACATACATCTTTTTAACGCCTTTGCAAATAGAGTAAGCCCAACTCAAACGACCGTTGTAAGAGCCGTCTGATTTAGGGCTACTCTGCTTGCTAAGTTTCTGGCATGGAAAACATTTTCGGTGTTCATATGTCATTATAAAACAAGAGGGCCATGAGGCCCTGAAGCGCTCACCTGAGATAACCCCAGGGGCGGGGCAATTTTTGACCACAAGAAATCATGTGTACAACCTTGGTAGAGAACCATAAGGCAAAGCAGTATGCCATTAATAAATGGTCTAAGCCTTATGGTTTCAGAGAAAAATAATATTTTATATTTTTCCCATGAAAAACTGATAAGCCCTGAGTCAGGGCCAAGTTTCGCACAGTGGTCAGGGTCGTAAGTTAAACATTCTTGGCAGCTACATATGTGTAGAGGGCCATTAGATCATGTTACATACGAAATATCAATGGTCTAGGCCTTATAGTTTCAGTAGATTTTTAAAGATATTCCGATGAAAAACTTATAAGCCCTTGGGCGGGGCCATTTTTGGACCAGGGTCATAATTTGGAACAATCTTTGTAGAGGACCATAAGATCATGCTATATACCAAATATCAAAGGTCTAGGCCTTACAGTTTCAGAGAAGAAGATTTTTAAAGATTTTCCTATGAAAAACCGATAAGCCCTTTGGCGGGGCCATTTGTGGCCCGGGGGTCATAATTTGAACAATCTTTGTAGAGGACCATAAGATCATGCTACATACCAAATATCAAAGGTCTAGGCCGTACAGTTTGAGAGAAGAAGATTTTTAAAGATTTTTCCAATGAAAAACTGATAAGCCCTTGGGCGGGACCATTTTTGGCCTGGGGGTCATAATTTGACCAATACTAGTAGAGGACTATAAGATCATGCTATATACCAAATATCAAAGGTCTAGGCCTTACAGTTTCAGAGAAGAAGATTTTTTAAAGATTTTCCTATGAAAAACTGATAAACCCTTGGGCGGGGCCATTTTTGGCCCGGGGTCATAATTTGAACAATCTTTGTAGAGGACCATTAGATCATGCTATATACCAAATATCAAAGGTCTAGGCCTTACAGTTTCAGTGAAGAAGATTTTTTAAGATTTTCCTATGAAAAACTTATAAGCCCTTGGGCGGGGCCATGTTTGGCCCGGGGTCATAATTTGAACAATATTTGTAGAGGACCATAAGATCATGCTACATACCAAATATCAAAGGTCTAGGCCTTACAGTTTCAGAGAAGAAGATTTTTAAAGATTTTCCTATGAAAAACTTATAAGCCCTTGGGCGGGGCCATTTTTGGCCCGGGGGTCATAATTTGAACAATATTTGTAGAGGACCATAAGATCATGCTACATACCAAATATCAAAGGTCTAGGCTTTACAGTTTCAGAGAAGAAGATTTTTAAAGATTTTCCTATGAAAAATTCCATATTACCATATATGGAAAAAATGACCCAGCCCTCTGGCGGCCATGTTTTTTGCCGGATCAAAATTCTTTTAACAGCTTTTAAAGTCTATCAACTGAGAAACATTTTGGTGAAAACTATATTCAAATCGGACTAGTCAATCTGGAGAAGAAGATTTTTCTAGATATTGCGTACAGTTGCCATGGCAACAAGACCGATGGCCCCACCCACTATCTTTTAACAACTTTTGAAGCACCCACACACAGTATGTATCTGACCAAGTTTGGTTACAATTGGGCAGTTGGTTTCAGAGAAGAAGTCGTTTGAAATTGTTGACGGACAGACAGACGGACAGACGGACGACGGACGCCGGGCACAGGGGTATCACAATAGCTCACCTTGAGCACTTTGTGCTCTGGTGAGCTTAAAATCATCAACTTTAATATTCGTGACGTCATTATGTCTTAAATAGACATTCATGGAATAGAGGGTTAACATTTCATATATATTATGTGTATATACCAGACAGTATTATTAAACCACTACCAGCATGTCATAATCAAGCAAGACAATAAATGTACGTTTTCATGCACAGTAGCTACATGTACATCGATATATCGGCGTCATTTTCTACACACAGTAGAATCTGCCTATATCCACTGTATAATGAATAAGAGGACAATTACAGCAGGCTGTTGATATAGACGAGGGTTTTTTTGCGGAATATTCCATGACATGTCTAATCAGTCTGAACGTGGTGAACTTGGCTGTGGTATTTACTGAGTAATTTTACAATGCATATTTTTTGTTGTTTCGTGTTTGTGTGTTTATTTCGTTTTTTTCCGTTGTCATGGTGCTCTTGCACCTAATCGAACTATAACTCGTTTGAACTCGTTAACCTCTTATACAATAAATACGCATTTCAATATGTATGCAAACAGAGTAGACCCAGACTAGACGGCTCCTGACCAGGGTCTGCCCTCTTTGCTTACGGAATAATATAGATCTGATTCATGTCAAACAATTCATATGTTCATGTGCTATTATATATATTCTATATATTATATATACTATGTTATTTAATAAATGCAAGTAAATATATTAAGGACCGTGTGCATTTGTGTAAAACTACCCTGGATACTCTTGCTGCTATGTAATTCTTTGTAATTCTGTTAACCCTCGCCTTTTAAACGCCTTTTCACGCATTTAAAAACAGAGTAGACCCAGATCAGACATCTCCTATAGGAGCCGGCTTATCAAGGTCTGCTCTGTTTGCTAATTGTATAATATAGGTCTGATTCTACTCTTTCTGTCTGAGCCAAAATGCCCTGTGATCAAATGCCATTATACAAATTAATCTAATTAAAATTCATGTTGTCATATTTTTTCTTACATAAATATGCAACAGGGAGATGGTTAATCATGATTGTATTTGCCATATTTCGCATGTATTCTTGTAAGGGTCAAAGGCAATATGTGTTACTGATATGCCGATAAAACTGAAACTGAAGCATAAAGACTATCTAATTAATATTCGTGATAGCGTTATTTCTTACACTTAAGAGTTAACCATTATTACTAAATGTGTGATCACTTTTTCAGACAGTCTGTGTCCACATAAGTTGCCCATTGGCTCGAAGTCTATCCGAGGTTGCAGATGTTTGGGACTCTCTCTCTCTCTCTCTCTCTCTCTCTCTCTCTCTCTCTCTCTCTCTCTCTCTCTCTCTCTCTCTACAATCCATTCTGTTATATGTTTCCCTAATGAAAGTTTTTGCGTGAATTCACGTCATGAATATTAATCAATTTAACTTTTATAAGGTGAATTTCTCAAGGAGCCATTTGGCTTTGACAACTACTGTAGGATCGGATCTATATAATTTCATTACCGAACAGATTAGATACTGATCACATGGCTCCCACAGGAGCCGTCTGATCTGGGTCTACTCTATTTTGCCAATGCGTGAACACACTTTGATATGAGTGAACGGGTTAAATTACAACGTAGAAATAGTTAACTTTTATTACACATTCCTTATATAACTAATGCGCTTAATTGTTTTGTCAGCTGTATTATACTTACTGATTTTAATACACGCATCACCTAAACCTCTTGACGGAAACTTACACTACATCATTTTAGATTCATAATTCAACGATCACGAAAGCAATATCATCTAACAACAGATCATAACATACATCGTCGTTGTAAAACAAGAACTCAGTAAGTACATATAGGTTATGCGAGCACTTACTGGGATCTTGCTTTAGGATTACGATATATTCTTTTGAAGAAAATTCAATTTCGTCCTTGTTTAGAGTGAAAGAAGCACCGTTCTAGAAATGAACCAGCAAGACTTAGATGAGTGACATTGACATGATAATGAGGTTATTTATAGATGTAATTTAAAAACATGAGGGTCCAAAGTAATTAAGAAGTGTCAAATATACCGTGTGGGTGAGGTTAGGTCGAAATTGTGATCGGAACGTGGGAGAAGTTTATTGCATAAGGCGACTGATAGAAAATATTGTAATTACTGCCAATGCTTTTTTTAACCTTTACTCCATAGGTACACCTTTAGGGATTTTGCAAACATAGTAGACCCAGATCGGACGGCTCATGCAGGAGTCATCTGATGAGAGTCTGCTCTGTTTGTTTATGAAATAGTACACCTCTAATGCTACAGTTTCTCGGAAATGAAATCTTTTTCGAGGATCGCGACTTTATGTGCTAGTGATTTAAAACCATCTTTGGACAAAAATCGATTTTGTTCGATTTTTTCACACGGAAAAAATGATGCTAAAATATAATGGGACTTCACAAAATACTAATTGTCAACATAAATACTTGAATAGCTCTGATCTAATATTTCGACCACTAAGGGTCTTTTTCAAAGACAATCATGCGTCACATTTTATGGCTGAATACATGTAACAAAAATATGACGCATATTTTGACATGATTATCTTTGAAAAATGCCCTTAGTGCATGGTCGAAATATTAGATCAGAGCTAATCAAGTATTTATGTATTATATTAATTCTCTTTTTGGAATTTTATTGTCATTGTGTAATTGCCAACACTCAAACTTTTCTTTATATTCCTTTTGTCTGTAAGACAAACTTCCAATTCTTACACATTTACATATTCACAGCGCCTTTTATGGACTGTCGGGATGAAATTTTGATAACTCGCTATTGCGACCACGTCATTTTTTTTTAAATTAGGAGTCTTTAAAAGCAGGTTGTTGCTTAATGCAATTGTCCTACATTAAGCTATCACCTATTTTAAAACTCCAGGGTCCATGCTTATAAAACATTTAGTTGAGTCTGAGTTCGTTCTCAAGTTTTTGATTGGTCAGATTTGAGCCTTTGGCTCAAATATGACCAATCAAAAGCTTGAGAACTCAAATCTGACCAATCAAAAGCTTGAGAACGAAACTCAGACTCAACTAAAAGCTTTATAAGCATGGACCCAGAAGTATACTTCTTTTGAGTGGTCGTATAAGCGAGAATAATACGGTTATAAATATTACGTCAGTGGTATGTGATAAAACAGTACGACTACCGTGATTTAGTATCATACTACACTAGAAACTGTCTTACGAGGCCATTCATTTATTGAACATGGGAGATTTAAAAAGCTGGTGGTTGGTTAATGCAGGGCGAAAGTAATGCAAAAAGCTCCTATAGGAGCTTTTTACATTATTTTGACCTGCATTAAGCTACCACCTGTCTTGCAGGCCTATGATTAGACCGCCTTTTTAGGACTGCTTAAGACATGTTCTTCTGTATTCCTGTTTATTTCAAAACTATCAAATGGTGCATTGGCCACATTTCAAAGATGCAATGTAATTTAAAATATGTCGAAACATTGGAAATGTGTTAAAAAGTTGATTTTTACTCTGTCATTTTATGTCGTCCATGAAGACAGAATTTATACAGTATGCTTTATTTTCGGGATCTAAGATTTAAGAATCTCAATTTCTGTAGGTCAGACTGATCCGTCGGTTATCCAAGATGATTGCTAGCGCACCACACACTTTAATTAACAGTTGACATTTTTGTTCCGTTTATAGACTATCGCTAATAGAAAACGTGGTAAGAATTGTTATTCTCTTATCATCAAGAGAGTCAGTTGCAAATCTCATATATAACCAGTTCCAGCAGAATAATCGTTGTGTAAAAGGATACCGTCACAAAAAATACATGTAGTTAAAATACACTGGACTTTTATTATTTATTGATACTGATGATTGCCATGTGGTTGTCATGTTGAATTTGTTTGTTTGTTTGTTTGTTGTTCTTGTTGCTGTAACTGCTGTTTTTGTTGTTGTTTTATTGTTGTTTTGTTGTTGTTGCTGCTGCTGTTGTTGTTATTTTCACGTGCTCAAATAATGCATTCGTCTATGGATAACAAAACTTGAAGTAGAATAACAGCATGCATATTTCTCCCACCCATCTATGAACACGATGCATTGCACTTGCATGCACAGCATGCTGTAAATACTCACTGATGTTATTGTTTATGCCGGATCAAACATACTCTTAACCCATTTTATCACACAATCTGCCTTGTGGGAGTGCCGTAACTGAGTGCCGTAAATCGCGGAAATGCACTAGTGCATTTGTTATGCAAATTAGCAATCGTTAGCCAACCGTAGCGCTCATTTAAACGTTAGCTAATCGTAACGCTCCATGTGCACCGTCCGTTGTATTACTACGCTGTTTATAAGAAATGGCCGTAACAGCCGTCAGCTATATAGCCTGTTACATTTTTATGGCATTTTAAGACTTATGTGATAAAAGAATTTTACATTCGTGTTCAGTACACATTGTTTTCTTGAAACTCGTTTACTATTATGAATATGACATTCGCTAAAGCTCGTATCATATCATTATAGTAAACGTGTTTCATAAAAACAATGTGTAATGAACACTCATGTAAGATCCTCTATTTCTCATACTGACGCCTTTGTAAAAGTCCCTTTCTGAAACCATTGTGATAAATAGAGCAAATGCTCTATTTAAATAGAGCAAATGCTCTATTTATCCCAATGTTTTCCAAACTACAAAATTAAAAAAAATTCCCATTCTGTAGTAAATACTCCTTTTCGGTAGATTTATCCAAAGAGCTTGGGTCTAAATATAGCCTTTGAGGAAATGGATTAGCCCTTACCTCGCTGTAAAATATAAACTGTGCGCTCAATTTTGAATCTGTTCAATTTTGACTAAAGCTAAGAGTGTGTGTTTGATCTAGTTGCCTTAAGCGGCCATTCATTTATTGAACATGGGAGTCTTAAACAGCAGGTGGTTGTTTAATGCAGAGCAAAAGTAATGCAGAAAGCTCCTATGCGGAAATCTCATATAGGTAAATGATGAACGTGTTTGAAACTTTGTATCATGTGTTAACATTCCTCATACAAAGTGCGACCAGGTCAACATGTTATATACTTCTGATTGAGACTGAGTTTGTTTTCAAGCATCAGATTGGTTAGATTTTGAGCCAGTTGAAATTAAGACTAAGCGGAAATTTGAGAATGAAATCAGACTTAGAATCTCAGAAGTTATATAACCCCGACTTGGAGTAGTAAACAGTTTGGATCCAGATCCAGATACGACGCGGAATAACTCGGAGTCTCATCTCGATCTTTGATGTTTGACACTCGGACACTGTTTTCTCAAAAGCTTAACCTTTTCCCTGTTCTATGTTTATTCCAAATTACAATACCTACTGATATGCAAATGCGTGAAAACACGTTTATATTAGGGATAGGGTTAAACGAAGTGGAAATAAGTTAAAATACCGCAATTTATATTTTGAACGGACATTTTTTTTTCGACAGGAAAAGGGTTGAATTCAATTTGCAGAGTTATCGAAACCACTTTCGTCTACACATTTAATAATTTTGGTTTTCATCAACTCCAGGAATTATGGGTTTATTTTCCAGGCAGGTATAATTTATTGGATATTGGCCTGTGATGTTATTGATTTTGAGGCTGCTTTTCTTGCGTAGGAGATCTGTTGATTAATTTGAGATCAGACTTACAAAAATGCATCTTATCCGACACATTTCTTTTCCCCCTGAACAGTCTAATGAATATTCCTCGGCTTTCCAGTTTATTCGTCTTCAGCTTCCTTACCCCAGCTACCTAACGTTTTCGGACATATAAACGTATACAGATAGTACATACCGAGATAAAACGGCCTCAGAAGGAGGCGATCGATCAGGGTCTACGTTATTTGCTACTATGTCAGCCTATATTGACCTACAGGAGAGGGCAGATCTATGAGAGGTATCCGAATATGTATACGTTGGCTAACTCTTTCAACTCCGAGATACATATGCACTGTCGTTTGCAAACAGTGTAGACCCAGACCAGAGGGCTCTGATCTGCGTCTGTATTATTTGTCATTCAAAATCTTCTGGCAAGTTTACGCCTTTCAAACTAAGTGGACTCTATGTACAGTAAAACCTCTCTATAATGGCCACTAAATTACATCAAGTATTTTGTGTTAAAGGCATGTGGCTGTTTAAAGCAAGGTGAAAGTAAAACAGATTACTTTCACCTTGCTTTAAACAGCCACCTGCCCTAAATACCAACTAATTAACACAATTTGGTGGGCGTTATAGAGAGGTTTTGCTCTATAGTTGAACACTGGTTGGTTATTCCACTCTGATCATTCAGGGTTGAAAGAATTATTTGATGTAATTCTTTAAGTCGTCGGAGTTCGTCCATACTGCTAAACCCTTTCCCTGTTCTATATTTAGACCAAATTTCAATTCCTATGGATTATTCATAAACGAAATAGTTATAATAAAATATGGAAGGTGGGAACATTATAGCCATTTTGGAAACTAATGAAACATCTATCAAATTCCATTAGCAAATAGAGTAGACCCTAATCAGACGGCTCCTATAGGAGCCGTCTGATCTGGGTCTACTATGTTTGCAAATGCGTGGAAACACGTTTATATGAGGGAAAGGGTTAAATGTTCGTCTATCCGGTATGCATGTTACGCTTCTGCTAAGTCTACCTGTATTTTTCGTAGACTGCAGATGTTCCTATCGACAAACATTTTTATGATCATTATAAAGGTTTATATCATATCTGTTTAATAAATAGGCGGACTGGTATTCATTAGATGTAAGCCTCGTGATTAATGTAACCCTTATCCGGCTACTCGTGACCTGGCTCTCATTGGCAAACAGCTTGGATCCAGCACATGAGACACCGAGCCACTCTAATCAGGATCCAAACTGTTTGACACACACTCAATAGTTTCTCAAAAGCTCGATCGAATCGAACGTAGTCAAAAAAAATGCAACCGATACAAATATGAGCAGGTATTTTTTCACAGCAGGATAAGAATTACCCTTCAGTATGCTTATGAAATTTTACAAATACGTAGAACCCCAAACTGAGATACTGAATAACCCGGAGTCCAGTCTATATCCAAGCAATTTGACACTCAATTTTTATTTATTTTTTAAACCGTAACAATACTAATACTAATTCATTGTGTTACTAAAACATGAAATAATCTGATCTGACAACAGCGTTTATTGGTTATGATAACATATCCGGAATACTGCGGTCGTATTTACGGTGAGATGCACCCGACCTGTATGCTGTATACAGTTTTGCACGACAAACAAACCGAATCTCTCTTCATTACAAAGGCGAATTATTCTTTAGGTATGCGTTTTTCGGTTTGGGGATGTATTTTATTCTAATTATAATAGGATATACAGTAGAATCTGTCTTAACCCATTCCCTCATAATGACGCATTTTGACACCTCTTCAACGGTCACCTGTTGAAACCATTGTGACAAAAAGAGCATTTGCTCCTATAGGAGCAAATGTTTTATTTATCACAATGGTTTTAAACTAATAAACTCTACAGTAAAATTTTCATTTTCTCTAGTTAATGCTCCTTTTCGGTAGATTTATTCGTGTGGTTGGGTCTAAAAATAGACTATGAGGGAATGGTTTAAGCGGCCATCTCAAATAGGTCTAGTTATGGGTATGTAAGGTAGGTGGTAGCTTGATGCAGGGCAAAAGCAATGAAGAAAGCTCCTGCATTAAGCAACAATCTGCTTTTTAAGACTCTTATTTTCAATAAATGAATGGCCGCTTTTGACAGTATCTACCATACCATGTCTTATATACATCGTGCTGATAAAGTATGACTGCTCCAACTCGGACTGGTTTCAACTTTTACTTATTTCCGATAAGCTTAACCTTTTGAGAAACTATTGGATCCGGATGAAACGCCAAGTTAGTCGGCATCTCAACTGGATCCAAACTGTGTATAAATGCGAATTCGGTCTTAGTTGAGCACGAGAATGGTTAGTATGTATATATCTAATATACTAAATTTGTTATTATGTATATTGCTCATAAACGTTGAGAAAAGATTGCATGTGCAGATGACGAATGAATTTACTGTCGTCTTATTCTGTATGGATAATTGTCATTAAATCTTTCACTGCCGAAGTCGGTGGCAAGAGACTCACAGGGATTGCTGCTATGAGCGAATGTGTTATTATATTTGCTAAACGTTTGTATCTACGTAAGACACCGAGTAACTCGGTGTCTCATCAGGATCCAAACTGTTTGATATATCGCACATGTTTAAGACAAGAAATTGAAGGAAAGTTTGAAGACGAAAATTGTCTGGTGCCAAAAGAGTTACCTAACCGACACAGTATGTGTAATTCGCCTATATTCGCCATTGCATTCTACAAGCAAATAAATACGTTCAATAAACAAATGATGTTTATTAATAAAGGATATTGCAGATACGATTAGACTACTCGTATATATTATAATACTTAATACACGTCATAGCTCACTTACCGTTGCCTAATAATCTTGAAGAATGAAGTGAATGATGTTTAGAAAGTTAAACAGTAAAATAAAAATTAGTTTTGGGACAGAATAAGATGTTCGTTAAGGTAAAAACAAAATCACGAAATCAGAAGCAAACAGTTTTTATGTAAGTGTTTATGTTTTGTAAATGCCAAGTATAACTTTAATATTTACAAATCTTGGTAGGAGCAAGGACTGTAGGTAAACTTGATTTCTAATTCGTTAAACAGACAAGCCAATATACGCTTTACTTAGTTTTTATATACTATGTTCATTTCATGTATACTGTACCACCACTCAGACCGTATAAAACACCTGTTAGAGTTATCAGGAAGTTGTACTACTGTGCCTTAATAGTTTTAGTGAATGTGTAACGCCAGTGCATGCTGTATAGTGTCAGAAGAGTGTTGTCGTAGCAGAGGTTAAGATAATATGCGTATATTAAAACATTTTCAAGAATAACTTCTTTAATTCTCCGCCAAATCCTATATCTTCGAGACGATTCTAAGGAGTGGTCACAACATAGGGTTTGGTGGGGAAATGACGATTTTAGTATTTGTGTACACACGTTTATCTGTTGCTTTGGACTCATAGTCATGGTGTCTTCGCTGGCAAGGTGGGCGTCTTGGGCGTATAGTGTGCGTCGTAGTTAAAACCCTTTGACATTTGTCCAAATCAGTACAGCTATCCCTATCCAATTTCACACAGTTATTCATCACAACAACGATTCTAAATTGGTAGGGGACCATTACTCTTCTGGTATGCAAATTGGAACAGTTATTGTCCATTAAATCAATGTGTTTTGCTGTGTGTGTGGTTTTTCCCCAGATGGATGTGCGTTGGCACCCGCAAGCAAACTCGAGCCTATAATGAAACGCCAACATACAACGAACTTATAATATAACTTATACCCCATGAATATTCATTTAAGAACGTTTTCAGTAGATCAGCACTCCTCTTATCTACAGCTGTAAAGACTCATTTCACAAATACAAGTTACGCACGACCAGTCATGACCCTGCACCTTCTAATCCGAGTCTGTGCTGTTTATGGAATACTATAGATAGGAGTCTACGGTTTGTTTCTGGCGTTGTCAGCAATTCCTGTGTCCATATGTCATTATAGAAAATAAATGAATGTAACTAATATTCATGAAGTAAAACGGTTAGCAATTCACCATGATACATATGATAGTACTGTTCAGTTGTCAATGTGAAAATACCGTTGTGTGCAATCACACATTTTGATTAGTAAAGTAAAGACTTTTACAGACTTTTTAAAAATATTTGGTACTCTTACATAAAGGGGAAAATAAACGATATAATAAAAGAAATTGTAAATCCAATCTTCAGTAACATTTATTTCATTGTACATGTATATGGTGGTTATAGGCTCATTATGATGCGATCTTTCTCTTTCTAGCTGTGTAGGTGGGAAAGAACTACAACGACCCCTCGCATAACAGCATTATTGAAACAGGAAGCTCTACGCGGAAAGGTGACAAACGTACGTTAAAGTCGATATGTGCCTTCGTTTTGTAGGGCTAGCGGAAGCTCTATGCGTCACGGTGACAATCTTACGTTAAAGTGGATATAGAGGATCTGTTGCGAGTTGTCTTTTAAGATCACATGTTCCTAAACGAGCCTTAGAAAATGTCATTAAGCGAGCCTTGGAGAGTTTAATAACATTTTCTTGGCGAGTTTAGGAACATGTGATCTTAAAAGACAACGATCAACAGATTCTTTTTCTCATATATCAAAAAAGTGTATTTTCACCGTTTAAATGACATGTTAACATAGGTTTCCATGGTTTGACGTCATGTATGACGTATGACGTCATATATGTTCTAAAGTGATCTTACACGTGTTACAGATAAGGGAATCTTAACCTGTTGTTCTAACTCAGAGATAAGGGAAGGTATGTGAGAAACGTACCTTCGTCTGTATGATTTGAGGAAGCTCTATGTGTTTTGACATAGCGCACAGAGCGTGCAAGGGCTCTTAGACTATATACATGTATTAGGACGCAGCGGATAGAATTTCTTATTATTACTAATTATGGAAAATGTCGTGACAGCCAGTTTATTACTCTATATGTAGACGGTATAATACATGTAGTCCTCCATATAAAGCTAATTTAGATACTTTATTAACTGAGACATCAGATCCGTGCATTCTTAATTTCTTAACCATACTCATTTTATAGTCCAACATTTCTCACACTAACGTAGAACATGTCTTAAGCGGCCATCAAAATGAAGTCTAATTATAGATCTGTAAGGCAGGTGGTAGCTTAATGTCAAAAAGTAATGCGAAAAGCTCCTAAATGAGCTAATTAAGCAACCACCTGCGTTTTAACACTCTTATGTTCAATAAATGAATGACCGCTTAGTACCGTAATACCAGAGCAAACATCAAATGTATAACGCGCTAGAATGGCTCATTTCAAATGATAGCCACCATCAAAACAATGAACTATGCTCTTTCCTTATACTACTGATGATGCAAATTGTATTGTCATCTGTATGACTTATCAAAGTCATTATACGTTTAGCTCTACCTTATACATACTCTAAGTACCCTATGTATTCGGACACCCAACCCCAACTCTCCACCTGGTTTTAAATCTGAACAGGTCAGACTGGAACCATTTCTATAGCATTAAAGTATGCTGACACAGCAGCAATTAGAGTAGACGCTGATCATACGGCTACTTCCGAGACTGTTTGATCTGAGTCTGCACTAGTTGTCTTAGGATTATTATCATACTGCCAGACCGAGATTTGCATTAATAACTTCAGTGAGCATCCAGATACCAGCCATATTGTACATGTACCTATTCATTCGAAACAAATACAAAGAACGTCTTGTTAGTGGTAGAGGGCCCTTTCCTGAACCGACCGAGCAAGTTGTAGGCGAGAGAAAAGACTATGAGTTTATTTAAGGATGTAATTTTAAAACATGTGGGTCCAGAGTCATTAAGAAGTGCCAAGAATACACTGAGTGGATGGAATTATGTTGAACATGTGATACGAATGTGAGAAGTTTATTGCGAAAGAAGACCGGTGGAAGATTTTAATTGCTGGCACTACTAAATGTGTCTTTAAAGTGATGTAACATTTCAAATGAAATAATTAGGGAGTCTTCATAGGACGATGACATTTGAATCTTAAGAAACGTTTTGTTTGTATGGCGGGTGTTCGGTTTTGTTCGTTTAGAGAAATGACTTTGTATAATTAAAAGACGTGGTTGTCTACAGTGCAATGACTCATTTTCTTTCTTTTTAGGATATATTTTTTGCCTTTCCTTCATGTATCAATGCGATAATCCGACAACCCCAAATATGAGATTAGGGCTTCTCAGACTTTAATTTATTACTTCATTCTTGTAACGACTGCGCTGACATTTGCAAACACTATAGACCCATAAAAGAGGAGCCCTTTCATCAGGATCTGTACTGTCTGCCATTGGAATTCCTCTCACAAAGTATACCTTTTGACACTTCTGTTACCGGTACATATAATTTATATTTATTATGCACATGCTCTGTCTACTACATGGTTTCTGCAGCAGTACAAAATCTTAATTTCTCTTAAATACGTTATTTATTTATTTTCGCTGCTGCGTTTTATTGCTGCAAATATTGTCGTCTACTTCAATAATTGTTTCAATTTTCTAAGTGGTTTCAAAACTATAATCATAGCATCAGACAGTTTGGATGCGAGTTACATACTCGCCTTCTCATCTGGGTCCAAACTGTTTGCAAATGTGATCACAGAGTCGCCAGTGACAGCGACAGAGTAGAGACAACCTGTAACGTACCATTGTCTTACATGTTGTCTGCCATTTGTAGCATTATATTACGAATGTGGTGGTATTTATGCTGCGTTTTACATGATATACAATATCTCTTTAACTCTTTCACTGTCAAATATCGTCTGCAAAATGTGTCGTCTGCAACAAATTTCGTTTAATTTTCTCTCATTTTCTTAAATCTAGATCGAAAAAGATTATAGTTACGGTATTTTTCCATAGTATGCTATAGTTCCATAATGCGACCACCTAAAAGAGGTATAATTCTGGGTGCTAGATGCAGGTGGTAGCTTAATGCAGGACAAAAGTAATGCAGAAAGCTCCTGGAGGAGCTTTCTGCATTACGTTTGTCCTGCATTAAGCAACCACCTGCATATAAAGACACCCATTTTTATTCATTAAGTTGTCGCATTAGAGGGTGTATACTGTATAGTCCTTTTCGATCTAGTGCCAGTGGTAATCACTCATCCACCCGCAGCAGGTTAATGTACATGTACCTCCTCTACGCCATAATAATTGCATTCTGGTTGGATTTGTATCCTCATTTACCCGTACTTCATTAATATACATGTGAATGTAAGAATAATGACATAATAAGTATTAATTAGTTGTTTTTAGTAATGACATACCAGTACATGAACGTTTGGTCCTGACAGATATTGTAGAGCAAGATCTATATTATTGCATAAGCAAACAGTGTAGATCTGTGCCAGACAGTTCCAACAGGAGTCGTCTGATCATTTACACACGCGTTAAAATAATGTAGTACCCAGTTAAAGTAACGTAGTAACCGGTTAAAATAATAACGTAACCGGTTAAAGTAATGTAGTAACCGGTTAAAATAATGTAGTACCCGGTTAAATCAATGTAGTAACCGGTTAAAAGTAATGCAGTAACCAGTTGAAAGTAATGCAGTAACCGGGTAAAGTAATTCAGTAAGCGGTTAAAGTAATGTAGTAACCGGTTAAAGTAATGTAATAACCGGTTAAAGTACTTGTAATGCGACTGCTGTACATGTATAAATAAAGTCGCTGAACCCTTTCCCTCATATAAACGTGTTTTCACGCAGTTTGCAAACAGAGTAGACCCAGATCGGGCGGCTCCTATAGGAGCCGTCTGATCAGGGTCTGCTCTGTTTGCTAGTTGAATTTGAAAGATCTGTTTCCTTAGTTTCTGAAATGGCTACAGTAACAAGCCAGGATAACGAGATGAAGAGCATTGTCTTTAGAAACCAATCCATTTCTCGTTTACAAGCCATGGGTACGAATGAGGAATATCTCGGTAATTTCCCTGTTAACCGATAAACAAACGACTTTTAAAGCTTGGTCTTAAAGGCAGGTTGTAGCTTAATGACGGTTTACATTAACCCATTCCCTCATATATACACCGTTTGAAGCCTCTGTAAAAAGTGACATTTTGAAAACATTGTAATAAATACCTATGATCAAATGCTCTATTTATCACCCATATTTATTCTCTATATATACCACATAATTCTGACTGTCCCTTTTCTTTAACCCTTTCCTCCATTAATACGCCTTTCTACGCCACTGTAAAAATCCTATAGGAGCAAATGCTCTATTTATCACAATAGTTTCAAACTACAAAATTCTAAAAATTTCATTTTCTCAAGTTAATATTCCTTTTCGGTAAATTTATTCAAAATGGTTGGATCTAAAAATAGCCTATGAGGGAAAGGGAGGGTTAGTAAATACCCCTTTTCAGAAGATTTATTTAAAGAGGTCCGGTTTTAAAATAGCCTTTGACGGAATCGGTTTGGTCTGCTTTTAAAGACGTATGTGTTGTTTTCTTAACCCATTCCCTCATTGAATAAATCTACCGAAAAGGAGCATTAATTAGAGAAAAGGAAACTTTTAGAATTTTGTAGTTTGAAACCATTGTGATAAATAGAACATTTGCTCCTATATGAGCAAATGCTCTATTTATCACAATGGTTTCACAAAACGACTTGTACAGAGTCGTCAAAAGTCGTCAATGTGAGGGGATGGGTTAAAGTACCCTATTACGAAATTAACTGTGGTCTGTAAAAAGCTGCCGTTGGCTGCAGGTTGATTTTGTTTTCTATATCGTTTCAAAATTTTAGTTAGAGTGTCGTACAGTTTAGATCTTTATGAGAAGCCGGGTTACTTGGCGGCTTAACTTGGTCCACACTTTTTGCGTAGGTTATCTGCACAACAAAATTCTGAAGTACAGTTATACATATTGTGGATTACTGAAGCAGATGCTTTCACTGTGTTTGATGTTTTTGCTGCAGATGGGCTATATAAACGAACAAGTAACGTACACTAATGTTTTATAATAAATCAGTGTATGTCTGGAATGTAGGCGGATGCAGCACACATCGAGCGCTCTACGATACAGATACAAGGCGTACAGTTTTTAGGCGTAGTGAATTTTTACTTTGGACATGAACTATTTTTTTAAGTTTATATCGTCGAATGTTTAAAATCGAACCAAGTCTCGCTAAATTCTTTCACTGTTGTAAACAAATATGGAAAAGAAAAACAGGACTAAAACTCGTCAGTACTCAAACCCGCGAAGTGCCAGTCCACAGTCATACACGTACCCGACTGGTCTATTGAGGAATACACATTTTAATTCGTTTTAAAAGTTACGCATAAAATCGTTAATGATCCATCCTAAATGTTCAGTTACTCCCTGTCCCTTCTTCGTCTGTCTTCTGCTACACAATCTGCCGTATTGAAAACTATAGATATATCAGCAGAATTTGATTTTCATTTGGACTATGGGAATAATTTTGAATCGGGATACGTAACATCTCTACATGTTCATATGAAATCGGGATACGTAACATCTCTACATGTTCATATGAAATCGGGATACGTAACATCTCTACATGTTCATATGAAATCGTTTGAATGATCTCTGGTTTGAATCCAAACTCCAGACACGAAAACTAGTGACATTTTATACCTTAATTTTGAAAACAAATAAAAACAAGAGCTAAAACATATATGGCATTTTTCTCAAGTTTTCACGTCCCCCCCCCCCCCCCTTACACCTGCCACGAAGTTAACACGATTGAAGGACAAGTAAACATGACGTGAATAGAAAGTAAGTTAATGAAGTTTTCACAGTTCTGTTGTACATATCCATTTAACTAATACGTGCGTCATTCATACTAACATACTTTGCGAACAGAATAAATCCAGAACTGACCAGAGTATGTTCTGTTTGCTTATGAAAAAAGCAGATCTGAATCTACAGCGTCTACAAAAATCAAATTTCCGTTGATGATATGCCATTATATAAAACTTAATTAAGCACTGATGCATTCATTTAATTGATACAGTCATTATTTCTAACATGGATAATGGATATTCACCAGGTAAAGGGTTGTATTAAGTATAGTGCCAATATAAATCACGTATGTATACGTCAGTGGCTGTGTTTGAACCACGAGGGGCCGTGGTGACATACAGGATAGAGTGTTGTTACGTTGACAATTCACACATAACCAACACAGATTTATACACGTTTGGTAGAGTGTTACTGTTGTCTGTCTAACCTTTCGCCTTCTGACACATGATTACATTTGAAAACAGATTGAATCTAGTTGAGAGGTCGAGTAATTTGGTGTCTCCTCGGGATCCAAACTGTTTAACACCCTGATGGCATTTCGGTAAACAAACTAATTATAGCATGAATTTTGAAAATGTCGTGGCCGATAAATTGTATAGAAATAATTTGTTCAGCAGGCTAAGTGTTAAATAAGAACAGAATACAATATGAACAAGTAAATTCGACCTCTCATCAGGACCAAATACGGTTGAAACTCACTCTCACAGCCACAGATAACGGCGCGTACTCAGATACTAAAATCGTCATGTTTTCACCAAACCCTATGTTGTAACCACTCTTTAGAATTATCTCTACATAGGGTTTGGAAGAGAAAATATGGAGTTCTAGGTATTCTAGAAAATGTTTTGATTTTAGCTGGATCTCTGAATTGAAAAGCAATACAATATGCTAAAGCGACCACGTGATCAATTAACATAAGACACTGTAAAAGCAGGTGGGTGCTTAATGCAAGGCAAAAGTTATACAGAAAGATGTAGAAGATAATTTTATCGCAAAAAATAAATTTGTGGGCAGATTTATGACCATGATAGAGTATGTTGTCAATATTGCTACAGGCTAAAAAGACTGGCATTTAACAATGTGTTGCAAGCCTGTTGTTTACAAACATCGCACTAGACTGAACAAAATGTCTTCTTCGTATCATAATGGACATTAGCAGGTGCTGAAACCTTGATGGATAATGTTTGAATATTTACAGTAAACCCTTTGCACAAAGGTCACTCAAGAGAAAATTTAGTATATAGTATAAGACTGATGATAAATTCATACAAGAAATAAAACTGTGTAAAGGTCCGAGACAGGAGCGTTCTATATTACTTCCATGCTGCATTAAACAGTCTATTACTTTAAAATACGCCCTTGTTCTCCCATAGATTGGCCGCGTTAAGGAGAGCCTACTCCGTATTCAGTATGCCTCAAGTGATATTAGAAAGGGCATCGCTTGGTGTAGATCAAGTAGCTCGGGATCTTGTCAGACATAACATTCAAATGCAGTAGTAAACCATTTTCGACAGACTGAACATGGGTTCGAAACCTTGTGAATATGTACAGTTTTACCCCTTTAAAGCGGCTATTAAAATTGGTGTAATCATTGGTGTTAAACACAGATGGCAGTTCAACACAGGACGAAATATTATACAGAAAACTCCTGCAGGAGCTTTCTGTATTACTTTCGCCCTGCATTAAGAACCCACCTACGTTTAAAGATATTTATGCTTATTCATAAAGTGGTTGTTTTATTTGTATTACATGTTTTACTGTACTGAGACGTTCGTTCCGCAACATCTGCCTAGTCATCACCTAGAGCTGACTCCAACGCAAATGCAATACATTTTACCCTTTTACAATAACATTAAACATTTAAACTGATGAATATTCATGGCATACATCGTCCATTATATGAATATTCATGACAGACGTCCATTATATGAATAATCATGACAGACATCGTCCATTATATTAATAGTCATAACAGACCTCGTACATTATGTGAATATTCATGACATACCTCTTCCATTATATGAATATTCATGACCTCGTCCATTATGAAAATTTATTAACTGGTTTTCTTACAGTATTATATAAAAGAAAAAATCATACAATGCTATAATAAAACATCTTGAATAAATTCTGAAGGGAGGTGATCCCCCGAGAGCAAAAATTGCAACACAAAAAGAGAAAATTGCAGACTCGGTTTTATTGAGTCTGTTCATGAACAGTAATTGAAAGTGCAACAATGCTCACGCCCCTAGCACCGTCTTAAGCGGTATTCAATTTTCAGAACAAGACGTACTGAAATTCATGATCTCGAAGTTATTCTAAATACAAACGTACAATACCATGATCAAGCGGCTGTGTCTACTCTGTGTCTACTCTGTCTCGCATTAGCAAATACATGTAACTTGGACCCAAATCGGGATCCAAGTTTCTTTGGACTCGGTTAATAGTTTCACAAAGATTTGATCAAATTGGAAGTACAGTAGAACCTGTCTTAAGCGGTCATTTATGTGTAGAACAAAGGGGTTCCTATAGCAGCTTTCTGCATAACTTTCGTCCTGCATTAAGCTACCACCTGCCTTTGCCACTGTGAATTATGCCCTTTTAGCTGGTCGCATTAGAGAGGTTTTACTGTAGTTGCTTAATGCTGGGCAAACGTGATACAGTGATACAGAAATCAACTATAGGAACATTCCGTATCACGTTTGTCTTGCATTATGCTAGGTGTACCTGTTTAGAAATTGAGATTTAGACTTCTTTTTAATGGCCGCTTAAGGGACGTATCTATGTTTGAATTCTCCATAAAACACCGCACGCGCTGTAACGGCCTAACGTGGCGTAATATGGCTTCGAGAATTCGTACGGCAAGAAAAGTAGTGCTGTTGTGGCGGTGCAAATTATAGTTAAATTGAAGTGTTAGAATCGAAATAATAAATGTATACCAGTGTTTTATCGTGCAATCGAGCACGGGTAGTCGTTGAGATGCTTCGATTGCACGATAAAACACTGGTATGAATTTATTATTTCTTAATTAGATAAAGGTCTGCTATTGTCCTGTTTTATTAACCTGTCAAAATTTAAATAATTATACGCTTGCTGAACACACCATAAATAGCTTCGGTTCATATCGATTGTTTCCGCTAATAAAAGCTTTCCTATTTGGCTTATTCGAGTACTTGTACATTTATTGTGAATCTCGTGAAAAACGTTTGAAACACAGGTTTACCCAAGCTAAATATATCCTTTCAGTGACGTTGGAATATTCACATTTTGACAGGTCAATAATACAGGACAATATGAGCGAGTGCGGTAAATTGTATGAGAATTTAGAAACGTTAAACACCAGCATATGTAGACAATGAGACATGTAACATTACTAACATCCCATATATGGAATAGGGACATTTGAATATAACATAGTTTGTAAGCAAACCAACCTTTGATGGTGGCGTTTGATTAAGACTATCATTGTCTGTAGTGGAAAGGGACAACATGGTACTATTTCTGACGACTGACACATATAAAACTATTAATTTAATTTTTAATGCGTATTCAAATACTAAACTCGTCAATTCTCCACCAAACACTATGCTGTGACCGTTCTTTAGAATCGACTCGAAGAGGTGAATCTAAAGAGTAGTCACAGCATAGCGTTGGCAGGGGAAATAACGGAACTATTAAGATATTCTTTAAAACTATTAACAAGGCAGATTATGGCAAACGTTATATCTCATCTAAGGAAAACATCGTGGTCGTTGAATCTTTGCATTTTTTGTGTATCTCTATAAGGCTACTTAAGACCATTTGTAGTTTCTATTAAATTTGTTAGGAGTTTCACCCTTTATCATTCTTCAATGCTTGTTGCTCCATAAAACAAATTTAAACATATTTTGTAAACTGGGTCATTGGTGCAAATTGCTTGGAATCAATTCTCCCAAGATAAAATTACAAATAAATATCATAGAGAAACAATATTCAAAATCCCCTATGGGCAACAATGTTTGCATTCTGCATTATCTAGTCCGATGGTCAAACATATCAAATTACCATCATATTGTTTGAAGAAATGTTTAATATCAACGAAGTTGCTCTGTATGCTAATAGAAAACTCCACTTCATTAGTCAGAAATTTGCAGAATGGGCCATGGTCTGTTTGGGCTGTCCAATATGTAACATTCTTGGCTTGGCCCGCTAAACAATGATGGGTTATTCCACTCTGAAACGTCAGGGTTGATTGGATAAATGTGACCCCTGTGTGTCCACAATAGGGTATCCATGTCGGTAGTCAGACAGAAATCAGAATACTTTAACCCTCTACTCCTCATTAATACTTATTGACAGATTTTTATAATCCAATTTCATTAATTATGTTAGTGAAATAAGATAAATAAATTCAAATTTCAAAGGAACAAAGCACATATATGGAAATAGAGTTTGAGACAAAAAGTGAAGTCCCTGACATTGAATGCGGCGTCTGATCTGGGACTGCATTTTTAGTCGTGGTACGAGTACATTTTTGCGACATTGGCGGTGAAAGGGTTAAACATGTGTCATTCACATTCCGCTGTTTTAACCATTGTCTTGCTGACTAAAACGGTATCTAATTTGATGGGATTCCGTGTATTTTAGTTATGCGTCATTCGCAATTGACAGTTATTCAATACCTGCCATGCTGACATCAATCTCAAAAGTGACAATATTATTAAGGCCAAAATGGAATAGAAATTAAAGGCTAACGGGGGATTGGGTAGGCTTTGACAGAGTTAATGTTGCATGTAATGGCCTTTAATTCCCTCATATTAACACCTTTTCACTCCTCTGTAAAAGTCCCCTTTTGAAACCACTGTGATAAATAGAGCATTTGCTCTATTTATCACAATGCTTTCAAAACAACACAATTCAAAAACTTTCCTTTTCTCTAGTAAATCCTCCTTTTCGGCAGATTTATTCAAAGAGGTTGAGGCTAATGGGAATGGGTTAATTTCTTGATTCGGTTATACATGCCGTGAAATAATGCTGAAATATACTCCAAAAGCCGCCTACAGCTATCTCGTAGCATAACAAAACATTTTCCGGGGAGCATGCCCCGACCCCTTTACCCACGATACGTACATTACATTTGGATCCAGCTAAGCTCCTGATGGTATAGTGAGCGGACCCTATAGTGAGTATGCGTTCCCAATAACAATGTATCCCCATCTATCCTCCTAATAATTATGCAACTCGTCTATCAAAATAAGATGGATGTGTATTATAACCTCTAAATAACAATGTCCTTCTGTCGGCGCTTATCTACATAAAAGAGGACTATGGTACAACTTTCAAATGACAATGTGGTTCAGTGGCTACATGTACTGTTCTTTATTGGTGACACACCGGAAAGTGGCGCCTTAATGGTGACACACCGGAAAGTGGCGCCTTAATGGAACGGTAATGATAAAATTGCACTGGAGTGAGGTCTGATATAGCACGAATTGTGAAAACATGGTTGAAATGCTAAACGTTAGTTTAAGAGTGTGAATATGGCGATATCTATGGAATTACTTTGCTGAAGGTCTGGGCAAATAAAGTGTTAATGCCGCGACTCATGATATGACGCGGATACATTATGCGGCCAACAAATTTCATCCTAGTATTTTAAAACTACCGAACTTTTCAAGAAACTGCCTATGGCTAATCAAGTTTCAAGTTTATTTGATACAAAGTATATAAGGCCATGGCCCATAATACACAGAATAGTAATAACATTTTAAATGACATCCCCAATTAAAATGGTACAGTGAAAATATACATGTATATATGCAATATCATGTCAACTAGCCAAATTAGATAATTATTGCATATAATATATTATATTATATACATATATATATATCAATCAATCTTGCTCAATAAGTGACGTTCTCATTGCAAATGCTTTATATATGTAAATCGATGTTTTACGAATAATCAGATCATCTCTACTTGACATAATTTGGTTAAACATTCCAACTGTTCTACACTGTATCCAACGATCAATAAATATGTTTTGTCTTAAGTCTTCAAAAGTCTGGCACTCAAAGAAAAAGTGAAATTCTGTTTCTATGGCATATACGTTTCGTATTAAACACAATGGGCAAAATCTGTATTGTCTGTCAATATTTCTATGTCGGCCCTTTTCAATCATCAAAATATGAGTTGAACATCTAAAATTAGCTAATGCACGTCTATATTGTTCTTGTGTGTCCGTATAAAGATATCTTTCAACATCAAGCATGGTTTTAAAACCTCGATAAGTGTCAGCTTTGCTCGACTCAGCTAGTTTTGAGTTCCATCGTTGTACACAACAATCTGTAAGTCTTTGTTTAAAATCTCTCAAAAACATATTTACATTGCCTACTTCTTGTGACAACCAAACAAACCCAAACCCATTTGATTCTAACAAATATCGTAACTTGCTAACCCAGTTACTACGCCCAGCAGCATCTAATCTATACAACATATTATAACAATGTCTTGGATATCTAAGCTGACCCATTGTTATCAACCGCAGCCAATAACGTACACAGTCTGTAAAATAGGTTACACATAAAGGTAAACGACCACATTCGCCAAGTACAAAAACGTCAGCTGCATTTTGAGGCAGATTTAAATAGCGTTTGCAAAAGGTTACATGCACTCTTTCTATTTTTTCAACATACTGGTAACCCCATATTTGAGAACCATAACACAAAATAGGGCGTATCATAGAGTCAAATAACTTAAATACATCATCTGGATGAAAATGTCCAAAGGATTGTTGATACTTAAAGATATTAGAGGAAACTTTCATAGCTTGTTTCGCTGCACATTCGTGTGTCTTTGTCCATATCAGTTTTGGTGTCATATACATACCTAAATACTTATAATAATTAACAACTTCAATTTGTTCCCTGTCAATAAACCATTTCTCATAGTTGCGCAGTGCACCTCCATTTCGAAAGACAATAATTTTGGTCTTATTAAGATTTAGTGTCATATTTGTAAGTTTACAAAAGTTTCCAATTATGTCTATTTGCCTTTGAAGTCTAACAGCGGTCTCACTAAAACTAGAAACATCATCAGCATACAAAAGTGCTAAAAGATCTGGAATATCATTAGACACAAACACTCCCTGGTCACATTCTTTTCTTAGATAGGTTACAAGGTCGTTTACGAAAATTGAAAATATCAGAGGACTACTAATACAACCCTGCCTGGTACCAATTGTACATTCAAAGAGATCAGTTAATCCCATTCCGGTTTTTACACAAGCCTTTAGTTTACTGTACATAGATTGAAATGTCCTCAAAATTTTACCTTCAATTCTATTTCTCACTAATGCATTCCACAGTTTTTCATGATTTATACAGTCAAACGCCTTTCTAAAGTCAATATATATACAGTAGAATCTACCTCCAGATCTAGATATGTATTTCTGGATTAACGAGCTTAATGTAAAGACGTTGTCCACGGTACAATATCCCTTACGGAAGCCTGCCTGAGACTCATCAATAATTACATTTCTGTCACAAAACCTTTGTAGTCTGATATTTAAAACATTGATATATATTTTACCAAGTGAGTTGATCAAAGATATTCCTCTATAATTATTTGGATCTGACATACTTCCACTTTTATGTACAGGAGTAATAATACTTTCACACCACATGGCAGGAACATTTCCTGTGTCAAATATCTCATTAAATAATTTGCATAAATATGGTAAAATCAATTCTATACTACATTTATAAACCTCAGCACAAATGCCATCTGGCCCAGGAGATTTATTAGTGTGTATTAATTTAACACTATTTCTGATTTCTTCTGCAGTTATCTCTGAATTCAGATTTACATTGTCAACCTCTCTATCAATTTCACCAACAAAATCATCATTTTGTTGAGCGTTTACATCCGTTTGTTGGTTCAAAAGATCTTTAAAATAGTTAAACCAGGTAACACTTGGTATACTAGTATCGCATTTTTCATGTGTAAAATTTGTCTTTGATTGCTTGATTGTATTCCAGAACGTTTTCGGGCATTTTCTAGCTTCAATAAGTTTCTTTCTACAATTCAAATGAAATTCAGCCTTTCTAGCAGCGACGTATTTGCGAAACTCTCGTTTAGCAACATGACATTGTTCTAGATCGTAGGCGGAGTTCGTAGTTCGAAAATATCTAAGACGACTGTATTTAATGTGTTTCAATCTTGAGCATTCACTGTTCCACCACGGCGGTTGTCTCAATGCTCTCTTAGTACTTCGTTTAATGCTTGTTGTCAACATTTCACTTGCTGCGCGCTTTATCAAATCCGTGAAACTCTCTAAAGTATCAATAAACATGTCTGAATCGCTAGTGTTCTCTTGAAAGGCTTTGAGTCCTTCATCCAAATTTGTCAAGAAGTGCTCTTTACAGTTTTCTTTCCATTTAATCTTGTCATAAGTTCCTGTGTTTATGTCATCACTAAGTTCATCATTTGCCAATTCATTATCATTTATCCTGAACCTTAAGGTACAGTACAGAGGACAATGAACTGAACATGCATGATCAGATACGCCAAAATCAATTACGTTTTCAAACAATTCTGACGAGGCAATCATATAGTCCACCACGCTGGCACCATTATTAGCAAAACAAGTAAATTCACCATTAGTGTCTTGGAACAATCTACCATTCATAATATGAACATCAAAAATACAGCAGAGTTCTATCAAAGAAAGACCAAATGTATTATGGAATTCACAATCTTTGTTATTTCTACGCATTGAAAAAGTGTCACTGGGGTATTGCGTATCATTACCAAACACATGATCAATTTCATCGTGTGGTATGTAGTCTTGCATAGTTTTTGTTCTTGCATTTAAGTCTCCAGCGATAAATACACTTGCATTTGGGAATTCGGCGGTAATGTTCAGAAGTTTATCCTGAAGCAGTGTTATACCATCTGGGTTTAATTCTGTATATATGGTGGAATATTGTGGTGAAACGTACGTAAAAATCATAACAATATCATTTTTATAACCGACTTTCTTGCCATCTAATAACAGTATGACACACTCGCTTATCCCCCCACAAATGCGTTTTATCGTACCGTTCGATATCAAATCATTTCGTATGTAGACTGTAACACCACCCGAATTTCTATACGCGTTCCTCGGTTTCGGACGGATATAATCAAAGTGAGTATAACCTTTTAAACAGTTATCGAAATCAGAAGAATCGTTTCCCCAGGTTTCACACATTCCAAATATATCAAACTGTTGCTAATACAGCATAGTTTTAATAGCTTTGGCTTTGTTAAATAATTCTTACCCATATAATATAATAGAAGATGCAACTAGATTGTTTTTAAACGGACTACAACAGGTATTGAGAATATCGTACTGAATTGGCTATTGTATACAGAGAGTCCGGTGTTGAGAAAAAACAGTTGTTGTGTTAATAAAGTCACCCGAATAAATTGGCTACTTTTTTAAAGAAGAAGTGGATAACACAAACATTCTGTTCATATTATTTCATATTTTACACGTCCGATTATTATCCACTACTCAGTAATAGGCACGAAGGCTTTGTGTCAATGCTTTCCTTGTAGGGTAGCATGGTGTAAGTTCTCAAATACAATTTGTTTCAGTAGATGCATGTACGTTTCTGCAAAGAGTAATGCAGTATACCCTCAGTTACAATACGATTAACCCTTACAGTGCGGGACACGAGTCACTAATGTCCTTTGCAAACAGTGTAGACCCAGATGAGAGAGCTGCACTTACCATGTTACACCTTTTGGATAAAAATCCCTAAATATTCACCATAAGCTTGACCTGTTTGAATTTTGGAATAGTCCATTTGAAAAAGGTAAAAGATATTACGTTTATACCTAGGGCAGTATTGTATACCCTACAAAAAACGTTCTGGTTAAGTTACCCTCATACCCTCTAAATAACACTGCGATTCTATATAGAGCAGTATGATATGACCTCCAAATAACACTGTGGTTAAGTTAGCATGTGCTTTCAGCCTATGGTCAACTCTGTTGTTTAATAGGCTTGATGTTTAATTTTTTCGTCTTGATATGCGTCCTGTTATGTATTGTCTTGTTGCTATACCGTTTCTTGTTTGATGGTGTTTGATGCGGTGCCATTTCGTATGTGGCTCTCCCTGTTTGACTATTTTTCCATATCTATATAGAGCAGTATGATATGGTCTCCAAATAACATTGTGGTTAAGTTATAATGTTTCTATAGAGAGCAGTATGATATGGTCTCCAAATAACATTGTGGTTCAATTATAATGTTTCTATATATAGAGCAGAGTGATATGGCCTCCAAATAACATCGTGGCTAAGTTATAATGTTTCTATGTAGAGTACATGTAGTATAGTGTATCCTCCAAACAACAGTTGCGATTAAATTACTACGTTTCTGTATGGAGTAGTATATCGGTATATACCTTCGATATAAGAGTGTGGTTAAGTTACTACGTTTATACATAGAGTAGTATGCTATAACCTCCAAAAAGCATTGCTGTTAAGTTGCTGTTTCTACACAGAGCAGTATGGTATACGCTCCATATGACAAGCTGGTTGAGTTACTATATTAATACACAGAGGACATGTAGTATGGTATATCCTCTAAATAACAATGCGGTTCAGGTACTACGTTCCTACATAGAGTAGTGACTGGGATATAATCCCCCAACAACAACGCGGTTCTAATACTACACTTCTACATTAACCCTTTCCCTCAAAGAAACGTGTTTTCACGCATTTGCAAACAGAGTATACCCAGATCAGACGGCTCCTAGAGGAGCCGTCTGATCAGGGTCTGCTCTGTTTGCTTTTGACATGCTATAGATCTGATTTTAAAGTTTTTGTCAAAGCAAACAAATCCTTGGACAATTTATATTATGGAATTTCAGCTAACAAATATTTATGATGTCATTATTTCGTACATGAATACAGAACAGGGAAAGGGTTAAGAACTATGGTATAACCTCGAAATATCATTGTGCTTCAGTTGCTACGTTTCTGTATAGGGTATATGGTCGCTATAAAAGTGTATGGTATAGCCTCCCAATAATAAAGCAGTTCTACAAGTGTATGCAGATTTACACTTACAACACCAGTGTATGATGGAACAAGGACACTTCAACAGGAACAAGAACGAGTAAAACCATCCGCTGCAATTTCGCATTCTGATCAGTGACTGAACTGTGTGCACCATATGTACAACTCACTGTTGAATATGACACTGTTGCATGCGATTCTGCAATTTCTGCATCAAAACATGGCAGTCCAAAGGACAGTTAAATCCCCCGCCGCCATCTAAATTAAGGTATTGCATTTGACATTCAAATGTGACATTGACCTTGAACCGACATGACTGCCACATATGTTCTGCACATCGTCTCAATTTAGCTAACATTTGACTCAAGTTATGTGAAAATCCTTCAAATGGTTTAAAAGATATAGAGCGGACACAAAAAAATGTAATTGAAAGTTGAAGGTTTAAACATTTGATCTTCAAATGTGACATTTACCTTAAGCCGACATTACTGCCACATATGGTTTGCACATCGTCTCAATTTAGCTAACATTTGACTCTACTTTCATGAAAATCCTTCCAGGAGTATAGGAGATATAGAGCGAACACGAAATTGTTACGGACAGACAGTTGACCTTCAAATGTGGCATTGACATTGAGCCGACATGACTGCCACATGTATTCTGCACATCGTCTAAATTTAGCTAAAATTTGACTCAAGTTGAAAATCCTGCAAAGGGTTTAGAAGATATGGAGCGGACACGAAAGTATAATGGAAATTAAAGGTTATAACACTTGACCTTCAAATGTGACCTTGACCTTGAGCCCACATGACTGTCATATGTGTTTTGCACATTGTCTCAATTTGGTTAACATTTGAGGCAAGTTTCATGAAACTCTTTTCAGGGGTATAGGAGATATAGAGCGGACACGAAATTGTTACGGACGCACAGTTGACCTTCAAACGCGAACCTTGGCATTGAGCCAACATTACTGCCACATGTGCTCTGCACATCGTCTTATTTTAGCTAATATTTGACGTTTTATGAAAATCCTTCAAAGGGTTTAGAAGATATGGAGCGGACACGAAAATGTAATGAAACTTGAAGGTTAAAGCACTTGGCCTTCAAATGTGGTCTTGACCGTGAGTCGACATGACTTCCTTATGTGTTTTGCACATCGTCTCAACTTATTTAACATTTGAGGCAAGTTTCATGAAAATCCTTCCAGTAGTATAGGAGATATGGAGCTGACACGAAACTGTTACGGACAGACAGACAGACAGATAGATAAATAGACAGACAGACGGGCGAATGCCATTCCTATAATCTCCTCCAGTTCCGGGACATGGGATTAATAATCTTTTTTTTTCAAAACCCATCATAATAATATAAGTAATTAATATTCATAAAGTCGTCATATCTTACATGAATATTCATCAAGTAAAGGGATAACTTACCCATCTCTTTCAGGGCCTCTTCAAGATTATCACCACTGACGAACTTCCAGCTTCCTCCTAGTTGTTGTTGAATTTCTTGCATTGTCTGTTTAAGGTTATTCTCCATACTCATGATATGAAATCTGTCTTAACACTTGATTAAATCTGTTTTCATTCAAACAACGTCCCTTTCTTCAAGCAGATTATAGTGCGTTGGTGTTAGAATGTTTACAAGACCGTGTATGAAGGAAAAACGCTACATGTATATATTTAAATACTCTAACCTGGAAAGGAAATTGCCATCTCATGTTACAGACTGGTGACATTTATATCAGTCTACGTGTGACAAACAGTCGTTGCTACCAACTACAATCGTGTGAGGATGGACACATGCCAATAGCAACCAATATTAACCTTTTAAAAGTTAGGTCTACGAAATGTTTACTTTGCAACACTTTTAAAAATACATAAACCATCCATTTCTTTTTAAATAAACTCCATCCGGGCATTTAACAATCAGGGTCAAGATGAAATATCGAGCTACTAAGCTTCTCATCTGGATCCAGACTGTTTGTAAAGGTTTTCACAAATTTACCTAAAATGTGGTTAAGTGCTTACAAACCCCTGGGAGTGTTGCCTTAGCACGGAAGCACCGAAATCTCCTTATTGTTTATACTTATGATTTAATTCTTATTCGTTAGATCTTAATATTTATTATTGTAAGTTATTAGCTATTAATTTACCCTTTATTCTATGAAAGAAATGATGCTAATAGCCTAATGTTGAAAAATGACCTATTAACATTTTTTGTCAAAGAGGAAACAGATATCATTATATTATTCCATGAGCAAACTAATAGTTATAATAGCACATGGACTCAGGAATGTTTGGTCAAAACAGAAATATCTATTAATTATATCATAAGCAAATAGAGCAGACCCTGATCAGACAGCTCCTGTAGGAGCCGTCTGATCTGGGTCTACTCCGTTTGCAACTGCGTATAGAAAGGCGTATTTATGGCTTGGTTTGGTTTTATCGGGTTTACGTCGCTTAAAACAGTATTTCAGTTATATCACGATGTCCAGCTAATTACATGTGGAGGAAGACCACAGAGGTGAACAAATTGCATTGTGTCGTGCGCAGAAGAACATCCAAGTAGAACTACCGACCTAATGGAGTAAAGGTTTAAACAGTGTTAGAAAATTAAAGATGTATTGTGCGCATTATCAACACCAGAAGCTGTACAGGTATACATACAATGAAAATGATGCTTACAACCCATTTTCCGACAGGATATATTTGTTCAGCTTTAATATTATCGCGATCCGAATACTACTAAATTCATAAAAAGGAGCCTCCTTTTTAGAAACGGGGATTTTGTACGAAATCAGCGGCCAAGTTCTGAATGACTCCGATTCTATTTCGGAACAACGCTTTGAATATTAATTAGGTTGTTACCACATGTACAATGGCTGACACTGGTTGTTGGCCTACATAATAGATTTTATTCAGGAAAATAAGGCAATATGCCCATCGTACCACATATAATTTACATGCAAATAAGCTAACTATACCGTGACAATCAAATATAACGGTAAAAGGGAGCTAACTCATACAGGTTCATCGAATTATTATTTTCGGCATGTTAAAAATTGAATCTTACGACAGATTCCGGCCAATGGCGAAGGCTGTTCCGTTGGTTTCCGTAGCAATCCATTTTGCCAGTTTTTTCGAAACCAACAACCATTTACTGACCGTGCTGTTAAGCGTTAAAAACGTGTTAAAGGATATAGATTCCAATTCTGAAGTCAGTTCGAAACGCAAAATTTGCAGAAATTTGTACAGCATACATCTTTAAATAATGGAATAGAGGGGCGGACTTCACATGGTGGCATGTGTTTACAAATTAGTGCGCAATAACGGTAAAGGGTAAAAACTAAATGAAGTCTAGTAAACCTGAATATCTGTAAATACATTCATGTGTATTTCATTTTATTAATAATTATAAACGGAGGCAAAAACCAACATGGCAACGCGCCTAGCGATGTTGTAGAAAGCGAAAAAGAAGAACTAGCTTAAACTAGAATATATCATCAATTTTTTACCTAACATTCTTCTTCTTAATCTAAAGCATTTGGCACCGTTTCCAAGTCACAACAAATAAGATATAACGAATGACTAATAATTATTAAGTATCAAGAAATGTCTAATTAGTATCAGCAATAAGTGTGGTATGATGACACCTGTATAATTAAAACTTAATATTACCATTATCAAATGTTTGTTAAAAAAGACACCGTGTCAGGTCCATCATCTGTTCCATTTCGTTACTTTTTTAAAATTAATATTAATTAATATCAACAATAAATGACCTCATGGCTTCCTTACCGTTGTTTTATTATTATGTTTTTCAAAAGAGATTATTGACATCGTGAATATTAATTTGTTGAATTATTCAAATGGCATACAACACAAAATGTTTGGTCGTGTTAAAATCTGTAAAATCAGACCTTTATATTTCCATAAACAGAACGAGCAGACTGTGATCAGACGGCTATAACAGGAACCGTCTGATCTGGGCCTATTATGTTTGTAAAAGTTTAAAGTGATCTTCTATCGGGCAACGGTTTAATCCTTCTTTACTCTTTGAATATTTTTGTAAGAAATAATAACATCATGAATATTAATAACATTATTTGTTTATAATGGAATATGAATAAAGAACTGTTTTACCTTGGCAGAAACTGTGGAATCATATCTATAGTTAATTAGCAAAAGAGCATACCGCTGCTGCAGGAGCCGTTTGATCTGGGTCTACTCTGTTTGCAAATGCGTAGACATGCGTATTTATGGAGTAGAGGGTTACAGTAACAGTCAATGAGGTAAATGCACTTTAAAGTGATTCGCAATAGATAATTGGAGATGCAAACAATTGGAGATGCAATAATTGTGAAATATGATATAAATTTTGTAGAGTCAGCACAATCAGGTATGAGATTCAACACGTATTTAGTTTACAATATCAGTAATACGGTTACATGTAATTTGTGTGCCTGTTGAAAACTAGGAAATCTGATTTCGATGATTAAGTACATGTATATAGATAATAATTCCCCCATTTAATTAACTGTATGTATCAAGTCTTAACCTTTTCAGTGTGGGAAACGAGTTACTTGTGTCCTTTGCAAACAGTGTAGACCCAGATGAGTGGACTTCTAGAGGGGCCCTCTCATCAGGGTCTGCACTGTTTGTCATGTTACACTTTTCTTAAAAACCTGAATATTCACGTTAAGCTTGACCTGTGTGAAGTTTAGAATAGCCTATTTAAAAGTTAGCACTGAAAGGGTAAAATCCTAAAGATAAGTTATATATTCATACAACTTAATGATATGATTTACAGTAAAAACGCTCTAAGCAGCCGGGAGTTTAGTAAAGAAGAACGAGGATCATTTTAGCCAGGTGGCTGCTTAATGCAGGATGAGAGTTATACAGAAAGCTCCTTTGAAACGTTCTGTATGACTTTCACCCTACTACATTAAGCTGCCACCTGCAAACATTGATACTAGTGTGAAATTCCAGTCTTAGAGAGGTGTTACTGTATTCTATACGACTTGTTGTTTTAGTTAATTACTTATATTGTACTGTTATACGATGTTAATTAATTATTTTGCTGACATGTGCTATTCTGTATTCACACTTGCAAACAGTGTGGATTTTAACACTTTCCTTCATAACACGCATTTTTCACACATTTGCAAATAGAACAGACCCTGATCAGACGGCTCCTATAGGAGCTGTCTGATCAGGGTCTGTTCGGTTTGCTTATGAAATAATATAGACATGATTCTACAATTTCTGCCATGAGTAAAAAGATCTGTGTCCATTTGTCATTGTTAAAAACTAAATCATGATGTCATTATTTCTTACATGAATATTCATGGGTTAACGGTTTAAGCACAACTCGACATCTCATCTGGGTCTAAACTGTTTTCTGGTTGTTGTTTTTTTTAAGCAAAAATTGAAAAATACATGACGACAAATACATGGCAGCGAATGACGTGTACACTTGCAAGTGTGTACGTCTATAATTATGTGCACCTAATATTCCCATTTCCGCCAGCTTGTGATGCAAAATAGATTAATTTGGCACCATTATGATAACTTTAAATCAGACTGACATAGTAGTAAATAGTGTAGACCCTGATCAAACTGCTACTCCAGGAGTCTTTAAATCTGTATCTGCATTATTGACAAGATGGACGCATTTAGGCATTGGACGTAAACACACGAAATATGTAAGTCGGAACTTGGAACTTGGAAGTCGGAACTTGGAACTTGGATGTCGGAACTTGGAACTTGGATGTCGGAAGATGGAACATGGAAGTCGGAACTTGGACCTTGGAAGTCGGAACTTGGAACATGGAACACTGAAGTCGGAACTTGGAAGTCGGAACTTGGAATATGGAACATGGAAGTCGGAACTTGGAAGTCGGAACTTGGAACATGAAAGTCGGAACTTGGAACATGAAAGTCGGAACTTGGAAGTCGGAACTTGGAACATGAAAGTCGGAACTTGGAAGTTGGAACTTGGAACATGGAAGTAGGAACTTGGAAGTCGAAATTTGGAACATGGAATTTGGAACATGGAAGTCGGAAGTCGGAAGTTGGAACATGGAAGTCGGAACTTGGAAGTCGGAATTTGGAACATGGAAGTTGGAACATGGAAGTCGGAACTTGGAACTTGGAACTTGGAAGTCGGAACTTGGAACATGGAAGTCGTGACTAAGAAGAAGGAACTTGGAACTCGGGCGTTAGCAATATACAATAACGATATAGCAAATTATATTGGAAGAATGAAGTAAGAACTTGGAAGTCGGAACTTTGAACTCGGAACTATGAAGAAGGAACTTAGAATGTCACCACCGGCTTTCGTAGGATCCCGACTGTTTGGTAATGTCTATGTGAGAAGAGATCGGAAGAATCAACCCTTTACTTGAACATTCAGGAAAGAAATAATGATCAGGGTCTGCTCTGGTCTGGAATAATATAGATATGAATCTAAATACCTGTACTCATAAATATGTCATACTCATATATTACAAAAAATCAACTAAGTAATGTTCATGATGCTATCATTTCCTTCATGAATATTCATGGAGTAAAGGGTTAAATTATAGAGTGCGGCCAGAATTAACGCATGAGACATGAGGAATTCATTCCTACCTATAAACCTTTCATAAACGATTACAAACAATTTGTGTCAATTAAGCTAAAAACGCCAACCCCGTGGCGTGAAAATTACTCGAATGACGTATAACAATGTTGGGCTAGACAGACATTTAACATCCTGATACAGTAAAGTCCGTCCAAATCGAACTTTGAGAATTTAGATATTTTAGACAGGTGCCTGCTTAATGCTGAGTGCAAGTAATACAGAAAGCTCCTTTGGGAGCTTTCTGTATTACTTTCCACCATGCATTAAGTTCCCACCCGTTTTAAAGCCAGGGGTTGATATTAACTTAAAAGTCCGGTTTAGATAGGTTAATGTAATGTTAGCGGGTATTTGGATGTGAGGAAATGAAAAAAAATAATCTAGGTACAAATGTACCGTGTATTTGATATTAAAACTATCAGCGAGAATTTAGGATCCAGATCAATCACTTAATTTATTGTTTGCATTTCCAATGTCAGTTATACACATATATTCAATACTATAAAGGTTCACTAGGAAATGCCACTTAGTGTCTGAAAGCTTCTTGAAAGCTGATGCCACAGCTCAAGTGTCAGCAGTATTTAACCAATGTGTGCCAAAAATGTACCTTAATACGTTTAAAAACATTGTCCTTCATATGAACGTCTTCTCATGCCTTTGCAGAGTAGACCCAGATTAGTCGGCTCCTATCCTATGAGAGCCGTCTGTTTAGGGTCTGCTCTGTTTGATTTAAACATATTTTATTTGTAAATATTTGCATGAATAGTGTACAAACACAAAGAAAAATGGGGTGGAAACGAAGCAAAACTGCTTTTTTGTGTTTCTCTCCCAACACCGTATCATCTACACTCGCGTTATACAGTACTGAATGCAAGGTATTAAGATAGAATAATTGCAATGACTTTTAGCATGATATAGATCTGATTAAACAGTTTGTGGCGTATTTATTGAAGAAAGGGATACTATGAAAATTAAATATTTAAGGCACTTTGGTGAAATACACAATGCTAGGCATTAACGCTTTACTTCGTGAATATTCATTAATGACATCATTAGAATTAATCAAATGGTTTTAATGCAACGTGACCCGAGGTAAGTTTTGCCATGGTGGAAATTATAGAATCAGATCTATATTATTTCATAAGAAAACAGAGCAGATCAGGTTAACCCATTCCCTCATATTGACGACTTTTGACGACTCTGTAAAAGTCACTATGTGAAACCATTGTGATAAATAGAGCATTTGCTCCATAGGAGCAAATGCTCTATTTATCGTAATGGTTTCAAAACTACACAATAATATTCTTAAAATTTCCTTTCCTTTAGTTAATGCTCCTTTTCGATAAATTTATTCAAAGAGACTGGATCTAAATATATCCTATGACGTAATGGGTTAACACAGGCGTTAAAATGCGTCTCTATGGAGTAAACGGCTAACATATGAATCTCCTGAAGTGAGCGTGTGCTTCAAAAGTTCTGGCCCGAGTAACTTGACGTCTCATCAGGATCCAAGATGTTTGGATACTCGGTCAATGGTTTCTGTAAAGTTTTATCAAATCAGAATTGATGAGACAAAATTGCACCAGTCCCAACTTTGAGCAGCCATTTAAGAAATGAATGACGTGCTTCCGGTGTTCATGAGGTTATGCAACGCATAGCTTTACGAGCAAAGTTAGTGAAGCCCGAAGGGCTTCACGTGAATCTTTGCTCGTAAAGCTATGCGTTGCATAACCCATGAACACCGGGAGCACGTCATTTATTTCTTATATTTATATTCCATTGTATTTCTTATATTTAAGAAATGAATGACGTGCTTCCGGTGTTCATGAGGTTATGCAACTTTCTTTTTAGAATAAGGTTATATAAGGACGTTGCAGGGCGAATGTAAATATTATGTATTAACAGGGGCCAATAGTAACACATCTATATAACGTATTTCCCTTGATTCACCGTCAAAATATAGACTACGTGTCGAGTCTGATCACAGCAAGAGTGTCGGTTTGTCCTGAGCAAACTCACTCTAAAAACTATTATGTGAGAGTAGACACTGGAAAAAAGATCAAGCTTTCAGTTGCATAATTATGTTGCAAATCATGTTGCAAATCTGAAGTATTATGAGAAGATTAACCCATTCCCTCCTATACTATATTTAGACCAGCCTCTTTGAATCAATCTGAAAAGGAGCATTTACTAGAAAAAAATGAAAATTTATGAATTATATAGTGTTGAAGCCAATGTGATAGATAGAACATTTATATGGAGCAAATGCTGTATTTATCACAATGGTTTCAAAAAGTGAATTTACAAAGGCGTCAAAAACGTCAATATGAGGGAATGAGTTAACCTTTATCCGATCGATTACAACCAATCATTCACAAACAGTTTGGATCCAAATGAGACGCTCAGACACTCTGTCTCTTATCTGGATCCAAGCTGTTCACGACTTTTACAGTAGTTTCTCAAAATGTTGAACGATTCGGAAGTATGTCAAGATTACGGCAGATCAAGGTTTTAGCACGCACATTCATTCGGCAGGCTTCATTTACTTTATTTATGGTGACACTGGTCACAATTACCAACAGACAAGAATTCTAATGAAGCAAACTCCATTTTAATTTGAACAGGGTCTATCCTATATTGGTATGGTCGTAAAACTCATGATCCAAAACAACTTAAGAAGGCTTTTACCATTCATTAGTTTATAAGACCCTAAAACATGGGCTTAACCCATTCCCTAATATTGACGCCTTTTGACAACTCTGTAAAACTCACTTTGTGAAACCATTGTGATAAATAGAGCATTTGCTCCTATAGGAGCAAATGCTCTATTTATCACAATGGTTTCAAACTAAAAAATTCTAATATAAATCCTTTTCTCTAGTTAATGCTAATTTCGGTAAATGTATTCACAAAGAGGTTGGATCTAAAAATAGTCTATGAGGTAATGGGTTAATACCCAAGCTGAATATTTTTATAATGTTGCTATCAACAAGGGCATGTTCAACATTGCAGGAGCTGTAAAATCAGATCTGTATTATTTCATAAGCAAACAGAACAGACCCTGATCAGACAGCTCTTACAGGAGTCGCCTGATATGGGTCTACTCTGTTTGAAAAGGTGTTAAAAGGCGTATTTAAATGTATATGAGGTAAAGGGTTAAATTCTTAAAACATTAACAATGGGCACATTTGTAATCATAATATTCCAATTGTTTGGATCCAGTGTGGTTAACGATCTGACTGGTTTTTTTTTTTTTTTTATTTGCTCGTTCTTTTAAAACAAATTCTATATTAGAAAATAGTTTGAATTCAGATAAGACACGCAGTCAATTGGTTTCTCATCAAGATTCAAATTGTTTCTGTTTACCATGTAATCTGACATCTTAAGGTATTTCCAGCAATGGCCGTTTGTTTACTTCCTTTCAATTTGACCTTCATATTAAAAATTGATTAAATCTATATTTTTAACATTGTTCAGCAATTATTTTAATACAGTTATTAAGTAAAGGTCCTAGTGTAGTTTATACAACGCTTTTTAAGATTTACATAAAAACTTTATTTTGTACCCAAGTATATGCAAAGGTGGAGTTTACTGTAATTGCTGAGGGTGTTAATGGTCAAGCTTTTAGCACATTATCGGTAAATCAACCTACCGAACAGTTTGGATCCTGATTGTAAAACATAATGCTAAAGTCCAATATGATTAACCCATTCCCTCATATTGACGACTTCCCCCCCCCCCCGGACTCTGTAAAAGCACTTTGTGAAACCACTGTGATAAATTAAGAGCATTTGCTCCTATAGGAGCAAATGCTCTATTTATCACAATGGTTTCAAACTACAAAATTCTAAAATGTTCCTTTTCTCTACTTAATGCTCCTTTTCGGTAGATTTATTCAAAGAGGTTGTATCTAAAAATAGCCTATGCGGGAATGGGTTAACAGAGCGACAGGTAAAGGTGCATACTAAGATACCAAAATAGTCATTTCTCCACCAAACCCTGGTATGTTGTGGCCACTCATTAGAATAGTCTCTTCGAGAAGAGATTATTCTAAAGAGTGGGTCACAGCATAAGGTTTGGTGGAGAAATAAAGGAGTTATTCTTGAAAATATGCATCTTATCTGAACTGGCTTAAGAATGAAAACTGCAGCAGATGACAAGTTTTTAATCAGATACTGTTTAGAGCACTGAAGGTTAACTCATATCATATCCAATCCATTAATCCATCACAGGAATCCGGTAGTCTGCAGATCTTCATTACCAGCTAATTATTCAGCCATCTGGTGTAGATCTTCAAGGGCAAAACATGGATGATTTTTTTGGCTGAATGGATGTTTGACTGATTTGATATATTACAATAATTTGGCAAGCTTTCATTTCTGTCCTCTTGCATGTCTGATATTCACAAAGGTTTGTTGATGGAGCTAATGAAGAAATGCCAAGAATGAATTATCCTATTTACTCTAAGGATTCCGACAGACAAAAATAGGCCAATCGAGATCAAATGGTTTGATCAGGGTCTGCAGTATTTGCTACTCTGTAATAGATAAAATGAAGAACTAACTTGAGATTTGTAGATAATAGATAAAATGAAAAACTAACTTCAGATTTGTAGATAATGGATAGAATGAGAAACTACTTTGTAAGTTTAATTCAAAGTTATCAACATGATAGCAAATTGAATTTACTTGTGGACAGGAGAATATTTTTAATGACACTATGAAGAAATGAATTATTTAGCTTGACAGAAAATGTAAAATTATATCTATATTATATCTAAAGCAAATGGAACACACCCTGATCAGATGGCTGTTATAGGAGGCAAATGATCTGGGTCTACATTATATGGAGTAAAGGGTTAAAGGAGCTTTCTGCAATAAAATGTTGTAGTTGTAGTTGTAGTTGTAGCATAAATGTTGTCCAATATTACACTTCCAGCTGCCTAAACTATGCTAAAGGTTTGGACCAAGAGGAGGAACTGTGTAAACTGAGTTTCATCATGATCCAAATTGTCCGACTCCCCGATAGTTTTAAAAACATATGGAAGAAACAAACTTTGTTGGCAAAATACTATGCCTTCAACAGATGTTGGTTTTTTTTTAATAATTTTGACTTTTGACCTCTAAGTATGACCTCAGCCTTGTACTAATTAAAAGTTGCAGCTTCAAGAGATGAGCATGTATGGCGACTATGATGTTTCTGTCCATAATACTTCAAACATTGTGTCAAATGTTAAAGCTTTAGAAATTTGACCTGAGACATTGAAGCTTACCCTTGACCTTGTCAGTAACTTTATGATATGAGAATACATGACAAGTATAAAGTCTTTAGCTGCAAAAGTTAAAAAGTGATGACCAAGGCTAAAGTTTAAGAAATTTGAACTTTGACACTGAGTTTTGATGTTGATTTGACATAGCTCCACTCCACTCAATTTTTTTATTTTTATGACATTAGCATACATGACAAATATGTAGTCTGTATTTGTAATAGTTCAAAAGTGATGACAAAGGTTAAAGTATCAGACGGACACAGACTGACAAACAGACAGGCAAAAACAATATGTCCCCAGGTCAAGATTTTGGAGGTGTGAAACTACTTTTTGAGAACTGAAGCAGCAAGTATTGCCCTAATTATTCTGAGTATTCTGACAAACAAACATAGGCAAATAATTCAGACGCATGTCAAATGGCTTCTGAAGGAACTGTTTGATCAAGGGTCTACACTATTTGCAACTATGTCTGTCTAATTTAAAGTTTATAATATCGTGCCAAATTAAATGTATTCAGCTTTACACACCAGTGGAGTGTGACTATTATGTACTAGTAACTGAATACTTAGGCTATGTATGGTATTTTCAAATGAATATCTTGCTGCTAATAGGGTTAACCCATTCCCTCAAATAAAAGCCTTTTCACACATTTGCAAACAGAGTAGACCCAGATCAGACAGCTCCTATAGGAGCCGTCTTATCAGAGTCTACTCTGTTTGTGTTTGACAACATATAGATCTGATTATACAGTTTTTGTCACAGCGAAAAATTCCCTTGAAAAGTTTACATTATAAAATTCAACTAATATAAGTATTCACGTTGTCATTATTTCTTACACGAATATTGAACAAGGACAGGGTTTATTGCAATATTGCAATATTTCATGCAATTGATGTTTCAGCAAACAGCAATTACCGTTCGTTGCATGGGAATAGATATAACATCAAGTCAAATAGAGGTACTGTAAACTTTGTTGACAAAAATCATTGCTAACAATATATTCTTCAAAAAACATGAACAAGACAGTAAAACAGCACATGTTTGATCAGAGAATACAATAACATACAGTACTAGTCATTGCATTTTTAGAAGTCAGCAAAGTACAGTACAGCCTCTTCTTAAGCGAACTTTTGGACACAGGAATTTTAAAAAAACAGGTGCTTGCTTAATATGTGGCAAAAGTAATGCAGAAAGCTCTCTGTATTACTTTTGACCTGCATTAAGCTACCACTTACCTTACAGACCCATAAATAGACCCTTTTTTGATGGTCACTTAAGGCAGATTCTACAGTATTACCCATTAGATTTCAGTGTGTTACCTTTATGAACATTTTCTCTAACAAGAGGGTCATGATAGTCCTGATTGCTCACCTGGTTTATATATTTGGCCAAATGACCTATAAAGTACATCTAAATTATTTGTTTAAAGCTATATTTAGCTACTGTGGCCTATTTATGCAGGGGACCAGGAATATTTATGTGAAGTTTGGTCAAAATCCTATTCAATAATTTAGAAAAACAATGATTTAAAAAATTCTTTGTTAAAATCTATTTCTTGCTCCAGTGACAACTTATGCAGGGTAACAGGACCATTCATCAACATATGATAGCGGACTTCCCGAGAATCATTTATGTGAGGTTTGGTCATATTCCATTCAGTGGTTTAGGAGGAAATGTTGTTTAAAAGAAAGTGTTCATTTATCTTCTTAGCCCTTGCGACCTACTTATGCATATGGACCAAAACCAGTTACTTTACTTTTATAGAGGACAATTTAAACATCATGTGAATTTTGGTAACATTCCACTCAACAGGTTAGGAGATGTTATTTATAAAAATCATTGGCAACACATAACAGACTATGGTCACAGGGTGATAATGACCTAAACAGCCAACACCTTAGAACTATGCTCCAGGTGAGCTAAAAACTAGTAAAGTGTCTATTATATTCCATACATGTACCAACTCTCCTTAGGCTAATGTAATTGTTGTGTACCACAGTTTTGAATGTTAATTTGTCTTCCATTTCTCCTAACAATGTAGTTGGAATGACAAACATTTTGCACCCAGGAGATGCCAAGTTACTATGTTACATCCAAAATGTTGCCACGGTTTTCTTAAGTTCACTGCTAGCATGCAAGGAATTCATGACAATGATAACATTTACCTGGTAACAAGATAGATGCTTGTAAAATAAAATCCTTTCAAACTAGACCACTCAACAGTCTGAAGTCTGTGTTTTACTTTAATTAACCCTCTACTCCATTAATACGTCTTTCTACGCCTTTGCAAACAGAGAAGACCCAGATCCTCTAGGAGCCATCTAACCAGGGTCTGCTCTGTTTGCTTATGGTATGATTTAGATATGATTCTACAGATGCTGCCATTGCCAAACATCCATGTGCCCGTGTACTATTATAATTGTTAATGTAATTAATATACATGATGTCAATATTTCTTACATGCATATTCATGGAGTAAAGGGTTAACCCTTTCCCTTATGAACATCATATAATGATGTAATGAGCCATCTGATCAGGGTCTGCTCTGTTGGAAACAATAGAGATCTGATTCTACAGTTTCTGTCACAGTCAAACACTTCTCTGTTCATATAACATTATAAAAATGCAGCTAATAAATATTTGTGATGTCATTATTTTTACATGAATATTCATCAGGTAAAAAAAAGAACTATTTGCTGACTAGCAGACAATTTATAAAAAAAAAACCTGTGCAACAGTTTTTATCCAGATTAACTCTTTACTGCATGAATGTTCATGAAAAAAATAATGACATCATCAATATTAACACTTTCCTCCATTAATATTCTTGTAAGAAATAATGACGTCATTAATATTAATTGGATTCATTTGCTATAATAGCACATAGACATAGGCATTTCTGGCAATGACCGACACTTTAAAAGCATATCTATATTATATCATAAGCAAACAGAGCAGACCCTGATCAGACGGCTCCTATAGGAGCCGTCTGATCTGGGTCTACTCTGTTTGCCAAGGCGTAGAAAGGTGTATTTATGGAGTAATGCCAAGGCGTAGAAAGGTGTATTTATGGAGTAAGGGGTTAAATAGATTAATTGCTACAATAAGACATGGATACAGGTATGTTTAGCCATGAAAGAAACTGTAGAATCATATCTATATCATACCATAAGCAAACAGAACAGACCCTGATCAGATGGCTCATACAGGATTGGTCAGATTTTGAGTTAACTCACGACTCATGCAAAATGTTTAATCACCTTGGAGCAGGATCAAAACTGTTTGACTTTTGTATCTATGATTTTTGTAAAGAAATGAAGACACATTTAAAGCAGATTACATTTTTTAGGATAAACAGGGAAGTAGTGAAATATGGGATGATGATTAAGAGTGACAGACTAGTTGGATATTCCAAATGACAAACATCAAAATAAATTAACAAACAACAGTCTATCACAAAATACATATATCACAAATATCAAATATATAAAAATACATATCACAAGGTTATTTTGACAAAATACTATGATGGTAAAATGGTAAAAACTCTGTTTAAGGTAACTTCAGTCAACATATAAATTCACACATATTATAATCCCTTATCTGATTGAGATGCACTTTATGCATTTTCATGCGTTTTTAAACAGAATAAACCCAGATTAGACAGCTCCAGTAAGAGCTTTCTGATCAAGGTATATTCTGTTTGCTTATAAAATAATATAGATCTGATTTCACTGCTCCTGTGGTAGTAACAATTTCCATTCTTTATAATGCCATTAAAATAACTTACGGCATCTAGTAAATATTCGTACAGGTGTTTGTTTTTACATTCTTACATGAATATTCATCAGGTAAAGGGTTAAAACAGTATTTTACAAAAATATAGCACAATAATCTGACTTATACATTAACCCTTTCCTTCCTATAAACACTAAACACATTTTTATGCATTTGCAAACAGAGAAGACCCAGATCAGATGGCTCCTATAGGAGCCATCTGATCAGGGTCTGCTCTGTTTGCATCTAACGTGATATAGATCCGATTCTACAGTTTTTGTCAAGGCAAAACATTTCATTGAAACTTTTACATTATAAAAATACAGCTAATAAATATTCATGAATTCACAATTTCTTAAATGAATATTGAACAGGGAATGGGTTAAACAACACATTTTGACAAAGCATGTTGACATCTCATATAGCAGTGAGGTGTTTAGTTGTAAGTTGTTTAGGTTGCAGACAAATACAGGCATCTTAGCAAAACAGAGCAGACCCAGATCAGACAGCTGCTGCAGGATATGTCTCATCTGGGTCTGCTCTGTTTGCTTAAATATTACTGGTCTGATTCTCTATTGTTTATCATGGCAATTAATTTTACATTTTCGATACAAGAAATTACAGTACAAGCCCTCTAAGCCGGAATTATAGTAGAGAAGAATTTAGATACTTTTAGGCAGGTGGCTGCTTAATGCAGGGTGAAAGTCATGCAGAAAGCTCCTACTTTCTGCATGACTTTCACCCTGCATTAAGCTGCCACCTGTCTCCAAGACTGATTGTATGCTAAATTCAATATCTGGTTTAGAGAGGTTTCAATATTCATAACGGACAGTCATGTTTGAATATTCATTAAGTAAAAGAATAAACTTTCTAGCAAAAATAATGTATAGTGTGTATATGAATGGTTGAAATTTTGACATCTGGACTGTCATTTTGTCTGGGAAATAAAAAAAAACATTTTGTAATAGTTCAATTGACAGCCAATTAGAAACAAACTACACTCTATGGCTGTTCAAAATCAAAACTCTGAAGTCTATATTTAATTTCAGATACATTTACGCATTTAACCCTTTACTCCATAAATACGCTTTTTGACGCCTTTGCAAACAGAGTAGACCCAGATCAGACAGCTCTGTTTGCTTATGGTATAATATAGATATGATTCTATTGTTTCTGCCATGGACAAAACTACCTGTGTCCATGTGCTATTATATCAATCAATCTAATTAATGTTCATGATGACATTATTTCTTAAATGAATATTTATGGAGTAAATGGTTAATATCTCTATTCATTTCTGATTGAACAGTAAGACCTCAATTAAATCTAAATGGATATTCAACATATCCACATGACTTTTGACTGATTTGGGTATTTTATTTCATATCACATCAGAGACATTTGATTTATCAGACAGTATTTTCCAAAGCCTAGAGCTGATCAGGTCAAGTTGTCATGGGTCGGGGCTGCATCACGGTCAAGACTGTGTTGATTTTTTCTCGCTTTTCTTGAAAGTCCACATGACTTACAACCAGCTCACTGAAAAAAACATCAAGTGTTGAAAGAATTAATTGTAGCTGTTTTAACAGAATACGAGATTCATTTTTTGAATGGATCAAAAAGTGGTCACAGATAAAAGATACATATCATATGCAAAGTATCAGATTTAACACTTTCCCTCATATAAACGCATTTTCACGTATTTGCAAAAAGAGTAGACCTAGATCAGTCAACTCCTATAGGAGCCGTCTGATCAGGGTCTGCTCTGTTTGCTTATGATATAATATAGTTTCTGCCTGAGCCAAAATGTCCTGTGTTCATATGCCACTATAAAAACTAATCTATCTCATAGTCATGCAGTCATTATTTCTTACATGAATATGCAACAGGGAAAGTGTTAACCAAGCAGAAGTTACAGTATTATGTGTACTCGCAGATATTGATGTCAAGCCTTTATCAACCACCTTACATCATGAATATTCATGTAAGAAATAATGACAGTGAATTATAATCTCTTAAATTAATTTCTAATATGGCGTATGAAATCAGGAAGCAAACCCGATCATACAGCTCCTGCAGAAGTTGTTTGATCTGGGCATTCTGTTTGCAAAGGATATATCCAGTAAACTCAGTAATGTATTAACATTTTACTTCATGAATATTCATATAAGAATTTGTGACATCTGTTAGATTATATTTTTTATGGCAGATGAGCACATGAAATTTTGACCATGACAGAAACTGTAGAACCAGATCTAAATATTTCCATAAGCAAACAGCAGTCCCTGAACAGACAGCTCTTATAGGAGCTATCTTATCTGGGTCTATTTTGTTTGCAAAGGTGCTAAAAGGCATATTTATGGAGTAAAAGGCATACTTAAGGAGTAACAGGTTAAAAGATATTAGAATCTGCATAATAATTCATCGACTCTCTGAACAACAGTGATCATGTGTGTCACCTGCCAGCAGAAGTTTGACAACAAAACATGACACAAAAAGTGTGATGGACATGTAACATGGTGAAAAAGTTGTGACTCGACTGGGACTTGAACCCAGGGCCTCTGGCTTACCATGCCAACACACTACCGACTGAGCTACCAAGCCACACAGTAAAGCCTATCAACTTATTTCACCACAATCTCTACCCGGCTACACACACCCCCTCTACACAAGAATTTGTCCCGCATTCTTACTCAAAGAACACTCCACGAGTTTCTTATTATTACAAATTATCATCATATAATCTTCATATTATCTTCATTTAAATCACCCTGTGGGTTATTTACATTGGGCGCCAAATGTAACATGGTTGAAAAGTTGTGACTCGACTGGGACTCGAACCCAGGGTCTCTGGCTTACCATGCCAACACACTACCGACTGAGCTACCAAGCCACACAGTAAAGCCTATCAACTTATTTCACCACAATCTCTACCCGGCTACAGACAGATGAGAAGAGATGGAGAGAAAAGACCCCTTTAAAAGTCACCCTGCTTACGCAAATGAACAACAACCTGTACATAATCCCAAGATATTCATGTAATGACTTTTATGAATATTAATCAGGTGAATTTTTATATGGGAATTTCTAACCATTGCAGAAATGCACAATGAGGTAGCTTGCAGGAAAAGAAGACAGACTTTTGACTAATATTTTATACTTACTTATAGTTAATCTCACCATCACCGTCACGGTCTAACTCTTGTAGAAGCAGTTCAATCTCCTCTTCAGAGAGCTTGATGCCAGTTTCCTGAATGTACAATACAATCAAATGTAATATATACAGTAGAACCTACACTCTAAAGCGACCACTCAATGAGTAAATACTGGTGTCTTTAAAACAGGTGGTTACTTAATGCAGGACTAAAGTAATGCAGAAACTCCTGGTTAACTTTCATCCTGCATTAAGCTACCACCTTCCTCAAAGACTCCAAATTACACCTCATGTTGGCAGTCACATTAGAGGAGTTGTACTGGATACTGCTTGTAATAAACAAGCATGAGCAAACCTTAGAAATAATATACATGTATATATAAAGGTGTTAGTCAGAGGAATAGATCAGATGTGTAAATTAAAACCTTTTCAAAAATAGCTCCTTTATTTCTCCTCCAAGTTTCAGCTAGATCCAAGCTGATAATGCCAGTCTGGTCATTCATGTATTTAGTATTATAAGGGTTATAACTTAAAAAATAAATTAAAAACTATTGTGATCTTGAAGTTACAGTATGATCAGGAATCACGCTGTCATACCAAATTTTGCATCTCGTACGGATTCAATCTGCCTGCGAAGGTTTTCAAAGAGTAACTACACCATGGGCACAATACTACTCAGCTCTTATCTCTTAAACTTGGAACACTTAGACAAATATTTGCATATAATTAAGTGCAGTATTATTAAATTAACCCCTTTCAAAACTATAGCTAGGTTACTACTTTCGTCTACAAATCTTGTCTGTTTCAAATCTAAAAGTACATTCCTTTTCCATTCTATTCATAAAATAGTATGAATATGTCAAACAATTTGGCTCCTGATGAGGTGCCAAGTTATTCTATATCTCATCTGCATCCAAACTGTCTACAAAAGTCATCACAAACTGGTTTTGCTGCAGAGCAACAGATAAAGGTGCATACTCAAATACTAAGATCATCATTCTCCACCAAACTCTATGTTGTGACCACTCTTTAGAATCATCTCTTCGAGACAATTCTAAAGAAAAGTCACATAATAGAATTTGGTGAAGAAATAAAGAAGTTACCTGTATTCATAAAAATGTTTTGATTTAGCATCTTATTTGGAGCTCTAAATTTGTGTCGGAAGCACTACATACTATATTTTAGCAATGTTTCATACAGAAACTTCTTATATTAGTGTTACAATATGATAATATGTGGTGTTCCTGAAGGTCTTAACCTTTACCTGTTGAATATCATCGTGAAAAACAATGACATTAAATAAATTATTTTTTATAATGGCACATCAACACAGAACATTTTGGCTGAGGCAGAAACTGTAGAATCAGAGCAATATTATACCATAAGCAAACAGAGCAGACCCTGATCAGACGGCTCCTATAGGAAAAAGTGTAAAAGTTATTTATCACAAATATGCATCCTTTGAATGTGGGACATGAATGCACTGAGATTTGCAAACTGTCTACACACAGGGTTTTTTGGTACTGGAAGAAGCTGTAGAGTCAGTTCTATTATAATTTCATAAGCAAACAGAGCAGATACTGATTAGATGGCTCCTAATAAGGAGCTATCTGATCTGGGTCTACTCTGTTTGAATAAAGCATGCATGAAAAAGTATATATAATAATCACAAAATTGCTTTTGGCACTGAATGAGCTAACATGAGCATCTGGCAAGTTAGACCTTAACCTGGTGAATAATTAAAACTTGTTCCTCCCTTTCTTAACCCTTCTCTTGCTGAATTTTAAAATACATTTCTCCTTCTTTACCCATGACCTGTTGTATAATAACATATATCTTTACTGTGTACAAGTATTTCGCTGTGCAATCACTGCTGTGGAGTGCACTGGTTGCAGACCCTGATGAGACAGCTCCTGCAGGAGCTGTCTCATCAGGGTCTTCACTATTTACAGGTAAGTATATTGAAGCGAATAGCAAGCGAAGAGTTAATATCAATCTTACAAAAACTTATAACAAAACTAATGTATAATCACTGAAGAAAACTATTTTATAACAAACAATGCAGACTCTGATCAAAGAGCTTCTTCAGGAACCCTTTAATCTACATCTACACTGTTTACAAAGGATTATATAATTGGTTCCCACACTTTTAGGGTGAAGCATACCACATAATATATTTTGTTGTCTGTTTTTGCTTCAAATGTTGAAGTTTAGATACCATATTATTCGTAATAAGCACTAAAATTAAAATTTGCCAACAACTGCATTCAAAAAGTTAACTAAAATTTGTTTTTACTATACAGTAACAAATCCGCTGTGAACTTGAATTTGAGGAATGATGGGTACTGTGAGAATTTGTTAAAACCATTACCTCGCAGATAGGATATACTCTTTGCAAACAAAGTCAAAGCTGTCTGATCAGCTTTTGGAATAATGTAGATCTGATTCTACACTTTCTACCTCGGCCAAAATATCCTGTGTACAATTATATAAACCTAATTGATATTCATGCTGGCATGAGAAAAGAAAAGAAAAAATTAAAACAAGAAATAATAATTTTCAGTGGTGTTTCTGTTTTTAAAAAAAGGGGATTTGGGGCATTTATTAAGGGGATGGTGTGTGCATTTATTATGATTATACAGCATATTGCATAACAATGTCATTTAATAGTACATGATAGACTATACAAGTAGTATCCTACTACTTTATCATTAATAACTATATGGGAACATTTCTATGGCAGCTCCTAAATGAATCAGGGAAGATGGTCTAACTATTGAGTCAACTCAATATGAAACCCTCAACCTGTAAGCAAACAGGGCAGATCCTGATCAGACGACCCCTATAGGAGCCATCTGATCTGGGTCTACTCTGTTTGCAAATGTGTGAAAAATAGTTTATATGAAATAAAGGGTTAAATTTGTTACTGGATTTTGAGTCACAAACAGTGCAGACCCTCAAACCAAAGAGTTCCTCTAGGAGCCCCCTGATCTTGATCTATACTGTTTGCAAATGCCAGTATACTTGTTGTTTCCACGTTCAAAGGTTAAAAACAATTGCTTGTCTAATGCAGAATGAAAGTGATGCAGAAAGCTAGCTCCTATGGGAAATTGCTGCAAAAATGCAAACATTTCATCTTGTCATAAGCTACATTCTGACTTCATGATTCAGAAATAGACAACTACATGTAGTACAACATATGATTGGCAGTTGTAGGCAAGTTTACTGCACTGCTGTTCAGCAAATTACATATACTAATATATTAGCCCTTTGAAGGAAGGAAATGAGTGTATAAGTACTGGCATCAAATTAACCCATTCCCTCATACGCTATTTTAAGACCCAACCTCTTTGATTAAATCTACTGAAATGGAGCCGTTACTAGAGAAAAGGACAATGTTAGAATTGTGTAGTATTGAAACCATTGTGATAAATAGAGCATTTGCTCCTATAGAGCAAAATCTATTTATCACAATGGTTTCAAGAAGTAACTATAGCAGAGGCATATTTATGAAGGAAAGCGTTAAGCAAACAGACTAGGTCTGGATCAGCAGATTGATGGAGCATTCCAGTTTCAATATTCAGCATCAAAATGGTTAACCCTTTCCCTGTTGAATATTTGTGTAAGAAATAATGACATCATGAATATTGAGACATTAGCTGAAATTTTATAATCAGATCTAAATCATGTTTTAAGCAAACAAAGCAGACCCTGATCAGATGGCTCCTATAGGAGCCATCTGATCTGGGTCTACTCTGTTTTCAAATGCATGAAAAGGCATATATATGAAGGAAAGGATTAAAGAAATATATTATTCAACAATATTTTCTAATCAGTAAATCAGTATATAAGCTCTCGTTAATTGCAGTGTCCATCATTCAAAAAGTGCATGAACATCCATGTTCTATTGTTTGTCATACATATAAGCCTCTGCAAACATATTATGAAATTATTCTTTCTTGTTAAAATTCTTTGTAACATAAACTTAGCATAGCCAAGGCAGGTTTTTTCTCACAATTTATTCTTCCTGCATCCTGCAACAGCAAAAAGCAGGCACTGCATCTGGCATAAGGCCGAGCAGGAAAGTAATATTAGAAACATTCCCAAAGGGTATAAATAGAGATGTGAAACCTTGAACATGGCTCAATCTATTCTGATGAGTCAATCAAATTATAAACAAAGTCAACGATTCCTGTCTCTCAGTTTTGATGATGTTCCTATATTATTATCAGATTAATTAACCCATTCCCACATACCGTATGCTATTTTTAGACCCAACCTCTTTGAATAAATCTACCCAAAAGGAGTAGAAAGGCGTATTTATGGAGTAAAGGGTTAATCACGGATAGGCCGCATTCTATTTTGCAGAATCAGCATTCAAAGGACGAATTAGCAGCCAATCCTAGGAGGGTCAGATGGCTTTAATCCCAACATTAATTTGCCTTAACTCTTTGCAAGCTATTAGTAATGTTTTGTCTGCAAAAACTGTTTTCTGCCTCAATTCTGAAAATAAAATGTCTCATTTCTTTGCAAAAATATGATTAAAGTGTCAAACAGTGTGGATCCTGATGAGAAATCATGTTGTGCTGCATCTCATTTGGATTAACCCATTCTTCCACAGGCTATTTTTAGACTCAACCTCTTTGAATTAATCTACCGAAAAGGAGCATTTACTAGAGAAAAGTAAAATTTTATAATTTTGTAGTTTGAAACCATTGTGATAAATACAGCATTTGCTCCTATAGGAGCAAATGCTCTATTTATCACAATGGTTTCAAAAAGTGGTTATTACAGAGGCATAGAAAGGCATATTTGTTGAGGAAAGGGTTAAATTCTTGCATACATGTAGGTAATCACTGTTTGATTTTACTGCCTGCATGCAAAGAGTTAATTCACAACTCTGGCTAAAACTGTACATCTACCATAACAATAGGTCATGACACAATGTACATCTACCATAACAATAGGTCATGACACAATGTACATCTACCATAACAATAGGTCATGACACAATGTACATCTACCATAACAATAGGTCATGACACAATGATCTGAATGACAGACAGCTGCTCCATTTATAGACCATAATTATTAATCATGGGAACCGAGTATACAACACCTTTGTGAACAATGTAGACCTGTGGGAGTCCTTTGATCAGGGTCTGCACTGTTTGTCATAGTAATAATTTTCATCAGAGATATATATTTTGATCAAACACTTTGTTTAATTTAATCCTCAGAAAAATAGCAGTCAATTTTAATTATTCAGCAGATTGAGGGTTAAACCTTCCAATGTGTCAAAAACAGCTACATACATAGACATGTATGGTTAGTAACACACTACAGTAAAAACTCTCTAATGTGACCACTTAATGAATAAACATGGGTGTCTTTATAAGCAGGTGATTGCTTAATGCAGGACAAAAGTAATGCAGAAAGCTCCTCTAGGAGCTTTCTGCACTACTTTTGTCCTGTATTAAGCTACCACCTGCATCTAGCATCCACAATTATACCTCATTTAGGTGGTTCCATTAGCGGGGTTTTACTGTATTTCTGGTGTAGCTGTCTAAGCTCTATCTTAAGATTTCCACCTACTCTTTACGCCATTCAAACGCAGACATTTATGCTCTCTTCTAATATTTGACTTTTTATACATACTACCAATAACACTCATACTTTGCCAGTACAAAATTAAAACTTAGTATCATAGTATCTCTAATATACCCTCCCTGGGCTGAACTTTGTACACAGGTGGTTACTTAATGCAGAAAGCATTGCAGAAAGCTTCTAGGGGAGCTTTCTGCAATGCTTTCTGTCTGCATTAAGCTACCACCTGTATTTTGAAAAACCTATATTTCTTTATTTTATTGACTGTGGCAAAAACCACAGCCACTCTTTAACAGAAATTCAAAATGACCATGATTTACTGTGAGACTAGTTTTTAGATTTACACTCCAGAACAATTACAGCTGCAATATTTTTCACTGTGCTCACTTAGACTCACTAATGTCCAAGAACTCTTTGATGTTTTGTTAACATTATGCAGGCCATTTGCTGTCCACCATGATGGGTGTGATATTACATGAATATTCATCAAGTAAAGGGATAAAACACCACGCTGAGCCATAAGAAACGTGCCTTTAGGAGTTTTTACATTTTTGCAAGCAGTGTAGATCTGTTTCTGCATGAAGTACATAGTGCCTGCCCTGTGTGTCCAATAAGTGTCTACACTATTAAATTTTGTCAGTTGTATAACAGAATACTAAAGAGACAGCTATCTGTGTTAAACAGTGTAGACCCATATAAGATACAATGTCTCTTAACATATCATCTGATCTGTGTCTACTCTGTATGCTAACCTAATCCCATAGACAAATTTTCTTATGCTGAAGCTAAAATCAAAGAATGGTAGAAGGAAAGCAACATTGATGTTAACAAAGAACCATAACCATAGCATTGGCTTGAATTCTGTAACATAACACCGGAGACATATATCCGTACATTCAACGGTTGAGCTGTGTCAAGAGCAAAGATACTGACAGCGTCTTGAAATCTATGTTTACCAAATACATAGGTACAATAAAATCTCTCTATAACGGCCACTAAATTGTGTTAATAAGTTGGTATTTAGGGCAGGTGGCTCCTATAGGAGCCTTCAGTTTTACTTTCACGTTGCTTTAAGCAGCCACCTGCCTTTAACACAAAATACTTGTATGTAATTTAGTGGCTGTTATAGAGAAGTTTTACTGTACTTTAATTCATGTGGTATAGATTTAAGAGTATGTAACATGAGCATCCATATATATGAGGTAATCAGTTATCACCCTTTGAATACAGGAAACAAATGTACTGGCATTGGCAAAAAGTGTAGACAGAGGACTCCTAGAGGTCATTCCCTTGACCAGAGTCTGCACTATTTGCCCTTCAATTTTGATATTAACCCTTTCCTCCATAAATATGCCTATCTACTCCTTTGCAAACAGAGTCATGAGACCCAGATCAGATGGCTCCTGTAGGAGCCATCTGATCAGGGTCTACTCTGTTTGCTTATGATATAATATAGACATGATTACACAGTTTCTGCCATGGCCAAAATTTCCTGTGTCCATGTGCTATTATAACAATTATTCTAATTAATATTCATGATGTCATTATTTATTACATAAATATTCATGGTAGAAAGAGTTTTTGCCTTCCATACTGACTGGACTCCATTTTTAAACACTGATGAACCTTTCCACTTGGAATATTTGGCATTCAGAGGGTTACAGTTCATATCCTTAAGTGAATATCTGTCAAATGCCTTTAACCCATTACCTCATAGGCTATTTTTACATCAAACCTCTTTGAATAAATCTACTGAAAAGGAGCAATTACTATAAAAAAGGAAAACTTTAGAATTGTGTAGTTTTTAAACCAATGAGATAAATAGAGCATTTGCTCCTATGGAGCAAATGCTTTATTTATCACAATGGTTTCATGATGTGACTTTAACAGAAACATCAAAAGGCATCAATATGAGTGAATGGATTAAGAACATGATTGTGTTGTATTTAGGTGATATTCCCACCTTTCATTATAAAAACTTAGTTACATGTAATTGATATAATAATAAAGTTATTATTTCTAACTTATAAATTCCTTGAGTATATCATAAGTTAAGTACAAGTATGTAACGGAAGTAGTGATTTCACTGCCAGTGTGACTTTTCACCTTTGACTAGTAAACCTAGAAGACATATCATCACATGAATTTGACTTCAATCAATATCAGTAATGATTTAGTTGTCTTTTTTAGAGACATGATCCAGTTGGATAAAGATTTTTCAAATACCCACCTTCTAAAGAAAGCACAAAAATGCCTGAAAATCAATCAAGTTTTCATGTACAACTATAACAGTTATTAGTATGATAGATAGACTCTTTATATAGTTGTTAATTCGACAGTGTTGATCCAAATAAAATGCCAAGTAACTCAGCATTTCATATTTGACTCAAAATTGTTTGGCTTTTTATTAATTAACCCTTTCCTCCATAGATACACCTTTCTACACCTTTGCAAACAGAGTAGACCCAGATCAGATGGCTCCTATGGGAGCCATCTGATCAGGGTCTGCTCTGTTTGCTTATGGATTAATACATTTCCAATTCTGCAGTTTTCATCAGAGTCACAAAGGTTTCCTGTTCTTATGCTCTACAATAAATATTAAGCTAATTAATATCCATACAGTGCATTATATGCTCTTACATAAATATTCATGGAGCAGAGGGTTAAATGAAACTGAACACATTTTAACACATGTATTGATATAGGAACTGTTGACAAATTTAGCAGCAAACAATTACTTAACCCTTTACCTGATAGAGATACCTTCTGACGCCTTTGCAAACAAAGCAGACCAGATTAGATGGCTCCTGTATGAGACGTCTGACCAGGGCCTACTCTGTTTGCTTATGACATGATACAGATTGTTTTCTACAGTTTCTGCAATGATCGAACATCCCGATGTTCATGATACCATTATAAAAATGCAACTAATATAATTATATTTATGATGTCATTATTTCTCTCATGGTAAAGGGTTAACAGGCAAGGAGAAAAGCTAAGCTACATTATGACCTGGCCACCACAGTTTCTAATCTGTTATCTATGCTCACTAGCTTGATGTTAGCATCTCATAAATATTATTAGATGTAATTTTACCAAATTAGAATTTGTGTCAGAGATACAAGTGACAATCTGTTTAATATGATGTTAATGATTAGCAGAGAACCCTAGATATGTGTGAATAGTAGGAAGCCCTTATCACCAGAGTAAGTTACCTTCGCATGCTTCAGCAAAGCGGTTCTTGCTTTCTGTGTCACGAAATAACAGTGAAATACAGTTAAAACAAAAATATAATACAGTAAAACCTCTCTAAACAGGACATTAAATTTCAATATCGATCTTAGAGACACTGGTGGCAGCTTAATGGAGGTTGACGGTCATGCAGAAATCTGCTCTGCATTAAGCAGCCATCTGTGTTAACCTGTCGAAATTCTTCTAAATTCTTCCAAACTAGAATTCCCGTTTAGAGGGGTTTTACTTTAATTGATACAAATGAAGAAATGATAAATCAAAATACAACACTAACGTATAATGGAAATAGAAGATGGAACAGAATAATGGTTATCCTTTTTCCTGAGAGAAACTCCTTTTGACCGCTTTGCAAACAGAGTTGACCTACATCAGACAGCTCCTGTAGGTGCTGTCTGATCAGGGTCTACTCTGTTTGCTTATGGAACAATATAGCTCTGAGCTTCTGCCATGGTCAAACATTCATGAGTTCATGTACTTTTATGACAATTTGTCAAATTAATATTAATGATATCATTTATTTCTGACATCAGGTCAAAGGTTACGGAAATAAAAAAGTTATGATGACTTAAAGGAAGACAATTATGGTACCAACATTGTGCATACATTTATTGGTTATCTCCCTTGTTTATAACTCCCTCTAAAGTATCCCTCCACTCCTCTCCCCTAAGAGAGGTTTACTTCTTGATGTTACAAGTCAGTGGTAGCTTAACCCTTTACTCTATAAAAACATCTTTCTACGCCTTTGCAAACAGAGTAGACGAAGATCAGAAAGCTCCTATAATAGGAGCCGTCTGACCAGTATCTGTTCTGTTTGCTTATTATATGATATTGATCTATATGATTCTACAGTTTCTGCCAGTGCCAAAATTTCCTTAGTCCATATGTTATTATAACAATTTCATTTAATTAATATTCATGATGTCATTAATTCTTACATGAATATTCATGGAGGAAAGGATTAAGCAGTGTGAAAGATATGCAGAGATATCTAAATGGAGTTTTCTGCTTTACTTTTGTCCAGCATGAAACAACCACCTGCTTTAAAAGACACCCATGTTTGTTCATTAAATGGTTGCTTTAGAGAAGCTTAACCCTTTCCCTCATATTGACAACTTTTCGCACATTTGTAAACTGCGTAGACCCATAACAAATGGCTCCTGTTGGAGCCATCTGATCAGGAAATGCTCTGTTTACTTTTCTAAAATTGTGTATTTTTTAAACTAATGTAATAACTAAAGCAATTGCTCCTGTGGAGCAAATACTCAATTCATCAAAATGGTTTTAAAAAGTGATATTTACAAAAGGCGTCAATATGAGAGAATGGGTTATGGTTGCACAATACCATATATATATATCACCCTAATTACTCTAAGTATCCGGACTGACAAACTCAGGGAATTGGTGCAGACCCAGATCAAATGACTCCTGACTATGTCCTTAGATCAGGGTCTTCACAATTTGCTACTATGTCAGTCTAATGCAGAGTTGCAAAAATGATCCCAAACTGACTTATTAAGCTGTACTAATTGGTAGAGATGGGAGACTTGAAGCCCAAATAATAAGGGGAATACGGATAAATAAAATAAGAGTAATAAGACCATATCAAGGGTTGAGCCCAATACTGTCAGAACTACAATTTATGAGGTGAACTTATGATGATGTTTGCAAACAGTTTGGATTCAAATGAGGTGCTGAGTAACACAGCATCTCATCTGGATCCAAAATGGTTGACACTCTGATAGTGATTTTCAATAAAACTTAATGAAAAATCAAGTTTAACAATTTTTGGAAAACAATTACATTTTGTACTTTAAAAGTTTTAAAGGTTAAGCCTTCCCTTATACAAACCCTTTACCTTTTCAAACAGAGAAAACCCAGATCAGACAGCCTCTGCAGATGTCGTCTGATCAGGGTCTGCTCTGTTTATGAAATCGTCACAGATCTGACTTTACAGTTTCTAATAATATCAAACATTCATGTGTACATACCGGTATACCATTATAAAACAATTCAACAGGGATAAAGTTAACCCTTCCCTGTTTAATATTCATGAAAAAAATAATGAAATCATGAATATCTATTGGCTGATCTTTTATAATGGCATGTGTACACAGCATGTTTTGCCTCAGGAAGAAACAGTAGAATCAGATCTATATTATACCATAAGCAAACAGAGCATAGGAGCCATCTGATCTGGGTCTACGCTGTTTGCAAAGGTGTGACAAGATATTTATACGGGGGGAAAAGGTTAAATAATGTAGTTATTACAGGTTTGTCCTCATCCCTTAATATTTATACTACACAAAATAAAGTAAAAACAGTAAAACCTCTCTATAATGGCCACTAAATTATATCAAATAATTTGTGTTAAAAGCAGGTTGCTGCTTAAAGCAAGTTGAAAGTAAAACAGAACGCTCCTATAGGAGCATTCTGTTTTACTTTCACCTTGCTTTAAGCAGCCACCTGCCCTAAGTACCAACTAATTAACACAATTTAGTGGCCGTTATAGAGAGGTTTTACTGTACCGAAGTAAATACTGACCTCAATTCCTTCCACAAACTCCTCATGCGTAACACTCATACTGCCATCTTTGTCAAACTTGTTGAAGAAATCCACTAGACGGAGTTCATGCTTCTCAATATAGTTGCATAGTTTAACCATGGGGTGGATCTTAGCCTTGGGCTTCTGGGGTGGCTCCATCCCTCCATGGCGGACCTTGAGGTCTGGTATTTGCTCCAACACTTGCTGATAGACCTCCTCAAAGTCCTTATTCACCAGAATATCCTGTAACAAAGTGAGTTCTTAGGTAAAAAGTTCACTACAGAACTATAATCACTGGCACATTCTCAGTACTTAACCCTTTACTGCATAAATATGATTGTCTATGGCTTTGCAAACAGAGTAGACCCAGATCAGATGGCTCCTGTAGGAGCCATCTGATCAGGGTCTACTCTGTTTGATTATGAAATAATATAGATATAACTCTACAGTTTCTGCCATGGCCAAATTTTTTTGTGCTCATATGCCATTATATGAGGTTATTTCTTACATGAATAGCCATGGAGTAAAGGGTTAAGAATATTCTCAAACAAGTCTGAGATGCAGATTATCCCTTTCTCAGATGAAAATTCTTGTAAGAAATAATGACATCATGAATAGTAATTAGATGATTTTTTTATAATGGCATACATGTATGTACACAGGGTTTTTCGGAATTGGTAGAAACTGTAGAGTCAAATCTATTATAATAACACACTGATAGGAGCCATCAGGTCTGGGTCTACTCTGTTTGCAAAGGTGTTTGTATGAAGGAAAGAACTGAAAAACATTTGGAGATGTTAACAAGAGCACCACATGCAGGTTCCAACGCTCGTCTGTTGAGACAGTTTTAGTTTTTATTTCCTAAGTCCATAAGGGGCATACTTTTGTAAAAAAAAAAGCCTTACATAGTTATGGCCCTTGGTCAGATTGTAGCCCTTATGATGGTGAATAAGTGAGTGAAGTTTCGTAAGATTTGAATAATAAGTAATGACCAATATCAAAGTTTCCGAACGATGACGACAACAAAGAGGACAACGATGCTGGAGTTACGACAATTTTTTGAATTTTTTCTTCCCAAAACAAAGAATTAATAATTAGAGATGACAAATTACTGTTGATATGGGTGATTATACTGATACTCACTGTGAAGTCTACCTCCTCCAGAGTACAGGAGGGATTGCGTAGAATTGCTGCACATATACCATAACATCCAGCACTTTGCATGGGGTTCTTACCCATCTGTATGAAAACAAATATGACTTGGCAATCAAAAAAACATACTATAGTCTCCCTAATAAGTGCCCCCATTCTAATAAATGTCCACTTCTGGGGGGAAACAAACAATCAATAAAAAAAAATAAAACCCTATATAATAACCATTAAAGAAATATAGGTTTTTAAAAAAACTTTATAGCTTAATGCAGACTGAAATCATGCATTACTTTCAGTTTGCATTGAGCAGCCATCTGCATACAAAATGCAAGAAGCTCCTTTTATAAAAGGGGGCATTTATTAGTAATAATACGATACGGCTAGTAACAGAGAAGGAAAAAGACAATGATCTTTAAAAACAGTGTAGACACAGAACAGCAACTGTGCTGGAACACTGCAGCTGAAAATGATCCATTTGTTTGTTTGTGTTATTTAACTGAACATAGCTGTATACAACTGTCCACCACCACTGGAAGCAGTGCCAAACCTAATCAGGTGTAATGCTGTGGTGGCTGATATAAACTATGCACACAATTAAGTAATTTTCATGAGACCTATGAGGCTAATTATGTGTTAAAATGGGATGTCACATCCATGACCTTCTTTTGAATCATAATAAACCTCATGATAAAAAGGTACCTTTTCATATGAAATTGTAAACATTCAGCCATTGAATATGCACACAGTCATTATTTCTTACATGGATATTTCTTAGGTAAAATGTTACCCCTCTCTTTCATCTAAATGCATTTTCGAGCCTTTGAAAACATAGTATACCCAGATCAGACGGCTTCTGTAGGAGCGATCTGATCAGGTCTGCTCTGGTTGCTTAGGAAATTATATAGACATGGTCTAAGCCAATAATTCCCTTTTAAATGTTTACCTTATAGAAATAAGTTAATGAATATTCATTATGCGATCAACTCATCGGCAAATGTCCATTAACCCTTTCCCTGTTCTATGTTTATTACAAATTCCAATACCTACTGAATATTCATGGACAAAATAGTTATAATCAAATATGGATGGTGGAACATTCAAGCCATTTTAGAAAGTAAAGAAACAAATCTATTTAATTCCATTAGCAAACAGAGCAGACCCTGATCAGACGGCTCCTCTAGGAGCTGTCTGATCTGGGTCTACTCTGTTTGCAGATGCGTGAAAACACGTTTGTATGAGGGAAAGGGTTAAGGAAATGGTTATGTAACTATGTTCAATAATAAGCAAACACAAGGTCTTTGAATAGCAACTAAAGGTGTCACCATTTCATTGCAACACAAATATGGAACTTGCTACTCACTTTTAACACTTTCAAGGTTTCATTAGCTGACAACCCTTTACCAATTAACACAGCACCTTCTGCAGTTATTCTATTGTTTCTGAAATAAAATTATACATAAATATTAGGACCTAGTCTATATGTAGCCTCTATGTTGCCTTATGGCACCCTCAAAGACAAAAGTTTGCAAGCAGTGTCCATCCAGTCAAGACATCACATTGTAAATATCATAATCTGATCTGTCTAATATTGGTTTACAATCTGACATTCAACAACATCTGTCGAAGTATTTCATTATCCCACAAGATAAGCAGTGTAGATCTTAACAGTTTCTTTCTTACATGACATAAATAGAGGACCTTACATGAGTGTTCATTACAAATAGTTTTTATGAAACAAGTTTACTATAATATGACACGACCTTTTGCGAGTTTCATATTTGTTATAGTAAACAAGTTTCATAAAAACTTATTTACTAATGAACATGACTGTAATATTCTTTTTATCACATAACCCTTAAAATGTGCCACTGAAAGTAATACAACAGACAATGCAGATGAATGAATCGTTCATGCAGTGCTACAATTGGCTAATTGGATAATGCTTCATACATTGATTCTACATAAAATTATTCTCTTGAAGATTCATAACATTATCTACCAGTTCAAACTGCTAATTTGACTAAAAATGCACTACTGGATTGCCCTGGCTTACGGCACTCCCACACCACAGGTTATGTAATAAAAACATTTAAAACAACATATCCATACAATTAGTTGGCAGAAAACAAAACTTCAATGTGTAAGTGACACATTAAGCTCTGTATAGAGATAGATAACAGACTAGGATTTGCAATCGCTTTAGATCAGTATCAACATTAAGAGGAATAACACTAAAAATTCTTGTATCATGAACCACATCTTCACTGACTGTACACTTACGATATGTCCAGCTCCTGCAATACTCCATTGCCTTTCAGGGCATCTTGTAAACCAACAGCACCCTCGAGGCCAAAACCATTCCATGATAGATTAACCTTCTTCATGTATACATTGTTCTGAAAGCAAACATATACCGTACATATATAATAATGCTTATATTCACTTAACCCATTACCTCATAGGCTATTTTTAGACCCAACCTCTTTGAATAAATCTGCCTAAAAGGAACATTTACTAGCAAAAAGGAAAAAAATTAGAATTGTGTAGTATTGAAATCATTGTGATAAATAGAGCATTTGCTCCTATGGAGCAAATGCTCTATTTATCACAATGGTTTCAAAAAATGACCTTTATAGAGGCATCAAAAAGCATCAATATGAGGAAATGGGTTAAAATGTAAACTACACAATAATGACAATATGACATCATCATCCAAAATTTAACTTCAACTGATTCATAACAAAATACATGTATATTTTCTTGAAATATGGCAACAATGGTCACAAAAATCCCATTTTATTGTTAAAAATGACTCCAAAGTAATATGATGGAAAATAAGAACAAAGCTGACATTTTCTAGTGAATATAAAAATACCAATGAATAAAACAAGACGTTATTGTGAAAACTATCACCTAAAGAATTATTTATACTATACTGTTGGGCTTTGACCATAACATTTGACTGTAACATGGCACCACTCAAAAGTTACAGCCTAACAAGATGAGTATACATACCAAGTACGAAGTCGTCTATCTCTAACAGGTCAAAAAGTTATGGCTAAGGTTACAGACAGACAGACAGACACAAACAGACAGACCGACACACACAGGCACACAGACAGACACACAGATACAGACACACAGATACAGACACAGACAGACAGATCAAAATAGATCCTGTGACTTAAAATTATAATTCAAATTGATTGTTTTCAAAAATATTTGTTGATATTTTAAAGTTGCATTAATATGCTAAATAATTGAAATATCTGACTGTCTATTGTGCTGTATCATTTATGGAGATTGAGTGATTGCTGACCTTAATGCCCTGGGTGATGGCCACTGCCCCTTTCCTGCGTATACAGTTCCAGGACAGATCCAGCTCCTTTATACATGTGTTGTCTGCGATAGCTGGCCCCAGTACAGTACCCGCTGCATCTCCAAAGTGATTGTGACTGAGATCCAAGTATTGGATTTTCGTTGTATTCTTAAATAAAAACAATTTCTTTTGAATGATTGTTAAACAGGCGTTCATTGTATGTATCATATTCCCCATTGAATATTAATATTAATTAGATAAATTTTGTATTCTTTGTGTAAGCAATGAATACATAGGTGGTATCCCACCATCGATCCCATGCCTTACAGACATACCTGAAAACTGCCATTCTGCATAGGGTTCCGGGACGTTTCACTCCAAAACCAGTTCCTCCCGGGACGTTTCGTCCGGGACGATTCGTACCAATTTTCGACTGGGACATTTCGTCCCACTGATCTGGGGAATTTCGTCCAATAATAATCTTATACTTTTCATTAAAATTAGCTCAACTTTGTGTGACACTGGTAATTTATTACTCTTGTTTGTCTTATTTCTATTGAAATATTTCTTCTTATTCGTTCCTTTTCTTCTTATTTATTCCTACATGCCTTCCGCTCTGTTAAAGCAGTTATAGTTGTTTGAGTGGTTGCGACTTGTTTAAATTGCGGCTATTGGGGTTGTGAGCTAACGGGTTCAGATCCTGATTAGACCCTTATATATATATGATGTATGTTCTATTCTGTTTATTCTTCTTCTTCTTCGTATTTACATATATTGTATGCATAATATTCTTATTAGCATATAGCTCATCGGTCAAAGTGTGTCACGTGATATACTTTTTCCCGCGTAAAGGACTTTAAAATTGTTTCATATATTAATTTGTATTATTTTTTACAACGTCACAATGACAAATTCGCTTAGTTGACTGAAATTTGAGTGAGTGACAACCTTCTTGGATCTGGATGCAACGCAGAAATGTAAATATTTAAAGCGCTAGATGAGTAATTAATACAAAACCATTGTAGATCTACGAGTATATCTAGATCCATGAATTTCCTTGTACAGTAAAATCTGTTTGAATCGACCACCAAAGCATGTCTAATTCTTGGCCTAAAAGTCAGGTGGTACTTAACGCAGGTATTAATAGCTTAACCGTATACGCATTTGCAAACAGAGTAGAGCAAGATCAGATGGCGATCAGTTTGTCTTGTGATAATACTACATATTAATTAGCCACTCTAAGTTCTAAAAACCCTCAGAATAATGTCCTTATAACAATTAAAACGGTCGTCCAAGTAAATTTTCAACAGTGGTGCGAAACGTCCCAGTAAATGTTCAATAGTGGGACGAAACGTCCCAGGAGGAACTGGTTTTGGAGCGAAACGTCCCGTAGCCCTGCATAGCAGTCTAGTGCAATTTATTGCCATGCATTCAATGGATACAAAAGGCATTTAATAACATGGTATCCGCCATCCGGAAACAATCATGATATACTATTTCTGTCATGAAAATGCTTCGTTACATTAGCTTTGGTTTAGTATGTGCAACAAAATCCATAAATATAGTAGTGTGTAAGAAGGGCGCATGAATATACAAATATCAGTCACATGACGAAATCACGTGACTATAATATGAATGAAAGTATTCTCCTAGAGGCAGTTACTCAATGAATAAAGAAGTGCACGTAGGATGACCTTATGCAAGTGATTAAGTAATCACGCCCATAAAATTTGAGTGGTCAGTTTGATAATAAGCATAGTGGGAAACGTCTGAAGTGTCAGCTGCAACTTAATTACCCACTGAAAGAGTGTTAATCCTTTCCCTTATAGATATGAAATTTCATGCCAAAGCACACATCGATATCAGAAATTTGATTTTTGACGCATTGGTCCCATGCAAAGAATACTGCAGGGTCTGCAACGCTTTGATTTTGATATTGGCACATGAACACAGTGATATTTGCCTATGGTATAACCTTTCTAATGAATGAACGGCTGTTTAACAATCATAACCCATTCCCGCATATTGACGCCTTTTGAGGCTTCTGTAAAAGTCACTTTGTGAAACCATTATGATAAATAGAGCATTTGCTCCATAGGAGCAAATGCTCTATATATCACAATGGTTTCAAAACTACACAATTCTGAAAAAAATCCTTTTCTCTAGTAAATGCTCCTTTTTGGTAGATTTAAGCAAAGAGGTTGGATCTAAAAATAGCCTATGCGGGAATGGGTTAACAAGCCAATGGAGCAGAGTAAGTATTATAAGCTGTATCTAATGAGCAAAAGGTTAAAGTACATTTGTGCATGAATTTGTCACTTCATGAACATCCAATAACTTAATTCTTATTATGGGCAGACCTTGACCAGAAGCTATAGACCTTGACAAGAAGCTATCTATAGAAGCTATCTGAGTTGGCTCTACTCTTTGCAATGGCAAGTAAACATATTGATGGAAAGGGTTAACCCTTTCCCTGTTCTATGTTTATTCCAAATTTCAATACTTACTGAATATTCATGGTCAAAAATAGTTAAAATGAAATATGGAAGGTGGAACATTGTAGTCATTTCAGAAAGTAAAGAAAAAGATCTTTCAAATTCCATTAGCAACAGAGCAGACCCTGATCAGACCACTCCTATTGGAGCCATCTGATCTGGGTTTGCCATCTACTCTGTTTGCAGATGCATGAAGACACCTATATATGAGGGAAAGGGTTAAAAAACAAGAATGTACCACTAGGTCATTTCACCACTTATGGCTTATAACTTTTTGTTATCCTAACAATTATGTATTGCATACTATTACTGAAAATACTTTGTTTACATTTTATGTCTCTATTAAATTAACCCATGTCCTGCCAAGCACAACCTGACCTGCATTTACAACAGCATGGATCCAGATCTCAGTGTCTTATCAGACAGCATACTGTCTGACACTCAGAAATTTTTCAAAACCTGGAACACAACAGAATGAAGTATGGATTGCAAGAGATTGTTACTGAACCCTTTCCCTCATATAAACACCTTTTCACGAATTTGCAAACAGAGTAGACCCAGATTAGAAGGCTTCTACAGGAGCCATCTGATCAGGGTCTACTCTGTTTGCAAAGGTGTAGAAAGGTGTATTTAAGGAGTATTATGGGTTAAACCTTTGATCTACTTTAAGAATACATCATTTTTTTTCAGAAAGTTTTACTCAACGTACCATGATCGCCTCCGCAAAATGAGCAGCACTATTATCATCGAATTCGTTGCCTGTAATTAGAAACAAAACACATTCAGGGTTTAGTGCAAAACTGTAATACGGTAACTATGATCTGTGTGGTAACTATGATCTGTTTGGCAGCTATATATATATGATCTGTTTGGCAACTATGGTCTTTGGCAACTATGATTTGTTTGGCAAACTCCTGAAGGCATTTACAAACAGTCTGGATCCAAATGAAACACTGGATAAGTCAGTGTCTTGTCAGGATCTAAAATGATAGTGTTTTTTTTTCAATAAACATGACAGAAAAAAATCAACTTTGACAATTTCAGGAAATGAATTATGTTAAATGCATACAACAGAGAAAATAATGTAGTTACAGTCTGGTATTCAACTCACAACATACAAGTCTTCAACATATAAAGTATATACCCTCTCATCGCTATTGAAAAATGGTATACACCACTCCTAATTTATGTATACATGCACATTACATCATGCAGCGCCCATTTGCAATGAAGCAGCTGATCAAATGAGTATGAAGGAAATGCATTTTGGGGGTTTTCTTCCTTGTTACTGCATGGAATAAAAGGATATTTAGCATGGGAGTTCCTAACAAACAATGCAATCGAATGAGGTAGATATAAGTTCAAACTATCCTGAAATAAATAAAATCTCAATTCAAATTAAATGACAAAAGTGAGTGCAATAAGGACAGCATCTGTCTTATCTGGAGCAAAAAGTAAAGTACCTAGTTATAGTCTACTTTCAGTCTAAATGACTACACAGCCGACTGTACATATACTCCCCTGGTCATTGAGCCATTCGCCAACAATACTGAGCAATGCTAACATATGGCGCGATTACGCAGCCGCAATACCGGCTAGTGACCCTCCCAGCTAGGTACCCATTTTAACCTCTGGGTGGAGAGGAGGCATCCTCGTGAGGGTGGGAGACACTAAAAAGCGTCTCTGAAATTTCGAGCTGGTCCAGCCAGAATTCAATCCCTGGACCCCTGTGCTATCAGCTCAACCACTAGGCCAAGCCACCACCATCATCAGTGTATAATATTATACTAATCTTCTATAGTACAAATTAATTTCTCTATCTGGTTTTTAGATTTTATAACGCTGAGTCTTTATATGATGAATATTCATGTATGAAGTAACGACTCAATGAATATTCCTTAGCTTTACAATTTACTCTGTGAATATTTCTGTAAGAACTAACGATATCATGAATATAAATTAAGATTAATTTTTATAATGGCACTTGGACACATGAATTGTTGGACATAGTAGAATCTGAAGAATCACATCTATATTACTTCAAAAGCAAACAGAGCAAACCCTAATCAGATGGCTCCAGCAGGATTCATCTGATCTTGGTCTACTCTATTTGCAAAGGTGTAGAAAGGTGAATTTATGGAGTATATGGTCAGTTATTATACTCAGGTATACAGGAAGTTTCCCCTCGGCAGAAATTATAAATTTAGATCTTGAGTACTCTAATTACCCTAAGTATTTGGACAACAAATCTTCCCACTCTACTGGTTTGTACAGCTGGACAAATCAATTTCGCATCATTTTGATAACTATTGATACAAATAAAGATAACTGACATTGTAGCAAATAGTGTAGACCCTGATCAAACAGTTCCTATTTGCCTTAATTGTCTGTCAAAATATTTAGGGTAATGTATAGCATAAGGATTTCATTAAGCAAACAGAGAAGACCCAGATCAGACAGCTCCTAAAGGAGCTGTCTGATTTGGTTCTACTCTGTTTACAAATGCGTAAATATGCATCTATATCAAGTAAAGGGTTATGTTGGTTTTCTGATGTTAGGGGAATAATGTAGTCCTACCTGCTAGGATGATGTGTAGAAGCGTGACGTTGTGCTGCATTATATGGGCCAAGTGAGGAGCACATTCATTGCCCAGGCGATTGTCGGACAAATTCTGAAATATGTTAAAAAGCAATATTATTTATCAATCGTTAGTATTGAATATTTTTAACATGATTTTTAACCAATGACTTAGGAGAAGAAAAACAATCTTGCACAGATATATACATTAAATTAGTCTAATGTTGCTGTTGAAAATACAGTCAAATATTAAGAGACAATTCACTGATTAAACATAGACGTCTTAAAAAAACAGGTCGTTTCTTAACCCTTTCCCCTCATAGTAATACCTTTTCACACACTGGGTAGACCCAGATCAGACAGTTCCTATTGCAGCCATCTGATTAGTGTCTGCTGTGTTTGCTTATCAAATATACAGATCTGATCCTACTGTTTCTGTATAAGCCAACAATTGCTAAGCATGCTAAAACATTACTACAAGTATTACCAAAAGAAATTATATTAAGAATTTTAAGGTTTTATAATAATATGCATATCATTGGTTGGTACACAATATCGAGGGCTTGGTGCAAAACTATTCTAACTCCTTCACAAAGTGAAGGAATTAGAATAGTTTTGCACCAAGCCCTCGATATGCAATTGAAATTGACGGTTTGCCATTGATAATTAAACCATTCACAGGGTTAATCCTTTCCTTGTTCTATGTTTATTTATTCCAAATTTCAATACCTACTGAATATTCACGGACAAAATAGTTATAATGAAATATGGAAGGTGAAACATTGTAGCCATTTTAGAAAGTAAAGAAAATGATCTATCAAATTATATTAGCAAACAGAGCAGACACTGATCAGACGGCTCCTATAGGAGCCGTCTGATCTGCGTCTGCTCTGTTTGCCAATGTATGAAAAAACATTTATATAAGGGAAAGGGTTAAACATAACCAAGGATTTTAAACTGATTGAGTTACCAGATCTGTAATGAAGCAGTTTTCCTTCAGCATCTCACAAACAGCGACTCCTCCTGGTGTGCCAAGCCAATTGTCTGACAGGTCTAACTTCAAAACTCGGGTGTTGGACTGCGAAGAGATTGTTAAAAAAGACATTCAATATTCAATGAAAGGGCTGAATATTGCTCATATATTTATACAATACCCTAAATATTGGAACACCAAGTCTCCTCACTCCATTGGTTTTTGAAGCTGAATACAGCTGAACTTCGATATCTCAAACTCCAAGGGACTATACAAACTAGAACTATCACTAAAGGTGATTGAAACCCCCACCTTGTCAAAAGATCCAATGACTTCAATACAAAAGGCAATAGCTCAATAATCCTTTCATCCACGCTTTTGGAAAGAAAATTTAAAGTCCAGTCAAGGAATGACTCACATCAAAATTATGCCACACACATCTACACATTATTATAAATGCATATGCAAAATTTGAGGTTCAATGGTGAAGAAATGTAGAAGTAGTACTTGAGAAGTTATGCTCTGGACAAAAAAATAGTTAAGAAAAGTAACAAAGGGGGAATAAATCCCTAAAAAATTAATTTAGAGTTACAGTCCTTGTTGACTGCACATTCTCTCATCACCCTCTATCCATACACAAAGTTTCAAAGTTGTACCTACAATACTTGAGAAGTTATGCTCCAGACAAAAAATTGTTTCTGAAAAGTAACAAAGGGGAATAACTCCCTTAAAAATGAATTTAGAGTTACAACATTTGTTGACTGCACATCCTCACATCACCTTCTATCCATTAATAAAGTTTGGCAGTTGTGCCTACAATACTTGAGAAGTTATGCTCCAGACAAGATATTGCTTCTGAAAAGTAACTAAGGGGAATAACTCCCTCAATAATGAATTTAGAGTTACAACCCTTGTTGACTGCACGTCCTCTCATCACCCTCTATCGATATAAAAAGTTCCACAGTTGTGCCTACAATACATGAGAAGTTACGCTCCGGACAAAAAAATGTTTCTGAAAAAGTAACTAAGGGGAATAACTCCCTCAAAAAAAAAGAATTTAGAGTTACAACCTTTGTTGACTGCACAGTCATCCTCTCATTACCCTCACAATGTGTACCAGTTTGAAGACAATATCATAAACAGATTTCATGAAAATGGCATCTCCCAAAAATATGTCCCAATTAAGAGACAAAATATATGAAGTTAAAAAGGGGCATAATTCTGTCAAATTTTGTACAAGAGTTATGAAACATGGAGAAGACTGTTCCCACATAACACTTATACTATGTATTAAGTTTGAAGGTTGTATCAAACATTGTTTTCAAGAAAAAAGCAAATGTCTCAGAAAACGCGAGTGACGGACAACGGACGGATGGACGGACGGATGGACGGACGGACAAGGTGATTCCTATATAGCCCCCACCACAAGTGGTGGGGGTATAATTAGTTCGAGATAACGAAGTTCTAGTTATCGAATTTCTAATCTGGAGAATTTCTCTAGTTGACAGCTTAATTCAGGTGTAAAGTAATGCTGAAAGTTCCTGCAGGAGCTTTCAGCATTACTTTACACCTGCATTAAGCTGACACATGTGTTTCTAGATATCCGTAGTGAGACATTTAAGAACAATTCTGTATTGTAAGTTTTGGAAGGACCGAAGTTTTAGTTCGAGTTATCCCGAAGTTTGAGTTATCTGAGTTCGAGATATCGAAGTTCAACTGTAAATCCTCTGACACTATTTTGATAACTTTAACTCCTTACTCTATAAATACACCTTTCTACACCTTTGCAAACAGAGTAGACACAGATCAGATGGCTCCTGTAGAAGCCGTCTGATCAGGGTCTGCATTGTTTGTTTTTGAGACATGATTCTACAATTTCTGCCACAGCCAACTATATATATTCTTGTGTTCATGTGCCTTAATTGATATTCATGATGTCATTATTTCTTACATGAATATTCATGGAGTAAAGGATTAAATTAGACTGAAATAGTAGCAAAGAGTGTAAACCCTAATCAAAGTTACTCTTCAGGATCAGTTCGATCTGGGTCTACACTGTAAATGCCAGTTTACAAGTTTCTAACATCTGTATTTATCATTTTCTCTTACAGATAGTGATTCTGCGAGGGCCTTCATTCCGGCAGGTCCCAGTCCATGGTGGCTCATACTCAGATGCCTGTCATTCATATGGCGGAGGAAATAGGAGGCAGGCACCACACCCAGTTTTTTACATGTGTCAATATAGGCGGTCTTTCCTGTGTGATCATAGGCAGCTGTTGAGTCTAAAAAAAAAATCAGCATAAAATAAAATCTTTCTTTAACAGCCATTGAAAAGATATTTAATTCTGGTTTTTAAACCCGTTCTTCGATGAACATGTAAGAAATAGTGTCATGAATGTTAATTACATTAGCTTGTTATAAATGTTAACCCTTCGCTTGCTGAATTTTAAAATACATTTCTCCTTCTTTACCCACGCCCTGTTGTATAATTACATATATCTTCACTGTGTACAAGTATATCGCTGTGCAATCACTGCTGTGGAGTGCACTGGTTGCACAATCAACTTGTAAATAGTGCAGACCCTGATGAGACAGCTCCTACAGGAGCTGTCTCATCTGGGTCTTCACTATTTACAGGTAGGTATATTGACGTGAATAGCAAGCGAAGGGTTAACAGGAATTTTTCGCCATGGCTGAAAATGTAGAATCATATCTATACAATATCATAAGCAAATATCATAAGCAAACAGAGTAGACCCTATTCAGGCGGCTCCTATAGGAGTCATCTGATCTGGGTCTACTCAGTTTGCAAAGGTGTAGAAAGGCATCTGTATGTAGTAAAGGGTTAATTATTCCCTACATAATCACCATTATGAAAGATATTGACTAAGCAAAGTTTCAACTAACTACAAATTAAACTGAACTTATGGACATCAAATTATATATAGCAAACAAAAAAACTGGAAAAGAAGTAGAGTACAAACATTGCTCTGATTAAACTAGGTCATAATTTAGATCGTAACAAAACTCGATCATGCATGGTTCAATTATTTACAAAACCTTTATTTAATGAAAATACATGTAAGAAATAATGATCTTACGAATATTAATCAGCTGAGACATTTCCTTCTTCACAATGCCAATATGTACAGCTAAAAATTATTCAGTCATTTTTCTTACATGAAAATAAACTAAAGAGTTATTAATATAAAAAAGTTTGAAAGTGATCCATTGAAGAAAAAAAATGACTGAGAAACACTGTGGACAAATTGCATCTACAAACCTTTATGATTCCAATTAAATAATCCCCATCAAAATTCCTTTATTTGAAGAAACAGTTCACACAAAAAACAACAGAACAAAAGATAATGATGCTTCAACCCTTCACTTCATTCATGTAAGAAATAGACATCATGAATATTAATTAGATTATTTTTTCATCAATACAGAAGTTTTCCATGATAGAAACTGTGGAATCAGATCTACATGTATATGATTCAATAAGCAAACACAGCAGGTCCTGATCAGACAGCTCCTACAGGAGCCATCTGATCTGAGTCTACTCTGATTGTAAAAGGTGTTAAAAGGCATATCTATGGGGTAAAGGGTTAAAACTAGTTACCGCAACCAGTGAAAATGTTTGTGCCCAATTTCATATTAATACTATGCTGTTGCTAAATATCACAATTTTTTTAAAAAAAAAAACCCGGTTTATATACATAAGATAAAATTGTTGAAATTGAAACATTCTCTGTGACCATTATACGGTAATCAAAATGATCCATTTATTGATTGCGAATGACCTTTTAATCCTATATTTCATATACACACCTGTTAACGCCTTTGCAAACAGAGCAGACCCAGATCAGATAATTTATACATAGAATCATGGTTTTAACCCTTTCCCAGGTGTTGAATATTCATGTAAGAGAAAATGACATATCATGAATATTTATTAACTGAATTTTAAAAATGGCATACCCGGTATGTACACATGGAATTAATGGCATTGGTAGAAACTGTAAAGTCAGATCTATTATAATTTCATAAGAAAACAGAACACTACTGACCCTTAGTAACTCAGAAGGCTCCTACAGGAGCTGTCTGATATGGGTCTTCTCTGTTTGCAAATGCATGAAAAAACCTTTATATAAAGGAAAAGGTTAAATACTCCTTAAATAGCCATGTGCTATGCATACAAGACATAAAAATCACATTTCAACTCTTAACCCTTAGCCAGCTGAAAGAGCTACAGATAAAGGTGCATACTCAAATACTAAAATCATCATTTCTCAACTAAACCCTATACTGTGACCACTCTTTAGAATCATCTCTTCAAGATGATTCTAAAGAGTGGTCATAGTATAGGGTTTGGTAGAGAAATAAAGCAGTTATTCTTGAATATGTTTAAATTTGCACATCTTATCTGGACTTTTGAGTTATATCTGCTCAATCTATGATCTTATACAAGTTTTTCTTCCTTTCAGTTGGTTAAACCTTTCCTCCATAGGCTAATTTTTGTCCCAACCTCTTTGAATGAATCTACCCAAAAGGAGCATTTACTAGAGAAAAGTAATTTTTCTTAGAATTTTGTTGTTTGAAACCATTGTGATAAATAGAGCATTTGCTCCTATAGGAGTAAATGCTCTATTTATCACAATGGTTTCAAAAAGTGATTATTACAGAGGCTTAGAAAGGCGTATTTATGGAGGAAAGGGTTAATATTTTTGAGAAACCTCTGACCAAGTGGCAGATTCTGATGAGATGTCGAGTTACTAAATTGACGTCTCATCTTGATCCAAACTGTTTGCAAATGACAGTTAGGTCATGATTAGCAAGCGAAGGATTCAATTTAGTTAGTTATGAGCTACTATGATTGATGTGCAGTCATACATGGCAGATAAAAATTCATTTTATCTCAAAAAGATAAACACACTGAAGATATTAAATTTTCCCTATAAGTGTATCCATATTTACATTATCTCGACAAAACAAATTTGGATAGTATAAATTCATTAAAAAAAAATCTTTGAATGACAAGACAAATTTGAAGAGTATAATATAATATATATCTTCAAACATCCAGAAGAGAAAATGTAATTTTCGTTATGCCAGTCCGTGAGTCATAACTCTAATCTCCATCAAACCCCTCTAAAGTGACCATGAAAAAGGGTCTAATTTTGTGTCTTTAAGGCAGGATGAATGTAATGCAAAAAACTCCTGTAGTAGCTTTCTACATTACCTTCATCCTGCATTAAGCAACCATATGCTTTTAATGTCATCTGTATAATCATGGAGTGGTCGCATTAGAGGGGATTTGCTGTATTTCATAAATTTTGAAACACTGCTACAATCGTACTGTATTTCTGATGTACCGGTAAATATTAATGACCCTTTGAATGCGAGAAAAATGTGTATTAACATTTGCAAACAGTGCAGACCCAGAACAGAGGGCTCCAAGAGAAGCCCTCTGATCAGGGTCTGCACTATTTGTCATTCAAAATCCTCTCAAAGATTACACCCTTTCATACTTAATAGACTCTACTGTTCAAGACAGACATCAGGGATTGCTCAATAAATGAATATGCATGCTAAAACATTAGTAGTTCCACATAAATTGGATCAATACAGTAAAACCTCTCTATAACAGCCACTTAATTGTGTAAATTAGTTGGTATTCAGGGCAGGTGGCTGCTTAAAGCAAGGTGAAAGAAAAACAGAACACTCCTATGGGAACATTCTGTTTTACTTTCACCTTGCTTTAAGCATCCACCTGCCTTTAACACAAAATACTTGATGTAGTTTAGTGGTCACTATATAGAGAGGTTTTACTGTATTAAATTACAGAAAAAGATTAAATCTGAATAAATGAGTATTTTTCTTAAGTTTCTCGATGTAATACAATCCTGACAAAATACATGTATACACAAAACAAAATGTATATTTCCAGAAGCCAATTTTTTAAGCAACACAGAAATGCTGAAAAATCTGAAATTTATAATTGTGCTCATAGTACACAAATGGCCCATCTGCCACAGTACCATACTTACTATATAAAATGCCTTAATTTTTTTCAAAGTCAAAGACGGTAACTCTGGTGTTTACGATGAAAAACAAACTCCAAGTGAGAATTTCTCATTCCATTAAACATTTATATGAAGGTTGATGATTGACTTGAGTTATTAATAAAGCAGCAGACTGCATACGTGCCACAAGATTTTTGAGACATATATGCACAATTTTAGGATGCATGTATGGATGGATGAACAGACGGAAGGACAAGAGCAAACCTGTAAGCCACCAGCCCTCTACAGGTGGGGTAATAAAAACATATTTTTTATCAATCTATATCCACAAATTGCAAGTGCTTTGGTAAAATTTGTACATGTAAGAGAACATTCTTTAAAGTTATCACTCAAAAGAGGGAATAGGGAATTTTACCCTTTACTCAATTTATACCCCTTTTAACACCTTTGCAGAGTAGATCCAGATCAGACGGCCCCTGAAGGAGCTGTCTGATCAGAGTCTGCTGTGTTTGCTTATGGAATTCAACATTTATATATGCCATTATAAAAATTAATAAATATATTTAATATTTATCGTATATCACGTAATTATTTTTTTATGAATATCTTTGAGTAAAGGGTAAAGCTGAATGGTTGCTTAATGCATGACAAAACAAATGAATTTTTTTAAAAAGCTCCATTACAGAGCTTTTTTGCATAATGTTAGTTCTACATGAAAGTGGTTGCTTTAAAGATGTTCTTCTTTATGTGCTGCAAACTGGGTGCAATTTTGTACCTGACTTCAACAAATGGGCAATTCTCTGGTGGGCATCTGCCATTAAGGGAAAGCAAGGCTGGTAAGGTCATTTGGACAGTCATGGGGAAACTGGGACATTAGCAAACAGTGTAGACCTGAACTGGTCAGAGATTATAAAATTCCGAGTTTGAGTCTGAGTGCATTCGCAAGTAACAGATTGATCAAATTTTGAGCTTCCTCAACATCTGACCAATCGGATGCTTCAAAATGATTATATTTCTTAGACCACAAGTAAATACTGGTCTGTATTTACTTCGTGCTCAGACTCAAGCAGAAAGTTTTATAGTCCCATTGCCAGCACTGTCATTGTTTTTTCCCTTTCCCTCATATAAACGTGTTTTAACACATTTGCAAACAGAGTAGACCCAGATCAGATGGCTCCTAAAGAAGCCATCTGATCAGGGTCTGCTCTTTTTGCTAATAGAATTTGAAAGATCTGTTTCTTTGCTTTCTAAAATATCTACAAATTACAATGTTCCACCTTCCATATTTCTTTATATTTATTTTGTTAATGAATATTCAGTAAGTATTGATATTTGGGCTAAATATAGAACAGGGAAAGGTTTAACAGATCTGCACTGCTTGCTTGGACAGCAAAGAACTAATGCATTTTACAAGTGACCAAAAGTGTACGTAGACCCTGATGAGATACTGCTTCCAAACAACACAGCTGATCTTAGTCTATATTATTTATATAGATCACCCTCTGCTATTTGATAAGTTTTATCATTAACCCATTGAAGACTGAATATTCAGTGGAATACAATGTATTCTATAAGTGTTTACCCATTCCCTTATGGGCTATTTTTACTGCAAAGCAGCATTTACTGGAGAAAAGGAAAATTTTAGAATTGTGTAGTTCTGAAATCATTGTGATAAAGAGAGCCTTTGCTCCATAGGAGCAAATACTCTAGTTATTATACTGGTTTCAAACAGTGATATTTACAGGAGTGTCAAAAGACATCAATATGAGGGAATGGGTTTAATGATAGAGTCCATTCAATATGAAAGGATTAAATTGTTAGACAATAATGAATGACAAACAGTGCAGACCCTGATCAGAGGGCTCCTCTAGGACCCTTCTGGTCTGGGTCTTCACAGTTTGCAAATGCTAGCACACTTGTGTCCCACATTCAAAGGTTAAAGAGTTTGATTACCATTAGTTAACCCTTTCCTCCATAAATACGCCTTTCTACACCTCTGTAAAAATCACTTTTTGAAACCATTGTGATGAATAGAGCATTTGCTCCAAAGGATCAAATGCTCTATTTATCACAATGGTTTCAGAACTACAAAATTCTAAAATTTTCATTTTCTCTAGTTTCGGTAGATTTATTCAAAGTGGTTGGATCTAAAAATAGCCTATGAGGTAATACGTTAACACTTTACACCAAAGCTTACTGTTATAGAAAATATTAAGACAGGCTTCTGTGAAATACATGATTATGGTTTATGGAGATATTTTATTAATTATATATATATATATATTATATGTTATTAATTAACAGAGCCATTTTTTCAATCTTGTAAAAATGGGTACATGTATACATATAAAAAAAACATTTGACGCAAAAATACAATGGCACGTTTCTATCAAAAATATTTTCTGTGGAGACTTTTATATTAACATGTAAATGTAATCAAAATGATGATTAAATATTATACTCCTTAAAGGGGAAGTCCCTACATTCGACGCGTTTTAAAAATATCTAAAATATACAAAACTCATTTGTTTATAATTATATGCTGAAAGGCACAGGGGTCTGGACGGCTTCATGGGGGTCTATATGTACTATATAATAACAAGGGTTCCAACTAGCAGAACAGATATTCGTGTACCACGAGTACAAATATGACTGTAACTCTTGCAATTTAAATGATAATTTCGTAATTCTTTTGGCTATTGAAAGCCAATATATTTTTCTATCAAATAAATATAATCTTATAACGGTAACTTATGAACAAGTATCAATCCAACAATGATTTTCTAAAAAATTCACGTGTTTTTAGGGTCATTGACAAACGTTCGTTCACTCCGGTTTCACTATATCACAGCAATAACCTGGCAATTTGCAGTTCAAAAAATGGCGTGAGTCAATAAAACGAATCAATTCTAACACCCACCTCCAATTATTTAGTCCCCAGCATCAAAAGAATGATGTAAAACTAGCGAGTTTTGTCAGTTTGCTTCAAATCGTCGAGGAAGGAGTCATTGTACGTGACGTCACGGATTTTCCAACTTTTCCTTCGCTCATCCAATGAAATGGCTCCATTCAAATTTGTTGCAAAATGGCAGCATCCGAAATAGAAACATAACGACAGACGGAAAGGCCGCTGTTGCTAGTTGCTTATTTATTAAGAGGACGAAACAAATGGAGATTGGTGATATAATTGGGTTGTTTTATTGAACCACGCCATCTTTTGAACTGAAAATCGCCAGGTTATGGCTGTGATATAGTGAAACTGGGGTGAACGAACGTTTGTCAATGGCCCAGAAAACACGTGAAATTTTGAGAAAATCGTTGTTGGATTGATAATTGCACGTAAGTTACCGTGAGAAGATTATATTTATTTGATAGTAAAATATATTGGCTTTCAATAACCGAAAGAATTACGAAATTATCATTGAACTTGCAAGAGTTACATTCATATTTGTACTTGTGGTACACGGATGTCCATTCTGCTAGTTGGAACCCTTGTTATTATATAGTACATATAGACCCCAATGAAGTGGTCCAGACCCCTGTGCTGAAAGGTATACCGCAAGAAAACCTATCCAATAAACGTTGAAAATGACAAAACATCCATGAGTTTGATATCTCTGATTTTATTCCCCGATGTTTCAGCTTTTCTCGGGTTGTGTTTTAATTTCATATCTGTTTGCGCTATTTGCGTCTCTCCGACCACTTCAGAGAAAAGCTGACACGCTACATAAACAATGGAGGGATCAGGTGATCATCGGCAAAATGCAGAAAACTTTAACAGAAAAGGCCGATAATACTTTGTTGTAGAACAAAAAATATAAGAATTGATGAAATCAACTTTTTTGTATCACAGGGACATTTTTCAATAAAAGTTCAAATTGACAATCTTCATAATAATGATTGAGCATAACAAATAGTAAGTTTTCAAATATTATTGAAAATATACATTCATTGTAGGGACTTCCTCTTTAACAAGTCAAATTGAGTGAACAAAGCAGACTTTAATGAAATGAAACATACTGTATCATTTATTTGAGATATAGAAAGAAGTCAAGAACCAAGAAAAAGGATATATGATCTTAAAAATAATTATTATGAATATGAAATGGAGCAAACAAAAACATAAGGCATCATATTGTACATTATTTGTCTGAGAGAAAAGAAAATTATTAGTAATAAACTAATACATGTAATTATCAATCTTTTTTTTCACAGTTTATGATTCTTGCAATTTGAAAGTAACTTTAACCCATTACTCCATAAATAACCTTTTAACACCTTTGCAAACAGAGTAGACCCAGATCAGTTGGCTTCTGCAGGAGCTGTATGATCAGGATCTGCTCTGTTTATTTGTGATTTTATATACAGTAGAACCCCTCTAATGCAACCACTTAATGAATAAACATGGGAGTCTTTATAAGCAGGTGGTTGCTTAATGCAGGACAAAAGTAATGCAGAAAACTCCTCTAGGAGCTTTCTGCATTACTTTTGTCCTGCATTAAGCTACCACCTGCATCTAGCACACATAATTATACCTCTTTTAGGTGGTCGCATTAGCGGGATTTTACTGTAGATCTAATTCTACAGTTTCTTGTTCATATGCCATTTATTATATAGCTTATTAATTTCCTTACAATCATTATTCCATGGAGTAATGGGTTAATACAATTTGAATCATAAATGGGCCATTAGGTTGCTGACTGATGGTAAGTGGTAGTGGATGGTACCCGATCACCATGTGCATGTTGTATCTTACCATAGGAACCATCCAGAAAATGGTTGACAAGATCTAAAAATATTTGCAATATAATTATGTAAAAATAAAATAAGATCATTTAATTCAGTAGTGGTTAACTACTTGGCTTTGAAGAAATGACATAATACACACTCTTAGTGTGTTTAAAACAAAGCATACTAGTGTCTTAATCTCTGGTTGCTACAGTGCAGCAGCTCATGTGAGCCATATTACTGAACATAGGGCTGTTAACCCATTCCCTCATATTGACGCCTTTTGATGCTGAGCCTGTATACATATGTAAATGTCATGTTTTGAAACCATTTTGATAAATAGAGTATTTGTTCCTATGAATCAAATACTCTATTTATCACAATGGTTTCAAAACTGCATAATTTTTAAAACATTCCTTTTTTTTCAAGTAAATGTTCTTTTTCCTTCAACTTATTCAAAGAGGATCAGTCCTAAAAATAGCCTATGAGGGAATGGGTTAAGCCAATACTTCATAGGCTAATTTTACTATAACCTCTTTGAACAAATCTACTGAAAGGGAGCATTTATTAGAGAAAAAGGACAATTTTAGAATTGTGCAGTTTAGAAACCTTTGTGATGAATGAAGCACAATGGTTTCAAAAAGTGAATTTTACAGAGGTGTGGTGTCGAAAGGTGACAATATGAAAGAATGTGTTTAAGAGGCGATGGCTGTGCTGTCTTCTCTGTCACATTTTTTAGAGAGTCATGAGGTAGAAAGCTTCTTGGTAATAATCTGATATCCGCGAGTGTCTCTGAAAGAAATACTTATGCTAATAGGAAACATAAAATAAACAAAACTGCTACAGTCAGTCTACAACCATGTGTAAAAGCTAATATATTCTAATATAATTTGTGAACGACATATATATATGTATAAACTATATATGTATACACATTATAACAACACACACCATCTAATGTGAAAGTGTCATTAAAGAAATATTACCGATATATAAATAAATGAACCCTAAATTCCCATAAAAATATTTAACCCTTTATCTAATGAATATTCATATAAGAAATAATGACTGCGAATATTGATAAGCTGAAATTTTATAATGACATTATGAACAAAGAATTTTTTATTATGGCATAAACTGTAGCATTAGAACTGTATCATTCCATATGCAAACAGAGCAGACCCAAATCAGACAGCTCCTACAGGAGCTATCTGATTTGGGTCTACTCTGTTTGCAAAGCCGTTTCTAAGGGGTTAAAAGTTAAATAAAAAATACCATCCCCAAATACATATTCAAACCTCTGTAACTCTGGAGATACTGTTGTTTGGACATGCCCTTCCTATTTTTCAGTTTGACTTTGGAAAACTTGAGATATTTAAATTTCTCTGCAAGCATAAAAGAATTATAACAGTGAAATTACCCCAAACAGTGTTCTCAATATAGGAGAGTCGAACGCTGCAATCCAAGCATAATTCTTTCTTATATCTAGCTAGCAACATACAATGTACCAAGTTTAATTGCTGCCAATACTTCCTGAAAGGTTTATTCTGAAATGAAATGCTTCGTAAATGCATACTAGTCAAAAGCTTTCACAATGGTTTCAAAAGATGACTTTTAAAGAGACATCAAAAGGTGTCAATAGGTAATGGATTAACCTATAATATAAGCAATTAAAATTACTTTTTTCCTTTTTTTTCTAATATTATCTACAGTTGATTCTTCTTTCATTTCTATTGAACAAGAGTGTTCAAATAACACATGTGTCACCTGCTGGGAGTAGTGTTAGAATAAAAAAAAGAAAGTGTGACAGACAGACAGACAGACAGAAAGACAGACAGACAGACAAGTGATCCCTATGTGACACACTGCCTCCTGGCAGGTGATCCAAAAATTCCAAAAGATCTGGATCAAAACTGTTTGCAAAGTCCATTAAAAGCTGACATCCCACAGAATTTAGTTAAGACAGTTTTGCACTCCCGATTTGCTCAAATCATTTCCTTTGCTATGAATCTTCTCAATTGCCATCACTTCCTCATACTGTTTTTTATTTGAACACTGATTTCCTCAAACTGCTTACATTTACCATACAGTAAAACCTCTCTATAATGGCCAATAAAATTACATCAAGTATTTTGTGTTAAAGGCAGATGGTTGCTTAATGCAGAATGAAAATAAAACAGAACGCTCCTATAGGAGCATTCTGTTTTTCTTTCACCTTGCTTTAAGCAGCCACCTGCCCTAAATACCAACTAATTAACACAACTAAGTGACCGTTAGAGAGAGGTTTTACTGTTTTTATTTTCTGATATTGGTGCTGCCATACTTGGGATCATTCTTTTCCATGAATAACCTTGCTCATAATGCTACAGAAGGGTTGCATGATTTTAGGAAAACTATAGAGTTTAACTTCGATATCTCGAACTTGGATAACTCGAACTTCAGGATAACTCGAAGTAGAAGTTTGATCCTTCAAAAATTTACAATACAGAAAATTAACAATGCAGATATGGAAGTTCAACTATATATCAACTCCTATAATGCAAAGTGCAAACTGACTGGCATTTGCAAATAGCTTGGATCCAGATGAGATGTCAAGTAACTCATCATCTCATCAGTATCCAAGTTGTTTGACACTCGGTCAAGAGATCTCAAAAGCCAAAAAAAGAAAGGAAGTAAGTAAACTTTGCTCCATACTGGCTCCCATATTAAAAATCTTCTGAGTCTGAGGTCATTTTCAAGCTCAAAATCTGACCAATCAGATGCTTAAGAAATTGAACTCAGACTCAAGCAAAACATTTTTTAACCTCGATACCCAGAGTTTGAACAGCAGAGGGTTTTTTTCAGTATGACAAGCCTTGAACTTTCTGATACTAGCTGTCACTGCAAACATACTCATCGAGGCATCTTACTTTATTATTACATTTCTCAAGTAAAGACGAATACTTAAGTATCATTATTGTAAGTAAGCACAAATCTAATCACAATCTGCTCATTTATCAAGTGCGAGACTGAGTGATCCACTGGGGGATTAGTTTTATTTGTCGAGATTTTAATCTAAATATTTTAATACAAACTGATCTACTTGTATACACAATGTAATCTGTTGGTAAGGTATTGCGGTGCTTTCTCCCTTACGTGTTGCAAAACACCTGTATGTTCATGTCAAACAATGACCCTTAGCCCTTAATCAAGTATGAACACGTTTGCAAACAGAGTAGACCCAGATCAGATGGCTCCTATAGGAGCCATCTGATCTGGGTCTGCTCTGTTTGCATATTGAATTATATGCCATTATAAAAAAAATCAGCCAATGAATATTCATGATGCCATTAATTCCAACATGAATTTTTATCAGGTAAAGGGTTAACCCTTCTTCAGCTGTCAAAATTATCATCTTCTCAAATTCCTATTTTATACATTTTGAGGACAAAAGTTATATCCAATTCTAGCCTCTCTTAGACTACCTTTAGTAACAGATTAGTGCACAGTCCTTGTATCTTATGATAAGGAACCGTTTTTCTCAGAATCTCATCTGGCTTCAAGCTGTTTGCAAAATTTAATGCCAGTCATTATAGGATTTACTGAGCAGTACAAGAGATAATTCTATCTTCAAAATTTTATCCTTTCTTTCCTTTTATTAACCCTTTCCCTGTTTAATATTCATGTAAGAAATAATGACATCATGAATATTCATAGCTGAATTTTTATAATGGTATATGTATTTAGGAATTTGTTGGTATTGGTAGAAAGTAAAGAGTCAGATCTGCTATAATTTCATAAGCAAACAGAACAGCTCCTATAAGAGCCATCTGATCTGGGTCTTCTGTTTTCAAAATGCGTGAAAAGGCATTTTCATGATGGACAGGGTTAAAGCCGATATTGCCTTCATTTCCTTATACACCTGATAAGATTGTCACACGGAATGGATCCCAGTATGATCAGGGCTATAGATCAAGAACAATCTTTTATTACTCAGATATATAGGCAACTTAAATAAGTTGCACCAAGATAGGGTTTGGTGGAGAGACATAAAAAATATTGTAACTCTTTGCACGCTAGCTAGCAGCAAAACTGTGATAACCTATGCAAAACATTTTGGATCCAGATGAGAGACTGCATAATGCGGCGTCTGATCAGGATCCAAACTGTTTAACCCTTTCAGCTCCTATAGTCATCTGATCTGGGTCTACTCTGTATGCAAAGGCATAGAAAGGCATATTTATGGGATAAAGGGTTAATGACAGATCAAAAATTGCAGAAAGCTCCTGTAGGAACTTTCTACATAGCTTTCACTCTGCAATAAGTTACCAGTACCTGCCTCTACAACCCAAATTTAGACCACTTCTAGTGGTCACATTAGAGGAGTTATGCTGTAAATATATTTACTTTATTTAACGTAGATGATGATGAATAGCACAAAAGGCTGACATACATGATAATAATGTGTGTTTGTAATTAAGTGGTTACATAATCAATTACTACATGTATAATACCATTGTAATTATTTAATTCTTTGAATGCTAAATGTTCAGAATGGAATGGTTCATCAGTGTTTCACCCTTTCACTGTTGTATTTTCATGCAAGATACAATGTCATGTATAATAACATTTATCGGCTTAATTTTCATAATGGCATATGCACACCAGAATGGTTTGGTATTTGGAGAAACTGCAGAATAAAATCTATATAACTCCATGAGCAAATAGAGCAGACACTGGTCAGATGGCTCCTGGGTCTACTCTGTTTGCAAATGTGTGTAAAGGCATTTATATGATGGAAATTTAAGGGCTAATGGTTGAGTCCATTCAGTATGAAAGAATATAAGTTGCAAATAATGACAAACAGTGCCAACCACAATCAGAGGACTTTCTCTAGGAGCCATCTCATCTAGGTCAACACTGTTGTAAATGCAAGTATACCTGCTTCCTACATTTGAAGTGTTAATCATGAATGATGATTGTCTTGTAACTCCATGACTATTCGTGTTAGAAACAAGAATTGTTTTTGATACAAAAACTGATTCCCCCTCCTTCCCCCGACGCACAATCAGAACAGGAATAATAAGATATGCACAATAAGGCATGGTACTGATCAATCCTATGAAGTTTCATGAAAATCTGACCAAAGATTTTGGAGAAACCACGTGGACAAGATTTTCCATGCAAATTTTTTATCATCAAACCAGAACAGGAATAAGATATGCACAACTAGGCATGGTGTTCATCAATTTTATGAAGTTTCATGAAAATCTGACCAAGTCCCATAACTCTGCAGTAAATCATCCAACCGGAGCAGGAATAAATTATGCAAAACTAGGCATGGTGTTGATCAATCCTATGAAGTTTCATGAAAATTCGACAAAAGATTTTGGAGAAACCATGCAGACAAAATTTTCCATGTAAAAATTTCAAAGTCCCATAACTCTGCAGAAAATCATTGAACTGGAACTGGACAGACAGACGCTGCGCACAAAAACAATATGTCTCCCCAGTATACTAGGGGAGAAATGATAATGACCTCATGATTGTAATTGGATTACATATGTATTCTTTATTATGGTATATGAACACAGAAAACATTTTTGGCTCAAGCGTAAACTGTAGAATCTGACCTATATTATTCCATAAGCAAAGAGAGCAGACACTGATCAGGTCTCCTGAAAGAGCCATCTGATCTGGGTCTACTCTGTTTGCAAAGGCGTGGAAAGGTTCTTTTTTATAGAATAAAGCGTTAATATTACAACTTATGAGGATATATACCATAACATATGTAGAGATGCTGCTTTAAAATATATGGTACAAAAGCCGACATACATTATGATAATGCGTGTTTGTCACATTCTTACAACATATACCCAAATTATCTCAAGTATTTGGACAGTCAAATTTTGGCAAATAGTGCAGATCCAGATCAAACTACTCGTGAAAGAGCAGTTTGATCTGGGTAAATATTATTTGCTACTACGTCAGTCTAATCTAAAGTTATCAAAATCGTGCTAAATTGATCTATTCAACTTTATAAACTGGTAGGGAGTGGAGATTGGTAACCGAATACTGAGGCAATTAGGGTACACAAGCTGGATACTGATAAAAGCATTTGAAATATATGTTTTGTGAAATACAGAGCTTTTTGTCAAACTGGACTGGCAGATCACCTTCACTTGGGTCATCACTGCAGACTATTCAATAAAACAATCAATATTAGACATGTGGTACTTGGAGGAGACAAGCTGTTGCAATGACAATTCTACATCTGATCAGGATCTTATCATCTATATACCAATAAAACCTCTCTAAACTGGACTTTTGAATCAGCATTAATGCTGGTCTGAAAATACAGGTGGCAGCTTAATGCAGGGTTAAAGTCATGCAGAAAGCTCTTTTTAGACTTTCATCCTGTATTAAGGGGCCATCTGACTAAAACGATATAAATTCTTCTTTACTAATACTAAAATTCTGGTTTAGAGAGGTTTCTCTGTAGAATTTCAAATACAGTAGTGTAGACCGTGATCGGAGCATGCCATTCTTCTAAAGGTACATGTGTAAGTACTTCACAGATGTTAAAGGAACTGGTACAAAAGTATGACCAGTTGCGAAACAGAAATAAAAGTATACATTTGGAAATTACTTGACTAATTTTTAACCATGTGACAACAATTAACTAGTATTCTCCTGTGTTGTCTGTTACTGCAACAGCGCACAGGCACAACAAAGGTGGGAATACTGACAGATTCTGGTGCCGAAAATTCTGCTTTAAATACATGTACAATGACTTATTACAGATTTTATTTTCCAGTTCAGATCTTTTCACCATGTCTACAGTAATAAAAACAAGATGTATTTGTATGAAATTAACATATCAAAGATACTTTCTATATATATTAAATACAATGGTTAGCAAAGCATTGCAGCGAATGCAAAATGGATAAAAACTTTTTTTAAAATTAAACCTGTAAATATGTAATGTTGACAATGTTTTCAATCTAATGGCATATGCAAATAAAATTTGTCAATGATATATCTGTATTGGCACATAGAATTAGCCACTTTAGTCAAGGAACTTTAACCCTTTACTCCATGAATATTCATGCAGGAAAAAAGGATGTCATGAATATTAATTAGATTAATAGCACATGGACACAGAAATCTTTAACCATGGCAGAAGCTGTAGAATCATATCTTAGATGATATTATATCATAAGCAAACAGAGCAGACCATGATCAGACGGCTCCTATAGGAGCCGTCTGATCTGGGTCTACGCTGTTTGCAAATGCGTAGAAAGGTGTATTTATGGAGTAAAGGGTTAAAAAAATCAAAGTTAAACAATCAACAGCACAATACAAAACTGTATCATAGTAACATAGTGATTAATGCCTGAATCCTTTGAATATAGGAAAGAAAAGTACTGGCTTTTGCAAACATTGCAGACCAAGATCAGAGAACTCCTAAAGGAGATTTCTGATAAGGGTCAGTGTCATTCAGAATCAGACAGCCAATTTCGCCCTTTCATACTGGATGTACACTACAGTTAAATGCAAATGGACAATTCCACTTTAAATACTCAGCACTTAACCATTTCTCTGTTCTATATTTATTTCAAATTTCAATACCTGAATATTCATGGACAAAATAGTTATAAAGAAACATGCAAGGTGGAACATTATAGCCATTTAATAAAGTAAAGAAACAGATCTTTCAAATTCCACTAGCAAACAGAGCAGACCCTGATCAGACAGATCCTATATGATCTGGGTCTACCCTGTTTGCAAATGCGTGAAAAGGCGTTTATATGAAGGACAGAGTTAAAGGACTGAAGTACAATGTATATTTACCCAAAACATAGTTACGTCAACCCTTTAATTGCTGAGTTTTCAAAGTGGAATGGCCCATCAGTGTCTAACAGTAGTGCCTATTCAGCATGAAAGGGGTTTTATTTGCTAGAGGATTTTTAATGACAAACAGAGCAGACCCTGTTTACAATTGAGAATTAACTTGTTTCCGGCATTCAATGGATCCATTCCACAAATAACTATTGCTAACAAGAATATACAAACAAGGGTATATTAATATGGCACTGGCTTATTGAGTACAAATCTATTCAAATCAGAAACTGAGGCAAAAAAATGAAACTGAGGCAAAGAAAGAATTGTAAATAATCTTATGAAATAGCTTGTAACAGACTTTTGTCACATCACAACATCCTATAGACGATATCTACAAATAAATATGACTAAACAAATTAAGTACCAAATAATTCAATCCTTACACCATGAATATTCATGCAAGACTCAAATGACATTATGAATATTAATTCACTGAATTTTTATAATGGCACTATGGACAATGGATTTTTTTATCATGACAGAGTTACTGTAATCTGTGTCTATGCTTATAAAGCTTTTTAGTTGAGTGGGTTCGTTCTCATTTTAGCTTTTGATTGGTCAGATTTGAGTTCTCAAGCTTTTGATTGGTCAGATTTGAGCCTTTGGCTCAAATCTGACCAATCAAAAACTTGAGAATGAACTCAGACTCAACTAAAAGTTTTATAAGCAGGGACCCAGATCTATATTATTTCATAAGCAAACACAGCTGACCCAGATCAGACGGCTCCTGCAGGAACTGAATCATTAGATTTGGGTCTATTTGGTTTGAAAAGGCATATATATATATATATAAAAGTGTATCTATGTTGTAAGAGGTAAGAGAATAAACCCTTACAGTGTGGGACACGAGTCACTAATGTCCTTGGTAAACAGTGTAGACCAAGATGAGAGGACTTCTAGAGAAGCCCTCTCATCAGGGTCAGCACTGTTCGTCATGTTACACCTTTCTCTAGAAAAATCCATAAATATTCACCATATAAGCTTGACCTGTTTTAATTTGGCAACTAATGCAGGTGCCATCTAATCAGGGTCTGTTTTGTTTGCTCATGTACATGTAATAAAATAAAGATCTAATTTTTTAATTTTCTGTCATGACCAAACTTCTCTAGCTCACATGCCATTATAAAATGTAATCAGCTAAGTAATATTTATACAAATACTATTTCTGAACCCTTTACTTCATGAATATTTATGCAAGAAATAATCATCAGGCATCATGAATATTAATTAGGCTAATTGTTATAATTGCAAATGGACACAAGAACGTTGGCCATGGCAGAAACCTTAAACTCATATCTATATCGATCATGAGCAAACAGAGCAGACCCTGGTCAGACAGCTCCTATAGGAGCTGTCTGATCTGGGTCTACTCTGTTTGTAAAGGTGTAGATAGGCATATTTATGGAGAAAAGCGTTAAATGAATATTCTTTAGGTAAAGGATTAAAACAACTCCAGTAAAATGATTATAGCTAAACACAACAACTGTTAGCATACTAGTGGGAGTCTGGTTCCTCTGTTGGAGCAGAGCCGCCTGTTCACAATAGGCGAGCCTCAGAGACTGGAAGTCCAGCACTCCATCAACTATATGTGGTGGAGACACTACCACAGCTAAGGAATCCGCAAGAAGCAATAAAGAAGTTTAATAGTTTTCAATTCAGTTTTAACTATTCAAAGTGAACAAGAGTGTTAGAAGGAACATATCTGTCATCTTCCTACAGAAACGTTATAAAAATGTGTTGTAAAAAGCATGACAAATGGACAGACAGACAAATCGGAATGGTCCCTAAATGTCATTCTGCTAAAACAGTTGAAATAATAAACGGTCTCTCACGTAACATAATTAACATTCAATAGTAAGTAATTACTAATCCATTAGAGAATTTACTTGACACTTATAAATAATATACATTCCATATAAAAATATAAAATACAGTCAAAGTGACCACATTATAGACAAACATAGATGTCTTTAAAAGCAGGTGGTTGCTTAATATAGGATGAAAGGAGCTTTCTTGATAACTTTTGTCCTGCATTAAGCTACCACCTGCCTTTAAGATCAAGAATTAGATCTCTGTTTTTGGTGGTCCCTTTAGAGGGGTTTTAATGAATATGAAGTATTTAATATCCTATCGGACATAATATTATCATGTATCTATCTAATTACAGTAGAACCTGTCTTAAGGGACCATTCAATTATTGAACATAGGAGTCTCAAAAAGCAGGTGGTTGCTTAATACAGGGCAAAAGTAATGCAGAAAGGTCCTATAGCAGCTTTCTGCTTTAATTTTGGCTTGTATTAAGCTACCACCTGCCTTATAGGCTGATAATTATACCTAGACTTTAAATGACAACTTTACTAATAAAGTCAATAATATTAAGAACAGTACAGACTCTGATAAGAGGGCTACTCTAGAAGCTCTCAGATGTGGGTCTACACTGTTTGCAAATGCCTGTATATTTGTTTACCCACATTCTGACCGTTAATAATCTCTGAACAATGATACTGTTTGCCCACAAAGAGTGATCATTATTCAAAGGTCAATTACCTTCAACTTCAAGGTCAGTATCAAAGGCCTTTTCATCTAGAATGTCTACAGCATGGAGCTCTGTATCAACAGGTGTGGCCTTGTGGTCATCATCACTATCGCTGTCTGAACTCTGACCTCTGTTAAACGCACCTGACCCAGAACTAGCAGGACGAGACTTGCGTGAACGGTTACTGTTACGACTTATAGTCTGAAAAGAAATAAAGCACATTTGTCTGAGAATATTCACAAACTGTTTATTTAATGTTTGGCAATTCAAAGATGTGTCCCAATGATGCAATAGTTTTCAGATATTCAACTCTTTACCTCATAGATTCTCATTTTAACACTTTACTTCATATAAATGCCTATATATTCACACCTTTGCAAACAGGGTAGACTGCAATCCTGTAGGATGCATCAGATGCATGTAGCTATTATAGGACATGTCTGGTCATGGCCTGCTCTGCTTATGATATACCGCAATATCTCTAATAAACACCCCTGGGGGTATAATATTTCTAGCATTTTGTACACAGATGGTGGCTTAATGAAGAATGAAAGCAATGTAGAAAGCTCCCAGGGGAAGCTTCTGCATTGCTTTCAGTCTGCATTAAGTTAATACCTATATTTTGAAAAACCTGTTTCTTTATTTAACCCTTTCCCTGTTAAATACTCTTGTAAGAAATAACTACATTATGATTTTTTAATAATGGTATACATGTATGTACATAATTTTTTGGTATTGATAGAAACTGTAGTCTACAGTCAGATCTATAATGATTTCATAAGCCAACAGAGCAGACCCTGATTAGACGGCTCCTACAGGAGCCATCTTATCAGAGTCTACTATTTTTGCAAAGACGTGAAAAATGGTTTGTATGAAGGAAGGGGTTAATTGTTATTATATAGCATTTTAGTCGTTTCCAAGGATACCAAGTAACTCGAAAGATTGTAACCTTGATCATGTGTATTCTAAACACTGAAAAAAATCTACATTAACCCTTTACTTAATGAACATTCAGGTAAGAAACAATGACATCATGAATATTCATTAATAGCCGATTTTTGTATTCTTTGTGTAGCATAATGTAGAATACAAAGGTGGCGATCCACAGTCGAACCCATGGTACACTTGCCTACCTGACAACTGCTATTCTGCATAGCAGTCTAGTGCAATTTATTGACCTACATTCGATGGATACAAAAGGTATTTAATAACATGGAATCCGGAACCAATCGTGGTATACTATTTCTGACATGAAAATGCTTCGTACCATAAGCTTCGGCTTAGTATGTGCAACAAAATCCATAAAATATAGCAATGTGTAAGAAGGGCGCATAAATATACAAGTATCAGTCACATGACGAAATCAGGTGTTCATAATATGAATGAAAATATTGTGTCAGAGTTACTCAATGAATAAAGAAGTGCACGTCGGATGACTGTATGCAAGCGATTAGGTAAATCAAGCCCATAAACTGTGAGTGGTCAGTTTGATAATAAGCCTAGCGAGAAACGGCTGAAGTGTCAGATGCAACTCAATCATCAACTGGAAAGAGTGTTAATCCTTTCCCTTATATATCTAGATACGCAATTTCATGCCAAAGCGAACTTATCCAGTATCAGATTGATGCCTGGTATAATGCAAAGAATACTGCAGCATCTACAATGCTTTGATTTATAATTGGCAATTATGAACACAGCTTTTCTTTTTGCCATGGCAGAAACTGTAGAATCAGATATATTTATATAATTCCATAAGCAATTTTGACAGCAGAGCCTAATCAGACAGTTCTTACAGGTGCGACCTGATCTTGGTCTACTGTTTTGCAAAGGTCTCAATTTTAGGGCAACTCTCTATCAGGTAAAGGGTTGAGAATATATTTTGCAGATGACCGTTTTTATAGCAGACAACTAGAACTCAAAAAGCTACATGCATATGCTTACAGAAGTTTCTGATCTGGATCTACACTTTTTTAAACTTGTATATTATTCAAACACTGGAAAGTCTTATAACTTCTAAAGCAAAACCTCTGGATAAAAATCATTACCGCTATCTATAACTAACATGCTGGCAATATTTTTGGATATTAACAACTTCAAAGTCAAATTCAATTCTCTCTAGATACGACTATTGACATTATCCAGTCTTCATAACTCTTAACCTGATGTGAAAAAAAAATTCTCCTAAAATTTGGATCTCATGCAATTTTGACCATTTCCACTTTGAGAAACTACCGGTATTGAGTTTCAAAAGCTTAGATCCTGATGAGAGGCTGAATTACTGGTCTTGGCATCTCATTCTGGATCCAAGCTGTATGTAAATGAGAGTCATGTAACACTGAGAACTGCATTTTTAAGAGTCTACCTTCAGAATGTTATAAATAAATTCATATCAAGAAAGGTCCAGATAAGATGCATAAATCAAAACATTTTCAAGTATAACTTCTTTATTTCTCACCCAAACCCTATGTTGTGACCACTCTTTAGAATCGTCTCAAAGAGACGATTCTAAAGAGTGGTCACAACATAGTGTTTTGTAGAAAAATGATGATTTATCTGTTGCTCTGCATTTGCAAGCAGTTTGGATCTAGATAAGAAACCAATAAACTCAGCGTCTCATCAGTAGCCTAACTGTTTTACACTTTATTTGTATTTTTTCTTGAGAAGTAATGTGGATAACACTTTCTGCCAACGAAAAATTGATCAGCATGCAAAAGATTAATATTGACATTTCTGCTTATTGACTAACAATTCACTTAATATGAAGTTGCAATCTATTATTAATAAGGCCTGTTTGACAGCTTATATTTGTTCTTGGTAGTTGATCCAAGTTAAACAATGTACAACATAAGTACCATACACTCCTTGTTGAGCTTATATTACCAACAGAAACATACCTTAACTCTTCCGCTGCATATGTGATTATGCAAACAGTTTGGATCCAGATGAGATGCCAAGTAATTCAGTGTTTCATCTGGATCCAAACTATTTGTTACTATGGGAATGTTTTTTTTAAAGAAAAGGGGAGAAAATTAACCTTAAAAATTACTCTATGAATACGTCTTTTATGTCTTTGCAAACAGAGTTGACCCAGATCAGATGGCTCCTACAGGAGCCGTCTGATCAGGGTCTGCTCTGTTTGCTTATGATAAAATATAGATATGATTCTACAATTACTGCAATTTCCAAAAGTTCCTGTGTCTATGTGCTATCATAACAATTATTCTAATTAATATTCATGATGTCAATATTTCTCATACATGAATATTCATGGAGTAAAGGGTTAAATAATCTAATATTGTAGCAGATAAAAACATTCACAGATGACAGTTACTGTACTTAGTAGTGAAAGAGTAAACCTTTTTATCATGCAACATCACCAAATACAGTCACTTCCTACTAGCATAATATTTTCCACATCTACGCTGTATTTTGTGAGGTATAGTGCATATGTACTGACCCCACTGGGATGCAAGTTTTAGTTCAGCCAATAGGAGGAAAACAGAAAGACGAAAAAGGCATAATTAAACATAAACATTAAATTTAACACATTTGCTCTCCTTTGTCTCAACTATTTGTCCATATAAAAGGATTAAATCAAGTTTGTTTATGTTGTAAAAGTTGATTACATCACTGCATGCCAATATGACGTCATGTATATCGTACTTGCATGTATTTTCATTCCGGGGACGAAACCGCTTTAGCGATCTTTCTTTTTCTTCATTTTCTCCATTTTTCTTGGTGTTGCATGATAAAAGAATTACTATGCTAGTTGTTTGAAGCTCAGCTGTATTTTGGCTCGTCTGAAAAGTAGTTTAATGCTCGCCAAGGCTCGCATTTAACAACTTTTCTAACTCGCCAAAATACAGCTGAACTTCAAAACTACTAGCATAGTAATTCTTATCTTACCTCCTACAAAATTCTTGTCATCCCATTGGTCAATAGAGGTCACGAGAAACCCCCATAGATTCCGTATGGGGGTACTAAAATCATTAAAAATCCTTATGATGGCTTTACAAGAGTTAATTCCCTTGCTTAACAGTTGGAATGCTTTTCTCTCATTTATCATAATCATTATTAGTTATGCAGTGCTTAGTGTCCCTAATATGGACTATACACTGCCAGCAAATATTTATATGGGACGAGGCGAAGTATTTACACGCATGTAAACATCATAGGCCTACGTGTATGTCTTGCCGTAGGGAAGCAAGGGAATTACCTCCCTTTAATAGAATTAAATAAAATATTTTGTATTTGCCTCAAATCTCGTTTATATATTTTCTTTTTTCTTTTTAATCATTGTAAAACTAATTAATGTTTATAGTTCAACTCCAATTAAAGCATAAATTTTATGTATGCATATTTTAAAATTGTAGTGATAAAAATAAAATGTTATTATATTTCACAGAAAAGCATATGGCTGTCAAATAAGGTAGAGTTCTAGATAATCTTGAGATGTCCAGTAAATACGATACTTCCAACACTTTTTTATAGTCCATCATTGGGATTCTCCACGTTGTGAATACTCATTAGAATCATCTAGAAAAGACAATTCTTATGAGTAGTCATAACATGTGTTTGATAGACGTTGATTTTAGTAAATCAATATACAGTATCTCTCCTATCTAAAGCTCTGACATATGATTGTGATAATTTGACATTATTAGATAACTGTCAAACAATACAGAGTTTATACTTTACTGCGATATTATAACTATTAAAGTGATTTGGTAAATGAATATGATATAAGAAATGTCAACAATTTCATGATTAACTGCGATATATGGAAGTACCGTACATGTATATAGGTTCTCTAGAGTCAGTGAAAGTGATTTTATTTTCTTTAAAAATATGACAAAATTATACAGATTTTCCATTGATAGTGGACAGATGGTTTTACCCATGTTGAAACGGAAACGTCTATTATTTGTTCTGTTGTTCATTATTAAAGTTAAGTTTAAACAAACTTTAAATTGTTGTGTTATTGGTTATATAATAATTATTTATGCTTATCCTTACAGTTTTAAAATATGCATAAATATAATTTATGCTTTAATTGGAGTAAAATATAAACATTAATTAGTTTTACAATGTTAAGAATTAAAAATAAAATATATAAATGAGATTTGAGGTAAATAAAGAATATTTACTTTAATTCTGTTAAAGGGAGGTAATTTATACCGGTCCTATTGTAATATCAAGTTTGCAATAGTTCATTCCCCTGTTTCCACACGTAACGCCATACATGTAGGCCTATGATGCAAACATGCGTGTAAATACTTGAAATTAAAGGTAGTCGGTAAGATAAATTCGTTATGCAGTGCTTAGTGTCCCTAATATGGACTATACACTGCCAGTAAATATTAATATGGGACTCGGCTTCGCCTCGTCCCATATTAATATTTACTGGCAGTGTATAGTCCATATTAGGGACACTAAGCACTGCATAACTAATATTATTACTCCATATCAACACTTTTGCAAATAGAGTAGACCAAAATCAGACAGCTCCTGAAGGGTCTGCTCTGTTTGCTTGTGGAATTAGATCTGATTCTACAGTTTCTGCCATTGTCAAAATATTTCTCAATCATCTGCCGTTACAAAAGTTAAGCTAATTAATTTTGATTCATACATTATTTCTCACATTAAAAAAGGTTTAATTTCAATTTACATGTACTACTACTGCGACTTGTGAAAAATTGAATTTGTTTTTCACCCTTTCCTCCATGAATATTTATGTCAAAAATAATGACGTCATGAATATTAATTACAATAATTTGTTATAACAGCATATGGACACAGGCAATTTTGGCCATGGCAGAAACTGTAGAATCACATGATCATCTATATCATATCACAAGTAAACAGAGCAGACCTATAGGAGCCATCTGATATGGGTCTACTCTGTTTGCAAAGGTGTATTTATGGAGTAAACTAAAGGGTTAAACCTTAGACAGGCATCACATAATTATATAATTATGGTCTGCTAAATAATTATCCCGCATAATTTTCCCCAATATGAAAGATGAAAAAGCCTAATAGAAATAAGAGTGTTAGAAATAATGCATATACTACCCGATGATATACATGTTTGTATATACATTTAAGGTAACAGTCTCATCTATACTTCTAGGTAAGTTACAGACTCGTCAATAAAACGCATATTTTCAATAAAATAATAAAACATGCTATTAGTTATGTTCAATTATTCTTATAATGATTGTCAATTTGAAAGTTGCACAATTGTGATACAAAATAAACCGTTTTCTTCAATACTTATATTTTTTGTTGAACAACAAATTATTATATATCGGCCTATTTCGAACAGTTACAAAACTAAAACACAACCCAGATAAATACTAATACATCAGTGAATAAAATCTGAGTGTTTGATATGCAAACCCTTGAAACTTATGTTTTCTTCAGCATTTACAGTAAAACCTCTCTATAACGGCCACTAAATCACATCAAGATTTTTATGTTAAAGGCAGGTGGCTGCTTAAAGCAAGGTGAAAGTAACACAGAACGCTCCTATAGGAGCGTTCTGTTTTACTTTTCACCTTGCTTTAAGCAACCACCTGCCCTAAATACCAACTAATTAACACAATTTAGTGGCCGTTATAGAGAGGTTATACTGTACTTGCTAGAGTTTCCTATATGTGATATATTTCTTTTCAGCATAAACAAATGACATATGTAATACCTAAGGATTTCTAAAATGTGTTGCAAATAGCGACTATCACTGTACTCATATAGAAGACTTTTCACACCTTTGCAAACACAGAAGACCCAGATCAGAGAGCTCAGTCCTGTAGGAGCTATCTGATCAGTCTGCTCTGTTTGCAAAGGTGTAAAAATGCATTATAAAGTGTTAATAGTAAAAGCAGGTTTTATTTTCTCACATTTTTTATCAGAAATGTGATAAGAGTAAACTAATATAGATTTGATTCTTTAGTTCAGCCACGGTAACAAATAGAATGGTTCATAACGACATTCTAAAAAGTTAGCCAATTAATATCTATACAGTAATTATTTTTACATGAATATGCATGAAAAAAGGGGCTGTGACAGTTGACAATATCTGCATGCAGACAACAATTTAAAGTGTTGATGGTCAGTCTGCAAGCTTGGGCCTGAATGAGTACCGGCAACTACATTTGAAGACAGTAGCCTTAGTAGTAGGACACGCAATCAATAGAATCAATAACAGAATCTGATAAGACTTTACCATTTTCCCGCAAAACATGAACTGAATCAGACATGCAATCATCTAATGGATCTAGACGATACAGTCTGAGATCTGTATCCAAGCTCTTTAACACTCAATCAACAGTTTCTCAAAAGTTTTATCAAATTGGAAGTGGTCAAAATTATATGAAGTCTAAAGATCAGCAGACATTATTTTTCACAATGGGGTAAGTGTTAATAATCTGACGTGGCGTATCAAGATCACATAAAAATCATAACTAATTGTACCTCTATCATAAACAGAAAATAACAACAAATAATCTGACAGGGCCTATCAAGATCACATAAAAATCATAACTAATTTACATAAAAATCATAACTAATTGTACCTCTATCATAAACAGAAAATAACAACAAATAATCTGACAGGGCCTATCAAGATCACATAAAAATCATAACTAATTGTACCTCTATCATATACAGAAAATAACAACAAATCATCTGACAGGGCCTATCAAGATCACATAAAAATCATAACTAATTGTACCTCTATCATAAACAGAAAATAACAACAAATAATCTGACAGGGCCTATCAAGATCACATAAAAATCATAACTAATTGTACCTCTATCATAAACAGAAAATAACAACAAATAATCTGACATGGCGTATCAAGATCACATAAAAATCATAACTAATTGTACCTCTATCATAAACAGAAAATAACAACAAATAATCTGACAGGGCCTATCAAGATCACATAAAAATCATAACTAATTGTACCTCTATCATAAACAGAAAATAACAACAAATAATCTGACAGGGCCTATCAAGATCACATAAAAGTCATAACTAATTGTACCTCTATCATATACAGAAAATAACAACAAATAATCTGACAGGGCCTATCAAGATCACATAAAAATCATAACTAATTGTACCTCTATCATAAACAGAAAATAACAACAAATAATCTGACAGGGCCTATCAAGATCACATAAAAATCATAACTAATTGTACCTCTATCATATACAGAAAATAACAACAAATAATCTGACAGGGCCTATCAAGATCACATAAAAATCATAACTAATTGTACCTCTATCATAAACAGAAAATAACAACAAATAATCTGACAGGGCCTATCAAGATCACATAAAAATCATAACTAATTGTACCTCTATCATAAACAGAAAATAACAACAAATAATCTGACAGGGCCTATCAAGATCACATAAAAATCATAACTAATTGTACCTCTATCATATACAGAAAATAACAACAAATAATCTGACAGGGCCTATCAAGATCACATAAAAATCATAACTAATTGTACCTCTATCATATACAGAAAATAACAACAAATAATCTGACAGGGCCTATCAAGATCACATAAAAATCATAACTAATTGTACCTCTATCATAAACAGAAAATAACAACAAATAATCTGACAGGGCCTATCAAGATCACATAAAAATCATAACTAATTGTACCTCTATCATAAACAGAAAATAACAACAAATAATCTGACAGGGCCTATCAAGATCACATAAAAATCATAACTAATTGTACCTCTATCATAAACAGAAAATAACAACAAATAATCTGACAGGGCCTATCAAGGTCACATAAAAATCATAACTAATTGTACCTCTATCATAAACAGAAAATAACAACAAATAATCTGACAGGGCCTATCAAGATCACATAAAAGTCATAACTAATTGTACCTCTATCATATACAGAAAATAACAACAAATAATCTGACAGGGCCTATCAAGATCACATAAAAATCATAACTAATTGTACCTCTATCATATACAGAAAATAACAACAAATAATCTGACATGGCGTATCAAGATCACATAAAAATCATAACTAATTGTACCTCTATCATAAACAGAAAATAACAACAAATAATCTGACAGGGCCTATCAAGATCACATAAAAATCATAACTAATTGTACCTCTATCATAAACAGAAAATAACAACAAATAATCTGACAGGGCCTATCAAGATCACATAAAAATCATAACTAATTGTACCTCTATCATAAACAGAAAATAACAACAAATAATCTGACAGGGCCTATCAAGATCACATAAAAGTCATAACTAATTGTACCTCTATCATATACAGAAAATAACAACAAATAATCTGACAGGGCCTATCAAGATCACATAAAAATCATAACTAATTGTACCTCTATCATAAACAGAAAATAACAACAAATAATCTGACATGGCGTATCAAGATCACATAAAAATCATAACTAATTGTACCTCTATCATAAACAGAAAATAACAACAAATAATCTGACAGGGCCTATCAAGATCACATAAAAATCATAACTAATTGTACCTCTATCATAAACAGAAAATAACAACAAATAATCTGACAGGGCCTATCAAGATCACATAAAAATCATAACTAATTGTACCTCTATCATATACAGAAAATAACAACAAATAATCTGACAGGGCCTATCAAGATCACATAAAAATCATAACTAATTGTACCTCTATCATAAACAGAAAATAACAACAAATAATCTGACAGGGCCTATCAAGGTCACATAAAAATCATAACTAATTGTACCTCTATCATAAACAGAAAATAACAACAAATAATCTGACAGGGCCTATCAAGATCACATAAAAGTCATAACTAATTGTACCTCTATCATATACAGAAAATAACAACAAATAATCTGACAGGGCCTATCAAGATCACATAAAAATCATAACTAATTGTACCTCTATCATATACAGAAAATAACAACAAATAATCTGACATGGCGTATCAAGATCACATAAAAATCATAACTAATTGTACCTCTATCATAAACAGAAAATAACAACAAATAATCTGACAGGGCCTATCAAGATCACATAAAAATCATAACTAATTGTACCTCTATCATAAACAGAAAATAACAACAAATAATCTGACAGGGCCTATCAAGATCACATAAAAGTCATAACTAATTGTACCTCTATCATAAACAGAAAATAACAACAAATAATCTGACAGGGCCTATCAAGATCACATAAAAGTCATATAACTAGCTGTACTTCCATTATAAACAGAAAAATAACAACAATCATTTCTCAATACTTCATAAAAATCATCTCTGATTGATTCTAAGCATACACTTGTGTGAACAAAGTTGGGAGTTAGTCCTGTTATGTATGATTAAATTTCATCAATAAATACTTTTATTTCTAACTTTGAATATAAATAATTTATAATACCGATATAGTTAACCCTTTACCTGAAAGAAACACCTTTTCACACCCTAGCAAACAGAATTAGCCCCCCCCCCGACTCCTGTAGGAGCTGTATGACCAGGGTCTGCTCTGTGTGCGTATAGAATTGTGTGGAACTATTCTAAAATTTCTACCAAATCCAAATTCTAGTTTCTAAGTAACAGATTCTACCAATCCTCTGTTCATATTCCAATGTAAAAAAAAGTTAATAAATATTCATGATGTCATCATTTTTAACATGAATATTCACAAAGTAAAGGGTAAATATGAAATGATTTCCCTTCAAAATACAGAACTTTACCCTTAAACCCTTTATTCCATGAATATTCATGTAAGAAATAATGACATCTAATTGCAAACAGTCAGTAGATCCAGATCAGGTAGCTCCTACAGGGGCCATCTGATCAGGGTCTGCTTTGTGCTTATGAAATAATTCTACAGTTTCTGACAAGGTAAATCATCCTGTGTATTCGTGCATCATTATGAAACTTCAGCTAATAAATATTCATGATGTCATTATTTCTTTTATGAATAATAAACAGGAAAAGGATTTATTAATAACAGAATTATCTTTAACCCTTTACTCCATAAATACGCCTTTCTGCGCCTTTGCATTATTTTCAGAGTAAACCCAGATCAGACAGCTCCTATAGGAGCCATCTGATCAGGGTCTGCTCCGTTTGTTTATGATATTATATAGATATGAATTTACAGTTTCTGCCATGGCCAACAATGTCTGTGTCCATATGCAAATTTTACAACAATTAATCCAATTAATATTCATGATGTCATTATTTCTTACATAAATATTCATGGAGTAAAGGGTTAAACTATACAGAAGTTCAGTATTTATCCCTTATGAATATTTATGTAAGAAATAATGACAACATGAATATTGACTAGATGAATTTTCATATTATGGCATAATAATGTGAACACAGGAAATTTTGTCCTGGCAGAAAGTATAGAATCAGATCTTTACAATTCCATAAGCAAATAAAGCCACCCTGACCAGAAGCCTCCTACTGGAGCTGTCTGATCTGAGTTTACTCTGTTTGCAAAGGTATTAAAAGGTGAATCTCTGGAGTAATGGATTAACCCATTACCTCATAGGCTATTTTTAGATCCAACCTCTTTGAATAAATCTATCGAAAAGGAACATTAAGTAGAGAAAAGGAAAATTTTAGAATTTTGTAGTTTGAAACCATTGTGATAAATAGAGCATTTGCTCCTATAGGAGCACATGCTCTATCTATCACAATGGTTTCAGTAGGTGACTTTTGCAGAGGCGTCAATATGAGGGAATGGATTAATGTATCTAATTGTTCTGAAGAAAAAAAAGTTATATGATGGCTAATTGCTAATATGTTTTGAAGGAAAAAATAATGTGTCTCCTCAACATGTATTCTGAAATATTTCGATCTGATTGAAATTTGGAAGGAGAAATACCTTGCATTTATCCACTTTAAGAATTCTTGTTGCACGCAAAGATGCTCTGAATTCTGCGTGTCCACGAAAAGTATCCATTGGGCACATAGTCCAGCATACAACATCTAAAGACACGGTTTGAATTTCCAAAGCCAAAATGTGTTCTTACCGCAACACAAAAAATAACTGAAATAATCAGTTAAAGTACAGTAAAACCTCCCTAAACCTGAATTTCAAATTTGTATCAATGCAGGTCTTTATAACAGGTGGCAGTTTTCTGCGCGAATTTCACCCTGCTTTTAGCAGCCACGTGCCTAAAAAGATCTAAGTTCTTCTTTACTAAACATCCAGTATAGAAAGGGTTCACTGTTTTAATATATATCTTTTCCTGTTTCATTTATTATTTTATTCCTGAGTATACTCCTTGAGGCATTGGCAGTTTCAAGTGAAGCCCATACACTACACAAATATTCCATTAGACTCATATTGAACAGGCCCTGACACTTGCCATCATGGCCCAGACAAACTGGCCAGTACAAATTCTTAACTCCTCACATGCTGAGTAACCAAACTTCTATAAATTTCCCCATGTCAAATTTCTCAAATTACTCTTTCATTTCAAAAATATTATTTGAATCTTAAAACGTCTGGATTCTGATGAGGTGCTGAAAGAATCTGCATCTGATCTGGATCCAAACTGTTTGCAAAGGTTAGAATATAAACCCACCAAAAGCATGCTAACAATGAACTCTTTCAAAGTGGAATGGTCCATTATTGTTTAATGTTTAATGAGTCCATTCAGTATGAAAGAGTATAATTTGCAATAGGATTTGGATTTAAAAAAAAAAAAGTGCAGACCCAGTGATCAGAGGGCTCCTGTAAGAGCCCCCTGATCTGGGTCTACACTGTTTGCAAATACCAGGACACTTGTTTTTTCAAGGGCTTAATCAAGGAAATAACAGTAAAGAGCATCTAAGCTCCCATCGTACAAAACTTTCAATAAATTCTCCGATCATTTCATGTCGCACATAATCACCCTTATTGTTTCCCTTCCTTTATCTTCCGAGTTGTATAATAGAAAAACCGATAGCAAATGTCATCCCCGGTGAACGGAACTACACAAAAAAACAAAGTTTATCTCTAACCTTTCCAATAGGACAGTCACCGAACATGGTTTTAACCCTTACAGTGCGGGACACGAGTCACTAATGTCCTTTGCAAACAGTGTAGACGAAAATGAGAGGGCTCCTCATTAACTACTGTAAGAGGATCCCTCTCATCAGGGTCTGCACTTTTTGTCATGTTACACTTTTCTTAAGAAAAATTCCTAAATATTCACCATAAGCTTGATCTATTTGAATTTTGGAACATTCCATTTGAAACTTCAACCTTGTAAGGACTAACCTTCACTATGCTGCATGTAAATTTACCATGACTTCTATTGCAAATTGTTAGGATCTAGATGAGATGACGGAAATCTCAAGTTTCTCTTCAGGGTGCACATTGTTTCATATTCTGCTCATGTTTTAAAATATGCCAAATGAATGTCAAAACTGAAATGCGTGACATTTCCTTAAAATGAAATTTCACTCAATAGGCTTAAGGTTAATCATACTGTCCGATGACAAAAATAGTTAACTGCTTCAATTCTCAATGAGTATTTAGCTTGCACTTATATTTCGAAAAACAGAATAAAAGCAACTGTGAAATAGTTGAAGAGACAAAAAGATATTGAGAGTTTTATCAGAATCCAAACTGTTTACAAACATTATCACAAATTGTCTCATTGTTAAACCCTTACAATGCTGAATTTTCAAATGGACTATTCCAAAATTCAAACAGGTAAAGCTTACAGTGAATATTTAGCAATTTTTCTAAAGAAAAGTGTAACATGACAAACTATGCAGACCCTGATGAGAGTGCTTCTCTAGGAGCTAACTCATCCGGGTCTACACTGTTTGCAAAGGACATCAGTGAGTTGTGTCCCACAATGTAAGTGTTAAACTGGCCAACAACCATAAACACTGGAATTTTACATTTGGCTGAAGTTCAAGGTTTAAAATGAAAACTAAATGATTTTGTTCAAACAATACACCTGTCTCCTGAGTATGGAAGAAAATATTTTCAAACTTGTCTTAATATTTGTTGTTCAGTAATTATGCTCACATAGACTTTGAATATGATACTAATGACTCCTATTACTTCTAGTTTAAGTTCTCAGAATATAAGTATAGAGTGAATGTCGGGACTAGATGTCAACAAGCAACATATCAAGCCTTAACCCTTTACCTGATAGAAACACAATATTCACACCTTTGCAAATAGAGTAGACCCAGATCAGATGGCTCAACCAGTAGCCTTCTGATCAGGGTCCGCTCCGTTTGCTTTTGAAAATCTAGTTTCTATCATGGCCAAAATATCCTGTGCTTATACCATTACAGACATTTAGCTAATGATGTATAGGAATAGATCAGAAAAAGGGAGATAATCAAAAAAAGTAAGGTTAGAATTATGGTTCTTGTATATGATACTAACTCTACCATTGATTAGGCCTTTACTTCACAGATATATGCCTTTAAATGCCTTTGCAAACAAGGCAGTCCAAAGGACAGCTATATCCCCCACCGCCGCCACCTAAATTAAGACATTGACCTGGGTTTTAACGTGGTTGACATTCAACCTTCCAGTTGTTAAGAAAATAGGACGCGGAAACAAATATAATGGAAACTGAAGGTAAGAACACGACTCTCAAATGTGACCTTGACCGTGAGCCGACATGACTGCCACATGTGTTCTGCACATCATCTCAATTCGGTTAATATTTGACTCAAGTTTTATGAAAATCCTTCAAATGGTTTAGAAGATATGGAGCCGACACGAAATGTAATGGCAACTGAAGATTAAATCACTTGGCCTTCAAGTGTGACCTTGACCTTGAGCCGACATGACTGCCACATATGTTCTGCACATTGTCTCAACGTGGTTAACATTTGAGGCAAGTTTCTTGAAAATCCTTCAAGGGGTATAGGAGATAACGAAACTATAATGGAAATTGAAGGTAAGAACACTTGATCTTCAAATGTGACCTTGGCCTTGAGCCGACATGACTGGCACATGTGTTCTGCACATCGTCTCAATTTAGCTAACATTTAACTAAACTTTTATGAAAATCCTTCAAAGGCTTTAGAAGATATGGAGCGGACATGAAAATGTAACGGAAATTAAAGGTTAGAACACTTGACCTTCAAACGTGACCTTGACCTTGAGCCTACATGACTGCCGCATGAGTTCTGCACATCGTCTCAATTCATTTAACATTTGACTCATGTTTTATGAAAATCCTTCAAAGGGTTTAGAAGATATGGAGCGGACACAAAACTGTAATGGCAACTGAAGGTTTAAACACTTGACCTTTAAATATGACCTTGAACTTGAGCCGACATGACTGCCACATATGTTCTGCACATTGTCTTAATTTGGTCAATATTTGACTCAAGCTTTATGAAAATCCTTCAAATGGTTTAGAAGATATGGAGCGGACACGAAATGTAATGGAAATTGAAGATTAAATCACTTGGCCTTCAAATGTGACCTTGACCTTGAGCCAACATGACTGCCACATATGTTCTGCACATTGCCTCAACGTGGTTAACATTTGAGGCAAGTTTCTTGAAAATCCTTCAAGGGGTATAGGAGATAACGAAACTATAATGGAAATTGAAGGTAAGAACAATTGATCTTCAAATGTGACCTTGACCTTGAGCCGACATGACTGGCACATGTGTTCTGCACATCGTCTCAATTTAGCTAACATTTAACTAAACTTTTATGAAAATCCTTCAAAGGCTTTAGAAGATATGGAGCAGACACGAAAATGTAACTGAAATTAAAGGTCAGAACACTTGACCTTCAAACGTGACCTTGACCTTGAGCCAACATGACTGCCGCATGGGCTCTGCACATCGTCTCAATTCATTTAATATTTCATTCAAGTTTTATGAGATTCCTTCAAAGGGTTTAGAAAATATGGAGCGGACACGAAACTGTAATGGCAACTGAAGGTTTAAACACTTGACCTTCAAATGTGACCTTGAACTTGAGCCGACATGACTGCCACATGTGTTCTGCACATCGTCTTAATTTGGTTAACATTTGACTCAAGTTTTATGAAAATCCTTCAAAGGGTTTAGAAGATATGGAGCGGACACAAAAATGCAATGGAAATTGAAGGTTGAAACCCTTGACCTTCAAATGTGACCTTGACCTTGAGCCGACACATCTGCCACATATGTTCTGCACATCGTCTCAACTTGGTTAACATTTGAGGCAAGTTTCTTGAAAATCTTTCAAGGGGTATAGGAGATATGGAGCGGACACGAAATTGTTACGGACAGACGGACAGACGGACAGACAGACGAAGGCCATTCCTATAACCCCCCTCCGCTATGCGGTGGGGGATAACAAGGTAGACCCTACAGGAGCTATCTGATCTGGGTCTACTCTGTAAGCATTAAGGTATGGAGTAAAGTGTTAATTCAGCTTTAAAAGTTTATCAGTCTTGCACAATAATCTAATCCCTGTCAATGACCCCATCAACACTGCTAACATTATAAAAGCATCATAATAATCTAGCAACATCTTGAACAAAATTTACAACTGATGATTGCATTTTATGTATGCTAAGTCTACACAGTTTGCAGAACCACTGATTCAAGCATGTGTATTACGTCGAATATTCAAATGGCTCATCATTGATTGCTCCGCGCTAACAGTTGTGTCTATGAAATAACTGAATTTGCTAGAGGATTTAACCCTTCGCTTGCTGAATTTTAAAACACATTTCTCCTTCTTAACCCATGTCCTGTTGTATAATTACATATATCTTCACTGTGCAATCACTGCTGTGGAGTGCACTGGTTGCACGATCAACTTGTAAATAGTGCAGACCCTGATGAGACAGCTCCTGCAGGAGCTGTCTCATCTGGGTCTTCACTATTTACAGGTAGGTATATTGACGTGAATAGCAAGCGAAGGGTTAAAATGACAAACACTCTAATCAGTTTTTGTTTGTTTGTTTGTGTTGATTAACGTCCGTTTCTGCTCACTATGGGCTAATTGGACGTCCCAGAGAGAGGGGAGAGGATACAGAGAAACCCGGGCGCGATGCCCTACTCTTATTATCGACTGAGTTTCTCTGGTTCTTTTAGATGCCCAGTGTAAAGCACTGATACATCAGACCTCGGTTTATAGTCTTGTGCGAAGGACTTGGTCCGGCAGGGGATCGAACCCGTGACCCCTGGTATTGTAGTCGAGCGCGTTAGCCACATGACCACCATCTAATCAGTGGGCTCCTCCAGAAAGATATCTCTGATCTGGGGCTACACTATTTGCAAATGCAAGTATACTTATTTCCAGTATTCAAAGCTTTGAGTTTAAACCTATGAACCACAATGTGTTTGATACATTAAAGACAATAGGGCTGTGAAAATTATCCTTATTACCCCAAGTATTGGGACTGCCTGAAGGAGCCTTTGATCGAAGTCTTCACTTTTTGCTACCATGTCAGTCTAATCTAAAATTATCAAAATGTTGACTTTTTTTACTCACTCAGCTTTACAAACACATGGATACAAGACTTGGACTTGATATTGGGTATCTGAATACTTAGGGTAGTTTGGGTAGGTCAGAGGGACAGCAATCTGTTTGTATAAAAAAATCAATCAGACTGCCTTACAATGAATGAAAGACCTGCTTGTAGTAGATGGAATAATAAGTCCTACAGTCCATATTAATCGTGAAATCTTATAGTCTTTTCAAGCAAGTGACAGCTCCTCATTTATAACAGGCTCTCCAGGCTTAATTAATAGCTGTTTATTTCACTTGGCAGATTATTTTGAAATAATTGCCCATGATTATGATGGGAATGTGTTCATGGAATTTTGTACAGATTTTATTGAGAAGTAATGAAACGAAGATAAGAACTAGAGATCATGTTTGACCCTGAATGCCAAAGGAAGCTAAGAGTGAATGAATGAATGAGTGAATGAATTCATTCATTAATGGAAATGTGAAATTATACTGCATCAGTGACATACATGTATTGACGCATGTATTCATACTTCAAATGACAGGAAACATGATAACACAATATAAAATATAACAAACATGACAACACGATATAAAAATATAACAAACTACTGTTTTTGAGATACTAATATTGAGTGTTAATCAACTTTATAAATTTGAACTTGTCAAGTCATTTTTTCTTACATGAATATTGATCAGGTAAAGGTTAATTAACCCCTACATAAATACGCCTTTCTACGCCTCAGTAAAAGTCACCTGTTGAAACCATTGTGATAAATACAGCATTTGCTCCTATAGGAGCAAATGCTCTATTTATCACAATGGTTTCAAACTACAAAATTCTAAAATTTTCCTTTTCTCTAGTTAATGAACCTTTTTGGTAGATTTATTCAAAGTGGTTGGATCTAAAAATAGCCTATGAGGTAATGGGTTAATATTCAGACAAGGTGGAACCAATTTAACCCTTTACTCCATTATACACCTTTGAAAACAGAGTAGACCTAGATCAGATGGCAGAAAGTCCTATGGGAGCCCTCTGATCAGGCTCTGCTCTGTTTAAGCTTTAGAAATAATACAAATATGATTCTGCAGTTTCTGCCATGGCTAAAACGTCCTGTGTTCATGCATCATTATAAAGAAATAAAGTAATCAATATTCATGATGTCATTATTGTTTTCATTAATATCTATGGAGTAATGGGTTAATTAAGGATAAACATACAGTACTGTAATGGTGAATTCAGGATAGTCATTGCAAACAGTTTACATCCAGATGAGATACCAAGTAACTTGGCATCTCACAGGTATCAAAACTGTTTGATGATACCAGGTAACTTGGCATCTCACAGGTATCGAAATTGTTTGATGATAGCAGGTAACTTGGCATCTCACAAGTATCGAAATTGTTTGATGATATCAGGTAACTTGGCATCTCAGTTATCAAAACTGTTAAATTAGATGATACCAAGTAACTTGGCATCTCACAGGTATCAAAACTGTTTGATGATACCAGGTAACTTGGCATCTCACAAGTATCAAAACTGTTTTGATGATACCAGGTAACTTGGCATCTAAAAGTATCAATGATACCAGGTAAATTGGCATCTCACAAGTATCAAAACTGTTTGATGATACCAGGTAACTTGGCATCTCACAGGTATCAAAATTGTTTGATGATACCAGGTAACTTGGCATCTAACAAGTATCAAAACTGTTTGATGATACCAGGTAACTTGGCATCTCACAGGTATCAAAATTGTTTGATGATACCAGGTAATTTGGCATCTAACACGTATCAAAACTGTTTGAATTGCTCTGTTTCTATTTCTGACAAGAAACACAAGAACAAATCTACTTTTAGCATTGAAGTAGATGACAAAGTTTGCACACAAAAATTGCTTAGAGTACTAAAGGTTAAAATTTATAGTAAATTATACATCATGGATGGCCTCTGTTAGGCCATGAGCCAGAGGCCCAAAATTTGGCCATCGGTACCATCTTTGGGGAATAATGCTATCAATGTTTTTTGGTAAGATATAAGTGTCTAGAATCAGAAAATATGTGATAGCAGTAAATCGGTGGTAGCTTTTTGTATTTTTTCACCAATTTTAACCCTATGGTAAAAATAGTGTTTTCTAAATCTAGCATTAAAGAAAAGACATCATTAAATTTCAAACTGATGTCTCTCTCTTGTTACACTCTGTATCTACTTGAAAAATGAAATGCTTGTAGCTGTAGTTACACACATTTCATTTATGTTTTTATTTTTGCACAAAAAGTGGTTTATATTATGTAAATTCTTGCTCATATGTACATGGAATTGTGTTTACATTCATATGTATTTTGCGGAAGTAAAACTTCTCCGGAGTTTTGCATACCTTCATCATCTTTATAACTAGGCTCATAAAACTTCATGTGTATATTCACAGTAATGATGGCAATGAATTGACTTCAGACTAGAACCCTTACATCTAGCATCTCTTAATGCAAATTGTTAGAGTTGTGTCCCTTTTAAAACTTTCATACACTCAAATTGTGCCAAAACTGAAATATCTTAAGAGTTAGCCCCATGAAAGTTCACCAGCATTTCACTAGATCATTATATCAACGACAAAATTAACGATGAGAACCCTTTGAGCCAGGACCCAGACATTGTTTAGGCTAAATTATGTCCCTTTATGAAACTTGTCCCTTTATAAAACTTGTCCCTTTATGAAACTTGTATGTAGCAGGTAAGCTATAAATATCCGATCAACCACTCAGAGCTAGCTTATTCATGATATACTCTTATATATTTATTATTCATCATAAGCATTACAACTTGATCTATAGGAAATGGATCCACTCCCCTCCTTCCTTATGATAATATTGTCTCTAATCAAGTATGCATTTTAGTGAGAGAAAAACAAACCAAAGTCCCTTAATTTTGCTTACTACACTATTCCCCATCTTCACATCAAGTTGTTTATCTGTGAAAGTTTCATGCATATATATGCTTTACAGTGAAGAAGTTGCCAAGACCTGTAACTCTGGATAAAATTATCAGAACAAACATTTCCTTCTTAATGGTAATTTTCATATCAAGGTTGCCAATTTGTGAAGGTTTGAAGCCAATCCCCCATTTGTGTATGAGGAGATGGAAACATAAACGTTGCGAGACATACCGGGTATATAGGAGCATAAAATGGTGATTACCATATCAAGCATGCTTATACAGACATTCTGTTTTCACTTCAAGGTAATTTGGAGTAAAACGTATTTTGTCTGACCATCCGTTAGTTTGTCCATTGGTCAAGTTAAGGCCAGAATTTCAGTTACCTCAGTCGGTACAGCGTTCGCTTTCGGACAGGACGTTGTGAGTTTGATCGCTGGTCGGGTCATACTAAAGACTTTCAAAATGGTACTAAGGTGAACTGGTTGGCCCGATGTCAGGTAAATGTTACTGGATATGGGTTTCAGTTTTCAATTCTATACACTATACACGTTAAAGAATCAATGAAATCAGAGTTGCTCCATCCAATACTTCTCTAATGCATCTATTAGCACATGATGGCAAAGGCCAAGGACTTAATAATCTTTCATCGGGTACTGGTGATACATTTGGACAGCAAAGACAGAGTAGTGAAAATATATTAAAACATTGAGTTATCAGCAAGTAATGCAGGGTTTAGTCAGGTGTGTTCTGGTTAAAAGAAGCTTCAGAATGATGCATTACACGACATTCGTTTGGATTCATAAAATATGATATTTAGTATGGATTTTTCAAAAGCAACAAACAATGACAAAACATGAGAGGGAACCTCCAAAACAAAGTTTAACAATCTGTTATCCATTTTGAAACATAATTGTTATAAAGAAATTCATGATATGCTAAACATAAGCAACAATAACACATCAGTAAAAGTACAAAAATGAGTCATGCAGGAAACACCACATACAGAACAAACAGTCGCCCGAACAGCAACACAAGGAAACAGCAAATGTACATAACTATAAAAACATCAAGAGACGCACAAAGACAAAACAAACATACAATAGGGGGAAGATGGAAGTACCGCCTTGGAACGGTCAGTGACACAAGTCACTGGGGTTTAAACCGGTTTATGGGCGCCCAACCTCACACTTATTCATCCCCACCCTAAAAGACAAACAGTGTAAATAAATTTGCAGAAGAAATTGACTAGTGTAAACAATGTCAAACTACATGCTTATAATCGTGCTGCAATAGTAGAGAGGATAAAGTTTGCTCAAACAGAAATTAATTATCAGTGTGGTATAACATCTTTGGCCATGGAAGATTATATACATTATGTTTGAATTTTAAAGGAAATATTAATCAAGAACTGTGGTGATGACATCGAAGTAGAGAATCTGGTCATCAGATGCTAAGCATAACGATTAAACAGGTTTCTAAGTAAATAGAGTCAACCATTGCATTGGCAATAGAAAGATACAGCAAACACTTTTAATGACACAAAGAATGTCTCGGCACTTACGTACCAACTGGATGAAGTAGATGAGCGTCTGACCATACAACTGAAGTAGTATATCAAGTTTTATAAGCTGGTCAGAGAACACAGAATACTTCGTAATGTATTTGGCATTTCCTGCTGATACATACACCAGCGTCCCACTATATTAGAGATGCGGGACTGGAGCAATGACTACATGACATCGGGAAGATTACCATCACTATTAAAGTATAAGTTCATGTGTAACTTTGCATTGGCACGCCCTTAATTATAATTGTAAGAAAACCACAGTGGGATTCCCAACCAGGAAAGAAAACCCCTAAGCAAAGTCCTTAAATTGGTTAGAAATAGGAGATCTGCTTCAAATTGTTACATGAAGTGCAGCCATTTGTCTGTCTACTACATTCACCATAAATTTGTAGGTCATGCCAGACGCGACCTTTGCTGTGCGATGATGGAGTGCAATCTTCAACAACTATGCAGCGAATACTTTGCATAGCGCTCGTAAAAATACAAACGAACATGCAGTAATTCAGAATCCAAATTGTCCAAATTATCATAGCTTAGGCAATGTTATTTGTGCATTGGTCAGGCAACCAACTTTGGAACATTATTGAATTATTAGGATGTCTGTTTTTTAAACTTGTGAATGCCTATAATGACTTTCTACACTTATGTCAGTAGCCGGTGAGAATCATGTATTTGTGAGTAGGGCTATTGTTTGTTATGTATATTTGCTTTACGTCAGTTTTATCATTCATTTGCCATATAGGGCAATCAATGATCCAACAGGAAAGATTGGAGGAGAGCAGAAGAACGCTCTTGTTCTCTGGATCTTCAACATCCCCGGTGAGAATTACTATTAGCAGATCGATACATTATCCTATCACCAGCTAGTTAACATATCTTAGAACTACCCTCATATGCCAAGTGTAAAGCAATTGTGAAACTTGAATCATATCAAAACCTTTGTAATAACCTTTGGGACAATCCCTTTAACCTCAGTCTAATGGGAATTATGTTGAAGACCTTGCAGAACAATGATATGGTAATATTTTTCAGAGAAAACTTTTCAGAGAAAGGACACTGAGGATTTTTGATCACTTTTTAACTCAACTGCCTCTTGTTCTAATTTTAAACACCATGTCATTCAGATGTGCCATTCACAAGCCTACATATTAAAATCCTGATCATAAATGCAAAAATGTAATTGATCTGTCTTGTGTTGTAACCGTATTGGATACCTCAGTGCGACAATGAAATCACTAAAAGCATGTATGTTAGATTGACACAGATGTCCATCAAGAATGACCCATAGTTCATCTAGGAATATGTAATTGTGTACGAACCAATACGGACACCCCGCCACATCCCATCTTACAAGCTACTAATTTACTTTTGGATAAAGTGGAAACTGGACCAATAAATAAATAATGATCAGGTTCAAATGAAACTAGAATTGTTTTATACAAAAACTTATGCCCCCACAAAGTTTCCCATATACAAGTTCTAGTCCTAGAACTCTTTAGAAAATCATCGAACCGGATCAGGAATAATATAAGCACAACTAGGCATAGTGCTGATCAATCCTATTAAGTTTCATGAAAATCCGACATGTCTTGGAGAAACCGCGAGGACAGAAAATCAATGTAAAGCAAGATGTGTTTGTGAAACACTATGCCCCGACCTTTGACCCTGAAGGATGACATTGGCCTACCTTTGACCCATGGACCAGGGAGTTGAACGCGACACGTCTTTGTGTGGTGAACATTTGTGCCAGGTTATTTTGAAACAAATTTTTTAAGTAAAATTCATTTTAATTATAAAATACTTACCTGCTATGCTTAGCTACTATACCAGTATGCTTTTAACACCTTCCGGAATTTTTTGGTGCACCACCTGCCTATGCCCTGATTTTGTCATGACCCGGACACATGCGGTCCGCGATTTAGACTTAATCACAATAATCCTCATTCTAGTTCCGCAAAAATGTAACAGAACGCAGAGCGGGGTGGGAGGTGGGCGTTACCTATAGCAGGTAAGTATTTTATAATTAAAATGAATTTTACTTAAAAAATTTGTTTTATTATCAAAAATACCTTACCTGCTATGCTTAGCTGAGTTTGCAGCTGAGGCGAGAAGGTTAGCGTGTTGCTCCCCATCACAGCAAAACCCATTAACCAAGGTTCTCAGCTAGTCTTCGTTAGTTATGGTATGAACTTTCACGGAATAGTGTACTAGTCAGTATGTTCCGTCGCAGTCACCACAGTTTGTGCCACCACTAAAGGGCCTAACATGTATAGATTATCATGTTGACTTTCGAACGAACGCAGATAGAACGTTGAAAAGGTGGTGGAATTCCTCCAAAAAGCCGCTTGTAACACATCCGCTAGGGGTGTGTGATTTACAAAAGCCCAGGATGTCGACAAAGCTCTGACTTCATGCGCTCTGATCTTGAATAGAGATAGATCTCTAGAAGAGAGTGATGAGTAAGCTTTCTTAATTGTCGAAGAAACCCAACGAGAGATGGAGGCCGCAGACACGTCCCCCCCCCCCCTTTTAAAGGGAGAAAAAGCCTTTTGCGTGTGCCGCGAAAAGGTTTCACTCTTTTCAGATAGAATTTGAGAGCCCGCACCGGGCACAATAGTCTATCCTCGTCGTTTTCGCCGCAGGTGCGGGAAAGACTGGGAATCTTAATCGGCTTAGGAGCCGTAGACGGAAGCTGGGTTTTGGCTAAAAAGCCGGGTTGACACAACAACGTAACCGAGCCGTCTGAGGAATCAAAACGAAGATGGCGATCCTCTACAGAGAAAGCATGAAGCTCACTTCTGCGCTTGGCTGAAGCCATGGCTAGAAGGAACACTGTTTTCCAAGTTAACAACTGTAGGGTCGCTTGAGCTAATGGCTCATAGGGGGCCTTAGTCAGAGACCAAAGTACACAAGCTAGATCCCACTTGGGAGCAAGTGATCTGGTAACTGGACGTTTGAGTTCCATTGCTCGTATGAGCTCGGAAATCGTAGGGTCCGAACAAACCTTAGAAGATTTGTGAAAGGCCAGGGTTTGAGAAAGCATGGATCTATAACCTTTGATGGAACTAAGCGACAGCTTTTTCTCATCGAACAGGTAGATAAGAAAATCCGCTAACGTCTAGTAGAGGGATTGAGTGGATCAATTTGCCTTCGAACACACCAATCGGTGAATATGTTCCATCTGGAGTCATATACCGATCTGGTGGATTGCCGTCTTGCAGATGCAATGAGGGCTGCTGCTCTCGAAGAAAAGCGTTTCTTACGGAGAGATTGCTGGATAACGGCCAGACGTGTAGGTGGAACATGTCTGGGTCCGCGTGTCGGTTGCCTCTCTGTGACAGGAGGTCTGGCCTGCTGGGCAGACTCCTGGGGAGGGCTCTGAGCAGACCTAGGAGGTCGTTGAACCATGATCTCCTGGGCCACCAGGAGGATCTGGCAATTGCTCACTCTGATCTTGGCTAGGATCTGAGGGATCAGGATTGGCGGGGGATAGGCGTAAGCGTCCAGCCGGTCCCAATCGAACGAAAGCACGTCTACTGCCCAAGCCGCTGGGTTGTAAACTGGGCTTACGTACAGGGGGAGGCGGTGATTGTTCCTTGTTGCGAACAGATCGACCATTGGCTCTCCCAGCTGATAGAATATCAGATTCGCTACTTCCTGATGGAGTGTCCACTCCGAAGGAAGAAGCTGGTGTTTGCGAGACAAACCGTCCGCCAATGCATTGAGGCGACCCGGAATGTGTTTGGCTGATATTGAGACGTTGAGGGCCCTGCACAAGTCCAGGAGGACCTTCGTCTCTTGAAACAGAGAGCGGGAGTGTGTTCCCCCCTGGCACTGTATGTAAGACACCACCGAGGTGTTGTCTGTCGACAGTAAAACGCACTCGTTTCGAATGTGCTCTTGGAAGTGGAGGACAGACAGATGAGCTGCCCTCATTTCCAGATTGTTGATGTGGAGCTTGGTTTCCTGTGGAGACCATGTGCCCGACACCGTCACGCTGAGTGGTTCCAGGTGGGCTCCCCAGCCCACCATGCTTGCATCCGTGATGAGATGCAGGGACGGTTGTGGAGGGAGTAGTGGAACTCCCTCCAGCAACACTTGCTCGTTGAGCCACCAGTGAAGGTGTGGAACCAGGGAAGGGAGAATAGGAATCAGAGCTAGCTGATTTTCTCTTGTCCACTTCCAACGATCTGACAGGTAGATCTGTAGAGGGCGGAGGTAAAGCCGCCCTAGAACTACGAAGTCTGAGACAGAGCTCAGGATACCGTTGAGAGATTGGAACTGTTTGGCAGTGAGAAAAGGTTGAGACAGGACCCATCTGACCCGCGTCAGAAGGTCTGCGATTCTCTGCCGAGAAACTCTGACTCTGTTCGTTTGTGTGAGGAAATTCATTCCCACAAACGTAAAGTCTTGAGTTGGAACTAGTTCCGATTTCTTCGCGTTGAGGAGGAGCCCTAAAGAAAGGAGCTCGTTCCATGCGAATTGTAGGTTGGACAACAGTACTTCGCGGTTCAGTTGGTGTAGTAACCAATCGTCGAAGTACTGAAGGAGTAGGGCACCTCGCAGACGTAGGTGTGCACCTACAGCAGCCATGAGTTTTGTGAAAACTCGAGGTGCTATTGCCAACCCAAACGGCATAGCACGGAACTGGTACACCTGGCCGCGATATGCGAACCGTAGGTACTTCCGGTAGCTGGTGTGGATTGGGACATGAAAAAATGCATCTTCCAGGTCCAGAGACACACCCCAATGCATGGGTCTGATGGATTTCCGGATGAGGGCCGGAGTCTCCATTTTGAAAGTGGGCTTCACTAGGAAGTTGTTTAGCACTTTCAGGTCTATGACGGGTCTCCATGAGCCGTTTTTCTTTTGTACAAGAAAGAGACGGCTGTAAAAGCCCGGAGACCGGACGTCTTGAACCCTTTCCACCGCCTGTTTTCCCAGAAGACCGAGAATGGCGTCTGGGATATGTGGATGCGAAGATACCAGTTCGATTGGAACGCGTGAGAGAGGCGGCCTTTCCTTGAATTGGAAGGTGAGGCCGCTTGACACAAGGGAGTGGACCCACGCGTCTGTTGTTATTTGGAGCCAGCGTTCGGTGAAGAACACCAACCTGGCTCCAACTGGTATCTCCGGCATCGGAGGCGGGGGCGGCAGAAAGGGCGAGTCCCTAGGGCTGGCCCTTTGGAGGGCCGCCCTTGTAGGGAGAAGGCTTGGAGTCCTTAGACTCGGCCTTCGAGAAACGGCCTTTACCGGGGCCCTTCTTAAATGAAGGTTGCCGGTTCTGGCCTCCAGGAGGGGGGATGATCGAGCGCCTATTAAAGGTGCTTTTTCGTCCTCCCTTCCTGGACTGAGGGGCTGCTGCGGGGGATTTTGAAACAGGTTGTTTAAAAACTCCGCCCGAGCGTTGGTTAATGCTACCCCGTGCCAACGAAGCGTGCAGCTGGTCGTCCTTGTCGGCAGCTAACGCAGCGTTGATGCGCCCCCCAAACAGCGTGTCAGCTGTAAAGGGGGCCGTCCTGAGAGATGTCATACCCGGTTCCAGCATGAAACCGGGTGTGATCGTATCGAGAACCATGTCTCGGCGGAAACGTAACATTTCCGCCATCGACGACGCAGAGTTGTAGGACAACATCTGCGTCGTGCGAGACAGGTGGATGAGAAGTGCCCGAAGTTCTTCGGGCACTGCATCCGTAAGTTCACAGGACATCTCAAAAGCAGAGGCTGCCATCAGGTCCAACTGATTGGCCAGCCCTAATGCCTTCCTCTCGCGTAATTCCCACGACTCCAGCATGGAGTATGGAATACTAGCGACTGATGAAGCTGTGGGGACTGAAATCTGCTTCAGTTTCCCCGCGTCATTGTCTAGGTGGGGGATCTTAGACAGATCTAACCCTGTCTTGGGATCAGGCACAGGAGGTTTATAACTCTTGCCACCCTCCACCGGTTTAGGATCCGAAGAGTCCTTTGGGGCTTTCCAGACCTGATTGGCATTGACTTTGTTTGCCAGCTCCAAGGCCTGGAAAACCGCCGTGGTGGTAGAACCGATCGGTAGACGTAAGTCTGCCCGCGCGGAGCGGCCGACTCTGTCGGGCTCACGCTTGCGGGCCCTCCTCTCGGTGACAGTTACCGGTTCCCCGATAACTGTCTGAGGAGGTCGAGGGCAACTCTCCTCGTCTAGTGAACTAAACATGGCCTCATACACCTGGTTGATTGGGGCCAGGTAGTATTGATCTAGCTCCTGTCCCGCTTCTGAGCCATCTGGTTCAGAGGGGGGGGGATCAGGGCGATCGCCATTACTCATGGACAAGTCCGGATGTAGTTCCGGGGGGGCCATAGTGTCTCTATTGCTGGGTACCACAGTGACATTGTCACCTTCCAGCATAAGAGAGTCGTCAACCGGTGCCCTTATAGAAAGGGGGGGCGACGGTGGCCTGTTAGGAAGAAACGCAGGGAGGCTCGAACTAGAGACCGGATTGTGTATCAACGGCCCAATGTTCGCCATCTCCAGAATGCCAGATTCGTTTCTTATCCAAATAGTATTTGGATTTGAAGGTGTGGCGTTTGACGGGAGGCTCTGTGTGACTCTATTAGAAGTCATATGAGGCCTCAAACCGTGTGCCGAAGTCAATTGGGTTGACTGATTTTGCTCAATTTGGTTTGCCACTACCCTATGTGGGTGTGCAAACTGATTGCCGGTGTGCAGGGCCGCCAGCGGTTGTCCTATTGATACAATAGGAATGACCGGGGGGCAGATGACCGGGGTGGCAAAATTTGTATGTCCGGGGGGGCAGTTGACCGGGGGGGCAATTGCATGTCCGGGGGGGCGTACATCCGGGGGGGCATTTCTCTTCCCGGTGTCACCGGAAGAGTTGCCTGGCGACCGCTCTGTTTATGCACAGGAGTAGGACGTGTAGAGCGTTTAGACTCATGTCTACTCTTGGATGGAGAGAGGTGTCGGCGAGATGATTTCGTGTGAGATACTCGCCTAGACCAATGCCTCCTATGAGAGCGCGATCGACTTCTAGATGTACGCCGTCTAGAATCACTTCTAAAACGTGAGCGCCGACGTCTCGAGGGGCTCCTCGAACGTGAACGGCGTCTAGAATGGCTTCTAGAATGCGAGCGCCGACGCTTGGAAGAACTCCGAGTGCGCATGCGCCGCCGGGAGTGTCTCGAATGCGAGCGCCGACGCCTGGAAGGACTCCTAGTGCGTTTGCGCCGCCGAGAATTACTCCGATGGCCTCTCCTATAATGGTGAGGGCTTGTGGAGGATCCACTTCCGGAAGAGCTTGAACTACTTCCGGTTCGGGATGAACCTCGGGAGCTCACTGAATGTCTCCGTGAATCACCGCGGCTTTCTCGCTTCTGGGGCGTTTCATGCCCTGAAGGTTTAGCCGGAGATCCGCGAGTGCTATTGTGCAGAGCCGACATGGTAGTGTCTACATTCGGTTGATGCACTGTGCGGCACAAATGCGGGAAAAGAAAGTCCGATGGCCGGCGAGTGTCTGCGTAAAACGCAGTCTCATTATCGCCGGGCAAATTAATCTGCCCGGGATGACCGGAGTGTAAACCCGGGCCGGGTAATTTATTCCCGGAGCCGGGACCCGGCGAGTCATGGCCGGAGCCGGGACCAGGTAAGACCGGGCCGGGTAATTCACCCGGTAAGTTTTGGCCGGGGCCGGGATTAGGTAAACCTGGGCCGGGCAAACTTTGCCCGGAGCCGGGACCCGGCGAGGCATGGCCGGAGCCGGGCCCAGTCAATTTATACCCGGCGCCGGGTCCGGGCAAATTTTGCCCGGAGCCGGGACCCGGCGAGGCATGGCCGGAGCCGGGCCCAGTCAATTTATACCCGGAGCCGGGTCCGGGCAAATGTTGCCCGTGCCTGGCGAGGTAAAGGCCGGGCCTATGACGTCACCGGGCAATTCCTGCCCGGTGCCACGTGCGAATAGGTCGGCACCTTTCCCAAGTGATTTGGGAGGGTTGGCAGCCGATAATTCGGCTGCCGAGTCGCTCAGCAGTGGCCCCCGCCACGCTGCGACTGGAAACAGACGAGTCGGACCGCTGCGAGCGTGCATCTGTCGATGCACGCTTTTTAGCAGCCCGGCTCGCATGCCTCCGTCTGGAAGCTGCTTGCTTCCATTTCTCCTGAGACCACTTAATAGAAGTGTCGCACGGAGATGATGCTCTGCAACCACAGCAAGAGAGACAGGTCTTGTGAGAATCCCAGTCTCCTTTCCTGTGGTTGCACGCGCCTCGTATTTGGGGCATTGCAATTACGAGAGCTTTTGGAGTAAAATCAATTATCAAGTATCGAATACGATATGATTAATTCCAATAATTTGGAGCGTATCCAAAAGTATTCGAATTAGTCTTCGAATTTCCAGAGTGTGGTGTTTGTTCTGACTGACCTTATCTGTCGATACACGTCTGTACAGTAAGCCTTCCGGAAATAGAATGAGGATTATTGTGATTAAGTCTAAATCGCGGACCGCATGTGTCCGGGTCATGACAAAATCAGGGCATAGGCAGGTGGTGCACCAAAAAATTCCGGAAGGTGTTAAAAGCATACTGGTATAGTAGCTAAGCATAGCAGGTAAGGTATTTTTGATAATAAAATCCATTAACAGATAAAAAAGTTATAGAAGGGACACGAAATTTGGGATGGAAGGATGGAAGGACGGACAGACGGAAGGACGGACAATGCGATTACTGTATGCCCGCCGTTGTGGGGGGGGGGGGGGGGGGGGGGGGGGGGGGCGCATAAAAATCAAAGTCCCATAACTCAGAAAATCATCGAACCGGAACAGGAATAATATAAACACAACTAGGCATAGTGCTGATCAATCCTATGAAATATCATGAAAATCTGATCAAAGGTTTGGAGAAACCGCACAGATAAATTAAAATCGGACAGACGAGCGGACGGACGGAAGGGGGGGGGGGGGCAGACATATGGATGGACAGACAGACGGACAACGCACACAAAAAATATGTCTCCCCAGTTTACTGGGGGAGGCATAACTAGCAGGTACATTGGTTACTAAAATAATAAGATTATTTTATTATCAAGTTTTAAGCAAACTTGTAGATATGGAAACTTGCGTCTATAAATGGACAGACAGGCAGACAGATGAATAGACGGACATATGGTGTGGACAGATGGAAGGACTTTGAGAATGACAACCTGATTCAGGTATACCATCATAATTTCGTTGTTGGGGTATACCAAATGTTGTAAATCTGAAATCCTTAGCTTTACTTTTCAATGATAATTTTGTCTCGAAATGCGGATATTGTATAGCATAATATAAAACGCAATAACACATTGAAAGCTACCATCGATGCAATGCTATCACATATTTTCTAACTCTATAGATGTATATGTTGTAAAAAATCACAATGAGAATTATTCCCCTGAGATGGTACCGACCAACCCTACTGGCTCATCGACTACATTTGGATTTTTAATGTGAGGAAGCTTTCGAGCTGACTTTCAGTTGGTAGCCCCTGCGAAATGTAAAGTTATTCTTCATGAAGAGTTCAATAAAAATTCAGGAGTTATTCATGAAGGGAGTTCATGAATTCTTCATGAAGAAGTGAACAGAAAATGGCCCATTATGCAGAAATCTTCATGATAGTTTGTAAATGCATTTTTTATGAAGTGGAAAATGCATAATAAATTCTTCATTCATTCTGAGAAGAAAATCATGAACTCTTCATGAATAAATAATCATTGGAAAACTCATATTCATGAAGAGTTCATGAAAAAAATAAATATATTATGAAGAAATAATGAATATTTTGTTCTAAAATAGTATAGGCCATTTTCTGTTCACTTCTTTTCCATGAAGAATTCATGAATTATAATTCATTACAGACTTCATAATAAATCTTTATGAATAAATAATCATAATAAAACTAGTTGTGTGCATCATGAAGAGTTCATGCAAAAAATCATTTCACTTCTACTGAATAAATCACGGATTTTTTGCTATAAAAACTATTGTGCCATTTTATCTTCACTTCTTTTTCATGAAGAATTCAAGAGTAAAACTTCACTTCTTTTTTAGGAAGAATTAAAGAGTAAAACTTCACTTTTTTTTCATGAAGAATTCATTAACAATCGCTCATTAAAACTTCATAACATATGTGACTTTTAAGCTGTTATATCTTCATTAAAACTTCATAAAATATGTGACTGTTAATGATTAAACCGAGAGGCAGTATGTCACTTAGGCATCAATTTTCCATTGTCTGTCTATCCATCACACTCTTTTTAGCTGTCATTTTGGTGGTTATCTTCATAGAGATTTTAAATTTCACATGTCTTCCTTTCAATGTGTGCAGTAATTTATTCCCCTTTTGTTGGCGGCATGTGACTCGTGTTCTGTGAACTCCTCTGCCAGTCAGGAGATGTTCGTTTACACACTCAGTTTCACCCTCTGTGTCCATCAAACTATCCTTTACATTCACTGGGCTCCTTTGAATGACTAAAAGAAGAAAAGAACATTACAATGTAACACAAAATGCACTAACTGGCAACCTTGAACACATAAAAGCAGGCATTTCATATTTATTTGCAAATCAAACAATGAGTATGCTGTGCTCAGTTGAGCTATATCTCCTACTTACATACCAATATTCAGGGATAATCAATTATTTTGTACACACACACACACACACACACACACCAGAGACATATACATACACAATGTACATGTAATGTATATTTCTCTTCACACACAAGCCTTTTAATTTTTTTATTAATCGGAATTTGGAAAATATCTTTAAGTAAATTCCAATTGAAATCGAGACAAATTTATTAGAAACTGACAAAAATTGGATATGGGTTATTCATGCTGCTCACTACACATTTCAATGAGAACGTTGATAGATAACAGTAATCATAAATGTATAAAGCCAGTACAAAGTACAAAGCCAGTCACAACAATTTTTTCATGATCTAAGAAAATATTTCAAACTCAACCACCGAAAACTTGCTAAAACTGATGAATTTGTAATCATGAAATATAATTCTATTAGATACTAAACGCTTATAAGTGGATGTTTCTTGTTTTTAAATGATTCAGAGGGATTTTGATTCTACTAGTATTTTAAACGGGAACAATATGTCGCATTTGCCCTGGGTCCTGGGGTCAAAATTTATAGAGTAATATGACTTACTAGCAATTATAATTGGCGAGTACTTGCTTCCAGCGAATTCCACTATGGTTTGTTGTCAACTAAGTTGCTGTCCAAAACCGAATTCCTAAATAGTTAATACGTACACAAATTTCGTTTCCTCCCGTAAACGAGGTTTTCAGAAATGTCCACCATTTTGAACTTTTGGTACGCATGCGCGGAAAACATGTGGCCAAGCATAGATCGACGAAAATGTCCGATACGATTCGTTATCTGCCGGTATGAATACATATATTTAGAATAAGGGATTGCGAGTGACAGAAAAACGTTCAAAGAAAAACGTTACATTTCATTTCCTGCATAATTTTTCTGTTGGCACAATTCTTCTGACATAAAATTACGCTAAAATTGGACTTTCCAAATACGACGAATGGGCGATAGTTTCCGTGTTTACGTCATAAGTACTGTGTTCATAAGGCATATGCGACCCCGAACCAAGACGGAATAAGACGAGTAGTTACGAATGCAGACCGAGTGTGCATATGTGTACACTGCAACCAGAAATGGCGAACTCTGTTTGGATGTTGGTAGAAAGTTTCAAAAGTGGAGAATCATCGATAACAATGAGAGACGTTCAACCTTAGGACAAACATATAGATAACAGTAGATAAACGTAATCTTCAGTCATGAAGGAGTATTGTGTACTCGAAGAAGAAAGTTCAGTGTAAAGCAGCTGAAAGATAAGACGTGTTTCGAGAGGCCGAAAAATCCACGTTCAGTCTGTGAAATTACAGACCGCACGCTCGCCCTGGATCGACTGACGAGTAAGTTTTTTTTGAAAAGTAACATTTATATATGTATGTAAATCATATTCACTCTCGAGTGTTAAAATTATAGTCTGGTATATGCGCTATAACAAGAACTTTGCAGCCAAAGTCGATCTCTCAAGAAAGTCGCGAAAACACATAACTCTGTAGATAACAAGCACGTCCGTGATTGCTATTTGTAACAACGAAGTAATGTTCTGCATTTTATTTGTGTTTTAAAATAGACATACACAGACATGTTATATCCAAAAGTGATTTGGTTTGTATATGCTGTAAAGTTCAGTGGTAAACATTAGTTGCACAAAATGATCATTTTCGATAGAATCAGAAATCAATATTCACACTTAGACTGTATACATGCTACGATTTTGGACAGTATAAGACTTGAAAATTTAGCAAATCGATCTGTACATTATTGCAATTATTTGACTTATCATTTATTATAAAATATTAAGAAAATGATGAGGAAATTTGCATTGCAACCAATTAATTTTTATTTTCAAAAAATCCTCTATACAATCTGTGGAAGTTTGAGCCAGTGTGTAAAATGTCACTATTTACAGTGCCTTTTTTGGCCATTTTTGTTTTGTCCAGTGATGTTTGAAAAGTTACTGGTTAAAATGGCCAGTGATGGTCAAGTTAATTTCATACACTGCAAATGTCAAAGGCATTGATTAAGTACAGTGAAACTGCTGAAAATTCACACATAATGAATAGCAGTTCTGTGAAGGTTTCATACCCAAATATTTCCCCTCATTTCACACCATACTAACTGTTCACTTGACTGTACTTTGAATTTGTTTAGACTGATTTTAACTGTTTTTCACAGAAATGATGATTGGCTATACCTATATAAGTAGATCATAATATAGTAAAAATAAAAAAAGAAGCCTACATGTATACAATTACTTTCATTGGATTTACCTGTGACAGATATAGATGGCTGTATAAGAACTGTTTAAAAGGAAATTTAATGTGTCAATTAAGTCACAGTAATAAATAAGAATCACCTGTCCTAATTGGTTATAATTTTATATATTTAAACAAGATAATTGGAATATTAAATCAATAAAAATAATTGTTTCTTTCAGGATAGGACCATTCCAAAAGAACATTGTCATGAAACATGTGAAGTGCTGACAAGAAGATGTACATGTGGAAGTCCAAAGATGAAGCGAAGATAGTTCAGTGTTTCTTCATGAGCAGCAGCTGGTGACATAGTTGCCATACAACTTATTTTGTGTACAATATGCTTGATGACAATTCTTTTTAATAGTTTGTAAAAAGCTAAAAGAGACATAGTTTTAAATATGGAGGAGAATGGTGGACATCATGGTTTTTTTTCTAACAAAAGAAACAAAACCATTTCTCTTATAAATGTCTGTGGAAATAATGTTGCAGAAAGTTTTTCTTGTGAAAGTTAATTAGACCAATATGTTAAGTATTGACGACCCGCAATCTGTTTGGCTACATTGATAAAAAATATACACTGAGAAAAAAAGGGAAGTGAAACATTGTTTTATTGTTTGTAGCTCTGAAATTATTATAGGAATAGTAAAATTATATACTGATCAAACAAATCATTGGAAACCGTCATCAGAATCCATACAATGCACAGTAAACAATGAATAGTTTTATGTGTTAGTAATGAAGAATTGAGCATTTAGCTATCTGCTTAATGCAGGATGAAAGTCAGACAGAAAGCTTGAAAATGCTTGCTGCATGACTTTCATCCTGCATTTAGCTGCCACCTGATTTAGAGGCAGAGCTGTAGATAAGCTGCGTATTTGCGTATTTACGCAAAAAAAAATGACCAGAAAGAATTCTTTATAATCTGTCAGCGTAGTAAAAAGAAAACAAAAAGCAGTCTAAGAATTTCCTTTGAAATGCAGTGCGTAACGGAAAGCAAACGTCCGACGTAACTTTGCTTCAGACAGTCTGCATTACATCATCGGTCAGTGCGCGTTAATTCTCGGTATAGTTAGACTGGTATAGAATCTTGTTCTTATCATTGCTATTGCAACATATCGGGCTGCATAAAAGAACTGAGGCAGTCCATTTCGCTCATTTGTCTCTTCTTATGATTATTGTAAAACAGTCTTTCATAACATATTTCCGTTTCCGCTTTCGTTTTCACGATGCCGCGAGGTCGAAGAAAATTGGCAAGTGCCAATGTTCAAACAAATACGTTACTAGGCTACATCGCGCCCCCGGCGGACACTGGTGAGAAAATTTGTCGTTCTCTCATCGACAATCTCCTACAATACATTTTATTTCGTAGCGAAACCGACGTAAAGCAAATTTTAGATGATGTCTTGGACCGGGTTTGCCACCCCGTTACTAAAAAGAAACACGATGGTATCCGTGTCAATCAAAAAACAATATCTGAATGGAAGACCAAATTCCCATGGCTAATTATAAATGAAACAAGCACAAACATGAGATGTGAAATATGCACAAAAATGAAATCAAAATTGAAACTGACATTTGTTTAGGCAGGGGTTGCTTTAAGAAGATTGAAAGTAAAGCAGAATGCTACCACAAAGAGCATTTTGTTTTCTTTCAAACTGCCTGAAACATTGAAACAATCTATAAGGGAAAGAGTTAAGAAAACCACTATGAGTTGTTGTCTTAAGCAATTAACCAAATACCAGTGGGGTAAAAATATAATTGTTACTCAATAGAAAACTGGAATAAGCAATTACCTTAAAACTAGTGGAGTAAATACCCTATTTTAAGAAAAAGTTATCTACAGCTCTGTTTAGAGGCCAATAATGATACTTGATTTTGTGTTCAAACTTTCTGTGTTTGACTGTATATGCTTACTCTATCCTATAAACACCTTAAAGCTTTATTTTGCCTTTGCAAACAGAGTAGACCCAGGTTAGACAACTCTAGTAGGTACCGTCTAATTGGGGTCCAGTCTACTCTGTTTGCTTTTGAAATTTATATGGTAATGTAGTTCCTAGTTTCTGCCATGGCCTAAATTTCATGTGTTCATATTTTCTTTATGAAAATCCAGCTAATAAATATTCATGATTTCATTAATTATCTCTTTCTAAATGTTCATGAGGGAAAGTGTTAATGCATCATATGGCAGTGGTCATAAACACAGGGTATGGATAGGGGATTCATGAAAAAATCTTGATTGTTTCATAATGTCACCAGTAAAGATTTTTTTATGAAGTTAGTTATAATAAAAATTCAGTGAATTATTCATAAAACATTTAATGATTTTTTTATGCATTTTTCTCAAAGAAGGTCTTCATTAAAAATTCTTCATATATCTTTTGCATATATCATGAGGTTTTTAAGGATTTTGCAAATATATCATTACTTCATAATATCTTCATGAAGAGGATCTAATCATACTTCATGAAGTTTTCTTCATGAAGTAGATTACATCATTGATGGAGAGTATTTCATGAATAATTCTTTAAAGTTTAAAAAATTCATAATATTATGAATATTTTTTCGCAGGGGAGGTCATGACAGTGGTTCTACCCGCGTGTTTTTTTGTGCACAAAACAATGCAATTTGTTCCATGCACAGAAAAACCTCAGGGGTCTTCCTCCACCTGTAATTAGCAGGACGTCACGATATGACAGAAATACTGTTAAAGCGACATAAAACCACGATACAAATAAACAAACAAAGATTACACATACCCCATTTCTTTTCAAACATTTCATCAACACATCAAAAAGATTAGATCCTTTTGAGATGATTGAAATTTGATCGCAACTGTTTGCCAACAGATACAGTTATAAGAATTTGACCAAATAACACTGTTAAAGTTAACCCTTTACTCCATGAATATTCATGAAAGAAATGATAACATTATAAATACATGTATTAATTCGATTAATTTTTTAAATGGCATATTAACAAATGAAATTTATGCCAAAACAGAAACTGTAGAATTCATATCTATATTATTCCATAAGCAAACAGAGCAGACCCTGATCAGACAGCTCCTACAGGAGCCATCTTATCTGGGTCATCTCTGTTTGTAAAGGCATATTAATGGAATAAAGGGTTAATTCATGCTTCATGTTACCCCTGAAACTTGTAACTTGTACTTTGTTACTATATATAGAATCTATCCAGCATCACAAAGATGAAGCAAATTTCCAACTATTTCTAAATATCAAAGTTGAGCAAGTCACTTATGTGATAAAATTAATCTCACACTCGTTGTCATTAAACTCGTCCAGAAAAAAAGTTATTTAGCTCACCACAGGCTCACTTACTAACTTTTTTTGTAGACTCGTTTAAGAAAAGTTTCACTCAATTGACAACTCATGACAGATCCTATATGTCTGAGTGTCAAACAGCTTGGATTCTAATGAAATGCAGAATGACTTGGTGTCTTGTTCGGATCCAAGCTGTTTGCAAATGCCAGTAAGGTCTTAGAACAATCTGGTTTAAGATGATAAGGAGACACTAATATCGCTTAACTCTTTGTGTGCTGACAGCTAATTCTTGATCACCTTCGGACACAGTTTGAACCAAATTGAGACCTAAGAAGCTCGGTGTTTTATCATACCTGGTAATCCAAACTGTTTGAAGCTTTCATCTTTGATTTTGGGAGAAAGAATAACTTTTAGAATTACAGCAGACAACAATATTTGCGAACGAAATTACTTAGAGTATCAATCAGAGTTAACGTCAAAGCTGCAACCATACAATAGCATCAATACCTGTGGGAGGGAATCAGACTGAAATTAGTTCTCAAGTAAGAAAAATGTGTGATGATGAACAGTTTGGTTTTACAGGCTGTATTTGATATCAGCTTTAGCTTTACCCTTTACTCCATGAATATTCATGTAACAAATAAAGACAGTATGAATATTAATTATATTAGTCATTTAGTTGTTATAAATAACACATGGACACAGGAAAGTTTGGCAATGGAAGAAACAGACAATGGATGTATACTCTCTGTATACTGAATTATAATATCTGACTCTTACCTCCAGTCAGTAACAGATAAATGTGCGTAATCAAATATAAAATCATCATTTCTCCACCAAACCCTATGTTGTGACCACTCTTTAGAATTGTCTCAAAGAGAAGATTCTAAAGAGTTGTCACACAATAAGGTTTGGTGGAGAAAAAAAGGAGTCAATGTAATTTTTGAAAATGTTTTAATTTAATATTCAATCTTATATATGGACCTGTGTACCTCTATGAATATCTATCAAGCAGACCAACCTGAGACAATCATTTTCCTAGCAGATATTTGCTATTATGGCAAACAGTGCAGACTTTGATCAGACGGTTCTGAGTCTACACCGTTTGTAAATATCCTATAGGAGCAAATGCTCTATTTATCACAATGGTTTCAAACTACAAAATTCTAAAATTTTACTTTTCTCTAGTAAATGCTCCTTTTGAGTAGATTCATTCAAAGAGGTTGGGTCTGTAAAAATAGTAAAAACAAGAGGGCAATGATGACCCTATATCGCTCATCTGCAAATTGTAGGACTACATAGAGATAAACTAGTCACAACCATCTCTCGAAAATGAAGAGAAACAGGGCCATAGTAGTTTTAATTTTTTCAAGTGAAGATTATTTAATTTGTTAGAAAAGCATGGTAGTCATAATCAATTCTCATTATGGTCATCAAACAACTATTTCTACCAAATACCATTCCAATTGGAGCAATTGTTGACGGGCAGATGCCAGATGATGGGCAATCACAAAAGCTCACCTGAGGTGAGCTAAAAAGCCTGGAAGATGTCATGCTAAATTCATGCTCAGATGAGGTAAAAATCAAGATACAAAAAGTAAATTTAAGAATCACCTTCAATGAGTTCATTACTTAACCTTTAACCTGTCGTGAAAACAATAATGTCTGATTAAAGATTTGGACCTGTTCATTTTTTACTTCAAACGTCCGATTCAATTACCAACCTTTGAGACCTACAGGTGAAACTTGTGATCCACACAATGGAACTCTCGTTCTCTCAATTAACTTAAATGACAGAGATTTGTTTGCACTGTAAAAAGGCTCTGTACAATGATTCTCTGAGCTAGATAGTCTAATTATGCTTTAACTCTTTGCATGCTAAGTAATTTTTCGTCTGCAACAATTGTTCTGCTTCAATTCTTAAAATAAACTTTCTCTCATTTCTTTGCAAAAATATGGTCAAGGTGACAAACAGTTTGGATGCTGATGAGACACTGCATTATGCGGCGTCTCATCTGGATCCAAACAGTTTGCATAGGTAATCACAGTTTCACCGCTAGCGTGCAAAGAGTTAAATACTGACTTTTCAAAGTTATATTTTCTGCCATTGTTTAACAACAAAGTTTATTGAGTATGAACTGGTATAATTTGCTAAAGGATATCAACTGTTGAACGGTGCAGAGCCTGATCTGAATATTCACAGAGAAGCCCTCAGATCCAGGTCTATACTGTCCGCAAATGCCAGTTCACTTATTTTCTGCATTCAAAGGGTTAGACCTTATCTTGCCATGAGAATTATCATCTCAAACTAATATTTAATTTAATTTCACTCTGCCATGATTTGCACAACTTTTGGAAAACTGAAATCAGTGTAAGACAGCTTGAAACAAGATCAGACATAATGTTTAAACTTGAAATTGATCTGAATCTAAGTTGCCAATCATTGTTCACTGCCAGATATGTACTATAAGGGTGAAAAACATTTTTAACAAGTACTGAAGATAAAGAAAAAGTTAAAAGTGTTGATAGATCCACAAACCAATTGAGTACAAACATGTACTTGTAATTATCTTTGTTTGTTGTAAAAGTCTGACGTTAGTATGGTCTTAATTACATAGTAAAATTTACCAATATCTAAATATTCTCATTCTCAACCAGTTTGTACAGCTGAATCAGACAAATTGGCAAAATTTAGATAACTTTGAATTAGACCGACATGGTAGCGAGTAGTTTGGGCTCTGATCAAAACAGCTCCATTAGGGTACTGGTACCATATCCCCCCCCCCCCCCCCCCCCCCCATTCGGATGTTCAAAATAGTATCAATACTGATCTTTAAGACGGTTGGCAGCTTAATGCAGAATGAAAGTCATGCAAAGTGCTCCCAAAGGCCACCTGCCTAAAAAGACCTTAATTCTTTATTAAGATTCTGTTTAGAGGGTTTTTACTACATATACACCCTGATGTGTGCTCTTTGAGTAACTCTGCATCTCATCAGAATCCAAATTGTATGACACTTAAAGAATTTCTAACAGGCAAATAATGATCTCAATTTCTTGCTGTAATAATGCACTTGATTATTTTGCTGAAATGTTCTGCCTTATTTCTAAAATACAAGTATAGCTCGGAAAATTTGACCTGGACCCTAACCTACTTAATTCGTAACATTAATATTTTTATCGGCATTTTACGGGTTTATCCTCGGAGCATGTCCCAGTAAGCAACTATGCATGGACACACCCGTGACTGTATGGTTTACATAATGCACGGGTTATCACTGTCCCATAATTTCAGCTGAGGAGTTTTATTTATACAGCATCATCTTTCTCATTATGTATTCTGCATATGGGCCAGGATTCAAGTCAATTTTTCTGAGCTATACTATTTCTGTCATCACAAAACTGAATATACTTGGGTCAAACATTTTGAGTCTTGGTGACAGGGAAACAGAACACCAGTACTCACAGAAAACCCATAGTTCAAGACACAACAAGATAGCCTTGAACTTAGAACAAACAGAGCCTTGAACTTTATCACAATGGTTTCAAAACTACACTTCTAAATATTTACTTTTTTCTAGTAAAAAGAATGACAAACAATGCAGACCCTGATAGGGCCTACACTATTTGCAATTTTTTTTAATAAAGTGTACTTGTGTCCTGCATTCAAAGTTGTGTATGATAGAAACTACAAATTGAAAGGGAGATAATACAATTTCCAGACTAAGCATCAATAGCTTGAATTATATGGGTTGTTCCCCTTATATACCATTTCGATCACTTATTCAGTTGATTTGTTATAAGCTCAGTGTGCATGCATAAAACTTTTCACTTGAGTCTGAGTTCATTCACATGCATCTCATTGGTCAGGTCTTCACATTAACCCTTTACTCCATAAATACGCCTTTCTATGCCTTTGCAAATAGAGTAGACTAAGATCAGACGGCTCCTACAGATGGCTCCTCAGTCTGCTCTGTTTGCTTATGAAGTAACATAGATATGACTCATCAGTTTCTGTCATAGCCAAAATTTCCTGCGTCCATGGGCCATTTTAAAAAATAAGCTAATTAATTAAACCTTCTCTTGCTGAATTTTAAAATACATTTCTCCTTCTTTACCCATGTCCTGTTGTATAATTACATATATCTTCACTGTGTACAAGTATTTCGCTGTGCAATCACTGCTGTGGAGTGCACTGGTTGCACAATCAATTTGTAAATAGTGCAGACCCTGATGAGACAGCTCCTGCAGGAGCTGTCTCATCTGGGTCTTCACTATTTACAGGTAGGTATATTGACGTGAACAGCAAGCGAAGGGTTAATATTGATAATGTCATTATTTCTCACAAGAATATTCGTGGAGTAAAGGGTTAAACCTTTCCCTGTTCAGTATCCATGTAAAAAATAATGACAACATGAATATTTATTTGCTCAATCTTTATAATGGCATATGAACACATGATCTTTTGGTATTACAACAAGATACAAGAAGCTTTATTTAGAGTCGGTTATGTAAAACATTAGTTTTATAGCTATTTTGAGTATTTTCCAACATACTGTAGAGTCAGATCTATAATCATTTCATAAACAAATAGAGCAGACAGACCCTGATGAGATGGCTCATACAGGAGCTGTCTGATCTGGGTCTACTCTGTTTGCAAATGTGTGAAAAGGCCCTTATATGATGGAAAGGGTTAACACAAAATATATCCAATCAGAAACTACACAAGTAACTCAGACTCAAACTTAGAAGTGTCATAGCCATTTGGCCTTGTAAACTGTACAGATTGTCATTTGTATTGGTAGCCTATGCATATAGTGTAGATCCAGATAACTTGCCACTTAGTATACATCTCCTGCAGTCAGGCCAGAATTATTTATCACATAACTCTTTGCAAAGTAGTGGTGTTTTGTGATAAACCACCCTGATCTTTTTGTAAACCCTTTACTCCATAGATACCCCTTTTAATGCCTTTGCTATCAGAGTAGACTCTGATCAGTAGAGTCGACTCTGATCAAAATGTCCATGAATATGATCAGATGGTTCCTATAGGAGCCATCTGATCTGGATCTCCTCTGTTTGGTGAGGCGTAGAAAGGCGTATCTATGGAGTAAAAGGTTATGGTATAATAAAGGTCGGATTCTACAGTTTCTGCCCGAGTCAAAATTACTGTTAAAGGCTACAATTGCCCATTGTGCTCCTGAGATAATCTTCTATTCTTTATGTAGAACTGCCTTTAATGACACTTCTTTGATAAAAAGATTTCGTTCTGTGATTACTCAATCTGTTTTGATCCAATGAGATTAGGTCTAACTCTTTAAATCATCAGGATCCAAATAGTTTGATGCCATGATTATAAAAACAATCAAAACAAAAAAGGCAAAATATCCAAAATAAAAATTGAAGCAGACGGCAAATGTTTCAGACAACAATATATGGCAGAGAAAGAGTTAATTAAGACTGAAATGAGTTCTTAGAGTGCAGAGTAATCAATTGCTACCGTAACTCTTTATCTGATAGAGACACCTTTTGACACCTTATCAAACAAGATGCACCAAGATCATACAGCTCCTGTAGGATCCATCTGTTCATGGTGTGCTCTGTTTGCTATGATTGTTGCCAAAAACATTTCAGTCATCATAAAAATTTAGCTAATAATTATTCATAATGTCATTATTTCTTACATGAATATTCATGAGGATAAGGGTAAAGCCTGCTATGAAAATTGTTGCTTGCTCATAACGACATGTGCTGCTATTTAACTATTTACTCCATGAATATTTATTTATCACATAATCTGCGGTGTTGGAGTGCTGAAATAGAGTGCCATAAACCGTGAAAATGCACTAGTGCATCATGAATCATGAATCTCAAAGAGAATATGCTGATCCAATGCATGACATCATTTAACTGTTAGCCAATCGTATGACCGATTCACCCCATATGCTTCGTGTTGTATTACTATGCTGTTTGAAAACAATGGCCGAAACAGCCTTCAGCTAAAGCCTGTTTCACTTTCTATGGCACTTTTTAAAGGTTATGTGATAAAAAGAAACTTACATTCATGTTTATTACAAATTGTTTTTATGAAACTTGTTTACTATAATGAATATGACACTCTCTAAAGCTTGTGTCATCTTTTGTAGTACACTTGTTTCATAAAAACAATTTGTAATGAACACTCATGTAAGATTCTCTATGTAAAAATGATGACATCATGAATATTAAATAGATTAATCATTAAAATGGCATATCAACTCATGGTGTTTTTTTTGCAAAAGTAGAAACTATAGAATCAGATCTATAATTCCACAAGCAAACAGAGCAGACTCTGATCAGATGGCTCAAATGTGAGCCGTCTGATCTGAGTCTATTCTGTTTGAAAAGGTGTAGAAAGGTGTATTTATGGAGGATAGGGTTAATTGTTCATGCTTTGCTTTGTTTTCATTTTGCTAATCCTACATACTCCATAAATAAGTCTTTCTACACTTTTAAAAACAGAGTAGACCCAGATCAGATGGCTCCTGTAATTCCAAAATTTCCTTTTTTCTAGTAAATGCTACTTTTCAGAAGATTTAAAAATAGCCTATGAGGTAATGGGATAATGTGGGAGTTTTAACCCATTCCCTCATAGGCTATTTTTAGATCCTACCTCTTTGAATAAGTCTACCGAAAAAGAGAATTAACTAGCTGAGAAAAGGAAAATTTCAGAATTGTGTAGTTTTGAAACCATGGTGATAAATAAAGTATTTGCTCTATTTATCACAATGGTTTCATTAAGTGACTTTTACAGAGGCGTAGAAAGGCGTATTTATGGAGCAAAGGGTTAAGCTAAGAATAACCAATAGTTCATGCACGACCATGATAAGCCTTGTAAATGCAGAAAACAAGTGTTATATGGCACATGCAAACAGTATCTAAGCTCAGATTGGCAACCTCTGATCAGGGTCTGCACTGTTTATCATACAAGATCCTCTCACAAATTATACCATTTCATATTGAATGGATTCTATCATTAAACAATAATGGACCATTCACTTTCAAAATTCAGAATTCAGTTTAGGTTTAACTAGAACTATCACTAAAGCATGGCAGCTTTGATTGCAAATTCAAGTTTGTGACACCAACTACCCATGTAACAGTAAAAAAACACAAAAATACTTAAAGTTCAAAGGGAGATAATTTTGCAATGCCTAACGCTAAACACATGAAAATTGTGTCATGCACATCTGCTATCTGTGGTTATTATGTATGGAAAGTATCAATTGAATAACTTTAAAATTGAAGGAGGAGTTTGCGACACCAACTCCCAGTGTTTCATACCAAAATGACAAAAATTACTCAAAGTTCAAGGAGAGATAATTCTGCAATGCCAAGCACTAAACACCTAACAATTGATTATTGCTTATCTACTATTCATGGTTATTATGTATACCACTTATGCACTGAATTACTTTCAAACTGAAGGAGGAGTTTGTTGCACCAACTCCACATGTTTCATGCCAAAATGACAGAAAATACTCTCAGTTCAAGGGGAGATAATTCTGCAATGCCCAACAGCAAACACGTGAAAATTACATCATGCATATCTACCATTTGTGGTAATTATGTACACCAAAATTAATATAAATTCAATAACTTTAAAAGTGAATGAGAAGTTTGCAACACAAACTACCCATATTCAAATGCGGATGGACCGACCGACTGACCAACCACATGACCAACCGACCGCCGGACAGGCTGATTCCAGTAAACAAGTTTGCGGGGGTATAAAAATTGCCCTCGTCTATAAGATTGTAGAAGATGTCACATTAGTAAAGTCCTCGAAATGACAACCTGCATTAACCCTTTACTCCATGAATACTCATGTCAGAACATGAATATTGATTAGATTAATTGTTATACTAGCACATGGAAAGAGGAATATGTTTGGCCATGACAGAAACTCTAGAATCATAGTTATATTATATCATAAGCAAACAGAGCAGACCCAGATCAGACACCTTTACAGGGCTATCTGATCTGGGCCTACCCTGTTTTCAAAGGCATAGACAGAGGTATTTGTGGAGTAAAGGGTTAATATCCATTATCAGCCATTAACATCCATTAATATCAAACAGAATACTAAACTCTGACACTGACATAAAATGCATTTAAAGCACTTCAGCCTATACAAAGTGCATATTTACCGACAACATTAAATATTTAAAGGAACAAAAGTCTTTATGTATAAACCATTCAACTGTCTGTAACTTGAAATAATAGGAATTGGTAGTGACATACATAGAATACAGGAAATGAGTTAACCCTTTCCCTCATGTGAACGTGTTTTCACGCATTTGCAAACAGAGTAGACCTAGATCAGACGGCTCCTAGAGGAGCCATCTGATCAGGGTCTGCTCTGTTTGCTAACAGAATTTGATAGATCTGTTTCTTTGCTTTCTAAAATGTCTACAATGTTTCACCTTCCATATTTTATTATAATTATTTTTGTAATGAATATTCAGTAGGTATTGAAATTTGGAATATATAAACATAGAACAGGGAAAGGGTTAACCCTTACTTCATTCATACACGTAAGAAAAAATACTGACATAATGAATATTTATTAGCTGACTTTTTAATATAATGGTATATGAAAACAAGAATGATTTGGCTTTGGCAGATAATGTAGAATCAGATCTACAAGTACATAAATCTACATATATAAGCAAACAAAGCAGAGGAGCCGTCTGATCTGGGTCTGCTCTGTTTGCAAAGGCATGAAAAAGTGTCTATCAAGTAAAAGGTTAAATGATGTATGTACTTGGAGAGTAGGCCTAGATCATAGGGGGACCAACCATTTGGATCAAAATTGCATGCATCATGAGGTAATCGTGAGATATGTGCTCTTATTTTGCATGCATCATGAGGTAATCGTGAGATATGTGCTCTTATTGTGCAAAAAAGCTCTCAAAGGGGCATAGTGATTAAAATGTAATATTTTTTATTGATTTATGTATTAAATCTTCAACCCTGGGCCTGCATGGTAAACATTTTGTCTGCTCAAAACATGGCTACATCGTATTTAAAACAAGAGTGTTCGGAGGAACACATGTGTCACCTGCTCGCAGCTGACACAAAAACTGTTAATATGCTGGAGTGCGAAAATCAGAACAAAGGGGAATAACTCAAAAAGAATTACATGCAGAGTGATGAACCTTAGTTACATCAATGGTCCTCAATGAGTGGAAGACACATGTAGAAATTGAAAGCTCTATAATGATTAGTTTAGAAATGACAGCCAAAAAAGGAAAGTGTGACAGACAGACAGACGCAGGCAGACAGATGGACAGACAGAAAAGTGATCCCTAAGTGACACACTGCCTCTCGGCAGGTGACAAAACAAAAAACAATTGAGTGTTAAACAGTTACCCAATGTCTCATCTGGATCTAAACTGTTTGCAAAAGTGATCTCCGCAGCTGTTAAGTTAGAAAATCTACATAAAATATATTTATGTTTCTCTACCAAAATCTATTTTGCTGCAATTTTAGAATCACCTCTCCTGGTTTTGGCTGAGAAATAAGAGAATTTTATATATCAGTTTGCCCCTTATCTATTATACAGAATATAACTATACTACATGTATTTGCAAATGCCAAAACAGTAGAATCTGTCTTAAGCAACAATCAAAATTAAGTCTAATTTTTGGGTCTGTAAGGCATGTGGTAACTTAATGCATGTCAAAGTTAAATGCAGAAAGCCCCTATAGAAGCTTTCTGTATTACTTTTGCCCAACATTAAGCAACCACCTGATTTTTAAGATTGTTTGTTTCATTAAATGAAATTGGTCGCTTAGGACTGAGGTTTTTCTGTACATTCATTTCTCACATTCAAAGATCTTATCATTGTTTGCACTGTGGATTATTGTCAGCTTTAAAAACTCCCTCAAAAATAACAAACAGACTGAATTTTGTATGATAAAACATTTCATATTGAGAAATTAATAATGAAACCGTTTAACCCTTTCTACCATGGATATTATATAACAATTTATTATTTATGAATATTCATGGGCTGAATGTTTATAATTAACCATTCCCTCATAGGCTATTTTTAGATCCAACCTCTTTGAATAAATCTACCAAAAAGTAGCATTAACTAGAGAAAAGGAAACTTTTAGAATTTTGTAGTTTTGAAACCATTGTGATAAATAGAGCATTTGCTCCGAAGGAGCAAATGGTCTATTTATCACAATGGTTTCAAAAGTGACTTTAACAGAGGTGTAGAAAGGCGTATTTATGGAGGAAAGGGTTACCATGGGAATTTTGGCTGTAACAGATTGAACTTCAAAGTCAGATCTATATCATTCCATATTAAGCATATAGCAGAGCCTCATCAGACTTGGACTGATCACAAAATCGACAATAATGTGGAATAATATAATCTTATTGCATAACTAATCTTATTGCATAACATCAATAACATTAATAATTATACAGCAGATTTAATTGAGATTATGTATTTAACTTTTGAATGCTGAATATTAAAACTGGAATGATCCACTGGGTGATTCTTCAAAAATTTGTAATATGCTGTCCCTCACCTTTCACATGATTTAAAAGTCATAAAAATTTACTTTTAAAAGAATATTTTATCTTTGCCTAGTTTATATGACATACCTTAGTGAGAATATAATGATAACCAGTGAGAATTTATGTTCATTTTCTTGGAATCGACTTTCAAGTATGAAAGGGGGTGCAAAATTCCCATGTCCCTCATCATACAACACGTAATAGAATGAGATATATTGACCTTAAAACATCTTAAATTTGATAAGTTTTCTCTATTGATAATGTCATTATATTATCATAGAATGAATGAATACAAAATATAGCTGTTAGTTTAATCTTCAGTGGCTTTTTTCAGCTACTGATTTTTGTCCCTCGTTTTCCTGTCAGTACCGAAACGGTATGGTGTTTTAACCTGTACCTATTTTATCTTGAAATTGAGGGAAATCCCTTCTGACGTCATCAGAAGATTTTCCCCATGCAGTCATTATAGGGTACACTTTGATTTAGCAACCCCAGTTCTATTATAAGAAATGGCCTCCCAAAGATCGATTTCTATTGATTATGTTTTTAGGCCGTCAGCACCGAAACGCCCTCAAACAAGGCAAGCTGAGCTATAAATTCATGTTAACAGACCTTGCTGTATACACTGTGTGTACACGATGCTTAAATGCATAAAATAATTGAAACATGTACTGGGTAAATGCCTGAAATTATGAAAAATAAACAAAGTTGTCATCACCGAAACGGTCATTACCGAAACGGCCTGTGTTTCGGTACTGACATAACCCTTAATTTTTTTGGTATCTGAACCATTATTTTGTGAAAATACGACTTTAACTTGCATCCAAAAACAAAATAAATAATATTTCTGAATAAATTCAGTGCCATTTGGCTTTATTTTTGCTGTCATTACCGCAACGTCATTACCGAAACGTCATTACCGAAACGTTTTTCATTCATTTTTTGGCATTTTTTTGCCATTATTAAAAGTTGAGCAATGCAAATGTTTGAACTGTATACTTTTACGATAAATTAGTCCTAAAGCTAGTATAGAGCATGCTTTTAGTTAATTAAAAGAAATTTAGCAACACTCTAGAGACAATTTCGATACATCAAAATCTTAAAAATTAGCTGTTTCCGTCACCTTAAGAGACAATTTTTGATTTTGCAAGATGTATTACTAAAACAAACAGAATTACGTTATTCATATTCATAATTTACACAAATCTTGAACGATAAACACCCTTTAACTAAATATTTAGATAAAACGAGGTCCAATTTTACATCGTTGCGGTAATGACATTTTCAGATCATTGGCAATTTATAAAATGTAAAAAATATTTTTTCTATTGAACAATCAGCACGGACATTACTCTTTATAAGTCAAAGACAGTTCATAGTTATGGTATACGTGTTAAGCAAACGGTTTTATAAGCAAAATGTTTTTGAAAAATTTGTAGGCAAAATTACAAATTTTTGAAGAATCACCCCACTGCTGTTCAACAATAGGATCCATTCAGTGTGAAATGGTGTTATTTTGCTAGAGGATTTTGAATGACAAACAGTGCAGACCCTGATCAGACCTGGGTTCCTCTAGGAGCTCTCTAATCAGTGTCTACATTGTTGTCAAATGCTAGTACATTCATTTCTTTCATTCAAAGGGTTAAATTTGAGTCATATATATGCAATGAGGTTAATTTGAATATGTAATAAGTCAAACTATGAACACTACAAGAAGCTTAAATGTATAATCTTTCAAGGTCAAAGTTAAATACGTATATATGCACCATTTGACCCTTTACCTCACAGAGACGCCTTCTCAAACTTTGCAAACAGATTAAACCCAGATCAGATGGATCCAGTGTTTAAATACAGTAGAACCTGTCTTAAGCGACCATCAAAACAAGGTCTAATTATCGGTCAAAAGTACCGTAATACAAAAAGCTCCTATAGGATACCTGCTTGTTAAGATTCCTGTGTCCAACTAATATAAGGTCACTTAAGACAGGTTCTGCTGTAATATACCGGTAGATATAATTCTACAGTTTCTGCCATGGTCGTATGTTCATATACCATTATAAAACAAATCAGTTGATAAATATTCATAATATTAACCGAGCCAACCAGTCCTAGAACTACCCCTTTAATGTCCCCTGTCTACGCTTGACATTAAAGGGGTGGTTCTAGGACTGGTCGGCCCGGTGTCAGGATAATGTGACTGGGTGGGGTGCCCTTGCCATGTGCCCACGACAGGAGCATTCCAGTGAGGCAGCACTTATTATAACTTGTCTCATGCGGGTACAGTCTGCAAATAACTGAATTACTGTTGGTCGGACATAAAACCCAACTCACTCACTCATAATATCATTACTTCTTATATATTTACATGTAACTTGGGGTTAAGCAATACTTATTTCCTGATCATTCTACATTATAGAACTCTATTCTAGGACTGCAATACATGTCTTCTTAGATATTCACTGTGTAAACGGACAGTATCAAGATTCCCAGACTTGATTATAACTCTTTCCCTGTTGCATATTCATGTAAGAAAGAATGACATCATGAACATTTATTAGCTGAATAATGTACACGGAATTCTTTTAACTATAAAATCAGATCTATATAACTCATTAAGCAAACAGAACAGACCCAGATCAGACAGCTCCTACAGGAGCTGTCTGATCTGGGTCTACTCTGTTTGCTAAAGCATGAAAAAGCATTTATATGAAGGAAAGGGTTAATCAAACACTGAGAAATTAACCTTAACCATTCACTTGTTGAATATCCATTCAAGAATCTGTGAATAATGAACTTATATTGAAAAAATAAAATAAGGATATATATTGCCATGGTACACACAAACAGTAGATAATCAAATCTCTAGTATATAAGCAAACAGAACTGATCCTGATCAAACAGCTCCTACAGGAGGTGCCTGATCTGGTTCTACTCTGCATACAAAGTCAGGGTTATCTAACACATGTATAATTTAACCTTTTACTCCATAAATCTGCCTTTCTACACCTTTGCAAGCAGAGTAGACCCAGATCAGATGACTCCTCAGGGTCTGCTCTGTTTGCTTAAGGAAATCTTTTTAATCACTCTACCCTCTTTGAATATTAATTAGGCAAATCTTTACAAAAATATACAGAATATGTTGAAATGATTTTCCTAGGTAAAAGCACAGAGCATGCAGGCATGGATTTTCCATGGCAAACAGTACAGACCCAGATGAGTGAGCTCCTATTGGAGCTCTCTCATCTGGGTCTACACTGTTTGCAAATGCAACTATAGATGTGGCTGGCGGGCTATGGGTTAATATGCCATTTTAAAAATTAATATATTTAATATTCATGATATCATCATTTCTTACATGAATATTGATGGAGTTAAAGGGTCAATGAATTTTCTAAGGTTAATTAATGATAACATTTGGAAACAGGTTGGATTAAGACAAAATGTACCTCTTTTTTTATCTTTAACCCTTTCTCTCATCTCATTTAAAAACTTGTTCACGCCTTTGCAAACAGTGTACAACCAAATGAGATGGCTCCTGTAGAAGTCATCTGATAGGGGTGACAGCTCTGTTTGCTTATGAATTTATAACAGACTCTACAGTTTCTACCGATACCAAAAAGTCCTTTTTCCATGAATATTAAACTCCAAGGTACAGTGTCATGTCATGAGCTAAAATACTTCTTTGAGAGTTGAGGCAGACAACAAATGTTGCTACTTATCTCTTTCCTCCATAAATATGCATTTCTACGCCTCTGTAAATAGTCACTTCTTGAAACCATTGTGATAAATAGAGCATTTGCTCCTATGGAGCAAATGCTCTATTTATCACAATGGTTTCTATACTACACAGTTATAATATTTTCCTTTTCTCTAGTAAATACTCCTTTTGAGTAGATTCATTCAAAGAGGTTGGGTCTAAAAATAGCCTATGGAGGAAAGGGTTATACATGTACTTAGTTTATAAGTATATATTTCAAACTCTTTGCACTCTAGCAGTGATGTGATAACTTGTGCAAACAGTTGAGATTCACTGATGAGATAGAACTGGGCATCTCAAAACTGTTAGAAACACTGAATGTATATTTGACAAGAAATGGAAAGAAAAACAATGAAGAAATGTTACAGTAGACAACATTTTTTGCAGACGATAATTTCTAAGCAATAAATATCTATCAGCTGAATTTCTGTAATGGAATGTAACACATACAGGATTATTTGGCTGCTGCAGACACTCAGATTGATATAACTTCAAAAGCAAACAGAGCAGACCCAGATCAGATGACTCCTACTAGAGCCATCTGATCTGGGTCTACTCTGTTTGTGAAGGTGTCAAATGGTTATAATCTTTATGGAGTAAGAAGTTAATGACTATTTCTGTTGTAAACTTACTGCATAATCTCCATTTGGGACTAGATCATTGTCATCAATCTCGTCCTCATAGTCCGTGTTATATTCTTCCGGAACGACCTCCAGAAGGTCGGTAATGAACACATGATCCACAGAACAGCTATCGTCAACAGGCGAAGCATAGGTCAACAAAGTCTCCATAGTCACAATCACTTAACCTTTGATCCAGTCTCAGAAATCACAACAATTGTATATATTAAATAATCTCGTCCATTCTCAATCACTTTTTTACTTTTATTACTATACTTTCCACGGCAATGAACTGTTATAAGTTCATTATTTATACAATTGTCTTAGGAATGTAATCCATAGTCTGCTATGTGCATTTCACGGTATTTTATGCAGTATAATTTTTTTTTCTTAACCTACGAAGTGCATCTAATTGTCATCTATTAAGAAAAAAATCAAAGTAGATCATTTTAGTGTTTTCTTTTCTGACAGATTGTAACGCTGTTTGGATTCAGCTTGCTTTGGGTAGTCACCGTAGATCAGTGATTCTACCCAGGTGTTTTCTGTGCATGAAACAATGCAATTTGTTCTATGCACAGAAAAACCTCTGGGGTCTTCCCCCACCTGTAATCAGCTGGATGATGTGATACGAGTGAAATACTGGGACATAAAACCTCAATACAAACAACAAAAAAAAAAAAAATCAGATGTGATTCTGAGTACATGATGCCCGATCTGATTCCAAACTAGTTGTAACGCAACTCTATGTCTCATCATGCAGTATCCAAACTGAGTGTCACATTGATCAAGTTTGTGGCAAGATAGGCATGAAAACAATTAGGTTTGAGAAAAAATGCTCAACAAATGTTTAAAAGGTTTTAAAGGTCCAACCGATTTTGCTTCACTCAAATAAATGATATAAAATATCATTTAAATACATGATCTGAGTGTCAATTTAACCCTTATCCTAAATGAACATTAACCGGTACGTATGAATTGATCACTTCATGAATATTCATTAACTTGATTTTTATAAGGTAAAATTTTCAAGGGAATGTTAAGCTCCGACAAAATCTATATACAGGAGCCATCTGATCTAGGTCTACTCTGTTTGCAAAGGCATGAAAAGGAGTTTATATGATGGAAAGCATTAAGTAACTTGAGTTTGGACTCTGCAGAGGATCGAAACTGTGTGCAAGGGTTAAAATTATCATAATTTTACCAACAGCATGCTAAATGTTAAGTGAATTCCATAATTAAAGTCTATCTCTAAAGAACGCCTTGCATTTAACCCTTACAATGCTGAATTTTCAAATGGACTATTCCAAAATTCAAACAGGTCAAGCTCATAGGTGAATATTTAGGGATTTTTCTAAAGAAAAGTGTAGCATGACAAACAGTGCAGACCCTGATGAGAGGGCTCCTCTAGGCAAAGTACATTTGTGACTCATGACGCCTGCACTGTATAAGTAAGGGTCAACCTTTAACATACATACTAAGCAAACACTGTAATCTGATGAAACTAACATCTGCTAGATTTCTAAAATATTATCTCAGTTTTCATTATTTGTGCATTTAAATGAGACCTACCTGTGGCAAACAATTTGGATCTATCCCTTATCTGGATCAAAACTTTGTTTTTACTTTGTTTTTACAGGTCTTCAAAAAAATTGCCAATAGCATGTTAAATGTTATAAATATTAATTTATTTGTTGACAGTTACACTTCTATTATCAATTTATCCAAAGAGGTTTCCAGTGTATTTAAATGCTATTTGTTTATACAATCATTTATAAGAAAAAAATCCACTTGAACTAAACCAGCAATACTCACTGTGGCCATGAGTACACCAACTTTGAATACAGTATTTAGCCTAACCCTTTCCCTGCTCTATGTTTATTCCATTTTAACTTCAATACCTACTGGATATTCGCAGACAAAGTAGTTATAATGAAATATGGAAGGTGGAATATTGTAGCCATTTTAGAAAGTGAAGAAACGGATCTATCAAATTTCAATAGCAAATAGAGTAGACCCTGGTTAGACGGTTCCTATTGAATGTATTTATTCAAATGACCTACCTTTATTTGATAAACATGAATATTAATAAACTAACTGCAAACAGATCTAGAGTAAACACAGATCAGACAGCTACTGTAGGCTCTGTTGGCTTGAGAAATGCTAATAATTCTTACAAGGCAAAAACTTTTACCTATATATTATGAGCTTTGACCTTGAAGGATGACCCTGACCTTAAAATGTCATGTCATCATGTAATATATGCGGCTCCATGAGATACATATGCATGTTAAATATCAAGTCTCTATCTGTACTACATCAAATAGTATAGCGAATGTAAACTTTGACCAATACATTTCTCCTTTGACCTTGAAGGATGACCTTGACATTGACATGTAACCACTCAAAATGTGAGACACATGCATGCCAAATATCAAGTCTCTATCTCTATTGGTTCTAAAGTAAGTGATTTGACCTATACATTTGGCATTTTACCTTGAAGGATGACCTTGACCTTGACATGTCACCCCTGAAAATGTGTGGCTTCAAGAGAATAAATGAATGCCAAATATCAAGTCTCCATCTCTACTGATTCAAAAGTTATGCCCAATGTTATAGTTGCTGACAAAAAAATCTGACCTTTGACCCTGAAGGATGACTTTGACCATGACATGTCACCCCTCAAAATGTGCAGCTTCATGAGATACACATGAATGCCAAATATCATGGCTCTATCTCTACTGGTTCAAACGTTATGGCTAATGTTAAAGTTGGTGATTTGACCTATATATATTTGACCTCTGACCTTGAAGGATGACCTTGACTATGACATGTGCGGCTTTATGAGATACATATGCATGCATAATATTAAGTCTCTATCTGTACTGGCTGAAAAGTTATGACCAATGTTAAAGTTGGTGACAAACAGACAGGGCAAAATCAATATGCCCCCCAGATCTGATTTGGGGGGGGGGGGCATAAAAATCAGATTAACCATTAACATTCTATGGGTGAATTTCTTATAATCTTCAGAAGCAATTTTGATCCAAATCATGCAAAAGCAAGGAACATGCAATTGACATCACATCATGCAATTATAAAATTGTTTCACAGAATTAATATTTTTAAACCCTGTTCTCTATAAATGTTCATGTAAGAAATAATGACATCATAATATAAGTTTAGTTGAATATTTATAATGGTGTCATAAGCAATGAAATATGTTTGGCTATGTTAGAAGCTAAATAATCAGATCTATATTATTCCACAAGCAATCACAGCAGACCCTGATCAGACAACTCCTACAGTAGCTGACTGGTATGGGTCTGGTCTGTTTGCAAGGGTGTTAACCCTTTATCTGTTCTAGATCTGTATTTTAGCCTAATTTCAATACCTACTGAATATTCATTAACAAAATAGTTGTAAAAAAATATGGAAGGTGGAACATTGTAGCCATTTTAGAAAGTAAAGAAACAGATCTATCAAATTCCACAAGCAAACAGAGCAGACCCTGATCAGATGGCTCCTATTATAAGGAGCCATCTGATCTGGGTCTACTCTGTTTGCAAATGCATAAAAATGTGTTTGTATAAGGGAAAGGGTTAAAAGGCATATTATGGCAAAAAGGCTTAAGCCAAACACCTCTCTGAGAAATTGAACAAAATTATTTAGTAAACTTCTAAGAATGAAGTTTGAAAACAAATATTTTGTTGCTAAGGACAAGTAACACTGGCACTCCCAAACAAACTTTTAAATGCTGGAAACAAGTGTACTGGAAGTTGCAATCAGTATACACTCTGATCAAAGGCTCGTAGTGGAACCCTCTGATTTGGGTCTGCACTATTTGTCATTCAAAATCCTTTAGAAAACGTTAGTATTTATACTGAATGGACTACTTCACTTTGAATATTCATCATTCAATGTTAACTTTCTATGCTATGGATAAATTTGTGGCACCTATTGCCAAAAGCACTCAGCTTATAGATATGTCATGATCAAAACTATTTGAAACTAAGTTCAAATGTGAACATATATTTATTTAAAGTTTTACTCCAAAGATACTCTCCTTAACACCTGTGCAAACAAAGTAGGCCCAGAACAGACAGCTCCTATAGGAGCAGTCACACTGTCTGTTCAGGGTCTGCTTTGTTTGCTTATGAAATAACATAGATATGAATCTACAGTTTCTTCCATGGCTAAAACTTCACTTGTTGATATGATACTATAAAATTCAATTAGATAATATTCATTTAGTCACTCTTACATGAACATTCATGATGTACATTAAAGGTTAACCCTTTCCTCCATAAATACGCCTTTCTACGCCTCTGTAAAAATCACTTTATGAAACCATTGTGATAAATAGAGCATTTGCTCCTACAGGATCAAATGCTCTATTTATCACAATGGTTTCAAAAACTACACAATTCTAAACTTTTCCTTTTCTGTAGTAAATGCTCCTTTTCAGTAGATTCATTCAAAGAGGTTGGGTCTAAAAATAGCCTATGGAGGAATGGGTTAAACGAAACATTCATTTTAAGAACTCATGAGAGAAAGTTGCTATGAGAGAAATGTGAAAACAAACAATCTGTTGCTAATGTAAGATAACACTATCTCCTGAGTTGTATCTTCATATCAACACTTAAGGTATGTCTCATTAATCACTTTTATATCACCTCTCTTGATCACATTTAGATATTTTAGTCCACATATTTCCACATTCCAAATTTTGATTTTGCTCTCTTCAGTTGAATCTACATGTAAATACAAATATTTCCATAACCTAATAACCAAATGTGGTGATTTCAATAAGTAGATACCAAAACAAATCAGTACAGTTACATGTAAATGGCCAGAGCAGTCCACAATTCCACTCTCCAACCAACCACTCCGTACTGGACCTCAGAAATCAATCACATATCAACATTCACTGCCTCTCCTAATTGTTTGAAAAGCTGTTCATCATCTTTGAATCAATAAAAAGCCCTGGCAGTAGCGAAAATATCGCAACCATGTGTCAACAAACAATTGTAAAACTAAGGACCCTATTCGTGCTAATCTTGTAGATAAAATTTAAGACCAACATTATTTAAATCTGCTATAAACGAGAGTACGACTGAACAATTTATGTGAGATAGGTACAGGATTCATTGACGGCTATTGATCGGCCCATACAGACAGGTATGAAGCCGTATAACACTGTACTTGATCCAGTCAATTGATCTGTCCCTGGGTCTTTACAAATAGTAAATAGCTATTAACTTTTCCCACAATGCTAAACTTTCATAGATGAAATTTTTGTATGGTAAACCCATAATTTTGAAAGTATCTGGAATAGAATATGTAAATTTTCGTTATTGTCCATCAAATCAAATTTATTGTGAACTGGTATTTAATTAAAGTGAAATAGAAAATATGCCTTGTCAAACAATATGCACCTTTACCCTTATTGCCATAAGCTTTTGGACAAACTTTGGCAAATAGTGCAGACCGAGATCAGTCTGTTCCTCCAGGATCAGTTTAACCCCATTACCTCATAGGCTTGTTTTTTAGATACAACCTTTTTGAATCAATCTACCCAAAAGGAGCATTAACTAAGGAAAAGTTTAGAATGTTGTAGTTTGAAACCATTGTGATAAATAGAGCATTTGCTCCTATAGGAGCAAATGCTCTATTTATCACAATAGTTTCACCAAATGACTTTTACAGAGTCGTCAAAAGTCGTCAATATGAGGGAATGGGTTAATCAGGGTCTTCACTATTTGCTACTATGTCAGTCTAAAACTTGGAACTATTCAACTTTGCACACTGGTGGAGAGAGCTGATAGGGTGTCCAGATACTATGTATTTGACCCATTCCTCCATAGGCTATAATTTTTAGATCCAACATCTTTGAATAAATCTACCGAAAAGGAACCTTAACTAGAGAAAAGAAAAAAAATAGAATTTTGTAGTTCTGAAAGCATTGTGATAAAAAGAGCATTTGCTTCTTAAGGGGCAAATGATCTATTTATCACAATGGTTTAAAAAAGTGACTTTAACAGAGGCGTAGAAAGGCGTATTTATGGAGGAAAGGGTTAAAGAAATACGGTAGCATGCAGACTTACTTATTCAAAGACACACAGACCTTGACTTTTGGAATAATGATGAAAATGACGTCAGTTAGCTTGTCAATCAGGTAAGAAATCTAAAGTATCAAATTCATGAAATCTTATACAATTGTTTTAAACCCAACGAGATGCCTGGTCATTACCGGTACTCAAACTGCTAGACACTCAGATTGTAATTTTAACCCTTTCCCTCGTGTAAGTGCTTTCTGACGCATTTGCAAACAGAGTAGACCCAGATCAGACAGCTCCTATAGGAGCCATCTGAACATTGTCTGCTCTGTTTGATTACGAAATTAAGAAAGATCAGTTTCTACACTTTGTACCAATACCAAAAATGATATGTAGATACACTGTATACCATTATTAAAAATTAAGCTTATAAATATTCATGATGTCATTATTTCTTACAAGAATATTGAACAGGTAAAATTTAAATGATAAAATCCATCGTGTATAAAATGGTTAAATTTGCTAGCAGATTTTCAATGACTAACAGTGTAGATCTTGATCATAGGGATCATATTCAAGCTCCCTAATCTGGATCAGCATTGTTTGTAAATGTATTTTTCTTGTCAATAACGAGTGCAATAGTTTTTTCTCTGCATCTGACATGTCTTTTGTGCATAAGATGTGTAAAGAAAATACTGCTTGATTGAATTTCCTTTTTTGACTTGAAATGTAATAAAATGTCTGGTTATTTATTATGCACAATGATGAATGCTTGTCTAGTTTGAATACATAGTTTTGAAATTCTATCACAGACAAGTTCCATAAAAGGTTCTCATTTAACATATCACAGATTTTATTACATCTACAATAATCCAACTCAAAAGTAATTAAGGATAATCCTTTTAAATCCAATAGAAACGATAATTGTATATGACACATGTACGACACACAGTGACTGAGTGAGGTATTGGTAAAGAAATACTTTTCACCATTTCAGTGCTGGAAACAAGTCACTAATGTACTATGCAAACAGTGTAGACCCAGATGAGAGGGCTCCAAGAGGAGCCCTCTCATCAGGGTCTGCACTGTTTGTCATGTTACAATTTTCTTTATTAAAAAATCCCTAAATATTCACAGTAAGCTTGACTTATTTGAAGTTTGGAACAGACAATTTGAAAATTCAACACTGTCAGGGTTAATACCATGAAAGATTATGGCATAGTATATAATACATTGTGACTTCTTGCATTGCCTATTAAGGCCCATAGCAGAGGTTTAAAACCTACAAATAACATATTAATAAAATTAATAAGATCAAAAGATTAGTATGTTCTGCACATTAGTTTTCAATGAAACCACTGAAAAGCATAATTTTTATGCATATCCCATTAATATATTGCTGTCCCTGTATTTAAAAAATCAGTTAACATATGCAATTTAAATGAAAAATTAATTCAAGATCAGCTGGCACACATCCTCTGATCAGGACATTCTGTTTGACATTCTACTTATTTACTGAAACAACCCTTACACAACTGTAAAAACACAATGTAGTACTACAGTGCAACATTGACTAAACTTCCAATTCAATCAAACTTTTTAACCCTTTCCCTCATATAAACACCTTTTCACACATTTGCAAACAGAGTAGACAAAGATCAGATGGCTCTTGATCTGGGTCTGCTCTGTTTGCTAATGGAATTTAATAGATGTTTCTATACTTTCTAATATGGCTACAATGTTCTACCTTCTATATTTGTTATAACTATTTTGTCCATGAATATTCAGTAGGTACTAGTATTGAAATTTGTAATGAACATTGAACAGGGAAAGGGTTAAGAAACTATTGAACGGATGTTAAACAGCTTGGATCCTAAGGAGATGCCGAGTTATTCTAAGTGTCTCAACTGGTCCATGTTGTTTGTAAATGTGAGTACAGTAAAACCCCGCTAATGCAACCACCATAAAAGAGGTATAATTCTGGGTGCTACATGCAGGTGGTAGCTTAATGCTGGACAAAAGTAATGCAGAAAGCTCCCAGAGGAGCTTTCTGCATTACTTTTGCCCTGTATTAAGCAACCACCTGGTTATAAAGACAGCTATGTTTATTTTTTAAGTGGTCGCATTAGAGGGGTTCTTCTGTATAGTCGTGATTAGCATGATAAGCGTTAATTCATTATTAAGTACGATGACAGACTATTAAACTGGAATCTATTTACCCTAGATAGCAAAGACTGAACACCGTAAATAAAACAGTAACTTGGATTCCATATGTAGACTCTGAGTATCAGCTACTAAGTCTTTCACTCCATGAATACATCTTTCTCAAACAGTTTAGACCAAGATCAGATGGCTCCTATATATAGGAGACATCTGATCTTGTTCTGCTCTGTTTACTTATGATTTAATATAGATATGATTATACAGCTTCTGGCATAGCCAAAATATCCTGTGGCCATGACATTGTGCTGTTGCAGCAATGAATCTGATCAATATTCATGATGTCACTTTTTCTTACATAAATAATAAGTAAAGGGTTAATGAACTGTCTAATACAATATTAACCCAGTCTCTCCTCTCTGTCAGTTTGTACAGCTGAATAAGATGATGTGTCTTTAACTCTTTACTCCATGAATATTCATGTAAGAAATAATGATGTTATGCATATTAATTAGCTGTATGTTTAAAATAACACATGAACACACAATTAACCAAGACAGAAAGTGTAGAATTGAATCTATATCATGTCATCAGCAAACAGAGCAGACCCTGGAGTAAAGGGTTAACTCTTTCCTTCATGAATACTCATGTAAGAAATAATGACATGAATATTTTTTTAGCTGACGTTTCACAATGGTTTGTGAATATAAGATTTATTTCAGGTTCTGCAATGGTAAAATGTCCATTATTCATTATAACGCCATCATAAACCTTCAACTTATTAGTATTCATACAGTGATTATGCATGGAGTAAAGGGTTAATGAAACTAATGGGGTATAACCCTTTCCTCCATAAATACGCCTTTCTACGCCTCTGTAAAAATCACCTATTGAAACCATTGTGATAAATAGAGCATTTGCTCCTATAGGAGCAAATGCTCTATTTATCAAAATGGTTTCAAACTACAAAATTCTAAAATTGTCCTTTTCTCTAGTTAATGCTCCTTTTCGGTACATTTATTCGAAGTGGTTGTAATAGCCTATGAGGGAAGGGGATAAAATAGTATCATCAGCGGCAGTGATCTGGGTATTTACACTATTTGATAAGTATCTAGTGTAATTTTGGTAGAAACATAATAATCTCAATACGCTGCCATCACTTTACAAAGTGGCAAAATAACAGAGCATTCTGAGTGAAGTAGAACCTGTGGCCATTCATTTATTGGACATAGGAATCTCAAAAAGCAGGTGGTTGCTTAATGCAGGACAAAAGGAATGAAGAAAGCTCCTATGGGAGCTTTTTGCATTACTTTTGTCTTGCATTAAGCTACCACTTGCCTTAGATTCATAATTAGACATCTTTTCAATGGCCACTTAAGACAGGTTCTACTGTATAATCAAGGCGACAAACTCGTTGCATGCTAAGGTCTTGTCTTCTGTAAAGGAGCCATCTGATCAGGGTCAGTCCTGTTTGCTTATGGAATAACACGTACATAGATCTGCTTCTGTAGTTTCTGCAATGGCCAAAAGCCTGCATTCATATACAGCTAATAAATATTCAAGACATCATTAGTTATTACCATGAATATTCATGCTTTGAGCCAACACGCTTACCAGTATGTCCAGTTTCATCTACTGTATGTTTAATCTATGAATATTCATGTAAGAAATAATGACATAATGAATATTATTTAGACTAATTTTTTAAATCACATGATGACCAAATAATTTTTTGCCATGCAAAAACTGAAAGAATCAGATCTACTTTATTGAGTGCAAACCCTTATCAAACGGCTCCATACAGGAGCCATCTGATCTGAGTCTTCTCTGTTTTTCAAGGGTGTTAAAATACATATCTATGGAGTATAGGGTTAATTGTAATGATATAAAGAGGCAATGTTATAAAGTTCCCAAAAATATTCATTTCATACACACAAAAATAACTTAAAAGTTTGTGTGATTTAACCCATTACATGTACCTCATAGGCTATTTTTAAACACCACCTCTTTCAATAAATCTACCGAAAAGGAGCATTTAATACTAGAGAAAAGGAAAATTTTAGAATTGTGTAGTTCTGAAACCATTTCAATAAACAGAGCATTTGCTCTTATGGAGCAAATGCTCTGTTTATCATAATGGTTTCAAAAAGAGGCGTCAAAAGGCATCAATATGAGGGAATGGATTAAACAAATGAGAATATCATTCATGACATTTCAGAGGGATAGGTCATTATCAACATATTACTATGTTGTCTTTCTTTTACCACACTCTCTAATGTAGTCAAATAAAGAGATTTATTGTATAACCTAGTTGTATAACCTTTAGTTACACTCTCTGTTGCAATTGTTGTCCACAAAAGGTGTCACCTTCAATTCTCAAAATATAAGTACAGTAAAATCTCGATTATTCGAATTTTCTGTATAGAAGAATTTATATCCTTTTAGGCAGGTGGATGCTTAATGCATGGTGAGTCATGCAGAAAGCTCCTAAAGGAGCTTTCTGCATGACTTTCACCATGCATTAAGCTGTAATAATCACCATAATAATACCAATTTTAGTGTTCGAATAATCGAGATTTTACTGTACATTCCATTTTTGTACAAAATATGCCCTGCTGTGAGTCAAACATTTTCGCTCCTGTTGAGATACTAGACATAGTTACTCTGCATTTCGTTTGACCACAAACCGTTTGCCAGGATTTCAAGTATTTCCCAAGTGATTCTTAAAGGTGAATTCCTCTTTCATTGGATTTATTAAAATATCTAATAGTATTGGTATACCAGTCTGATTAACCCATGGTAAATATAACATTATGAGTCTAAGTGACAAGGTCATTGAAATGGTTTAATAATTGCCTTTAAGCTTTATCTGGCTGAACATGACCTCATTTCACTTTCAGACAGCGTGGATCCAGATGAGATGCAGAGTAACTCGATGTCTCATCAGGATCTAAGCTGTCTGCTGATACCCCAGAATTTACCCTCTAGTCTGAATACTTTTATCAAATCCAATGTAAACTAAAATTGCAATACATCAGAAATTTTAACAGACATTATAATTAATAGCAGGATAAGGGTTAAGGTCCTCAATGATCAAACAGTACTTCTACTTGGAATGTCTTTGTGATAAAACCATTAATTTACCTTCTCTGAATGCTGAATTCAGAAAATGTTTGTTTATCTAAAATAAAGTTTGATCATTCAATACTGTTTGAATCTTAAGCAAATGTTGCAAAAATTGTCATCTACTTAGATTCTAACAATTGATTTTTTGTACATTTGTTTGCAAAATTGCAAAATTGCAAAATATTTTCATTCCTGAAGAGATCCAAACTGTTTGCATATGTTTTATTTCTAATCCACCACTACGTACCATGCAAAGAGTTAAAAGGCAATTACTCATTTTCTAACAGAACTTCTATGAAAACAATGGTACATAGATCCCCCATGATGTTCTGGGAAGGTCTTTAACCCATTCCCACTTAGGCTATTTTTAGACCTAACCTCTTTGATCAAATCTACCAAAACGGAGCATTAACTACAGAAAAGGATTTTTTCAGAATTGTGTAGTTTTGAAACCATTGTGATAAATAGAGCATTTGCTCCTTAGAGCAAAATAATGCTCTATTTGTCACAATGGTTTCAAAAAGCGACTACTAGTATTACTGAGGTGTAGAAAGGCGTATTTATGGAGGAAAGGGTTAAGTGGCAATTAATCATTTTCTAACAGAACTTCAATGAAAACAATTGTACACAGCTCCTCCATGATGTTCTGGGAAGTTCTTTAACCTATTACCTGACATCAATATTCATTTAACCCTTTACTCAATGAATATTCTGGCCAGATACAATGACATCATGAATATTAATTCACTGCATTTTTAAAATGGTACCAATAATTAACAAAATAATTCTTTATTGTGATAGAAACTAGAGACTCAGATCTACATTATATTAAAAGTGAACAGAGCAGACCCTTGATCAGATGGCTCCTACAGAATTCTTCTCACCGGGGTATACTCTATTTGTAAAGGTGTTAAAATGCATACCTATGTGTTAAAGGGTTTTTGTTCCAGAAAATTCCAGTGTAAAAATGATGTATGTAATTAATATTCAAGGTGTCATTGTTTCTTACACATAGAATATTCATGAAGTAAAGTGTGAAAGATAACTTGGGCTGTGTGATTTTGCTCAGCCTCGCTGTGTACTTCAAACAAGTATCATCTGCAAAGAGTGTGATCTGTTAAAATTTTCAAAGATAATTTTTCATCTATATTTCTTTAACTCTTTCCCTTATATAAAAGCCTTTTCTTGCTTTTGCAAACAGAGTAGACCCAGATCAGATGGCTCCTGAAGGAGCCATCTGATCAGGGTCTGCTCTGTTAAATGCTCATGGTATATCATAGATACAATTCTAGTTTCTGCCTGAGTCAAAATATTCTGTGTTCATATGTAATCTAATTAGTATTCATGAAGTCATTATTTCTTACATGAATATTCAACAGGTAAATGGCTAAACATACTGAGTATCAAACTGTTTATATCCTAATGAGACACTAACTGACTTGGTTTCTCATCTGAATCCAAGCTGTTTGCATAGGTAATCACGAATTCACCACTGGTATAATTATAAAGAATTGAGCAATCACAAAGGGGGATAACCTTGTTCTCTGCCTTATTTAATTATTTAGCATAATAACTTCCCTTCTTTGTAACCAGCAGCAGTGGTCAAGGATAATATTTTTAGCAATAAATAAATTGTGAATTATTGTGTACTGATTTTACCCTTTACTCCATGAATATTCATTTAAGAAATGATGAGATCATGAATATTGATTAGATTAATTGTTATGATAGCACATGAATACAGAATTTATTCATGGCAGAGACTGTAGAATCATATCCACATTATATCATAGCAAACAGAGCAGACCCTAATCAGATGGCTCTTGCAGGATATAGGCATACAAAGGCATATTTATGGTATAAAAGTTAATGCCTCTTAACACCTATGCAAACAGAGTAGACCCAGATAAGTTGGTTGTTGAAAGACTGCTGTTTGCTGATAGAAAAATACAGATTCTACAGTTCTGCCATGGCTAATAACTCCTGTGTTCACAATTATACAATTATAAACAATCAGCTAAGTAATGTACAAATCTTTCATGAATATCCATTAGGTAAAGGGTGAAGTGTCTCTCATCATTTTGTGTGTCTTTCATCATAATATTATCAAACTAGAGGTTTTTGTCACACAAATGGATGTCAATTTATTGAAGTCAGAGTTAAGGACCTTGTGCATGACACTTTCTCTATCATGATCTTTCCATGTATGAAGTTTCAATCCAGTGGCATGAGCCATATAGGAGTTATCACCCGGACAAAAAAGTGTGAAAAGTTTTTACAAGGGGCAATAACTCCAATATTAGTAAAGCCAGAGTTATGAACCTTGGGCATACCACTTCCTCTTATCATGATCTCTCCATGTATGAAGTTTCAATCCAATGGCATGAGCCATATAGAAGCTGTTGTCCAGACAAAAAATTGTGAAAAATATTACAAGGGGCAATAACTCCAATATTAGTGAAGCCACAGTTATGGACCTTAAGCATGACACTTCCTCTCATCATGATACTTCCATGTATTAAGTTTCAATCCAATGGTATATGCCATATAGGAGTTATTGTCCGGACAAAAAATAGTGCAAAAAATACAAGGGGCAATAACTCCAATATAAGGTGAAGCCAGAGTTATGGACCTTGTGCATGACACTTCCTCTCATCATGATATTTCCATGTACATGTATTAAGTTTCAATCCAATGGCATGAGCCATATAGGAGTTATCATCTGGACAAAAAATTGTGAAAAAAAATTACAAGGGGCAATAACTCCTATATTAGTGAAGCCAGAGTTATGGACCTTGTGCATTACACTTCCTCTCAATATGATCTTTCTATGTATGAAGTTTCAATCCACTGGCATTAGGCATATTGAAGTTATCGTCCGGACAAGAAATTGTGATGGACAGATGGACGGACGGATGGACAGATGGACAGACAGACAGTCAGACAACTCTCACGAAAACAATATGTCTCCTCCAATAAATATGGGGGGGGGGGGAGGGGGGGGGGGGGGGGGGAAAGACATAAATATAGTCTTTGAAGGTAATAAATGAGCTTGATCACAATAGCGTCATTTCTTGAAAAATCATTACACATGCTGACAACATATAAATGCAAGTTAATTATAAATAAAGATTCAATTCCATTATCTAACAGAAAACAACAGTTTACTGATTTGTCAAACATTGAGGATTGAAACTCTTATACATGTATTATGTACACCATGTTTAAATTCAATCCATTCTTGATCAAGAATGTGAAACATCAAGTTGATAATGCTAGTATTAACAAACACACAACAGACTTAAACAAAATTAAACCCTTAACCCATTCCCTCATATTGACACCTTTTGACGCCTTTATAAAACTCACTTTATGAAACCATTGTGATAAATAGAGCATTTGCACGTACATGTATTATCAACCCTCAGTATGGTAATGCCTCGGTGGACATTACCAACCTTGGGTTGACAATATGTGCTGTTGCTCTCCATAGGATAGGATATTTATATAATACCATATTTAGCCTAAATATTCAAACATTCAATCTCCTCTCTCCATCAGTATGTAAAGCTCCATGAATATTCATGTAAGAAATAATGAATATTAATTAGATTAATCACTACACTAGCACAATCATGGACATAGGAATTTTGGGCCATGGCAGAATCTGTAGAATCATAGCTATATTATAGCATAAGCAAACAGAGCAGACCCTGATCAGACTGCTCCTATGGGAGCCATCTGATCTGTGTCTACGTTAAAGCCATAGAAAGGTGTATTTATAGAGTAAAGGGTTAAACTTTCCTTGTGGAATGGCCTATCAGTGTTTAACAACAGAGTCCAAGCATTATGAAAGGTTTAACCCATTCCCTCATATTGACGCCTTTTGACACCTCTGTTAACCCTTTCCTCCATAAATACGCCTTTCTACGCCTCTGTAAAAGTCACCTGCTGAAACCATTGTGATAAATAGAGCATTTGCTCCTATAGGAGCAAATGCTCTATTTATCACAATGGTTTCAAACTACAAAATTCTAAAATATGCCTTTTCTCTAGTTATTGCTCCTTTTCGGTAGATTTATTCAAAGTGGTTGGATTTAAAAATTATAAGCCTATGAGGGAATGGGTTAACTATAGAGTCCAATCATTATGAAAGCCTTAAACCTGCTAGAGGATTTCTAAGAACATACAATGCAGACCCTGATCAGAGCTAGGGATCCTAATAAGGAGTCCTCTTGTCTGGGTCTACACAGTTTGCAACTGCCAGTGCACTTGTTTCTCTAATTCTAAGGGTAATACATGTACATTTATCTTTTCTCATACAAATTAACATCGATAAATGCGATTCATTTCCTAAACATACCAACAAAAATTGATACCTACTTGGACATATTTTTTCTTCCCAACACAGTAAAACTTGAAAGTCCTTTCAAAGTCATCATCTTTAAGGTCTGCTTTCTTTTCCTTGGCAAACATTTTCAACTAAATAACTTCCATTCAAACATAAGACAGGTTTTAATGGGTATCACTTATTTCAATAAAATTCATAGTGGTATTTTCTGACAGCAATATTTATAAACAAGTCCACCATTTAGAATTCAAACATTAATAGTAAAATTTATAAAAAAGTAACCAGTTCACAAATGACTGAATAAACACAGTTTTTACAAGGAACAAAATCTTGATAATGATTCAAAATTGTTCAAATTACTTTCCGAAGGTCACCATAACACGATATAAATCACATTAAGTTCTGAAAATGTAACAAGTTTATCTGACGATCACCACAGAACCTTGCCTGCAGATATCATATTACATCTTAACCCTACAAATGCAGGAAGTGAGTGTTATGGCATTTGCAACCAATGTAGACCCAGATCACTGGACTCTTATAGGATCCCTCTGATCAAGGTCTACTCTGTTTGTCATTCACCATACTTCTTACAGTTTATACCCTTTGAATTAACTGAATGATCTACATGTGTATCACTAATGATGGACCATTGCACTTGAATATACAGCATTCAACGAGTTGTAACCCTTTTTATGCTCGTCATAACCATGACAAGGTTTAGAAACAGCTCTGATCAAGACCAGACAATTAGCCATTTACTTGGTCATGTAAGACACTGTCCATTATGAATATTAATGAACTCAATTTGCATTAAAAACATAAAAAAGAGGAAATTTTATTGTCATGGTAACCACAAGAGAATCAGATCTGTAACATATAAGAAATCCGAACAGACCCTGGTCAGACAGCTCCAACAGGAGCTATCTGATCTGTGTCTACTCTGTTTGCAAAGGCAGAAATGGCAGAATTATCAAGTTAAGGGCTAATGACACAGAGTAAATCTATATTCAATAAATTGGGTAAAATAAACACTTAATGTGTTAGATTGTTGTGGTCTGCAAATATTGTTGTCAAGTTTAACCCTTTCCTTCATATAAACGTGTTTTCACACATTTTCAAACAGAGCAGACCCAGATCAGATGGTTCCTACAGGAGCCATCTGATCAGGGTCTGCTCTGTTTGCTAATGGAATTTCATAGATCTGTGTCTTTACTTTCTAAAATTGCTATAATGTCCCACCTTCCATATTTCATTATAGCTATTTTGTCCATGATTATTCAGTAGGTATTGAAATTTGGACTAAATATAGAACAGGGAAAGAATTAACCCTTTGAATGCTGATTATCAAAATGGCATGGCCCATCATATTGATCAGGTAAAACATTAACTACCGAGTGCCCTGATCATGCAAGTTTAACCCTTTCCTCCATAAATACTCCTTTCTACGCCTCTGTAAAAGCCACTTTATGAAACCATTGTGATAAATAGAGCATTTGCTCCTACAGGAGCAAATGCTCTATTTATCACAATGGTTTCAAACTACAAAATTCTAAAATTTTCATTTTCTCTAGTTAATAGTCCTTTTCGGTAGATTTATTCAAAGTGGTTGGATCTAAAAATAGCCTATGAGGGAATGGGTTAAGTTGACCCATTCAACTGTGAATAATGATGGACCATTCCATTTCCAAACATTGGCATTCATAAATTTCAGTTACATAAACTTAACCCTTTACTCCATAAATACATCTTTTTACACCTTTGCAAACAGAGTAGACCCAGATCAAACGGCTCCTATGGGAGCCATCTGATGAGGGTCTGCTCTGTTTGCTTATGATATAATATAGATATGATACTACAGTTTCTGCAAGTGCCAAATATCCCTGTGTCCACAGGTTATTATAACAAATTTATCTAATTAGTATTCATGATGTCATTACTTCTTACATGAATATTCATAGAGGAAAGGGTTAAACTAATCACTTACATTACAGAGACTTAAGTGCAGTTTCCTTGAATATCCAAAATAGATAAAGTGCCTGGCTATTCATTAACCCTTCATTCCATAAATACGCCTTTCTATGCCTTTGCAAACAGAGTAGACCCAGATCAGACAGCTCATATAGGAACTGTTTGGTCAGGGTCTGCTCTGTTTGCTTATGATATAATATAGATATAATTTTACAGTTTCTGCCATTGTCAAACATTCCTCTGTCTATGTGCTATTACGATAACAATTAATCTAATTAATATTCATGATGTCATTATTTCGTACATGAATATTCATAGAGTAAAGATTTGATAAAGCCATACTACTGATCAATAACATTGATCTACAGTGTTTGCATGACTACATACAGAAAAACCTCTCAATAGTGACCACTGAATGAATAATCATTGGAGTAATTTAACCCTTTACTCCATAAATACGCCTTTCTATGCCTTTGCAAACAGAGTAGACCAAGATCAGATGGCTCCTTATAAAATTGATATAGATATGATTCTACAGTTTCTGCCATGACCAAAAACTCTATGTTCCTAAAAAAATTATGCTATTATAAAAAATAATCTAATTAATATAAATGATTTTAGACACAACCTCTTTGAATAAATCTATCGAAAAGGAGCATTTACTAGAGAAAAGAAAAAAATGCTAGAATTGAGTATTTTTTAAACCATTGTGATAAATAGAGTATTTGCTCCATGGGAGCAAATGCTCTGTTTATCACAATGGTTTCATAAAGTGACTTTTACAGAGGCGTCAAATATGCGGGAATGGGTTCAATGAATATGGAATAAAGGGTTAAGTCGGGCGGTTGCTTAATGTAGGGTGAAAGTAATGCAGAATGCTCCTGCAGGTACTCCTGCATCTGCTTTTAGAGACAAATATTTATTGATAAAGTGATCTGCATAATGTTTCTCCTGCATTAAATTACCATCTGCCTTCAAGGCCCAGATTTATACTTTTTTATACTCTTTTTGGTGGTTATTATATTACATTATTTACACTTCTTTTTGGTGGTCCCATTCAAAGGTTTAACCCATTGACGTCGTTTGACGCCTCTGTAACAGTCACTGTCTGAAACCAAATGTGATAAATAGAGCATTTTCTCAATAGGAGCAAATGCTCTATTTATCACAACCGTTTCAAAACTAAACAATTTAAAAAGTTTCCTTTTTTCTAGTAAATGCTCCTTTTGGGTAGATTTATTCAAAGAGGCTGGGTCTAGAGAGCCTATGAGGGAATGGGTTAACAGGCTATATGTCTTTAATTTTTAAGTGCTGCAAACGAAGTACATACATGAACTCTGTACACTCATCGCATGATCAGCAGCAAGGTTACAGTTACCTATACAAACAGTTTGGATCCAGATCAGACACTAGGTACTTTTGGTGTCTCATAAGGATCAAATCTGTTTGACACTCTATACTATAGGGAGAAAAATACATTCAGAATTGAAATAGAGAAAAATAGTTTGCCTATGACAATTATTTAACATGCAAAGAGTTTAGTCAATTTGTTAAAGATCTTTTACCCACCTGCCAAAAGTATATTTGAATCCTGTTGTGGACTGGACTATTTGCATACAAATCGGAAATTAAATTTTCACAATTTTCTGCTGGCTAATTGAAATCTAATCCAGCCTTAACCTTTAGAACCACATAGGTGAATTCTTAGCAACCTTTGTAAATCTTTGAAATAATGGATCCAGATTAGAAGCAAATGAGAAAGTCTGCATCTCTTCAGGATCCAAACTGTTTGACACATTTTGATTACTTTGCATTCTCAGACAATGAATGGAAGAAATATCTACTTTGAGAAAATTGAAGTAAATGACAAGAATTATCTCCACAAGTTAAAGATTAAATGAGATTCCTCTGTTACTCAATTAAAGTGCACAAAGAATCTTTGTGTGAATATAGACTGTATCTCAGTGAGGACAATATTAACCCTTTAGATGTGGGAAATGGGTGTTCTGGTATTTGCAAACAGTGTAGACCCAGATCAGAGGGCTCCCAGAGGAGCCCTCTGATCAGGATCCGCACTTTTTGTCATTCAATATCTTCGCGTAAATTATGCCATTTCGTATTTAATAGGCTAAATCATTAAACAATGATGGACCATGCCATTTTGAAAAGTCAGCTTTCATTGTATTAATAATCTGGATGCTGAGCAAATCTTGTCAAATGAAAATGATTTTTTTCTAGATTTTGAAGCACATTTTGTTCATTCCTTTCAAAGACTTAATATGTGTGTCAAACAGTTTGGATCTTAATCAGACACTAAGTTATTCATCACTAATCCGGATCCAGACTCTTTGCTAAGGTATTCATAGATTCATGCATTGCAAGCTAAAGAATGTTTGACAGTTTAGTCCATTTAAACGCCTTCTGTGAACTGTGTGACATTGATGACAAATGGATTTCAATAAATCAATTATATTGCATGATTGAAGGTTTCTGAACTATTATTCACAGGAACTTTAATTATCACAAAAGTACATTCTAAAACCTTAATTTTCAAAATTTAATTGAGGAACGTTTGGTGCTGAACTCTTCATAGACAAATAGCTTTTGTTGGCAAAATTGTCATCTGCTTATCTATTCTAAAGGTACAGTAAAACCTTTCTATAACGGCCGTTAATTTAAGCAGCCACCTGCCTATAACACAAAATACTTGATGTAATTTAGTGGCCGTTATGGAGAGGTTTTACTGTATGCTTTTTTAAATCTGTTTAACATCCCTCACTTTCCCTCATATAAACAGGTTTTCATACCTTTGCAAACAGAGTAGACCCAAATCAGATGGTTCCTGTAGAAGCTGTCTGATAAAGGTTTGCTCTGTTGCTTATATGAAATAATGTCGTTATAATTCTACAGTTTCTGCCATGGCCAATTATTCCTGTGTTCATACTGTTTTGAGCCTGCAACCAGCTGACAGTTTTGAGCCTGCAACCAGCTGACAGTTTTGAGCCTGCAACCAGCTGACAGTTTTGAGCTTTCAAATGAGACACAAAGTAAGTTTCCGTTTGATATATATCCACACTATTTCTATTTGCAAGGTTATCACAAATGTGCCAATAGTGATAAAAGAGATAAAGGGTCACCTTATCTGCACACTTGTCTTAACCCTTTTCTCCATGAATATTCAGATTATAAACGACATCATGAATATTAACTGAATTAATTTTTATAGAAACACTTTGACCAAAATAATTTTTATCATGACAGAAACTGGTAAATTGTTAGATGCGCTGATTTGGTTCTTTGTTGTTCTTTTTTTGTATATTGGTAATTGTCATATATAATTGTTTTGTCACAGTTTTGCATATTGTTACTCGTGACAATGTTTTACATGCTGATGTAGGACATATATATGATGTGACGTGATATGTTGTTGCTGTCATATAGCCTCTAATGTGAGAGTTTGTCAGTATGTATTGTCACTCATGATAATGATAAAACAAGAGCTGCGTGCGGCGCCAACACTCGTCTGATTTGGTGCTTGTCCAGCATATTAAAAAAAAAGATAACAATAAAGGGCCATAACTCCAAAGTTTTGAAATCAAGAGTTCTGTAGGGGCCTTCCCCTCAATGAGATCTACTAACCTATGAAGTTTCATGTTGATACCTCATATACTTTTCGAGTAATGAGCTACATTAAAGTTTTTGCACGCCGACGACAACGATGACAACGACAACAACAACGACAATGCCTACGACCCAGTGATCACAATAGCTCGACTTTTCTTCGAACAGAGGAGCTAAAAAGAAAAGTTTGCCAAAACTTGCCAACAGCATACAGAACTAAACTTGATATCAATCACTCATGTCAAGTTTCATCCAATTCCAGTCAGAGATCGTGCTGATACTGCATGCACAAGAATGCATAACTGCACTACCTTGTGCAAAAATTGAAAGGACCAAAACTCTGAGAAAAAAAATAGTCTCTGCAAAATCTTCCAAAAGCATCTACAGTTGCTATTTATCTGTCAAGACCAATTTCATCCAATTCAAGCCAGAGGTCTTAAAGATATTGCATGCACAAAAATGTGTCTACAGCCAGACATATGGATGGGCAGATAGATGGATGGACACATTAATAAAGTATGCTCCCCTTAAACACATTCTTTCAAGATAAAACAATGACTGAGTGTTGATGATAATGTCATTCTTCTTGTACCTTTTTGTCCATAATGAACCAATAATCAGACAGACAAACTTGGGCAAATAATGCAGACCATGGCCAAACGACTCCTGAAGAAGCCATTTGATCATGGGTCTACCCTATTTTCTACTACAATGTATGTCAATCTAAAGTTAACCCATTCCCTCATATTGACACCTCTGTAAAGATCACTTTTTGAAACCATTGTGATAAATAGAGCATTTGCTCCACAGGAGCAAATGCTCTATTTATCACAATGGTTTCAAAACTACACAATTCTAAAAGTTTCCTTTGCTCTAGTTAATGCTTCTTTTTGGTAGATTTATTCAAAGAGGTTGGATCTAAAAAAATAGATTATGAGGTTATGGGTTAAAAAAGTAGTGCCAAATTGACGAACTGGTGGAGAGAGGAGATTGGGTGTGTGAATATGTAGGGTAGTTAGGTAGTCCGAATACTTAAGGTAATTAGGCTACACCAGAGGAGTACAATAATTCAACAATGTAATGCCTACCTTCACTTTTCGAGGTTTACCGAGGTCCACTCTTGGTGTATTGATAATTATTCTGTTTCCAAGTATAAACTTTCTATTTTTCTCTAACAGTTCTGCAATATCACTCATCTTGTTCAGTTGTTTTTGTTGTTATTAGCTCTGATCAAGCTTAACCCATTAAATGTGGGAAACAAATGCACTTACATTTGCAAACAATGTAGACCCATACATTTGCAAACAGTGTAGACCCAGATCAGAGGACTCCTTGATGAGCCCTTTGATCAGGGTCTGCACTGTTTATCATACAGAATTCCTCTAGCAAATTACATCATTTCACACTGAATGGACTGTACCATTAAGCAATGACGGACCATTCCACTTCAAAAATTCGGCATTCAAAGGGTTAAGTACAAAGCTATTTTGATACACAGAAAACATTTAATATTTCTCCAAATGTTCAAAATCTACTGCTCCTCATTAATTATTGACACAAACATGTATATAACTGAAACTGGTATTTTACTCGCACTTTGTAGTCAAATAATTATTATAATAGAAATTTTGGCAGTAATTAGCTACAACCAACCCGTTACTCTATGATTATTCATAGCAGACTCAACCCATATGAATATTGATTAGCTATATAAAACAAGTGAATACATAGCTATGCCAAATAGTATAGAATCTGTATCCATGCTTATAAAAAAGTCTGAGTTCATTCTCAAGTTTTTGATTGGTCAGATTTGAGAATCTGACCAATCAAAAGCTTGAGAACAAACTAAAAAGCTTTATAAGCATGGACCCAGATCTAAGATATTCTATAAGCAAACAGCAGACCCCGATCAACGACTCTTACAGGAGCCGTCTTATTTGGGTCTATCCTGTTTGCAAAGGTGTCAAAAGGTATCTCTATGGAATAAAGGGTTAATGCAGTCATCCATGATTGAAATCGTAAACATAAACAAAGTATATGTATGTCATGAGTCATGAGTATGTCATTTAACCCTTTACTCCATGAATACTCATGTAAGAAATAATTACATCATGAATATTCATCAGATCATTTGTTAAAAAAGCACATGGACATAGGAATTGTTTGCCATGACAGAAACTGTAGAATCATATCTATATTATATCATAAGGAAACAGAGTAAACCCTGATCAGGAGCCATCTGATCTGGGTCTACTCTGTTTGCAAAGGTGTAGAAAGGCGTATTTATGAAGTAAAGGGTTAACAAAAGCATGAATTTCATACACAATTTTTAGCATCCGATAAATCCAATTTTGTTTACATTTTTTAGCCCATATTATGAAATTATTCCTAGTGTTATTAATAAATATTCCCAGGCTGGTATGATGCAAATTATATACATCTTAGTAAAAACGTAACAAAATATAACAAATTATTACAAATGTTATTCCATTCACAATAGTGTCTTAATTTCAACTGTTACATGTACACTGATGTATAGTTTTGTAAAAATGTAGAAAAACATGGTCATGATATCAGAAGTGTTTCAGTTCAGATGGGCGCAAATAAACTCAACCATTTGAACGCCCAATTTCCAAATTGGAACGATACATCATAGTTTAAAGACAGATTCCATTCAGCATGAAACGATGTAATTTGTGAGGGGATATCGACTAGCAAACAGTGCAGATCCTGATCAGAGGGCTCCTCTAGGAGCCCTCTGATCTGGATCTACACTGTTTGCAAATATCAGTACACAATTTACCGCATTCAAAGGGTTAACAAGCCAAGAGCCATGGCTGAAGACAGTAGTTTGGTTTGTTGATATTTCTGATTGTAGTCACAAATTACGGCTTGGACATGTTTATGGCAGTTTGTTCAGCGTTGAAGAGGCCTGATATACTCATCAAGAGATATATATACAACACTTACCTTACATACTGTAAACTACAAGTATCTCATTCTTATACTCTTAACCATTTCCCTAGTGAATATTTAACCCTTTACTCTATAATTATTCATGTAAGAAATACAGTCATGTAATGACAACATCAATATTAATTAGATCAATTATTGTTATAATAGCACATGGACACAGGAATTTTTTGCCATGGCAGAAACTATAGAATCATATCTATATACATGTAATATCATAAGCAAGCAGAGCAGAGCAGATCAGAGTCTATTCTGTTTGCAAAGGTGTAGAAAGGTGTACATACTATTTATGGAGTAAATGGTTCAATAAGAAAAGATAACATCATGACTATTTATTAGCTGAATCTTTTATAATGGTGTATGAATATATGATTTCCTGGCCATGACAATTCTGTAGAATCAGATCAATTGTAACAGGTACTAAGGAAAGAGCATTTAAGTGTTCTGCATGGATAGCTGTCGGTAGAGCACTCCGCCTGTAAGCGAGGTGTCCAGGGTTTGAGCCCCAGTATGGCTGCATGTTTTTCACCAGTCCTGTTATACTATTTCATTCCATAAGCACACAGATCTTTATTACATTCCTACAGGAGCCATCTGATCTTGGTCTTCTCTATAGCTGCTTATGGAATGATATAGATCTGATTTTACTGTTTCTGCTTTGTTCATATGCAATTATAAAAATTCATCTAATTAAATATTCATGATTTCATTATTTCTTATATGAATATTCAGAGTAACAGGTAAACCCTTTCCTCCATAAATATGCCTTTCTACGCCTCTGTAAAAGTCACTTTATGAAACCATTGTGATAAAAAGAGCATTTGCTTATATAGGAGCAAATGCTCTATCTATCACAATGGTTTCAAACAACAAGATTCTAAACTTTTCCTTTTCTCTAGTAAATGCTCCTTTTCGGTAGATTCATTCAAAGAGGTTGTGTCTAAAAAGTATAGCCTATGGAGGAAATGGTTAACCCTTTCCCTCATATAAACGTGTTTTCACGCAGTTGCAAACAGAGTATACCCAGATCAGACGGTTCCTAGAAGAGTCATCTGATCAGGGTCTGCTCTGTTTGCTAACAGAATTTGAAAGATCTGTTTCTTTGCTTTCTAAATTGTCTACAATGGTCCACCTTTCATATTTATTTATAACTATTTTGTTAATGGATATTCAGTAGGTATTGAAATTTGGGCTAAATATAGAACCGGGAAAGGGTTAAGAGAAGTATAAAATCATCCTGCATGTTGAAAAAATAGTTTTACATTTGACAGGTTGGAATAACCAGTTTTTAAATATCCCTAATTTAATTACCCTAAGTATTCAGATAGACAAACTAAAGCAAATAGTGCAGACCAAGATCAAACTGATCAGGATCTACGCTATTTGCTACTAAGTCAGTCTAATCTAAAGTTGTTAAAATGGAGCCAAATTTAGTTATGCAGTTTTATAAACTAGTAGAGATGGGAGATTGCATGTCCAAATACTATAAGGTATCACATTTTCTTTGATGTTACCTTCATATCTGATACTTAAGTGCACAGCTGATAACTAAGGGGGGGGGAGAAACTTTTAAAAGGACTCGACCATTATAAAAATTCAACTAATAAATATTCATGATGTCATTATTTGTGAAACACTATGCTCCTGATATGACATTTGACCTTGATGTATGACCTTGACCTTAATAAGTCACCCCTAAAATTGTTCGCCTCCATAAGTTGCACATGCATGCCAAGTTTTAAGTAAGTATGTGCAATGGCAACAAAGTTATTGCCAACGTTAAAGTTGGGGACAAACCAACCAACAGACAGACAGAGCGAAAACAATTACCTGCCCTCCCCCTTGATTGGGCGGGGAGGGGTTGCATAAAAAAGCCTGCATCTCTTCCAAATGCTGACAGACCTGTAACAAATATCTAACATGAACCCTTTTGCTTTATATTCCTGCCTTTAGTTTTGCCTTTGAAAACAGGTCTGAACTAGAATTATCACTGAAAGTGATGGAATACCCCCACACGGCAGCCTTGATTTCACATCAAAATACCCATGTTTCAAACCAAAATTACAAAAAAAGTCAACAGACCGGCCGACCGAACAACATATATACCCCCCCCCCCCAAACTTTGTGGGGATATAATCAGATCAGACTGTGAGAGACAGCCCCCTATAGGAGCGGTCTGATCAGGGTCTGTTCTGTTTGCTAATACATGTATATTTCATATAATTTCTTTTGTTTGTCATGAAAATATTTTTCTTATCTGATATTTTAATACAGTCTGTCTACAATTTGTTTTTAAACATCATAAATAACCACTGCAGTACATGTAGTACTTGTCTTGACGATTTTATGAAGATTTCCCTGACCATCGCATTAATTTTGTGAATCAATAATAATGGTTAACCCATTACCGCATAGGCTATTTTTAGATCCAACCTCTTTCATTAAATCTACCAAAAAGGAGCATTTACTAGAGAAAAGGAATTTTCCAGAATTGTGAGGTTTTGAAACCATTGTGATAAATAGAGCATTTGCTCCTGTGGAGCAAATGCTCTATTTATCACAATGGTTTCACAAAGTGACTTTTAGAGAAGCGTCAAAAGGCGTCTATATGCGGGAATGGGTTAATATCGCCACTATTAATTTCTTGTTCTAGAACATAATATTTTTGTGATATCATAGACAGCCATTCAGAACACCTTGAGTAGCATTCTACCTTGAGTAGCCAATTGGAATACTGCAGAGTAGCAAAAACCTATTTTTTAAAATCAAACGTTCGCAGTTGTAAGAGCTATAGATTATCTGTAAGTCATTACCACATACAATGTACAAAAAATGTACTAATACTTTTCAATAACCCTTTCCTTGTTCAATATTTATGTAAGAAATTTATTAGCTGATATTTTTATAATGGCATATGTATACAGGCTGTTTTGGCATTGGTAGAAACCAAAGAGTCAGATCTATTATAATTTCATAAACACACAGCGCAGACCTTGATCGGATGGCTCCTATAGGAGTTGTCTGATCAGTGTCTGCTGTGTTTGCTTATAGTATGATATAGATAAGATTCTACAGTTTCTGCCACGGCCAAACATTCCTGTGTCTATGTGCTATTACATGTATAACAATTAATCTAATGAATATTCATGGTTTAAATTTTTTTTACATAAATATTCATGGAGTAAATGTTTAACCCTTTCCACCATAAATATGCCTTTCTACACTCCTGTAATGGTCACTTTTTGAAACCATTGTGATAAATAGAGCATTAATTGCTCCTTAGGAGCAAATGCTCTATTTATCACAAGGAGCAATTAATGCTCTATTTATCACAATGGTTTCAAAACCACAAATTTTAAAATGTTCCTTTTCTCTAATTAATGCTCCTTTTCAGTAGATGTATTCAAAGAAGTAGGATCTAAAAATAGCCTATGGAGGAATGGGTTAAACTGAAATGAAAAGACATGGAGAAACACTTCAAGCCATGAACAAAGAGATTATACTGTAGCAAGTATGGCATGTATCGGGGAAAGGAAGAGAAAAACAAATTTTCTCAGTTTTACAAATGTTGTTATAAATATACCCCTGGTGACAGTGAAGTACACTTGAAATCACTGCAACAACTACCTGTACTTGAAATCTCTCTGACAGTCACATTGATATGGGTTTTCCTCTGTGATATACAACAAGGGAGCGTGAACTTAGCTGAGATAAACTTGTACACTTCACCAAATAGACCACTGAAATACCTTGGTACCCTGTGGTAGACAGCCCTGAGTAACAACACCAAGTGAAAGCTGTTTTCCCAAAACATGAAACACAAGGCATTCTCAGATCACAGACTCAGAACTATTCTGACAGAAGCTCTGGGAACCAAGCAAATACAGTAAAACCCCTCTAAACCAGACGTTAAATTTAGTATAAATATTGGTCATGGAGACAGGTGGCATCTTAATGCAGGTCGAAAGTCATGCAGAAAGCTTCTCTAGGAGTTTTCTACATGACTTTCATGCTTAATTAAGCAGTCACCTAAAAGTATCTAAATTCTTCTCTACTAGAATTCCAGTTTATAGAGGGGTTTTACTGTATATTTGAGACAATTTTTCAATCTACTAGTAGAAATCGTATTTCAGAATACGTCTAGGTTCTTCAGAATGGTACTTATAATAGGAACATGTCTATAAGAAAACATATTTGATACTATTCTTCAGTTTATTAACTTTTTACTCCATGAATATTCATGACAGAAATAATGATATGATTGTTATATTAATATGTATAATACAGTTCAACTTCGATATCTCGAACTCGGATAACTCGAAATATTGGATAACTCGACCTAAAAGTTCAGTCCTTCCAAAACTTACAATACAGAATTGCTCTAAAATGTATAACTACGCATATCTAGAAACATGCATGACAGCTGAATGCAGATCTAAAGTAATGCTGAAAGCTCCTAAAGGAGCTTTCAGAATTACTTTAGACCTGCATTCAGCTGTGAACTTAAGAAATTGTCCTGGTCAGAAAATGGATAACTCAAACTTCTGTTATCTTGAACTAATTTGTACAGTCCCTTGAAGTTTGAGATATCGAAGTTCAACTGTATATGTATAGTATAAACATAAAACCAATTAACTCTAATAAAACCATACTTGTACCAATGAAATAAAAGCTTTTTTCTAATTAAACCTTTTACTCCATTGAATAATGCATTGATACACCTTTTAAGTTTTAATGCCTTCAACACACACAGAGTAGACCCAAATCAGACAGCCCCTGTAGCTGCCATCTCAGCTGTCTTATAAATATGAAGCTAATAAGTATTCATAATTTCATACATACATTATTTCTTACATGAACAGCAATTGAGTAAAGAGTTCACCCTTTCCTCCATAAATATCCCTCGAATTTCTATGCCTCTGTAATAGTCATTTCTTGAAACCATTGTGATAAATATCTGTAGCATTTGATCCACATAGTGGAGGGAAAAGTTTAGGGGTCTCAAAACTAAAATATTGCATAAATCCTAAACCAAGGGTTTTATAAAAAAAATTGTGACACTGTTCCCTAGACGTGCTAATGATTTACATATTGGCCAATTGCAATAACTTTAGTGCAAAACATGACTTTGTAATCGCTGTTCCAAAAAATTCAAACTGGCACATTAAAATAGATTTTAGATATCGTTATTGATAGGATTGTTGATGTTTCTGAAAAATAATCAAATAAATTAATGTAACTTATCATCTTGGTTTAGAAAAAATGAATTTTAGTAGACTGTAGTATTAAACACGACCTTATGATGGGACATGCTGAACCTATCTAGGTACCATAAGCAACCTTCTGTATACAAAATACAAGGAATCTCTTTTAAAAAATGTAATGCCCCTAGGTGCATTTATTAGAGATAATATGGCACCATGTTTTTCAAATGTTTTCAAATACATGTAGTATTTACTGTCATACTTCAAATGGATAAAGTTTATACATTGAAACATAACACAAAAACTTTATCTGATTAATGTCTTAAGTGAAGAGAAATGTTTACAAATATTTCATGAAACACTTTCAAAGGTTTATATTTCTATAACTCTCAAGCACACAAACACAAACTGAGGCTATTATTCAGGGATCATAACTCATAGACAGCATGATTGTTTCTTCACAAAAGTCTGCTAGAATTACCTCCCTTCATGCACTGGAAGCAAAATTACTGTGTGCTACAGGGTTACAGTTTCATTGGTAGTTCTTATCTTAACCCTTTACTCCATGAATATTCATGGAATAAATAAAGTAGTCATCAATATTAATTAGATTAATTGTTATAAGAGAATTTAACACAGACACAGGAACTTTTGGCCATGGCAAAAACTGTAGAATCATGTCTATATTATTTCATAAGCAGACAGACCAGAGTCACCAGACCCTGATCAGACGGCTACTACAGTAGCTGTCTGATCAGGGTCTTCTCTGTTTGCAATTGCGTAGAAAGGTGTATTTATGGAGTAATGGGTTAACCCTTTACTCCATGAATATTCATGTAAGAAATAATGACAACATGAATATTAATTAGATTAATTGTTATAACAGAGCATGAACACAGGAGTTTTGGGCTATCGCAGAAACTGTAGAATCATATCTATATTATATCATAACAGCAAACAGAGCAGACCCTAACCAGACACCTCCTACAGGAACTGTCTGATCTGGGTCTACTCAGTTTGCAAAGGTGTAGAACGGCATATTTATGGAGTAAAGGGTTAAAGAAATGTCATCAGCTAAATAGTTCATGTTTTTTTCACTTCCATTTCTTTTTAAACTTACAATTTCAAAATTTAGATGTTTGGATCCTGATGAGTTATTCAATGTCTCACTTTTCATACACATGTAGTCTATTATGAAATCAATTAACCCTTATTACTCTTTAAAAGCGCCTTTTGTCGCCTTTGCAAATAGAGTAGACCGAGATCATACAGCTCCAATAGCCCTTTCCTCCATAAATACGCCTTTCTATGCCTCTGTAATAAACACTTCTTGAAACCATTGTGATAAATAGAGCATTTGCTCCTATAGCAGCAAAATTTATGCTCTATTTATCACAATGGTTTCAAACTACATGTACAAAATTCTAAAATTTACTTTTTTCTAGTAAATGCTCCTTTTGGGTAGATTCATTCAAAGAGGTTGAGTCTAAAAATAGCCTATGGAGGAAAGGGTTAAGAGCCATCTGATCAGGGTCTGCTCTGTTTCCTTATGGAATTTCACATATAGGTACACATCTATGAAATGTTTCAAAGAAATACACCTGATAAATATTCATGTAAGAAATAATGACATCGTAAATATTATTTGATCAATATGAACACAGGAATTTTTCACCATCACCAGGCAAACACTGTAGAATCAGATACCGGTATTATTGCATAAGCAACAGAGCAGACCCTGATCAGACCTGTAGGGTCAACTCTGTTTACAGACATAATAAAAGGTGTATGCCTGAGGTAAAGGGTTAACAAAGTCCGTTCTAAATATACATATCTCCTGCATGGCGAGGATTCATAATCACCTAAGTGGCAATATTTGCAGCCTTGTCTCTCTTGTTAAAAGTTTTATCGATATGATAAACAAATATTGATATTGGCTGTTTGTTCAAGACTTACATACCTAACTATAACCTAGGAATGCCCTGACCTCTGTGCGGACACTGTTGATATTGCCGTATTGAATCTATAACTAATCATTAAGTAAACATTTGTGTCTAATAAAATTCTCATACAAAGGGGTCAACATTTCACACATGGTGCAACTATTTCATTTGATCATATTTCATGATAATTTAACCCTTTCCTCTATAGGCTATTTTTAGACCCAACCTCTTTGAACGAATCTACCCAAAAGGAGCATTTACTAGAGAAAAGTAAAATTTTAGAATTTTGTACATGTAGATTGAAACCATTGTGATAAATCGAGCATTTGCTCCTATAGGAGCAAATTCTCTATTTGTCACAATGGTTTCAAGAAGTTGTTATTACAGAGGCGTAGAAAGGTGTATTTATGGAGGAATGGGTTAAACCTGTGAACAATGTAAACACATATTTTTGAGGCCATTACACTAAAAATTGAAATATATAGAAAACAAATAAAAGCCTAAATGTTGAAGACTTTTTCTATTTACCCTTACCCTCAAATAAATGCTATTTCACACAAATATTGCATTTATGTTCTAGGACCTGAACAACTCATTCCCTTATAAGCTATCTTAAGACCCAACCTCTATGAACACACCTACTGAAAAGGAGGATTTACTAGAAAAAACAAGATGTGTTTGTGAAACACTATGCCCCCTCAATATGATATTTGACCCTGAAGGATGACCTTGATCTTGACATGTCACTCCTCTACCTGTGCAGCTTCATGGGGTACACATGCATACCAAATATCAAGTCTGTATCTCTAATGGTTCAAAAGTTATGGCCTATGTTAAAAGTTGGTGACCTTTGACCATGAAGTATGACCTTGACCTTGACATGTCACCCCTCAAACTGTGTGGCTTCATGGGATACACATGCATACCAGTACCAAGGCTGTATATCTACTGGTTCAAACGTTATGGCCAATGTTAATGACCTTTGACCTTCAAAGATGACCTTGACCTTGACATGTCACCCCTGAAACTATGCAGCCAAATGAGAAACACATATATACAAACTATCAAGTCTGTATCTCTACTGATTCAAAAGTTATGGCCAATGTTAAAGTATGTGACCTTTGACCCTGAAAGATGACCTTGACCTTGACATGCCACCCCACAAAATGTGCAGCTTCGTGAGATACACATGCATACCAAATATCAAGACTATATCTCTATTGGTTCAAAAGTTATGGCCAATTTGAAGTTGGTGACCTTTGACCCTGAAGGATGACCTTGACATGTCACCCCTCAAACTGTGCAGCTTCATGAGATACACAAGTATGCCAAATATCAAGTCTCTATCTGTACTGGTTCAAAAGTTATGGCCAATGTTAAAGTCTGTGATTTGACCCATATGTTTGACCTCTGACCTTGAAGGATGACCTTGACCTTGACATATTACCCCTCACAATGTGCGGCTTTATGAGATACATATGCATGCCAATTATCAAGTTTCTATCTGTACTGATTCAAAAGTTATGACCAATATTAAAGTTACAGACAAAGAAACAGACAAGTTGACCTTTGACCCTGAAGGATGACCTTGACCTTGACATGTCACCCATCAAAACGTAAAGCTTCATGAGATACACAAGCATGCCAAATATCAAGTCTCTATCTGTACTGGTCCAAAAGTTATGGCTAATGTTAAAGTCGGTGATTTGACCAATATATTTGACCTCTGACCTTGAAGGATGACCTTGACCTTAACATATTACCCCTCAAAATGTGCGGCTTCATGAGATACATATGCATGCCAAATATCAAATCTCCATCTGTACCGAGTCAAAAGTTATGATCAATGTTAAAGTTGTGTTAAAGTTACAGCCTAAAAACAGATAATTTGACCTTTGACCCTGAAGGATGACCTTGACCTTGACATGTCACCCTCAAAATGTGCAGCTTCATGAGATACACAAGCATGCCAAATATCAAGTCTCTATCTCTACTGGTCCAAAAGTTATGGCCAATGTTAAAGTCAGTGATTTGACCCATATATTTGACCTCTGACCTTGAAGGATGACCTTGACCTTGACATGTCACCCCTCAAAATGTGCGGCTCTATGAGATACATATGCATACCAAATATCAAGTCTCTATCTGTACTGGCTCAAAAGTTATGACCAATGTTAAAGTTGCTGACAAACAAACAGACAAACAGACAAACAGACAAACAGACAAACAGACAAACAGACAAACAAACAAACAAACAAACAGACAGGGCAAAAACAATATGCCCCCCAGATTTGATCTGGGGGGCATAAAAAGATATTTTTTTCTGAATTGTGAAGTTATGAAGCTATTGTGATAAATATTATTCATCACAATGGTTTCAAAAGGTGACTTTTACAGAGGTGTCAAAGGCATCAATATTATGAAATGGGATAATAGCAACATCCAACAAACATGGATTATAATGCTTTTCTGTTTGGGAAATATTTACTAAGTTTTTAAGTGTCACAACTTTGTTAACTATGAATGCAAGATAAAGAGATGACCCTGCGTTACAAAGTTGCTCTTGGTATAGAACTATGTGCATGATGCTTGATATACAGTAAAAAACCCTCTAATGTGACCACTTAATGAATCGACATGGGTGTCTTTATAAGCACATGGTTGCTTAACGCAGGGTAAAAGTAATGCAGAATGCTCCTCTAGGAGCTTTCTGCATTACTTTTGTCCTGCACTAAGCTACCACCTGCATCTAGCACCCAAAATTATACCTCTTTTAGGTGGTCGCATTGAGCAGGGTTTTACTGTAGTGAATTATGTTGAAGCCATGACCAAGACAAGCTGTTGCACAACACTTACAGAGAGTGACAATACCTCAGCTGCTCTTTTCTGCAAAAAAGTAACAATGTTCAAATATTAGTAAAGTCTGTAAAAATATCAAATACAGGTATAAAAAGAAAAGACCATACATTAATCAGTGTAAACAACAAATTCACTCCAGTTACATAGCCCCCATTCAATAACTATAAACAAACAATCCCAATTTCATAATTTTCAAAAATCTTCTACGTTTCAAATGTAGTACAGTGAAACCTGTAAGGGTCTATACATATTACTTTGAGATAATGAGAGTTCAAGTCAGTCTGTTTCTTACTTGGAAACTTTCTCAATGGGACAGCTTAACCCATTACCTCATAGACTATTTTTAGATACAACCTCTGTGAATGAATCTACCGAAAAGGAGCATTAACTAGAGAAAAGGAAACTTTTAGAATTTTGTAGTTTGAAACCATTGTGATAAATAGAGCATAAAATTTTGCTCCTATAGGAGCAAATGCTCTATTTATCACAATGGTTTCACAAAGTGACTTTTACAGAGGGAATGGGTTAATGCAGGTCAAAAGTAATGCTAAAAACTCCTGTATGAGCTTTCATCATTACTTGCAATCTGCATTAAGATGTTGCATGTCTTTATAGATATGTACAGTGATAAACTTCAGAACAATTCTGTATATTACAAATTTTGAAAGGGACCACATTTTCACTTCGAGTTATCTCAAAGTTCGAGTTATCCAAGTTTGAGATATTGAGGTTCCACTGTATTATCCCTTTACCTAATGAATATTCATGTAAGAAATAATGACATCATACTCTGATTGAAAAGGTGTAAAAAGACACCAGTGTCAGGGATAGTCTGAATTGTATCTTTGTTCTACAGTGCTTGTTTTGCAGGAAGGCTCGAAAGAAATCAAAATATTAAAAAGTTCTTTAAAAACTTAACTTCATGAATATTCATATTATAAGTAATGACAGCATGAATGTTAATAAGATTTTTATTATTGCACATGAGCATAGGGAAGTTTGGCCATGGCAGAAACTGTAGAATCAGATCTATGTTTTTCCAATAGCTAACAGAACAGATCTTGATCGGACGGCTCCTGCAGTAGCCATCTGATCTGAATCTACTCTGTTTGCAAAGGCATAATATGTGTAAAATGTGCACATATGGAATAAAGTGATAACACATATTGCTGCACTTGTGTCCTTTGTCAAGGAAATGATATTCAAGTAAAATTCAATTGTCGTAACTCCGGCGTCGTTGTCATTGTCGTTGTCGTCATCGTTGTCGTCATCGTCGTCGTCCGAAATCTTAACATTGACCATAACTTCTTCAATTTTTCATTTACAACCTTCATTTTTGGCATGCATGTTTATCTTGACAATGACGACAGACGAGCGTTTGCACCCGCTTGCGGTGCTCTTGTTACTGTTTCAATTAACAAGAGGGCCAAGATGATCCTATATCACTCGCCTGAGTACCATCAGTCCAGATAATAATAAAATGAACCCTTTCCTTCAAACAGATGCCTTTTCACATGTTTGCAAACAGAGTAGATCCACAGACGGCTTCTAAAGGATCCGTCTGACCAGGGTCTGCTCCGTTTGCTGAAAGTATAATATAGATCTGATTCTATATTTTCTGTCTGAGCCAAAACATCCTGTGTACATATGCTATCGTAGAAATTCAGCTTTTAAATATTCATGATGTCATTATTCCGTACATAAATATCAAACAGGGAAAGGGTTAATGACAAAACTAAAGTCTTATCATGGTACATGTATTCTCTTTCGGTTATGTGTAAGTAAATCATCACTATCCATATTCTGTTTTAACCTTTTCCCTGTTGAATATTCATGTAAGAAATATAATGACATCATGAATATTTATGGGCTTAACTTTTATAATGACATATGTACACAGGTGATGTTGGTATTGGAAGAAACTGCAGAATCAGATCAATAAAAATAATTTCATGAGCAAACAGAGCAGACCCTGATCAGATGGCACCTGCAGGAGCTGTCTGATCTGTGTCAACTCTATTTGCAAAAACATAAAAAAGCATTTGTATAAGGGATAGGGTTAATACAATTTGCACCAGCAAAATAAATGAGGTTGCTACAATATTATCATACACACAATAACACATTTGCAAACATGATAAGGATCAATGAAACATAATGGCACTAGAATGACCCTCCCCCTAACCCCACCCTTTATCACATCCCACTACCACCACCACCATCCTCCATACACACACACACCCACAGCTAATAATGCATAAACCATTTAGACAATGGACTAAAACCATTTACATGTATATATCATTTTTCTTATAGTGTCTGTGTAGGACCCCTATGGTTCATTCCTGTTAAGTTTGAACAAAATCTTTCCTGCATTTATATCTAGTTCCTGTGAAAAAGTTATGCAATTAATTCAAATTACAATGTATTTATTTAACCTTGAAAGAAGACTATTTTAAAAACATTTCTGTGAAATTTGATCAAAATCCATCAGTGGTTTTGGAGAAATCATATGTACTGGTAATTTCCATTATGTACATGTTTGAAATATAACCCAGCTCATTAGCTGCCATGTTTTTGACAAACAGAATAATTAGAACAATCATTGTAGAGGATCACTAAACAATGTCGCACACCAAATATTCAAAGCCCGTAGTCATATGATTTTGCAAAACAAGATTTTCACATGAATCCGGTTTCAAATTTGTTTTTGACTCAAGTGATCTACTTTAGATTGGAACCATTTATCCCTTTACTTCTTAAATATTCACGCAAGAAAAAATGACATTATGAATATTCATTAGCTAACATTTCATAACGATATAATGGTCACAGGTTTTTTTGGCCACTGGTAGAAAGTGTTTCTATCTATCAGATCTATGTTATTACATAAGCAAACAGAGCAGACCCTGATCAGGGTCTACTCTGTTTGCAAAGGCATTAACATTTCTATTTATAGTTTGACAGAGATTCATCTACTGATCATTTCTGTGAAGAATGGTCAAAGTACATTCAGTTGTTTAGTAAGAAATGTTAACCCTTCGCTTGCTATTCACGTCAATATACGTACCTGTAAATAGTGAAGACCCAGATGAAACAGCTCCTGCAGGAGCTGTCTCATCAGGGTCTGCACTATTTACAAGTTGATTGTACAACCAGTGCACTCCACAGCAGTGATTGCACAGCGAAATACTTGTACACGGTGCAGATATATGTAATTATACAACAGGACATGGGTAAAGAATGAGAAATGTATTTTAAAATTCAGCAAGAGAAGGGTTAATCAAGGAATCCTTGATGATGCACAATGAACAATGCACACAGGGCAATGACTGCTTAGCTCAACTTTGGTACTTTGTGCCTGGTGAGCGGTAAATAGATGTTACTTAGCTGATATAATAAAAAATCATTTCCTCGACAAAGAATATTCAAAAATTGAATGTATCATAAATTGTTCAAATATTTCAGTTTCAAAAGAACAACCCTTCCTTTAAAACAAGTAGAACAAAGCTACAATTTAACTGTGACAATTACTGTACAATTATGTACTTGTGTACACTTTTAATGTGGAACATGCATGCTCTGTCATTTGCAAACAGTGTAAATCCAGATCAGGGGGCTCTTTACAGAAGCCCTCTAATCAGTGTCTGTGCTGTTTGTCTTTCAAAATGCTCTAGCAAGTTTAAGCCTTTCTTACAGAGTGAACTCTGTAGTTAAACACTGATGGGCTATTCCACTCAGAAAATTCAGGGTTGAAGGGATAAGCACAAAAACGTTTAACATTGCTGTCAAATTGAGTTTACTATATATGTGTATTTTGTTTAGTACCAATAAAGAGGAAATTGATTTTTATAGTATACTGTATATGTGCATTTTGTTTAGTAACAATAAAAAGGAAATGGATTTTTTTTTTATATCTGTTAGTGCAATCAAATGGTAATCAATGAATTGACAGAGAAACATGGAACATGGTAAACATAAAACATGAAATTGGCCAGCTATACAGTAAAACCACTCTAAACCAGAAATCTAGAAGAGTAGAATTTAGATACTTTTGAGCACGAGCCTGCTTAATGCAGGGTGAAAGTCTTGCTGAAAGCTCCTCTAGGAGCTTTCTACATGACCTCCACCCTGCATTACGCTGGGCCACCTATCTCCAAGACCACTATTTATACTGAAATTTAATATCTGGTGTAGAGGGGTTTTACTGGACAATACAAGAGAACTACTTTAACGCATTCCCTCATATTGACGCCTTTTGACGCCTCTGAATAAGTAACTTTTTGAAACCATTGTGATAAATAGAGCATTTGCTCCATAGGAGCAAATGCTCTATTTATCACAATGGTTTCAGAACTACATAATTCTAAACATTTCCTTTTCTCTAGTTCCTTTTTGGTAGATCTATAATTCCAGAGGCTGGATCTTAAAATAGCCCATGAGGCAATGGGTTAAGAGAGTTACTTGATACATTAACAATTTGAATATGGGATATAGGTGCTGACATTTGCAAACAGTGTAGACACAGATCAGACAGCTCCTAGAGGAGCCCTCTGATCCAAGTCTGCACTGACTCATGTCATTTAAAATCCTTTTGCAAATTATACCATTTCAAGATGAAAATGAACTCTTCGTACTTGGTGGACTTTATTGTTTACTGAATGATTGACCATTCCACTTTGAATATTCAGCATTCAATTACAACAGAATCAATAATAATGAAAATAATGATAATAATAATAAAATAGTAATAATAATAAAACAATAATAATAATAATTATAATAACAATAATAATGATAATAATAAGTGCAGACCCTGATCCCATGACTCCTCTAGGGGCCATATGATATAGATCTACACTGTACAAATGCTAATAGCCATTGGGGTTACCAAATCTTGCATGCATGTGAGTCTCGAAATATCATACTGTTGATGATTATAAATTATCTTATCCATATGAAAGTTGGTAATATATAATCGGTTATATAAAGATTAACCCTTTCAATATTGAATATTCATGTAAGAAATAATGACCTCATTAATATTGTTTAGCTAGTTTTTCATGATGCATTCAGGATCATTTTGGTATTGGTAGAAACTGTAGAGTCAGGTCTAGTATAATTTCATAAGCAAACAGAGCCGACCATGATCAGACAGCCCCTATAGGACCCGTTTGATCTGAGTCTACTTTGTTTGCAAAGGTGTGAAAAAGCATCTATATGAGGGAAAGGGTTAATCTGCAATAGGTGTCAAGGTTCAAACTCATTCTGTACTAGTTCAACATTGTTCCTGTCACCATAGTAACAACAGTCAACATGCACTAACCCGTAGCAACACACACAATACAGTTACCTGCTTTGAATGGTTGGAACTTTTTTTAGCAGATGAATCAGCACCCTGTCAGTAAAAATGTACATGATACAGTGATACAATATATACCATTATAGCTATAATCGGTCTTGATTTAACATAAATCATATAATATGATAGACACTAATTTAGTAAGTCTCCTTAACTCTAAATTCGCTCATGTATATTAAGTAAGAAATATTGACATCATGAATATTAATAAGCTGAGCTTTTATAACAGCATAATCACCAGCAGAATTTTTCCGCTTTTGCAGAATCTGTACAATCAATCATATCTAGTTATCTACCCATATATTGTTTTATAGGGCAAACAAAGCAGACCCTGATCAAATGGCTCCTATAGGAGCCATGCCGTCTGATCTTGGTCTACTCTGTTTGCAAAAGCATGAAAAGATATTTATGATTTATATGAAAGAAAGGGTTAATCTTTTCCACATGGAGATGCATTTAACCCATTACCTCATAGGCTATTTTTAGATCCAGCCACATTGAATAAATCTACCGAAAAAGGAGCATTAACTAGAGAAAAGGACAATTTTAGAATTCTGTAGTTTGAAACCATTGTGATAAATAGAGCATTTGCTCTTATAGGAACAAATGCTCTATTTATCACAATGGTTTCAACAGGTGACCTTTGCAGAGGTGTCAAAAGGTGTCAATATGAGGGAATGGGTTAAACCATTTTGCAAACAGAGTAAACCTCGATCAGACAGCTCCTTTATAAATATATGAGTCAATTTAGAGACAGAATAAACCCAGTCCAAATGACTCCTGTAGAAGCCGTTTGATCAGTGTCTGCTCTGTTTGCCCATGAAATAATATATATCAGTTTTCATTGTTTCTACCCTGGTAAAAACTTCCTTTGTTTAATGGCCATTATAAAACTTGAGTTAATGAATATTCATGAAGTCATGTATAAAAATCCATGAATTAAAGGATTAACATTTGTACATTTACATTTTATAACATTGAAAATACATGTACTTACATTATCTTTTCAATATGCATGTATAGTAGAACGACTCTTAGCTCTAAATTAGTGGCCATTTAATGAATAGACATGGGTATACTATTATCTTTGAAAGCATGTGGCTCTGAGCTCAGTGTAGAATGAAAGTATGATGCAGAAAGCTCCTACAGTTTTCTGCTTCAGTTTTGCCCTGTACTCAATAAAGCTACAATCTGCCTCTTTGACCTAAAATCTGACCTCGTTTTTTGTGGTCACATCAGAGGGGTTCTACTGTATATGCTTCTGTCACTATGATTGATTGATTTCAAGTCCCTACAATTAAAATCATTTATAACAAGTGATGAGCAATTTTAGTAACAATAGCTTAAAGGTTAGTTGACCTTTATCCTGCCAAACAGGACATAACCATCATTTGCAAACAGTTTGGATCCAGATGAGATGTTGAGTAATTTGGTGTCTCATCAGGATCCAAGCTGTTTGACACTTGGTCAGTATTTTCTAAAAGGCTTGACCGAATCACAAGTAAATAAATCTAGCTTCGTATCAGAGTTAGACCAGTCTTTTTTCAACAGGATAATGATTAAAATTTATTTTATTTGAATTATCCACTTTTTGTACTCGAGCAAGTATTGTTGTACAGCAGAACCTCAGTAACTTTTTCAACAATTGGAGAATCTGTGATAACCTCTATATAATTATACAGTTGAATTTCAAATGACATGTTAACCCTTTCCTCCATGAATACTCATATCAGATATAATGACATCATGAATATTAATTAGAATTATTAGCTATAATAGCACATTGAAACATGTGCTTTTGGCCATGGAAGAAAATGTAGAATCATATCTATACTATATCATAAGCAAACAGAGCAGACCCAGATCAGATGGCTCCTATAGGAGCCGTCTGATCTGGGTCTACCCTGTTTGCAGATGCGTGAAAAAGGGTTTATATGAGGGAAAGGGTTAATCATTACCTCATGTCAGAGATATTAACACCACAAAATTATTATACATAGCAATAAGCTGGTTTTTACAATGGCAAAGACCATTGCCTGCTAGAATCTTACAAAGGTTAATGTTTTCCCATTTCTCCTAAACATACAATCAAAGTATCAGAAAGTTTTTATCATGTTGAGATTCTGATTTACTTAACTTCATATACACATCTTTTCAGGTCTTTGCAAACAGAGTAGACCCTGATCAAACACCTCCTGTAGAAGGTGTCTAATCAAGGTTTGCTTGTCTATACATTGTATGTTACAGATTTAGTTACATGTAATTATATTTACTATAGGAAAGAATTTCCTTGATTTTAAATTTTAATACAATATTTAAACTAATATCCATAATAGATCAAATCCTGCATAGAGATTGAACAGAATACTGACATCAAGAAAAGGATTAATCCCTTATATACTCCATAAATAGGCTTGTCTACGCTTTTCAAACAGAATAGACTCAGATCAGACGGCTCCTGTAGGAGCCATCTGATCAAGAACTGCTCTGTTTGCTTATGACATATGATATAGATTTTGATTCCAGTCTTTGTCAAAGCCAAAAATTACTGTGCTCATGCATGGGCAATTATAGAAATTAATTTAATTAATATTCATAAAGTCACTATTTTGTACATGATTATTCATGTATAAGTAAAGGATCAACAATTCACATGACAGATACATCTTTATACACATTTGCAAACTGAGTAGACACAGATCAGGTGGCCAGTATATGCAGCAGTCATCTGATCAGGGTCTGCTCTGTTTGCGTATGAAATTATATGGATCTGATTCTACAATTTCTGTGTAAAAACCCCTGTGTACATTTACCATTACAAAAATTCAGGAAAGAAATATCAATGATATCATTATTCATCATATGTAAAACTTTTTAAATGTTAAGTAAAAAACAACATTTAACCCATTCCCCCATTGGCTATTTTTAGACCCAACCTCTTTGAATAAATGTACCAAAAAGGAGCATTTACTAGAGAAAAGGAAAAGTTTAGAATTGTGTAGTATTGAAACCATTGTGGTAAGTAGAGCATTTGCTCCTACAGAGCAAATGCTCTATTTATCACAATGGTTTCAAAAAGTGACTTTTACAGAAGCGTAGAAAGGCATATTTATGGAGTAAGAGGTTAAGGTAGGTCAATATTTTACCTTCATGCTTTTCTGTTGTGGTTCAGGCATTTATGACATGTAAAACACACTTAATTGACTGTCAAAAGAATGTGAATAGTATTCACAAATAATATGAAGCGTTTGCTGTAAATGCATACCTCAATGACCCTAGATATTCCAACAAACAAACTTAGGCACAGTGCAGACCCTGATCAAACTGCTCCTGAAAGAGCAGTTTGATCAGGGTCTTCATTATTTGCCACTACGTCAGTCTAATTTAAAGTAATATAATTGAATCAAAGTATATCAGCTTTACAAACTGATGGAGAAGAGAGATTGGGTGTAGGAATACTTAGGGTAATTATAGGGTACTCTGGATAGCACTGGTAATCCATTTTCATGTCACATGATCATCTCATAGAAAAAAAAAAGTAAAAAGATGCTGGAATTATAATGGTCCATCGATTTCAATATAAGTTCTGTGAAATGAATCCATCAGTCCGCAGTAGAATGAAACTATAAGCATTCTCAAACAACAACAAAGGACAAAGACCAAAGACAATGATTGCATTCCATTTTATACTTTAACCAAAAAATCTGACTAGTCTACACAAAAGAACTAGGGAGGTCAGTCTTTCCTTCTTCTTGCTAACATGATTCAAAGTTTGCAAACAGTTTAAATCTAGGTAGATGCCAAGTAACTTGGCCTCTCATTAGATTCAAAACTACTTGCCACTTAATAACAAATAGTCTTAGAAAACTAAGAAATGCTAAAACCCTCTTTAAAAAAAACTCAGCAAAGATGGATTTAAGCAGACAACTTTTTAAACAGCTAAATCTTGGTTAAAATTCAGCATCACCTTTGTAAATAATGGAACTGTAACCTAGATCTACCAGCACTTTTCCAACTTCAAAGACTGGAGATGTCAACTCGCACCAATAAGCTTTCAATAATTAATTGATAATTACCAGTTCCGACATTCCTCTCCATTATATACCTCCTCTCAAACTAGCCGCAAATTTATGACAACCTATGCAAACAGTTTAGATCTAGATGAGCCGCAAACATTATTCATTGTCGCATCAGATTTGTTATGAGAGAAATTAAAAATTTAGTATTGTAACTGACAACAGTTTATGCAGTTGGCAATTATTTAACATGCAAACAGATAAAAATGCATGCATGCATTGCAGTAGCAGTTTCCTTCAAATTAATTTTTAATGACAATTCAGCTCATTCCTTTTAAAAACTTAGTTTAAAAATTCTAATACACATCATACCACAATATCTCTCCACCTACACTGTTTGATTGCAGGACATGCACTGTCATTTGCAAACAGTGCAGACCCAGATCACATTGCTCCTAGGTGAGCCCTCTGATCAGGTCTGCACTGCTTGTCACTGTCAAATCCTCTAACAAGACTCAATACTTAACCCATTCCCTCATTGGCTATATTTAGAACCAACATCTTTGAATAAATCTACCGAAAAGGAGCATTAACTCGAGAAAAGGAAAAAAAATTTTTTTGTAGTTTTGAAACTATTGTGATAAATATCACAATGGTTTCGAAAAGTGACAATTACAGAGATATAGAAAGGCGTATTTATGGAAGAAAGGGTTAAACACTGATGGGCTATTCCACTCTGAAAAGTCGGTGTTGAAAGGTTTAATTCTGTTAATTGTGACCTGATTGACAAGTGCAAACAAATTTGATTGAAGCTAGATGAGACACCGTATAACTTGGCATCATCAGGATCTAAGCTGTTTGAGACATTGCCAATAGTTTTCCAAAAGTTTCAGGATAAGAGGAAACCAAAAACTGCACTAGATCAGGGACTTGAAGTTTACAGCGAGATATTTTAAAGTTAAAAGGAAAACAAACTACATTACATGTACTTAACTCTTTATTCCATAGATACGCCTTATTAACATATTTGCAACAGGGTAGACCCAGATTAGACAAAACCTGATCATTGTCTTCTCTGTTTGTTTATGAAATAAACAGTAGAATACTGTAGATATTCAAGGATTGTTGTTAAATAAAAGTGTAATATCACAAACAGTGTAGACCCTGGTGAAAGGGCTCCTGTAGATGACCTCTCATCTAGGTCTACACTGTTTGAAAAGGACATTAGTGACTCGTTTACCACACTGAAACGGTTACCCCTCTGACTGCAGGAAACATGTTTACTGTCATTTGCAAACAGTGTAGAGCCTGATCATAAGGGTCATAAACGAGTCCTCTGATCAGGATCTGCACTGTTTTTTGCTCAATACCTCCAATAAATAAAGCCTTTCTTACTAAATGGACTACCAGTATATTCAAATACTGATAAACCATTCTACTTCAAATATTCAGGGTCCATGCTTATAAAGCTTTTAGTTGAGTCTGAGTTTCGTTCTCAAGCTTTTGATTGGTCAGATTTGAGTTCTCAGACTCAACTAAAAGTTTTATAAGCATGGACCCAGATAACAAAGGGTGAACCCTTTCCCTTTTTTATATCCATGAAAGAAAATATAATGACGTCATAAATATTGATGAGACAAAGTATATTAAAGCATTATTAAAAAATATTTTGACTGTGGCAGAGAGTGTAAAATCAGATCTATATAATTACATAAGCAAACAGAGCAGACCCTGATCAGATGGCTCAGGAGCCATCTGATCTGGGTCTACTCTGTTTGCAAATGTGTGAAAATGCTTTTATATGAGGGAAAGGGTTAATTTGTTTGATTTGGTGGATATTAATTCAGTCTATTTGAAACAAGTTTCAAAAAGATTTAATTTTGAGTCACTCAAATTATAGTATAATTGATTTTTTCTTTTAAAGAGTTGACATTCAATTGTACAAAATGCCCTGAGGTCCTGTTCTCATTTAACTCTTTGCACGTTAGTGGGAAATTCTTGGATACCAGTGCTAACAGTTTGTCATGGATGATCACTCTCATCAGAATGCAAACTGTTCGATATTCTGATGGTAGATTTAACCCTTTCAACCCGGGACACACATGTACTGTCATGGCAAACAGTGTAGACCCAGATCAGAGGGCTACTAGGGGAGCTCTTTGATCAGGGTTTGCCATTCAAAATCCTCTAGCAAGTTTAACCCTTTCCCTCATATAAACATGTTTTCACACATCTGCAAACAGAGAAGACCCAGATCAGACGGCTCCTGTAGGAGCCGTCTGATCAGGTTCTGCTCTGTTTACTAATGATATTTGATAGATCTGTTTCTTTAGTTTCTAAAATGGCTACAATATTCCACCTCCCGTATTTCATTATAACTATTTTGTCAATGAATATTCAGTAGGTATTGAAATTTGTAATAGACATAGAACAGGGAAAGGGTTAAATAAGTCTTTCTATATGCCTTTGCAAACAGATCCTATAGGATCAGGGTCTGCTCTGTTTGCTTATGATATAATATAGATATGGGGTTCTAAAGATTCTTCCATAGCCAAGAATGCCTCCTTCCATGTGCTATTATTACAATTAATCTAATTAATATTCATGATGTCATTATTTTTACATGAATATTCATAGAGTAAAGGGTTAAGTGGACTCTATAGTTAAATACTTATGGTAATAATTCGAGACTGAAAGGGTTAAAGAACAAGAATTTTTGAAGAAGCACATGTCATCTACAAGAAGAAATGTTAGAGGATAAAGGGGGTATAAATACTCAAATTTTAATCTAGTAAAAGTTATGGCCTTTATCTTGTACATTTCTACTTGTTTCTATAATCTGCATGTTTTAAGCTGCCTTCTTTGTCTTTATCACAGGACGAGTGACAATTTCATTTTTTCTGTCTACTGACAATAGAATTTTTTACCATGGCAGAAACTGTAGAATCAGAACTATACTCTGTCATAAGCAAATTGAGCAGATCTGGTAGAGGCTGTCTGATCTTAGTCTACCCTGTTTATGAATATGGGAAAATACACCCCTATAATCTTCACAGCCCACCTGAGAATGAAAGGTTACTAGATAATTACTGGTTATGTGTCTGCTTAAATTCTGATCCATTCAAACTTGCTACAATATTATTTCAAAGGTTTTTATCACCCAAGTTCAGCCAATATAATAGAATGTATGGTTTCTTCAATAGCAAATAGTCTACCATTCTGTTAAATGTAACAATATTTACATTCAGTATATAAATCAAACTTCAATTTTCAAAAAGTTTCCATTAAGATATATAAAGTTAACAGTTTAAATTGGAGCTGAAGAAAACATAACTATTTCTAATGGTTAGTTCAATATTAAACCATTTAAATGCGGTCTTCGGTTTATTATCCTTTCCTTGTTATAAACACTTCCTCATGCCCTTGCAAACAGAGTAGACCAAGATCAGATGGCTCCTGTAGGAGCTGTCTGATCAGGGTTTGCTCCGTTTGCTTATGAAATTATAATAGACCACCGCCATGACTCTACCAATACCAAAATTACATGTGTCTACATAAAAAATAAGCTAATAAATATTCATGATGTCATTATTTCTTAAATGAATATCCAACAGAGTTAACTGGCATTTGCAGATACATGTAGTATAGACTGTCAGCCTGTTCTGAGGGCTCCTGATCAGGGTCTCCTTTTTCAAATTTATTCTTTCATACTAAATTTACCCTATCAATAATCCTTTCCTTCATAAATATGCCTTTTTTAACACATTTGTAAACAGAGCAGACCCAGATCAAATGGCCCCTATAGAAGCCATCTGATCAAGGTCTGCTCTGTTTGCTGATGACAACTAATATAGATCCGATTTTACAGTTTTTGCCAATGCACAAACTTTTCCCCAAAATTCAGCAAAAAAATATTCGTCATGTCATTTTTTCTGACAAAAATATTCAACAGGGAAAGGGTTAAACCTTTCCGTTCTATGTTTATTCTAAATTTGAATACCTACTGCATATTCATGAACAAAATACATGTAGTTAAAATAAAATGTGGAAGTTGGAACATTACATGTATAGCCATTTTAGAAACTATATAGAAATAGATCTATTTCCATTAGCAAACAGAGCAGACCGTGATCAGACGGCTCCTATAGGAACCGTCTGATTTGGGTCTACTCTGTTTGCAAATGAGTGAAAAGGTGTTTATATGAGGGAAAAGATCAAACAATGATGGGTGGTTCAACTTTGAAAATTCAGCATTCAAAGGATACACATGAGTTCATATTCCCAACCGATATGCGGCATATAATGCCCAATCTGGAATAAATTTCTACCTAAGTAATAGAAAATTTTCATCTGCTGTAATTTATCCTTTATCATCTCATAGAGACCCCCATTTAACTCATTCTCCCCAGACTAATTTTAGACCCAACCTCTTTGAATTAATCTACAGAAAAGGAACATTAACTATAGGAAAGGAATTTTTTAAAAATGTTTAGTTTTGAAACCATTGTGATAAATAGAGCATTTGCTCCTATGGAGCAAATGCTCAATTTATCACAATGGTTTCAACAAAAGAGTTTTACAGAGGTGCAAAAAGGTGTCAGTAGGAGAGAATGAGTTAACATCTCTGCAAGCAGAGTAGACTCAGATCAGAAGCTCCTGAAGAAACCACCTAACTTGGGTCTCCTGTTTGCTTACCCCTTTTGACATCTTTGCAAACAGAGTAGATTTAGATCAGATGGCTCCCGTAGAAACCATCTAACCTGGGTCTCCTCTGTTTGTTTATGGAATAATATATTAGATCTTATTTTACAGTTTCTGCCTTGGCTGAAACATCTTGTGTTCATATGCCATTGTAGAAATTAATCTAATTTATATTCATGATGTCATTTTTTCTTACACGAATATTCATGAGATAAATGGTTTAGACATTTGATATTTCTCTTTTATGAAAACAAACCACAATGACCCAGGGGTAAAATATATTGGATTTTGATGAGTATCTGGTATTTAACTCTATCTATTGAATGCATTATGTATTCAGATCTACTCTATTTATTGAATGCCATATGTATTCAGAGCTGCAGATTAAGGTGCCGTACCCAAAGACTAAAATCGTCATTTCTCCACCAAACCCTATACTGTGACCAAACTTCGAGACGATTCTAAAGAGTGGTCACAGTATAGGGTTTGATGGAAAAATAAAGGAGCTATTCTTGAAAATGTTTAAATGTATGAATCTTATCTGGACCTCTGGTTTTCATGTAAAGAACTGAACGAATATTATTTAGCTGAAAGGGAAATATTAACCATGGCAAAAACTGTAGATCTGACCTGTATTATTTCATTTACAGCAAACAGCATAGATCTTGGTCAGAAAGCTTCAATAGGATCTAGGTCTACACAGTGTTTGCAAATGCATAAATTGCATAATTATCTGGAAGTAAAGGGATAATGTAGAAAGTTTTGCTCATCCAGATCTAGTGCCCTGAGATACACACTATGGGGTATTAAAGCTGGCGATGTTACCTTTGCAAACAGTCTAGATCCAGATGAGACTTTTAGTAACTCATCATCTAATCAGGACCAAAACAGTTTGACACCCTGGTTGTGTTTATGAAACAAAAATGAAAGAAATTTTGAGGTTTTATTAATTAGATTAATTATTAAAATAGCATATGGATACAGGAATGTTTGACCAGGGCAGAAATTATAGAATTATACGTATATTTACCAAAAGCAAACAGAGCAGACCCCGATTAGACGGCTCCTACAGGAGCCATCTGATCTAAAAGTCTACTCTATTTGTAAAGGCATAGCAAGGCATATTTATGGAATAGAGGGTTAAAGGGTGAACTTTCAAGTTTTGCATGGAGCCTTTGAGATAAAGATCAAGGTTAATTGAGGTTAATCTTTTGAATCTTTAGTTACAACTGCTGACAAAAAAGATCCATTCAATGTCATAAAATATTTACCTTATCTTGCAATCTTTCCAGTTACAGTAAAACCTCTCTAAAGTGGAATTCTGGTAGATAAGAATTTAGATACTTTTAAGCAGGTGGCTGCTTAATGCATACATCTTTGAAAACAGAGTAAACCCAGATCAGACGGCTCCTGTAGGAACCGTCTGATCAGGGTCTTCTCTATTTGCTTATCGAATTATATAGATAGATTCTTTAGTTTCTGCCATGGTCAAAATTTTCTGTATTAACCCTTTCCCTCATATAACCGTGTTTTCACGCACTTGCAAACAGAGTAGACCCAGATCAGACGGCTCCTAGAGGAGCCGTCTGATCAGGGTCTGCTCTGTTTGCTAATAGAATTTGAAAGATCTGTTTCTTTGCTTTCTAAAATGTCTACAATGCTCCATCTTTCATATTTATTTATAACTATTTTGTTAATGAATATTCAGTAGGTATTGAAATTTGGGCTAAATATAGAACAGGGAAAGGGTTAATGTGCCTGTATAAAAAATAATTTGATTGATATATTTGATGTTATTATTTCTTACATGAATACTCATGGAGTAATGGGTTAAAGAGCAGTTGCAACATAAGGTTTGATGGAGAAATAAAAGAAAAAATGTACTCTTAACCCTTTCCTCCATTAATACACCTTTCTACGCCTCTGTCAAAGTCACTTTTTGAAACCATTGTGATAAATAGAGCATTTGCTCCTCTGGAGCAAATGCTCTATTTATCACAATGGTTTCAATACTACACAAATCTAACATTTTCCTTTTCTCTAGTAAATGCTCCTTTTTGGTAGATTTATTCAAAGAGGTTGGATCTAAAAATAGCCTATGAGGTAATGGGTTAAAAAAAAGTGATTATTCTATATACAACTTATCCCTGCTTCTGCTCCACTACTCAACAGGTTAAGTAAACCAGTTAGAAACACTTGTATTTATGCAGAATGGTTTATCAAGTACAGTATCAGTAGTGTTGTTGTTTTTTTCAGTTCAAAATAGTCTGCACGGAGTCTGCACTATTTGCAAACAAATAATTTAAACAAGTTTTACCACAAAAGGTGACATGTATGTTTCCGAATAATCATGTGACCTTGCCCTCTACTCTTTTAACATGAATGCTCACTGCCAGTAGATAGATACTATACAATAACTGAGTATTTAACTCTTAGCAAGTATTTTTTGTCTTCAACAATTATTGTCTGCTTCAATTCTTAACCTATTACCTCATAGGCTATTTTTAAATAAAACCTCTTTAAATAAATCTACCGAAAAGGAGCATTAACTAGAGAAAAGGAAACTTTTAGAATTTTGTAGTTCTGAAACCATTGTTGTAAATAGAGCATTTGCTCCTTAGGAGCAAATGATCTATTTATCACAATGGTTTCAAAAATTGATTTTTACAGAGGCGTAGAAAGGTGTATTTATGGAGGAAAGGGTTAAAACAAAAGTTCTCTCATTTTTTTGGCAAAAGTATGGTGAGAGTGTCAAAGAATTTGGATCCTAGTGAGAATCTGCATTATGGGGCGTCTAATCTGAATCCAAACTATATCCATTGGTAATCACGACTTCACGCGCTAACGTGCAAAGAGTTAAGATCTAATATTTAGTAACAAACTTTACACTGACACAAATTGAAAGGCAAACAAACAGGCACACAAATATGTGGCAGCCACAGTTTTGCAGCAGATGACTGGTTAGAATGCTTAGAAAGCTGTATACAAGTATTGATCACTCTACACTAGTTGCTACTTTGTAAGTATAGCTTAACCCTTAACTCCATGAATAGTCATGAAAGAAATGATGACATCATGAATATTAATTAGATTAATTTTATAACAGCACATGGGAACAGAAATTTTTAGCCATAGCAGAAACTGTAGGATCATATATATCTATATTATATCATAAGCAAACAGAGCAGACCCTGTTCAGATGACTCCTATAGAAGTCATCTGATCTTGGTTTACTCTGTTTACAAAGGTGTATTTATGGCGTAAAGGGTTAAAGTTATCAAAATGGTGTCAAACTGACTTAATCAGTTTTTCAAACCTATGGAGAGGGGACAGAAAGTGTCCAAATACTAAGAGTATTTCGAGGGTTTGGTGTAAAACTATTCTAACTCCCTCACTTTGTGAAGGAGTTAGAATAGTTTTGCACCAAGCTCTCGATTTAGGCTATACAGTAAAATCAGGATTATTCGAAATTTTAGTATATAGACGAATTTAGACCCTTTTAGGCAGGTCAATGCACGGTGAATGCCATGCAGAAAGCTCCTATAGAGGAGCTTTATAGAGGAGCTTTCAGCATGACTTTCACCATGCATTAAGCTGCCACCTGCCTAAAAGGGTCTAAATTCGTCTATACTAAACTTTTAATGTATAAAAGATATATGACTGCACTTACTCGTCTGCTAGCTGGTCTTGTACCAGGTATATGCTCAAAGGTTGATCTGGTACTGCTTGGCCGACAGTCTAGCCTTCGGGTCTGCGGTCTCGGTGACAGACTAGACTGTCGTGATTTTCTACCACTGTGTCCTGTTAATGGTCTGTCATCTTGTTTCACAGCATCAATTACAGTTATCTCTACTGTAGAGTTTTCATCTAGAACTTCTTCTGGCACTGGACTTTGCAGTGGCACCTCTGCCACAGTGATGCCACGTTTTCCATGGTTGTGCTTGCACTGTCTCTGGTTAACCATGCCATTTTGTGTCATTTTCTGTACCTCCATTATTTTCAGAAAATCATCCTATGACACTGGGTTAAATTATAGCCCAATACTTCAAAGTTAAGGACAACATATGATTTGGCATAAGTTACAAACAAACAAAAACTTAACTTTTATCTGACAATAACTAGATCTTGTTTAAGTAATTAAACTCTTCCAAATATCCTTTCTATGTATATAACAGAACACCTAACTTTAAACCATATCTCACTTTTTGATACACAATCCTAGTGCTGAATGCTTGTAACCCAAGTGCTTAATCAATCCATATTTAAGATAAAAACCCAACAGCCATAATAAGTCTATTACCAACTTTTGTACAACGGGACAATGCTTGTTTAACAACTCTTTACTACATTTGTTTGTTCAATTAAAATGACAGTAGGGTTGAAATCCAATATCAGTACAGAAGTTCACGGTTGTGTAGAACTTTCTACATTTCCCCACTCTCAATTCAGCATTGAATTACCGCACTGGCAGCTAGTGTAGCTACATGAGCCAAACCTGTATAGTATAGGTATTTAATTTATTTATTGTTGACATAGGCACTAATTACTGCTTAACCTATTACCCCATAGGCTATTTTTAGATACAACCTCTTTGAATAAATCTGCCCAAAAGGAGCATTAACTAGAGAAAAGGAAAATTTTAGATTTTGTAGTTTGAAACCATTGTGATAAATAGAGCATTATTTTGCTCCAATAGGAGCAAACGCTCTATTTATCACAATGGTTTCACAAAGTGACTTTTTACGGAGTCGTCAAAAGGCGTCAATATGAGGGAATGCGTTAATCCTTTCCCTGTTGAATATTCATGTTAGAGATAATAACATCATGAATATTGATTAGATTATATATTTTTTTTATAATTGCACATGAACACAGGAAACTTTGGCAATAGCAGAAACTGTTGAATCATATCTATATTGCTTAATGAGCAAAAAATGCAGACATTGATCAGACGGCTCCTACAGGGTTTAACTTTCCGAAGGTGTTCTATTTTTATTCCAAAATAATGACATCATGAATATATATCGGCTGGATTTTTATAACAGTATTTGTACATAGAAATGTTTGGTAGTGGTAGAAACTGTAGTATCAGATCTATTACAATTCCATAAGCTGACAGAGAGGACTTTAAACAGACGGATCCTGTAAGAGCCATCTGATCTGGGTCTACTCTGTTTACAAAGGCATGAAAAAAGCATTTATAATATGAGGGAAAGGATTAAAGCTTTACTCTATGGCCATTTATTCCAAAAATACTGCAATGACATCATGAATATCAATTTTATAATGTAACTACAGTAAAACCCCGCTAATGCGACCACTTAATGAATAAATATTGGTGTCTTTATAGGCAGGTAGTTGCTTAATGCAGGACAAAAGTAATGCAGAAAGCTCCTCTAGGAGCTTTCTGCATCACTTTTGTCCTGCATTAGGCTATCACCTGCATCTAGCACCCAGAATTATACCTCTTTTTGGTGGTCGCATTAGCGGGATTTTACCGTATGAACAAGGGATTTTTTTATCATAGCAGAAACTGTATAGAGAATCAGGAGTATATCATTTCATAAGCAAATATACCAAAATCAGACAGTTAGTAGCCATCTGATCTGGTCTACTCTGTTTGCAAAGGCATAAAAAGGTGTATTTATGGAGAAAAGTGTTAATTAAGCGTCTTCAGTTTAGTGAATTTATCATTATAAATCATTTATAAACCCTATCCTCCATACATACGCCTTTCTACGCCACTGTTATAGTCACTTCTTGGAACCATTGTGATAAATAGAGCATTTGCTCCTATGGAGCAAATGCTCTATTTATCACAATGGTTTCAATACTACAAAATTCTTAAAAAAAATCCTTTTCACTAGTTAATGCTCCTTTTCGGTAGATTCATTCAAAGAGGTTGGATCTAAAAAAAGACTGAGGGAAAGGGTTTAATCAGTCTAGGGTTTCATAAAATTTACTCTTCATTCATACCCATTTAAAGTTTACCTTACTGAGAGGCATTTGCAAACAGAGTAGACACAGATCAGATGGCTCATTTTGAAAAGTCTGCTCTGTTTGCATATGGAATAATATAGATCTGATTCTACAGCTGCTGACATGGCCAAATGCCCGTAAATTCTTCATACATATGCCAGTAAAAAAATTCAGTTAACCCATTTACTCCCACGATCCGATATATGGGACTTAAGTGAGCAGTGTAAACTCTGATCAGACACAGCATAATCCGGTGTCTGATCAGAGTCTACACTGTTTGCTGATAGGAATTTCAATATTAGACAAAACGAAATTGAAATTTTTTGACCAGGCACCCCTTAGATAAAAAATGGACTAATCTAATATATAAGCATGGAAGAATCTACTGGGAGCAAATGGGTTAATAATATTCATCATGTCGATCATTATTTCCTTTATGAATATTTGTGGAGTAAAGAGTTAATGTTATATTTTGAGCAATATTCAAACAGGTCAGAGAGAAATGTATGAGTAACTCAATCGTGTTATAAGATAAATTTATAACATTTTTTTTTTAAAGATGAATTTATATCGATCTATACTAGTAAATAGTAGGCATATATCTGTTAATTAGTTATTGGGTATGTTCCTCTATAATTTGAAATTTAACGATTTATTTCTAATTTCTGTTAACTCTTTCACTGCCAATTTTGTTGTCTGCAAACTTTTTCGTCTGCCACACTTTTCATTTGTTTTTATTTTTCTTCATCGTTGTTTCTAAAACAGTCAAAGTAACAAACAGTTTGGATACTGATGAGACGCCGAGTTACTCGGCGTCTCATCTGGATCCAAACTGTTTGCACAGGTAACCACAGATGCGACATTGGCAGCGAAAGTGTTAATGTAGGTCTGCCCATTAACTTGTCAAGATAAAATTACTTTTTTTCTAATATTGACAAGATGTAGATCTAAAAAGTTAGCGTCTTGTGTTACTCGGGTATCGTGATTCCAAAGGAAATTACCCTTAACCTGCTGAGTAAGTCAACCCTTTCTGAATATTAGATCTAATAAAAAAACTGTGCAGAACTTGATCAATGGTCTCCTTCTTGAGCCCTTTAGTCTACACTTTTTGCAAATGACATAATCACGGTTCCCGCACTTTACGGGTTAACATGTTGTACAGTATAATTATATAGGTTAAACCAAATGTACGTTTTAGTAAATAATAAGCATGTGTGCAAAAAAAGTTCTTGGTTCGTCTGCTACCCTTTTGTTACTGCTGACGGTTCAATAATCAATCGATCATAGGTTAATTGAGTTGGCTATAGGTACAGTTGACTGTTCGGAACGCACTAAATTGCCTCCCTTGAAAGTTTTACCGCCGCGGGGTTTGATTTCGTTGAACATTTTCTTCAAGATCAGACTTAGAAAACCTCTAACCAATGATTTCTTTACATCTTATTAACCTGTTCGTGTTTTTTTCATTGACATTGTCGTTTTGAAACATTCTTGAAATAAGCTTATCAATATCCTTCCCGAAAGAATAGATCTATTCTGGCGATATATCTAGTTTTAATGGACGTAGATTTTGATCTATGTACAGCATTCAGTCAAATTTCGTCGTTTTACTTTCTGACTTTTTTTTAAAAGCGTGGTTTAACTTAACCATTTCTTTCATTTATACACATTTTCATGCCTTTGTAAACAGAGTAGATCCAGATCAGACGGTTCCTGTAGGAGTCGTTGATCAGGGACTGTTCTGTTTAATTGCTTATGGAAAATATATATATTTAACATCGCAGTTCCTGACATGGCCAAAACATTCTGTATTAGATCAAATATGTTTTCATAAAAAATAGTCTAACTAATGTCATGGTGTCATTAATCCTCTCATGAATATTCATGGATTAAAATGAGTCAAATCTACCGAGGGATTCACAGTACGGTCGGAATCTGTGTGTGAATTAAGGAAGTCTGTTCTAAAGGATTGTACATAGTGTAACTAGGACAGGGGCGGTTCTAACTTCTAATTATAATACTTTTTTAATCGAGAGAATCATTGTTTGTTTGTAATTAGCCCCTTGCAGTGAAGCGTCTTTTTACGCCTTTGCAAACAGAGTAGATCCGGATCAGATGGTTCGTTCAGAAGCCTGCGGAATTATGTAAATTTGATTCTACAGTTTCAAAGTCAAAAAATCTTGTTTTCATATACATGTACCATAAAAAGGTCTGCTAACGAGTATTCACTGTGTCGGTATTTAGTACATGAATATTCATGAGGGTTAGGTCTAAGGAAACTATAGGCTGTAGGCTACTGGAGTTTATGAAACAATGTGATATGGGTCATGTTTACCTCACACGTCTTTTCACGCATTTGCAAAAAGTAGACCCAGATCAAGCGGATCCTGTGAGAGCTGTCTGATCAGGGTCTGCTCTGCTTTTAATGAATTAACATAATTCTAAAGCTACATTTTGTGCCATGGTGAAAAAAATCCCTTGTTTTTAATGCCATTATAAGAATTCAGCTAATTAATATTTAGGATACCATAATTTCTTACATACAAACTCACGGAGAAAGGGTTTATGGCGGTCAAATCACTAACAAAATACATTGTACAAAAAATCTGAAAGTATGAGATCCTTCGAAAGCAAAAGCAGCATTGCAAAAAGTGAAAAATTGCAGACTCGGTTTTATTGAGCCTAGCTGTTCATGAGCAGTTATTAAAAGTGCAACACTACTCACGCCCCTGGCATTGGCTTTTAAAAGTGGTATTCAATTTCCATAACTAATAACACCATGAACACCCGGAGGACCAGAAAATATAACAACATTGAGAATGAAGAACGGGGCGACTTTTTACGACCGCCACACATGCACTTTAAAAACACCTGATGCTGTTAATTACTATAAGCACATCATTAGTGGACGACCGCTCTAGTCGTCAGCATCGCTAGTGGTCCAACAGAGGTTCATATAGAAACAATAGCTGACGACTCGCTGCTGGTATATATTGCGGTTTTGCTAATTTTGCACAACCTGGAGAAACATGACTGCAAACCAGGTTTCAATTGGGTTTTTTATACGCCCGTCTTCTGACGGGACGTATTATGTCGTGGCGCTGTCCGTCCGTCCGTATGTCCGTCCGTGAACTTTTGCTTGTCTGCTATCTAATTCAAACAAATGCAATCCAATCTTTTTTCAAATTTTGTCTGCAAATATATTACCCCCAATGTCTCAGTCAAGTTCGATAACCAGCAAGACTGCGCCAGAAACTCCTGAATTATCTCCCCCTACTTTATGAATGTCCGTAAATGTTTGTTTACACATGTCCGCTCTAACTCCAATCCTTTTCAAATTTGGTCAGCATGTATATTACAATTTCTCAGTCATGTTCGATAACCAGCAAGACTGGTACCAGGCACTCCTGAATTACCCCCCCCCCCCCTTACTTTATGAATTCGATAGCCAGCAAGATTGTCTCTGACACTCAAGAATTATCTCCCCTTACTTTATGACTTGGGGTGAACGTTTGCTTGTCCACTCTCTAACTCAAACAATCGTAATCAAATCCTTTTCGAATTTGGTCAGCATATATAGGGCCTATTACCATTATGTCTCAGTCAAGTTCTATAAATAGCAAGATTGCCCTTAATTGACACTCCACAATTATCTCCTCTTACTTTAAGCCACCTGATATGGAGTAATGTCCTTTCAACTTCCAGACATTTAACGGGCGTATATTGTGACATTTTGGCACTCTTGTTTGAACATCTATTGACGTCTTTGCAAACATAATAGACCCGGATCAGACGGCTCCTCTACGAGCCGCGTCTGATCAAGGTCTGCTCTGTTTGCTTTCAGAATTTCTTAGATCTGAATCTACACTACTTCGTCTTGTATACCAATGTAATCATTTCTTCTATGTGAACAGTTACTTATAAGAAAGCCAGTTGGTTAATATCCATAATGGGTGAATATGTCATGAATACTCACCAGGTAAAGGGTTAAGACAGTACGTGCACTTTAACATTTGCCTTCATATAAACATGTTTTCACGCATTTGCAAACAGAGTAGACCCTAAAGGAGTCGTCTGATCAGGGTCTGCTCTGTTTGCTAATGGAATTTTACAGATCTGTTTCTTTAGTTTCTAAAATGTCTACAATATTTCTCCTTCCATATTTCAGTATAACTATTTTGTCCATGAATATTCAGTAGGTATTGAAATTTAGACTAAATATAGAACAGGGAAAGGGTTAAAACTTTAAATAGTCGTATTTGCCTATTCGAATTTAACCTTTGGCATGCTGGGCAAAAAAAATGTTAATAGAAATGTCTTCTTATTCAGATTTCGGATAAGACTTGTTTGTTTTACCCATTCGCCTATTCATATTCATGTAAGAAATAATGACATCATTACCATTTATTAGCTGATTGTTTTTATCATGGTAAATGAGCACATGGTGTTTTAAAATAGTCCTTGGCAGAAACGTCTATGTTATTCCACAAGAAAACAGACCAGACCGTGACCAGTCCTGGACTGCAGGAGCCTTCTGATCAGGATCCATTCTGTTTGCCAAGGCGTGCACGTGCGTTTGTATGAAGGAAGGTATTAAAAGATATAGGATCTCGATCATCAGGGTGTCGAACAGTTTGGATCCTAACGAAACGCCAATCTTGATTAACTTGTATTGGTCTTCGTGAACACCCGTTACGTGGTACCTAATCAGTAAATCTAATAGAATCTAGCATAATTTATCATAAAGTCCTTGAATTCATACTTACTCTTTTCACCATAATTATTCATGTATGAAGGCAGTGATATCATGAATATTAATTAACTTAGTTTTAATAATGTATGCCTCATATCACGAAATAATTTATTTCGTGCTCATATGGATAAGTGATTTTTGGGGGCAAAAAATGTAAAATCGAAATTATATATAATTCCATTATGAAACAGAGCAGCCTCCTGTAGGAGCCGCCTGATCTTGGTCTACTCTGTTGCAAAGGCGTCCAGTGGAGGTAAGGCATATAACTGGCATCATTATTAAAGGCGTCCAATTCGTGTAGCATAATTATAGCTAGACTAGGTAGGCCGGGGCTAGTTGGTACATTTTTTACATTTTGTTTATTTTTTCATCTGATTTGGAAAATATTGAAAATCGGTGGTACAAGTCTGAATGTATATTGAAAGCGCTTTATTTAAACAAGGGCTAGTTTAGGACAAAGAATTGAAGTTAACGAATATATAAAAAGACTTTGAAAGCCTTTTTAGTGTAACAACAAACCCCATACTCGGGGCTAATTGGTACATAGTGTGGGGCTAATTGATACACGTCACTGACGTCAGTAGCTAAAGTCATCGGCATCTGAATCGCAATTCTAGCACGTGCCCACAGATACTGCATTGGATCTCAAATTATTAACCGTGTGTGGGATGTATCCAGAGATATACGATGTATGTATTATATGTTAGATCTATGTAAGCGAACCAATAGAATATTTTCTTTTTTAAAAAGAAAAAAAATCAGCTGACGAGCTACAAAACGTCGATCATGTTGCCGTACAAGAGAAGGTTCTAGATAGCAGGTTCCCCAATCGTAACTACTCGTCGTATTCCGTCAGGGTTCGGCATATAGAGGTGATCCGAGTGACAAGTTCCCGCCAGTCAGGTTGCTGTACCAATAGTCGGAATAGCCAATCAAAAGCCAGGTCAATGTCATTCGACATTTCCGTTTTCGTTTTGTAACGTCGACTCAAGTCAGACGCAGCGTAGAATACATTTTGCAGAGGACGCAAGTAAATTTGACCAAATCTTCACAACAAAAATGCCTCGACGTGGTGGAGGAGGAAGATCTATGCCGGCGTAAGTGTTATTTTAAGGCAGTTTGTTAAAAATCATTCGATCTTTCCCGGTGTCTCCTGAAGGTCATCTTTTACGTCTCACATGGCAATGATGGATGATAGGATCCTATGTTAAATTATGTAACAAGTGAATAGGTAAAACGCCACTAGATCTACTCTGTTATTGTATCAACATACAATAGGGACATTTTGTTCTATATATTATTGATTGCCACTGTAGAAAGCCAAAAGAGTCAAATCAAACAAATTTGATTTGACAGACCTGAGGCCAATTTCATCATCTTCCACTTGATGATTTCTTTCTAAAATGGCTACAGTGTTCCACCTTTCTTAGATGATTATAACTATTTTGTCCATGAAATTTGAAATAAACATACAACAGGGAAATATAGCTAATTAATGAGTTAAAAAGTGCCAAGGATGCAACAAAACCAAGAATCTTAGATACCAAGAACCATGTCTAACTTTGACTGAACCAAAAATATTAGTAAATTGTGCAAAGCTGATGGGCCTAAATGTGAATATCGAGTAACTAGATTTGACATCATCTTAGACATGAAGTTAATTAAACATATTCTAGACTTTGACAATAGGATCACTAACTTCAAAGACAATCTGCCTAGGGGAGTAGCTGGTTTGTCATATTTTTAAATTAAAATTTTAATCAAGACATTCTGACATGACATTGAGAAATGCTAAGAAGTTGAGCAAGAACTTTGAACATGAAAGGCCAGGTGTGAGTCTTGAAAAGATACAATCTTTGTAGGATTGTCTTTTCAAATTTCTGGATAAGGTAATGCCGGGCAAGTCTGGCTTTCTCGTAGTGGTTAAGAGTGACTGTCTGACTGGTTGTTTGTTAGCTTGAAATGGGTCAGGACATCATAACAACATTATAACCAACACTGAAACACAAATCAATCATGGCCTGTCTAAATGCTTTCAGGGACTACACCCCACTGATTATTCTTTTCCCAGGTGAGGGTGTTAGAAATATAGGCCTTGGAGGTTTTTTAGGGGCCATTTATTCAAGTACAGAAATGGCTGGATGAATTTTGAAGGTGTTACTGAACTTTGCATTTCCAAATCAATTACTTTGAAAAAGAACAATTTAAAAAATTGAAAAATTACCTATATTTTTATGACATCAAGGTTCAAATACTGGACTCCTTTTTTCAGGCACATATTTTTTTTTATTATTGCAGACGACCTGCTCCAAGGCCTATGCCTCCAGCTCGTGCGCCACAGGCAGCACCTCCAGCAATGCAGCAGCCAAGACAGCCTGGACTAATGGCCCAAATGGCAACTACAGCTGCGGGTGTGGCGGTCGGTTCAGCTGTGGTAAGTAATTACAATGAAGGGTTGGCTCATATTTAACCCTCATATTTAATATTGAAGAACATTTATGCATGAATTGATCACTTCATGAATATTCATCATCATTAGGTACAATTTGAAAAAGGAATTGTTTGCTTAGACTATAACTGTAGGATCAAATCTACAAATTAATATAATTTAACAGGCAAACAGAGCAGACCCTGATCAGATGGTTTCTATAGGAGCTGTCTGATCTGGATCTACTCTGTTTGCAAAGGATAATGTGACTGGGTGGGGTGTCCTTGCCATGTGCCCGCGGCAGGGGCATTCCAATGAGACAGCACTATAACTTGTCTCATGTGCCGTCTGAAAATAATTGAAGTACTGTAGGCCGGACGTAAAAACTCAACTCACTCACTCACTTGAACACATAAATACTTTTTCAGACCTTTGCAAGCAGAGCAGACCCAAATCATACAGCGGAGCTCCTATATTATAACAATATAACAATATAATTATACATGTAGTTGTAGGAGCTGTCTTTTCAGGTTCTGCTTTGTTTGCTTATGAAATTATAATAGATCTGACTACAGATTCTACCAATACCAAAAACTTTGTACATATGCCATTATAAAACTTCTGCTGATAGATATTCATGAAGTCATTATTTCTTACATGAATATTCATCTGGAAATGTTAAATATTATGATACTGTGTTCAATATTGTAGAATATCTCTGTTATCCCTTTCCCTGTTGCATATAATTTATGTGTGAAATATTGACATCAAGAATACCAGTATTCTGAAGTTTTGTAATGCCATATGAACAAAGGATGATTTCACCTTGGCAGAAACTGTAGAATCACATCTGTATATAAGTCTGTAACAGGACAGACCCTGATCAGACATCACCTATAGGACTGAGGAGTCGTCTGATCTGGGTTTACTCTGTTGACAAAGGTGTGTAGATGTGTTTATGTGATGGAAAGTGTTAACTTTGTGCAAAACTATTCTAACTCCTTCAGAAAGTGAAGGAGTTAGAATAGTTTTGCACCAAGCCCTCGATATACATGTACTATTAACCCTTTCCTCCATAAATACACCTTTCTACGCCTCTGTAAAAGTCACTTTATGAAACCATTGTGATAAATAGAGCATTTGCTCCTATAGGAGCAAATGCTCTATTTATCACAATGGTTTCAGACAGTTAACTACAAAATTCTAAAATTGTACTTTTCTCTAGTAAATGCTCCTTTTGGGTAGATTCATTCAAAGAGGTTGGGTCTAAAAATAGCCTATGGAGGAAAGGGTTAAACAGCAATGATTGATGTTGTACAAATTATCAGTCAGAAGTTTAACCATTTACTTAAAGAGACACATTTTCGTCATTTTGACACCTTTGCAAACTGAATAGACCCAGATCAGGCGGCTCCTGAGGGAGTTTTCTGATCAGGGTCTGATCGTTTTGCTTGTTAAAAAATATGGATCTGATTCTTTAGTTTCTACTGTAGTTAATTTGTTTATAAGCCATTATAATTATTCAGCTAATTTATTTCATAGTCTTTCTGTTTATGATTTTATCACTCAATTTAGCTGTGTTCAATATTATATGTCAAGATGGCCGCCAAGTACCTTAATCATGAAGGCAGTGTTCATCTCTTGGTTCGAGGTATTAAACTTCTTGAGTCTGAGATCATTCTCAAGCATCTGACCAACCAGAATGAGATACTTTCAAGAGAATGATAGATCTCAGACTCGGACGTTTTATAACCTTAGACTACCAGTATGTTCTGGCATATGGCCAGAAATTTTATTTTTCTTTGTATTTACCCTTTCCCTCTTGAATATTCATGTGATAAAATAATAACAGCATGAATATTAATTAGATAAGTTTAATATGAACTCAGGAAGTTTTAGTCGTGGCAGAAACTGTAGAATCAGATCTATATTATTCCATATGCAGACAGAGCAAAATGCTGATCAGACAGCTCCTATTGGAGCCGCCTGATCTTGGACTGCTCTGTTTGCAAAGGCGTTAAAATGCATTTCTGTTTTGAAGGAAAGAGTCTAGCTGATGGATATAAAAAAAAAGAATATATTTTATGTCTGAAAACTGATCAAGAAAATTTTGATTATGTTTTGATTAAAAAAAATGCTTTAACCCTTTCCCTCATATCAATGCTTTTTAATGTTATTGCAAACTGAGTAGACCCAGATTAGACTGTTCCTGTAGAAGCCATCTGATTAAAGTCTTCTGCGTTTTCTTATGGAATTAGATAGATCTTATCCTATAGATTTTGTCAAAGAAAATAATTGCCTTGAAAATTTAACATTAATATTAAGCTAATGAATATTCATGAAGTGACCAAATCACACATAAATGTTAATTAGTTATAAGGGTCATACAAAGAGTTATGATTTACACATGTGTATTGTTTTTCCACAAAGGGTCACACCATTGGTGCAGCAATGACAGGGAGTGGATCCAACTCACAGCCAGTGGATCAGTACCAGGCTCCACAACAACAACAACAACAACAACAGCAGCAGCCTGGACAGTGTCAGTATGAACTTGGTCAATTCATAGAATGTGCCAAGACCCAAAATGACCTCTCAATGTGTTATGGATTTAATGAGGCCCTCAAAGAATGCAAATTAAGATATGGTAAGTATTGTCGTGCAAAACATAACCTTTTAATCCATGAATATTCTTGTAAGAAATAATGACATGGTGCAACAGATAAAGCTGCAAACTCAGATACTAAAATAGTCATTTCTCCACCAAACCGTAGGTAGTGACCACTTTAAAGAATCGTCTGTTCGAGATGATTCTAAAGAGCGGTCACAGCATAGGGCTTGGTGGAGAAATAAATAAGTTATTCCTGACAATGGTTTAATTTATGCATCTTATCTGGACCTCTGATACAGAGCAACAGATAAAGGTGCATACTCATACTAAAATGGTCATTTCTCAACCAAAATCTATGTTGTGACCACTCTTTAGAATTGTCTCAAAGAGAAACACTTCAATGAGTAGTCACATATCTGAAAATGTCAAAGATTCTACTATATAAGTATAGTATACTTGAATGATGAGCCATAGGAAAAGGGAAATCTATAGTAGCCAATAGGTCTGCCTGAACAGTTTTCAAGGACATTTATGAAGATGGCGCTTAAGCTATGTATGTTTTCAAGCACTTTTCAAGGCAACCCCTGAAATTCAAGGAGTTTACAAGGCTGTGCGAACCCTGTAAAAAGTGGTCACAACATAGGGTTTGGCTCCGTTTGCTATAAATAGAAATTGATAGATATGTTTCTTTACTTTCTAAAATGTCTACAATGTTCCATCTTCCATATTTCTTTATAACTATTTTGTCCATGAATATTCATTAGGTATTGAAATTTGGAATAAACATAGAACAGGGAAAGGGTTAAAAGCATGTAAAGAGGGAAAAAAAATGGAGTAAAAGGTCAATCCTTTCCCTAATAAATATAAATGCATGAATTGATCACAGGTTACAAATTCTAAAAGGAATTATTGGCTTTAATTTACAATGACTAAAATCATATCAATTATAATTTCATAAGCAGGGGACTCCTATAGGAGCCATCTTATCTGGGTCCTTTCTGTTTGCAAAGGGGTGAAAAGGTTTTCATATATGATGGAAAAGGTTAGAGTGACAATCTCTACTTGCAATGCAATTTGAAAATGCCTAAAACTTTCACAAATCATTTGTGATAGGCTGAAAAAAAAGCTGCCAAAAAAAAGAAACCAATAGAAAATGAATATGCTGAAGAAGACAAAACTTGGTTTTGGGTGTCCAAGGCCCCAGTGTTATTCACTGATGTATTAGTATTTATTTTAGTTTCATTTTAGATTCATAACTGTTTGAAATGGGCTGTTAGGTAATATTTGTTGTACAACAGAGTTTTATTTTTATAACTATCAACAAACATTATTTTGTACAGCAGTCATTTTTCGATATAAGTTCAAATTGGTAATCTTCAAAAGAATAATTGAACAGAGCAAACCATGTTTTATGATTTGATTGAACTACATGTACCGGTATGTGCAATCTATAAATGTCTTGGTAATGCCAGTGACCAAATACAAAATATTAAGCTATGAAAGTAATCCATTTTTGACAGTATAGGTGCAATTCAGCCCAGACATTAGTTTTACTATCCATATTTATCCAGGACAAAATAATGTAATGTTTGAATTATGAAATTACCTGGACAGATTCATCTGTATTGTATGTAAAGCCAAAGGGGCATATGACATGATACTGAGAGGCATTGTCTGTGTACAGACACATTGTTTTAATCCTTTCCCCAATACTCCTTTTCATGCCCTTGCAAACAGAGTAGACCCAGGTTTGCCGGCTCCTGTAGGAGCTGTCTGCTGTGCTTATGGAATATTATAGTTCTGATTCTGCCAAGGTAAAACAATTCTGTGTTCATGTTCCATTTTAAACATTCAGCTAATAAATATTCACGATGTCATTATATCTGACGTGATTATTGAACAGGGAAAGGGTTAACTGCGAGTAAATCTGTTGTTATCTATTCTATTCATGATAAACAATTGCAAGGGAGATTTTTGTTATTTTTGTGTCACCATCTTTAACAGAATGACACTTAGGGATCACTTTTCACCCACCTGTCTATCCTTGTGAGGCTCTATGGGTCTACTCTGTTTGCATGTTTCATGCATTTGCAAACAGAGTAGACCAAGATCAGACGGCTCCTATAAGAACCGTCTGATCCACTCTATTTGCTAGTGGAATTTGAAAGATCTGTTCCTTTACTTTATAAAAATACAAGTTGCTACAATATGCCACCTTGCACATTTTGTTATAACTTTTTTGTCCATGAATATTCAGTAGGTATTGAAATTTGAAACAAACATAAAACAGGGAAATAGAAGGTAGTCGAATCTGTAAACATTTAGCCTGGTGTCGGCAGATCCATGATCACCTTTGCAAATGGTTTGGACATAACCCATTCCCTCATATTGACGACTCTGTAAAAGTCACCTGTTGAAACCATTGTGATAATTTGATAAATATCTAGCAATTTGCTCCTATAGGAACAAATGCTCTATTTATCACAAAGGTTTCAAACTACAAAATTCTAAAATTTTCCTTTTCTCTAGTTAATGCTCCTTTTCGATAGATTTATTCAAAGTGGTTAGATCTGAAAATAGCCTATGAGGGAATGGGTTAAAGGAGAACTTTGCATCTCATCAGGATTCAAACTGTTTGACACACTGATTGCATGCTGGTAGACTAACTGATTATAGCTTGAATTTTGAAAATGTAATGGTCGAAACATTCTGTAAAACTAATTTGCTCAGCAGGTAAATGGTTAACCCTTCGCTTGCTGAATTTTAAAATACATTTCTCCTTCTCCACCCATGCCCTGTTGTATAATTACATATATCTTCACTGTGTACAAGTATTTCACTGTGCAATCACTGCTGTGGAGTGCACTGGTTGCACAATCAACTTGTAAATAGTGCAGACCCTGATGAGACAGCTCCTGCAGGAGCTGTCTCATCTGGGTCTTCACTGTTTACATATATTGACGTGAACAGCAAGCGAAGAGTTAAGTGACCTTATATTCATTGGGCACAGGAGTCTGAACTCTTTAAAAATGGACTATTCCAAATTTCAAACACATCAAGCCCATTGAATATTCTGGGACATTAGTGATTCATTTCCAGCACTAAAAGGGTTAAAAAGCCGGTGGTTGCTTAATGCAGGGCAAAGTAATGCACATGAACATAGCTTTCCTGAATACTTTTGACCTGCATTAAGCTACCATCTGCCTTACACACCCATTATTAGAATGTTTTTTGGTAGTCACTTAAGACAGCTTTACTGTACTGTTATATATACCTGTCTGCCCCTGAAGGTCACATACCATTTTGTAACTCATTTTCTTGCTTTCATAATGATTGGCTGCTGTCCATATCTTAGTGCTGGTTTCATGGTATGTGATTAACCTTTCCCTGTTCAATATTCATGCAAGAAATAATGACATCAGGAATATTTATTAGCTGAATTTTTTATAATATAAACTTTTAACGGAAAATTTGCTTTGACAAAAACTGTAGAGACAGATCTATATATATCTATATCACGGAGCAGACTGTACGAGCCATCTGATATTGGTCTACTCTGTTTGCAAATGCTTTTGTATGAGGGAAAGAGTTCACCCTTTGAATGCTCGATACATACATGTACATGTATTCAAAGTGAAATGTCCCATTTGTGCTAAAATGTGGTCCATTCGGTATGAAAAGGTGTACATTTTCTCGTGGCTTTTGAATAACAACAGTTCAAACCATGATCAGAGGACTGTTCTGTTGGGGATCTACACTAGTACACTTGTTTCTTGCATTCAAAGGGTTAAAACATGCTTTATACATGTACATGTATATCTTTCTCGTTTCAGGCATGCAGTGAGAAGTCTTCTCTTTTGAAGTTTTGATACCATATTGGATGTTAGTTTCCTGGCACGTTTTTAAACAGTTCCTTTTATTGACAAGAGTTATCATTCATATTTCATCAACGATCTCCAGAGGACATGCTTGCACTTGGATTTTTGTGCTTTGGGCAAAGTGGCTTTGTACAATCCAAGACTGTTGAAATAATTGTGCTACGATCAGAATTGATGTGTATTTTTTAATTTTCTAGTTCAGTAATATATTTTGAAACAAAAATAAGTATATGTATATGTTTGTCCCAATTAAAATTTTAAAGAATATACATCACTTTTCATATGAAATAAAGTTGTGATAAACAAAATTCATATAGTTGGTTTTTGTTGGTAACATAAAAGTATCAGTTTTATGTTGTCAAACATGTAGAATAGATGTGTGCTAATCTATCAAAATCAGTCCTTCGGATGAGACTATAAACCAAGGTCCGATGTAAGGGCTAGACTATAAACCAAGGTCCGATGTGCTTCACACTGTGCAGCTAAAAGAGCTAGAGAAACTCTGAGGCGTCCAATTAGCCCATTGTGAGCAGAAACAGACGATAATCAACACAATTAAACAAATCTATCAAAATCCTATTTTGCTGTCATTAGAATTGCTTATGCTAGAGCTTGCTTTTAAGAAAAACATGTATCCCACCTGCTCCTGTCTCACAAAATGATTGGATGCATTTTTATGAAGTTTGTTGGAGACTGGATGAGGACATTTTTATGCCCCCAACGGTGGGCATATAGTAGTCGCATTGTCCGTCTTTCCGTCCGTCCGTCCTTCCTTCCGTCCCAAATTCGTGTCCGGTCTGTAACTTCTTTATTAATCAATCGATTTCAATATAACTTGCCACAAATGTTCACCAGACAGAGACGATGTGTCGCGTTCAACTCCCTGGTCCATGGGTCAAAGGTCAAGGTCACAGGGTACAATTACTTTGTCACAAATTTCGTGTCCGGTCTGTAACTTCTTCATCTATCGATGGATTTCAATATAACTTCACACAAATGTTCAACACACAGAGACAATGTGTCGCGTTCCACTCCCAGGTCCATGGGTCAAAGGTCAAGATCACAGGGTACAATTACTTTGTTACAAATTTCGTGTCCGGTCTGTAACTTCTTCATCTATCGATGGATTTCAATATAACTTGCCACAAATGTTCAACACACAGAGTCGATGTGTCGCGTTCAACTCCCAGGTCCATGGGTCAAAGGTCAAGGTCACAGGGTACAATTACTTTGTCACAAATTTCGTGTCCGGTCTGTAACTTCTTCATCTGTCAATGGATTTCAATATAACTTGGCACAAATGTTCACCAGGCAGAGACGATGTGTCACGTTCAACTCCCAGGTCCATGGGTCAAAGGTCAAGGTCACAGGGTACAATTACTTTGTCACAAATTTCGTGTCCAGTCTGTAACTTCTTTATATATCAATGGATTTCAATATGATTTGGCACAAATGTTCACCAGACAAAGATGATGTGTCGCTTTCAACTCCTTGGTCCATGGGTCAAAGGTCAAGGTCACAGGGTACAATTACTTTGTCACAAATTTGGTGTCCGGTCTGTAACATCTTTATCTATCAATGGATTTCAATATAACTTGGCACAGAGTTTCACCAGACAAAGACGATGTGTCGCGTTCAGCTCCCCGGTCCATATGTCAAAGGTCAAGGTCTCAGGGTACAATTACTTGTTTATCTGTGAATGGATTTCAAAGGAACCTGGCACAAATGTTCACCACACAAAGACGATGTGTCAACTCCCTGGTCCATGGGTCAAAGGTCAAGGTCACAGGGTACAATTTTTGGGGGCATTTGTCACATGACTGTGACATCTCTTGTTATTTAGAGAGCAGACAAAGCTAAAAAAAAAAGCTCAGTTTTCAACAATTCAAGAGCCGTAACTCCAAAATTGCTAGTTATTCAACTTGGCCTAGATATTATAACCATAAACATTTTCATAAGGTTTGATGATGATTAAATGAGAACTTTATGACTTAGAGAGTGGACAAGGCTAAAAAGGCCAATTTTGTATTATTCAAGGGCCATTAGTGCCTAGTTCAATCTTGCTGGTTATTGAACCTGGCCTATATAATTTTTATAAGGTTTGGTAAAGATTGGATGAGACGTTTATGACTTAGAGAACGGACAAGTCTAAAAAGGCCAAATTTTGATAAATCAAGGGCCATAACTCTGAAGTTCCTAAAACAATCTTGCTGGATATCGAACTTGGCCTAGATATTAAAGCTATAAACATTTTTAGCTCACCAGAGCACAAAGTGCTCAAAGTGAGCTATTGTGATACCCCCGTGTCCGTCTGTCCATCAACAATTTCAAACGACTTCTTCTCTGAAACCGACTGCCCAATTGTAACCAAACTTGGTCAGATACATACTGTGGGTGGGTGCTTCAAAAGTTGTTAAAAGATAGTGGGTGGGGGCCATCCGTCTTGTTGCCATGGCAACTGTACACAATATCTAGAAAAATCTTCTCCTGAATGACTTGCCAGAGGCGTGGTCATTTTTTCCATATATGGTAATATGGAATTTTTCATAGGAAAATCTTTAAAAATCTTCTTCTCTGAAACTGTAAACCTAGACCTTTGATATTTGGTATGTAGCATGATCTTATGGTCCTCTACAAAGATTGTTAAAATTATGACCCCCGGGCCAAAAATGGCCCTGCCCAAGGGCTTATCAGTTTTTCATAGGAAAATCTTCTTCACTGAAACTGCAAGGCCTAGAACTTTGATATTTGGTATGTACATGTAGCATGATCTAATGGTCCTCTACAAAGGTTGTTCAAATTATGACCCCCGGGCCAAAAATGGCCCCGCCCAAGGGCTTATCAGTTTTTCATAGGAAAATCTTTAAAAATCTTCTTCTCTCAAACTGTAAGGCCTAGACCTTTGATATTTGGTATGTAGCATGATCGTAAGGTCCTCTACAAATAATGTTCAAATTATGACCCCCAAGCCAAAAATGGCCCCGCCCAAGGGCTTATCAGTTTTTCATAGGAAAATCTTTAAAAATCTTCTCTCAAACTGTAAGGCCTAGACCTTTGATATTTGGTATGTAGCATGATCTTATGGTCCTCTACAAATATTGTTCAAATTATGATCCCGGGCCAAAAATGGCCCGCCCAAGGGCTTATCAGTCTTTCATAGGAAAATCTTTAAAAATCTTCTTCTCTCAAACTGTAAGGCCTAGACCTTTGATATTTGGTATGTAGCATGATCTTATGGTCCTCTACAAAGATTGTTCAAATTATGACTCCCGGGCCAAAAATGGCCCGCCCAAGGGCTTATCAGTTTTTCATAGGAAAATCTTTAAAAATCTTCTTCTGAAACTGTAAGGCCTAGACCTTTGATATTTTGTATGTAGCATGATCTTATGGTCCTCTACAAATATTGTTAAAATTATGACCCCCGGGCCAAAAATGGCCCCGCCCAAGGGCTTATCAGTTTTTCATTGGAAAATCTTTAAAAATCTACTGAAACTGTAAGGCCTAGACCATTGATATTTGGTATGTAACATGATCTAATGGTCGTCTACAAATATGTAGCTGTGGCTTGTGGTCCTCTGCCAAAAATGTTTAACTTACGACCCTGACCACTGGGCGAAACTTGGCCCTGCCTCAGGGCTTATCAGTTTTTCATGGGAAAAATATAAAATATTATTTTTCTCTGAAACCATAAGGCTTAGACCTTTTAATTAATGGCATACTGCTTTGCCTTGTGGTTCTCTACCAAGGTTGTACACATGATTTCTTATGGCCCCCGCCCCTGGGGTTATTTCAGGTGAGCGCTTCAGGGCCTCATGGCCCTCTTGTTAGAAGGTTTTGTGAAGACTGGATGAGAATTTTTAAAATTAGAGAGCGGACAAGATTTTGTGACGGACAGACAGAAAGGAGTAAATCTATATCTCCCACACCACTACGTGGTGGGAGATATAATGAGTAGCAGCAAGACCGGATGTGGTTATTCTACTTATATATCCTAAGAGGCTAAATATGCTTCTATCTACAGTGTTACAAGACATTTCAAGCTTTCATGACTGTGATGCTGTTTGTAAGTGAAATTGGAAATTCTGAACTTAAAAGTTAAGATGAGTTTGCTGGTTGTATTAACATCGTTTCTGCCATCTATGGGCTAATTGGATGCCCAAGAGAGGATGACGTATACAGAGAACCTGGGGTGCAATGCCTTACTCTTATTATCGATAGAGTTTCTTTGGTTCTTAAAGATGCCCAGTTTAAAGCACCTATACATCGGACTTTGTCCAATGGGGGATCGAACCTGGGGGCCCTGATATTGAAGTCGAGCACATAACCACTCGACCAAGTATGGTGGTAAAAGTTAAGATGATGGAGAATTATTCAAACTTGGGTAAATCCGAGTTACAGTGACATCTTTCATATTAACCCTTTCCCTGTTCTATGTTTATTTCATTTTTCAGTACCTACTGCATATTCATGGCCAAATAGTTATAATGAAATATGGAAGGTGGAGCATAGTATCCATTTCAGAAAGTAAAGACACAGATCTTTTAAATTCTATTAGCAAACAGAGTAGACCCAGATCAGACGGCTCCTAGAGGAGCCGTCTGATCTGGGTCTACTGTTTGCAAATGCGTGAAAACACGTTTATATGAGGGAAAGGGTTAAGATTTAATTTTAAAATGGCATATGAAGATGGGATATGGTTGTGGCAGAAACAAAAACATTAGACCTATATAATTTCATATAAAGCAGAATGAGCAGACCTTGATCAAATGAATCCTACAGGAGCCATCTGAACTGGGTCTACTATGTTTGCAAAGACATCTCTATGAAGTGTTAACAGCATTTGCAGGATAAATCTTTAGAATGGAAACATTTTTGTCAACTTCCATTTTCAAAATACATGTATGAGGAATTTCTCTACAAGTATAATGCAGTGACTGGGCTATTCAACTGGATCTAGCCTGTTTCTCAGTAGCATGCCTATGGTTAAATAGTGCTTCATATAAATTATAATAAATGCACGTTCACTCATTTGCAAACAGAGACCAAGATCAGACATCTCCTATAGGAGCCATTTGAGCAAGGTCTGCTCTGTTTGCTTATGGAATTATATAGATCAATGTCTAGTTTCTGCCATGGCCAAAATTTCTTTTGTTCAAATGCCTTTGTGACAATTTAAGCTAATATCCATGATGTCATTTAACCCTTTCCCTCATATAAACTTGTTTTCACACGTCTGCAAACAGAGTAGACCCAGATCAGACGGCTCCTATAGGAGCCGTCTGATCAGGGTCTGTCCTGTTTGCTAATGGAATTTGATAGATCTGTTTCTTTACTTTCTAAAATGGATGCTATGTCCCACCTTCCATATTTGATTATAACTGTTTTGTTCATGAATATTCAGTGGGTATTAAAATTTGGACTAAACACAGAACAGGGAAAGGGTTAAAGATTGAAATACATTTTGGTTGTGTTCATCGATGTATAAATCCAGACCTGATCACACACAACTTGCATGAATTCTGAACCAGCTCTTTACATTCATTGAGAGATGAATGTCAAATTTCAACCAATCAGATTGGGCGATTTTTAGTAAACGTCACTGGATTGGAATTATTGTTTCTTACATGAATATTCATGAAGTAAAGGGTTAATATATAATCTAGTATTGAATCCTGGACTTGTGCCAGTCCTACCAACTACTGGTATTGGCCTTTTAGCAATACATGTACATATATACATGTAATTAACAAGCTGATCTTACACAATGTCAAGGTGACAAAATAATGATGAATACTCTGCAAATTTATAGATTAAACAAAGGTGAATATGTTACTGTGAATTTCTTTGACATTAACAGGGTATAAAGTATACAACATAATACTGGAACAAAATCATAAAATATTTATTGCCATGATAATAAAAATACATGAATCTGTATTCTCTAGACAGAAGAGATTTTCAGAAGGATTGCAGTAAAGTTAGAAAGAGAATTTCAACACTTTGCAAGACATAATAATGACTGAAACCTTCCAATCAACTAACAGATCTGTCCATAAACCAACCCCTCATATTATTTGAAACCTTGTGATAAATAGAGCATTTGCTCTATAAGAGCAAATGCTCTGTTATGGTTTAAAAACTATGATTCTTCTAAAATTAACCTTTTTGATAGTCAGTGCTTCTTTTTGGTAGATTTATTCAAAGCGGCTGGGTCTAAAAATAGCCTATGAGTAAATGGGTTAAAGCTGAGGGAGATCCAATACCACTTTACTCTATGAATATTCATGTAAGAAATCCCGCATGTATCAATATAAATTATCTTAATATTTATAATAGTATAGAAATAAGAAAAGTTTTGGCCCTGGTAAAAATTGTAGAACCAAATCTATACTTCCATAAGCAATCGGAGCAGACTCAGATCACATGACTTAGACTCATATCACATGACTTCTACTGGAGCCATAATTATGATATTGGTCGATTCTGTTTGCAAATGCATACACTATCTATAGAGTAAAGGGTGAACTTGGAATGGTACAAATATGAGGCTTTAGTACATAGTATAAGAATATGAATAAGCTTAGTGTTGAAACAGCATAAGAACACAGAACAGAAGCTGTAGAATCAGATCTACATAATTTCATAAGCAAACAGCAGATACTGATGAGAATGCTCCTACAGGAGCCTTTTTATCTATGGTCTACTCTACAGACACAAAAATGCATACACATGTATATTTATATGGAGTGAAAGGTTAGGATTTATAAGCAATTGTCTTCAATTCCATGAGGTTTTTCTTTCTGTCAAGCTGACAAACATTTTGATCCTGACAAGACCGCATTACTGTCTAAACTTGAATCAAATAATTTGCTATGGGACACATGGATTTACTCAAAGAATGTTAACATGGTTTTGCATGAAATGCTCAAAATGCATTTATAGATTTTGATTTGAAGGTTTTATTTTGAATTTAGTCAATTGAGAGAGCTCTAAAGTTGTCCTGTCAATGGTATGTGCAGATTCACTGTAATCTCGGCAAGCTGGTTTTATCCAGATTTCAATTATTTTCCATTACATCTGATAGTGTCAAATTTGTTCATTTCTCTGGGGGTTTAAAAATATTAATTTAAGAATAAACCACTGAAAAAATAAACAGACAATTTTGATTATATTTGATTTTTGATTATAATCACTTTTTTAACCCTTTATTCAAAAGAGAGAGAGAGAGAGCCTCATATACACACTTTTTCATGCCTTTTCAAACAGAGTAGACCAAGATCAGACAGCTCCTGTATGAGCTGTCTGATCAGGATCTGCTGTTTGCATGTGAAATTGTACTAGATGTGACCCTACAGTTTCTACCAATAACTAAATTACTCTACATGCACCATTATAAATATTCAACTAATACATGTAAATATTCATGATGCACCCACCACCTGTGGTGGGGGCTATATAGGAATCACTTTGTCTGTCCATCCTTCACTCGTGTTTTTCTGGGACATTTGCTTTTTTCTTGAAAACTATTTTTGATGCCACCATCAAACTTGATACATTTTATAAGTGTTATGTGGGGACAGTCTTCTCCATGTTTCATAACTCTTACACAAAATTTGACCGAATTATGTCCCCTTTTTAACTTCATATTTTGTCTCTTAATTGGGACATGCTATTTTCTTGACACTTGTTTATGATATTGTTTTAAAACTTGGTACACATTATGAGAGTGGGGAGAGGATGTGCATTCAATATTAACAGTTTCTCAAACACTTGACATGTGCAGTCCATATTCATGCAATAAATTATGACATCATGAATATTATTTATAATAGTACATGGACACAAGAATGTTAAGCCATAGCAGAAACTATAGATTAAACCTATATTAAAGCTGAAACAAACAGAGCAGACTGATCAGATGGCTCCTACAGGAGCCATCTGATCCAGATCTACTCTGTTTGCAAAGACGTAGAAAGTCCTATTTATGGAGTAAAGGGTTAAGTCTTATCCCTATAACTATAACCTGGCTTTCATTTGGATTCAGATGAGAAGTTCAGTAACTTAACATCACATTTGGATCCAAGCAGTTTGAACCTTTGCCAATGGTTTCTAAACAAAATGGAACAAATTGAAAGAAACATGTGTGTTCAAAGGAATGTGTGTCACCTGCCAGCAGAAGTGTGACAAAAACAATATGATTCAAAAAAGCATGATAGACAGAAATGATCTCTAAGCATCACCCCACTAAAGCAGGAAACACAGAAATGCCCCAGATCTGATTTTGAGCAGATATCAATTATAGCAATGGGATCAGTGTAAAAGTAAGTGATGGGTCAAATTATCTGAAATGTGACATGTCTTTAACTAATTACAGGATAGAGATACTTTCTCGCTTCTTTGCAAACAGAGTAGACAATATGAGTTGTTTGATCTGGATCTACTTTGCCCATGGAATTACATTTATACATATATAGATCCGATTCTACAGTATCTGCTATGGCCAAATACAGAAATTCATCTTAATATTCATAACATTATTTCTTACCTGAATATTCATGGGGTTATTGGTTAACTCTTTCCTCCACAAATACGCCTTTGTAAAAGTCACTTAATGAAATGATTGTGATAAATAGGAGCAAATGCTCTATTTATCACAATGGTTTCAAACTACACAATTCTAAATTTTCCCTTTTCTCTAATAACTGCTCCTTTTCGGTAGATTTATTAAAAGCAAGTGGGTCTAAAAATAGCATATGGAGGAATGGGTTAAAACAATGAAGACAGGATGTATAGACGCAATGGCCTGGCCAGCACCACTAGAATCAATGGGCACATGGACGTTGCAAACTGTGTAGACCAGGATCAATTGCTGTGTTTACAAAGTGTGATCATATGGCTGCACTGTACAGTAAAACCCTCTGAAGCAACCACCAAGAAAGTATTAAAAGCAGAGTGGCTAAATGCAGAAAGCTCCTGAGCAAGCTCATTATGGCATTTTATTAAAAGTTTTTGTTATTGGTAGAAACTGTTGACTCTGATCAATTATAATTCCATAAGCAAACAGAGCAGCCCCTGATCAGACAGCGCCTACAGGAGCTGTCTGATCTGAGTCTACTCTGCTCTTTAAAGGCATGATAAGTTGATTGTATAAGGATAAGTGTTAAGCAACCACTTGCTTTTCAAAACACCTATGTTTATTCATGAAGTGCTGGCATTAGAGGGTTTTTACTGTACAGTAAAAACCCTATATACTGGACGTTCAATGAAGTATAAATGCCAGTCTTGAAAACAGGTGGCAGTTTAATGCAGGGTGAAAGTCATGCAGAAAGCTCCTCTAGGAGCTTTCTGCATGACTTTCACTATGCATTAAGCAGCCACCTGCCAAAAAGCATCTAAATTCTTCTCTACTAGAATTCCAGTTTAGACAGATTTTACTGTAAATCAGTTAACTGAACTTTCAGTAGTCTTCCTGCAATTGTTAAAGGTACTTAAAGCAGCCAGTGCTTCACTGCTGCAGTTGATCTAGGTCTACACTGTTATCAAAGTCCATATCAATAAATAAATGAGTTGTCTTTTAAATGAAACAAGCATTAAATGTTATAAAGCAGACAAAAATTCATTAGTAATCCAGTATATAAATTAAAAGGTGATTTCATACTACATTTTTTTTTAAATAGTCATAAGGTGTTTAATCTCATTCAACATTGGACCAATCCACAATAACCTTTTCAAACAGTATGGATAAAAATCAAACAGTATGGATCAAAATAAGTTACTAAGCAACTCAGCATCTCAGGATCTAATCCAACTGCAACACACACAAAAAACAGTTGCCTGGGGACAGCATGTCAAGACTAGCCCAAGCAAAATCCATTGAGAAAGAAAAGTCATGTACATGTACAAAATTATACTGAAATGTGTTCATACAAAATAAAGCTATTACTCAGACAAGAGAAACAGTACAATAATTAAAAACAGACGATGCTAGTCATTGTTTACTCATGACCACAACATGTGCGTAATTATGTTGAAATCTGTTGATAGAAAAAATTGTGGCCCTGACAAAATTGGATGGATGCATGTAAGCACAAACACACTCAACTGCCATTATAGCTATTATGCTGAGCATATATATACAGTAAAACCTCTCTATAACGGCCACTAAATCACATCAAGTATTTTGTGTTAAAGGCAGGTGGCTGCTTAAAGCACTGTGAAAGTAAAACAATGCTCCTATTGGAGCGTTCTGTTTTACTTTCACCTTGCTTTAAGCAGCCACCTGCCCTAAATACCAACTAATTAACACAATTTAGTGGCCGTTATAGAGAGGTTTTACTGTATATATAAGAAGCAAACATTAAATTTATAGACAAAAGTTACTTAGTTTTAAAAGGCCTAAAGGTCATCAGAATTTTGACATACAAGCACTGGATAAATGACTATAGAATAGAAGCACATATGAAGCTTCAATCAGTACATGACCAATTGGTTAACATAACATAATTCCCTAACATAGTTAACCCCTTTCCTTCATTTAAATGCCTTTTCACACATTCGCAAAAAGAGCAGACCCAGATCAGATGGCTCCTATAGGAGCTGTCTGATCAGGATCTGCTCTGTTTGCTATTGAATTTGATAGATCTACTTTCTAAAATGGCTACAATGTTCCACATTCCATAATTCATTATAACCAGAGCTACAGATAAAGGTGCGTACCCAATTACTAAAATAGTCATTTCTCCACCAAACCCTATACTGTGACCACTCTTTAGAATCGTCTCTTCAAGACGATTCTAAAAAGTGGTTACAGTATAGGGTTTGGTGGAGAAGTAAAAGAGCTATTCTTGAAAATGTTCAAATTTACGCATCTTATCTGGACCGCTGATAACAATTTGTCCATGAATATTCAGTAGGTATTGAAACTTGGAATAAACATAGAACAGGGATGAGGTTAAGAAGGCAAGAGACCAGAACGACAATAAAAAGAGAAACAATCCACTCTTGTTCCAAGTAGTAAATGGATCTGAATCTTTGTCACATTATTCATGATTGTAATTATTTCATGCTATTTTCTGTCATTAATTTTAAAGCTGTGAGCATTGTTGGCCATCACAAACTGGTAAGCCTTGGTAAACATAATGTACAGCAAACAGCACCAGGCAGATATGTACACGCTGACCTGTCGGGACACGTCTGCCAGCATTCAGGTCATAGTCACCAGATTACTCTGAAATATCAAAAATCAAAACTGCTAAGCAGAGCATACCCTCTCAACAACACTTATGGCTACTCACTAACACATGTCCTTATTTCAGAAATTCTTGAGGTGAGAATGTTCACCATTTAACCTTTTTACCTGATGAATATTTAGCTAGAAATAATGACTAAAAATATTAATTATTTGAATTTTTATATGAAGGCATTATGAACAAGCACACATTTTAATATGGTGGAAACTGTAAAAATAGATCTATATTCAGTCATATTAAGCAAACATTCAGTCATAAACGGCTCCTACAGGAGCTTTTTGATCTGGGTCTACTCTGTTTGAAAAGGTGTTTCTATCAGGGAAATTCTGATTTATTAGTCTAGACCTAATAAATATTGCTAGGGTGTTTAAGATTTACAATAAAGACATACAACATAATTAAATTTGTCTATTTCATCAGCATAATTAAATTTGTCTATTTCATCAGCATAACTGATACTGTTGGTTTGTTATATGCATCATTTCTACAGATTTCTTTCTAACCCTTTACTCCTTAAATACACTTTTCTACCCCTTTGCAAACAGGAGACCCAGATCAGATGGCTCCTGTAAAAGCAGTCTGATCAGGGTCTGATCTGTTTGCTTATGGACTTATACATCGGATTCTATAGCTTCTGCCATGGCGTAACATTTCTTTAATTGAGTAACCATTATAAAGATTCATCTGATTAATATTCATGACGTCATTATTTCTTACATGAATATTCATGAAGTAAAAGTTAAAGATCTGCCACTTGAGAGCAATCCATTGTCCCCACCGGAGACTGGTCTTAGCATTTCTACGGTAATCACCATGATTGGATGGAGACTAATAAGGAATATTAAATTTTATTGATATCACATGTATATACATGTACATGTATATGAGTAATGCTGTGTAACTTTATGTTAATGGTCCTAATACAGTCAGATCAGTTCATTCATTCATTTTCAAGAAGGCTGCTGATCTGAGTGGACACATAATTCAACATTTAACTTCCCTGCTGGTGGGTAAGTTATGGTCACAGAGACACCATAGCATTATTGATACACTGCCTTCCTAAGATGTAACCACAAAAATTTGGAAACCATAACCCAGATGGTTCAGAAGATATCATTCAGACATTTGCAGACAAACTTTTACATAAATTGAAGACAAGGTCAGAGAGACACAAAAGTAGTACAAGACAATCTGTCTTCTGAAGATACAATTAAACAAGAAAATTGGAAACAAAAGGCCCAATGGTTGAGGAGACATCCTCCAGACAAATTTTAATAAAAGTTTACTAAAACTGAAGTCACAGTCCAAGTTAGAGTCAAAGTAAATGTTACAGAGACACCAAGGTAGTATGCAACACTTCTCCTTCCCAATATACACCCAAACAATACATTTCGAAATGCTATCCCAAGGGGTTGAGGATATATCATTCAGACAAATTTCAGACAATTTTTTTTACTAAAACTGAAGTCATGGTCAAAGTCAAGGTCGCAGTTATACCAAAGTAGATCTAGTACATGACATTCCCCCTCCCAATATGTAATAAAACAATAAGCTTGGAAATCCTAACCCAAGGGGCTGAGGATATATCATCCTGACAAATTTCCAGAAAAATGTTTAATAAAACTGAAGTCAAGGTCACAAAGACACCAAAGAAGTATGTGACACTCTGCCTTCCCAAGATGCACCCACATAAGAACTTTGGAAACCATAAACCTGGGAGTTGAGAAGATATTGTCTAGACGAAAAATCCAGACAGACGGAGTGCAAACCATAGTCAACCTCCAGTGGCCAGTAAATGGACGAGTAAATTGGAATACCTTTGGTTCAAACATAACACAAGTTTGCAGAAACCATCTAACCCAAAGCTTAATAATCCCATGTCTCTACAAACACAGTAAACCCAGATTAAACAGCTCCTGTAGGTGCATTCTATTCAGCATTTGCTCTGTTTGCTCGTATGTTCAGTTCTGATTCTATATTGATTGCCATGGCAATAAATTTCTTTATCTAATACATGTATTTTTTAACATTTTGTATACTAGCGGTGAAACCGTGATAACCTATGCATACAGTCTGGATCCAGATGAGATGTTGTATAATACAGTGTTTCATCAGGATCCAAACTGTTTGACACTAAATTACCATATTTTCGCAAATTTTATTTAAAACAAGAGCCACGTGCAGCGCCAATGCTCATCTGATTTGGTGCTTGTCCAGCTAAATTAAAAGATAAAGGCCATAACTCCAAATTTGAAATCAAAGAGTTATGGTTCTTATGTAGGGGCCTTCTCCTCAATGAGATCTACTAATCTGTGAAGTTTCATATTGATACCTCTTATACTTTTCGAGTTATGAGCTACATTAAGGTTTTTGCACGCCAATGACGACTACGACTACAACTGTAGTCTACAACTTGAACTATGACCCACAGACCCAGTGATCACAATAGCTCTACATTTCTTCGAAACAGACAAGCTAAAAATGAAGCAGACAATTGTTGCAGTTGAAAAACTACTTTAATAGCATGCAAAAGAGTTTTAAACAAGTATTACTGTTCCAAATAGACAAGAAGTTTAGCATGAATATTCATCAAATACAGGACTACCATTTTGTATAGCCTAGCTGGCACTTACATGTAACAGCTTCTCTACATACTTCTCAGTGAACCCTGGTATGTCAGTGAGTCCATGTGCCTACAATCGAAAAAAAAATAAAAATGAAAAGTTGTCACATCATAATTTACACAAATTTGTTACCCTAAATTATTTACTATGGCAGAATATATATATTATTCAATAAACTGACAGAGCAGACCCTAACCAGACCACATCTACAGCAGCTGTCTGATCTGGATCTACTATTTATTTATACAGTAAAGGGTTAACCTGAAAAACTCCATTCAGCATTATTTTGATAATTTTTTATTATAAATGAATTCCCACCAACATTTGTCACTGAAACATATTCATTCTGATAAGCAAAGAGCACTATCAGGGGACAAAGTTCCACTCGTCCTGTACCTGATTTGCACTTTTTTTGGTCTATATTGTAGGACGAGTGACAATTTCAAGATATTTTGTCCCCTGATGTCCACTTTACAGTAGAGCCTGTCTTAAGCAACCATCAAAAAGCAGTCTAATTATGGATCTGTAAGGCAGGTGGTAGCTTAATGCAGGTCAAAAGTAATGCAGAAAGCTCCCACAGGAGCTTTCAGCATTATGTTTGCCCTGCATTAAGCAACCACCTGTTTTTTAAAAATTCCTTTATTCAATAAATGAATGGCTGCTTATAAGAGGTTGTACTGTATGTTTAATACTGTATATCAATGCTTACATTTGTGAATGTTCCATAGGTCTGTCTCCATTCAAATATGAGTTTGGCTCTTTTTGCTCCTACTGTCTGCAAAGCCTGCAGTTCTTTCATAGAGGATGAGTTTAAGATTTCTAAGAACTCTTCATCTGAAATAAAACACAAGAAAGTACCTAGACCATAATGCTTAAATTATGCAATACATGTACATAATTCCTATCTGTTATAACCCTCCCCCCCCCCCCCCCTATAAATGCCTTTTCATGCATTAGCAAACAGAGTAGACCCAGACCAGACAAGTCCTATAGGAGCCATCTGATCAGGATCTGCTCTGTTTTCTTTTGGCATGATATAGATCAGATTCTACAGTTTTTGTCAAAGTAAAAAGTTTCCTTGATAAGTTTACTGTATAAAAATCCAGCTAATAAATACTCATGTCATTATTTCTTACATAAATATTGAACAGGGAAAGGGTTAAAATACTCCTTAATATTGAATCCTTTCAAAAGAGGACAATTTCAAAAATGAGGAAAAGGGCACAGTAATTTCTTCTGTGTTGACCAGCCAATTGAAGGAGTGATATTGTTATAATAAAAGATTGAAATATGATTGTAGATTTTGATGCTTACTGCATGCATTTCACGATTCTAAACATTTCCTTCATATAAACGTTATTTCATGCCTTTGCAAACAAAGGAGACCCAGATAAGATGGCTCCTGTAGGAGCCATCTGATCAGGGTCTGCTGTTTGCTTATGAATTTCTATTAGATCTGTCTTTACCAATACTAAAAACTCATGTGTACATGTACACATGCCATTATGAAAACTCAGCTAATAAATAATAATGATGTCAATATTTCTTACATGAATATTCAGTAAGGAAAAGATTAACTAGAACTATCACTAAAGGTGATAAATACCCCTGCATGGCAGCTTTGACTGCAAATTCAAGTTTGTGACACCAACTACCCATGTAACAGGACAAAAACACAAAAATACATAAAAGTTCAAGGGGAGAAAATTCTGCAATGCCTAGTCCTAAACACTTGAAAATTAAGTGATGCTCATCTACTATTCATGGTTATTATGTATACTACTTATACACTGAATAACTTCCAAACTGACGATGGAGTTTGTGACACCAACTCCCCATGTTTCATGCCAAAACGACCAAAAAGTAAGTTCAAGGGGAGATAAATCTGCAATGCCCAGCGCTAAACACATGAAAATTTGTGTCTTGCACATTTGTTTGTGGTTAAAATGTATGGCAAGTATCAATTGAATAACTTCGAAATTGAAAGAGGAGTCCGCGATACCAATCCCAATGTTTCATGCCAAAATAACAAAATATACTCAAAGTTCAAGTACAGGTTTTACTGTAGCCCATGATGGATACACAGATGGACATATTGACACAAAGACTGAAGGACTGATGGATGGACAATGCCAAAAACTATACCGGCCAGCCTTTAAAATGTTCTCCATGGGACAATGAAAAGTAACATGTACAATAAGCTAATTCGAAGTTTCAGGTATTCTATTAAATTAAATGGGCTTTGTTCACAATATCTGTGAAGTAAATAAATTGCATCTATCTCAGAAGTCAAGATAGTAATAAAATAAAAGCAAATCAAGAGACCCTTACTTCTTTTCTGTTGTGTTACAGAGTTGATGAGATCCTTTTCCGCTGCTGAAGCCGTGTCTTTCTGCTTTGCTGTAGCTGCAGTCACAACTAACATGAAACAAAATAAAGGTGCTTGTCTTGTGATATTATATTATATCTTAAACTAGAAAATTGTGTCTGTAAGACACAGCAATGGTGGGGCTTGACAATGAAAAACTGTGACAACCAACTGCATGTACAAGCATGACACACAGACAGACAGACGGACGGACAGGTGCAAAACATAATGCCCCCTGACTATCGTCAAAAGGGGGCATAAAAATTAAAGGGCCACAAATCCATGGTAAAAGGGCTAGCTGCTATAATGGCCCTATATAACTCCCTAGAGTCAATAAGTCATAGAATGTATAGTGTCTGTTTAAAAAATATATAAGCTGACGTTTTATAATGGAGAACTTTCAATGGAATTTGCTGCTTTAACAAAAACTGTAGGATCATATCTACATCATGTCATAAGTAAGCAGAGCAGACCTTGGTCAGATGGCTCCTATAGGTCTACTCTGTTTGCGAAGGCTTGAAAAGGTGTTTTTATATGAAGGATAGGGTTAAACAAGAGCACCACAAGCGGGTGCCAACGCTCATCTGTCGTCATTGTCAAGATGAACGTGCATACCAAAAATGAAGGTTGTAAATGAAAAATTGAAGACGTTATGGTAAAATTTAAGATTTCGGACAATGACGACAACGAAGACGTGGACGTCGGAGTTACGACAATAGCTCGTGATTTCTTCGAAACAGACGAGTTAAAAATGTAACTTTGGTAGAGGGGGCTCTTTTAAAATGACACTGACTTTGCAATTCCTAATTTAACCCCTTACCTCATAGGCTATTTTTAGATCCAACCACTGAATAAATCTACCGAAAAGGAGCATTAACTCGAGAAAAGGATTATTTTTTAGAATTTTGTAGTTTGAAACCATTGTGATAAATAGAGCATTTGCTCCTATAGGATGTGCAAATATATAAAATATAATATAATATATATAAAATGTGCAAATATAGTACAGTAAAACCTCATTACAATTCCCTACAAAAGAGTTATGGTCCATTGCCATAAACTTAACCTTATTGTTATTCTGGAGTCATATCTCTGAGACTCATAAACGATGTAACAGGTAGTAGCTTAATGCTCAACAAAAATAATGAAGAAAACACGAGAGATTTCTGGATTACTTTCAATTTGCATTAAGCATACATCAGCTTTTAACCCTTTCCTCAAAATACTATTTTTAGATCCAACCACTTTGAATAAATCTACCCAAAAGGAGCATTAACTAGAGAAAAGGATTTTTTTAGAATTTTGTAGTTTGAAACCATTGTGATAAATAGAGCATTTGCTCCTATAGGAGCAAATGCTCTAATACTATTTATCACAATGGTTTCAACAGGTGACTTTTACGGAGGCATAGAAAGGCGCATTTATGGAGGAAAGGGTTAAAGACTTCCATGCTAGGGCATAGTTATTCATTATTAAAGTGATCTCTGTAAAGAGATTCACTGTAATGTTTTTTTTTATAATAATTTGGAAATCTTCACCTTCAGGCTGTGGCAAATTGGCACTGGATGTGAAGCCTTTCTTGAACACCCTTGGGGCTGTGGCAAACAGGGGACTACATGAGAAGTCATCCTCCTTTTTTCTCTTCAAACCTCCAAGGGGTCGTCCCCTTTTGCTCTTTGTACATTCTTTTGAGGCTATGTTAGTCTTATCTGAAAGATGTACACATAAAACGATTACAAGAAACTTTCAATACTAGCATAAAATGCATTGGCGTACAGTTAAAAAGCAAATACGAAACCCAGTAATTGTTAAGAATTGTCTTCAATAAGGCTGCTGTAAGATCAAAATATTACAGCTTCTTCATATTTAACCTTTTACTCCATGAATATTTATGAAAGAAGTAATGACATCATGACTATCAACTAAATGCATTTTTATAAAGGCATATGAACACAGAAACAGTTGGTCATGGCAGAAAAGTAAAATCAGATCAATATTATGTCATAAGCAAACAAAGCAGACCATGATCAGGGTCTACTCTTTTTGTCAGGTGTTAGGCTACTCTATGCAGTAAAGGGTTAACATGTTTCCCTTTCTGAAAATATTAAACTTTACACCATGAAACTTTGAAAGAAACAAACTTAATGAAGCTGTGCAATCATCAAGTAGCTGTGCAATCATCAGGTACTTGAATATCTAGTACAATGAGCAAGTTTGGTGAAAATTGGACCATTCCTTGAGGAAATATTGTGCGGAAACCAATCGGCTGATGAGATTGCAGCAGTCTAAGTGAAAATGCCGGTAATTTTCTGGAAAAAAATGTGTGGAAATTGTCAAACACAGAATCCATGCAAAATACTTAGATATCAAGTACACTGAGCAAGTTTGGTGAAAATGCCCGTAATTTTCTGGAAAAAAATGTGCAGAAATTGCTGAACACAGAACCCATGCAAAGTACTTAGATATCAAGTACACTAAGCAAGTTTGGTGAAAATGCCCGTAATTTTCTGGAAAAAAATGCGCAGAAATTGCCGAACACAGAACCCATGCGAGGTACATGGATATCAAGTACACTGAACAAGTTTGGTGAAAATTGGACCATTCCTTGAGGAGATATTGTGCGGAAACAAAAACCAGACAGACGGACTGACAAGCTGATTACTATAGGGCACCCGTATCTCGATGCAGGCCCTAATAATATAGATCTGATTCTACAGTATCTGCCATGGCTGAACATTCCCGTGTTCATATGTCATTACGAAATTCATCTAATTAATATTCATGATATTATTATTTCTTTCAGGAATATTCATTAGGTAGAAGGTCGACTGATGCTTTCCATTTCTGCATGTATAAACTTAGTGGTCATCGATTTTTTTAAATTAGACCAATAAACACCCAAAGTTGTAAAATAATGCTTACACTAAATTACACCCTAATTCCCAATAACATACATGTATCTGTATGTGTATTCAGCTGCAAGAATATTAACAAAAGATGTTAGGCAAAGCCCTGATTGACTCTGAATGGATTTCTGAACAATTCTATGTATGAATATGAATACCATGGCTGACATGGGTCTGTGGTAATAAACAACTGCAAAAGCCAAAAATACATAACAAAACAAGAAAAGTGTGTCTGTAAGACACAGCCATGCCCCCGTGGTGGTGCTTGCCTAGCTGCACGTTAAGTTCCTAAGTCATTTGACCTTGACCTTGGGCTTGCGGGCAGTATGGGCTGGGTGTGCAATGAAAATATGGATGGTGGTTTATGTGTATATGCAATTCCATGTCAATAGCTATAGTGGTTAGTAAGATATAAGACAATGAAAAAACTGTTACAACCAACTGCATGTACCAACTGCACGTAAAAGCGTGACGCACAGACAGACAGACGGATGGACAGGTGCAAAACATAATGCCCCCTGACTATCGTCAACGGGGGCATAAAAGTGCAAAAGAGCATGTCCACTGTGTAATAGTGTACCTACATGTACATCAAAATGAGTAATCCAGTAAACATATTTAAATTTTACAACAGATACAGGTGAATGGCAGACATGCTTTAGGTGGTTTGAGAAGCAATAAATTTATAAAATTTATATATATTTCATATACAGACTTTTTTCTTTTCTTTACCATGCTCATAGCACTGAATTAGTTTCCAGTCACATATATTCTGATTCTAGTCATTCTATTATGTATGATTAACAAAAATATGAGCAGACTACATCTTTAACTTGTTTATCGCAATTAGTTTTATAGCATCTGCAGTTTGAACACATCTAAATGTATTTTCACCCATGTGCAAACAGAATAGTCGCAGATCAGAATGATGCATCCTGTAGGAGCACTCAAATCATGGTCTTCTCTGTTTGCTAATGGAATTTGATCAATTTATTTCTTTAGTTTCTAAAACGGCTACAATATTCCACCTTACATATTTCATTATAAGTATTTTGTCCATGAATATTCAGTAGATATTAAAATTTGTGATAAATATAGAACAAAGGGAAAGAGTTAACTATGTTTGCAGCTCAGTGTCAAAATTCAAATACTGCAGAACATGGCCTACCTGCTAGTATTTCCTTTTTAGCTGCTGGAACATCAGCGGATGGGACTTCTGATTTGGTGGGCGGAACTTCTGCTTTAGGAGTAGGAGATTTCATTTTCTCGCTCATTAAGGCCTTCAACTGTGCATGGCTGGCCTCTAGCTGTTTCTGCATCTCATGTATGGCCTTTGTCTTTGGAGTATCAATACCTGCAAGAAATATCAGACAAGTGCCAAAGAAGCATACAATGTTAATCCTTTACTTCATGAATATTTATGTAAGATATTAGTTAAGATTATTTTCTATACTGGTTTATGTATATGAACACAGATGTGGAATAAGATCTATAAACTCCATTAGCAAACAGAGCAGACCCTGAAAAGAAGGCTCCTACAGGAACCATCTGATCAGGGCATTAAAAGGTGTATTCATTTAATAAAGGGTTAAATAGTGCTAAAACACAGTGGCTGAGCTTTGCAAATATCCAAATACCCTTCAAGTCACTTACTTATACTGTATATGATAATGTCTAGTTCATCTATCTTCCAAATCCATATAAAAGCAAAAAGCAAATTTGGCATTAATTTGCTGAATTGATATCCCTTAACAAAATGTGTTTGTGAAACACTATGCAGCTATGACCCCAATTTGACCTTTGACCTTGATGTCAGGGGTGAGAATGGCCGTTGGTGAAAAAAGAGGAAAATTGGCAGGGGTCAAGGGGGCCGCCTAGGCCCCTTGCGGGACATGGGCAGCGCCCATGTGGGGGGCTCAGGGGGGCGAAGCCCCCCCGAAGCAAAATGAAATATAGCTTTCCTGAGCACTTCAGGAGCCTTCTCCTGCATTTTCACTTGGGTCTGTCATTCATGTGTTTTTTTACAATTATACTTGAGTTGCATGTCATACACGATGAGCTGTGTTTCAAACAAACCAGTTGTAGAACATGTCCATACAATTTACATTCAGTTTATTATTGGATCCATTCAACATTGCCAGATTAATTTCTTGTCAAACACAAGCAATTAAAACTCACACGTTTTAAAAATGAAATCAAATGGAACTCTGTGATCACAGATAAAGATACAAAATTTGATTTAAAGTTGGCATGGTATTGTAACAATTAACTTTCTAGACAAAATTCACAAAAGTTCACATTACAGTCACAATTTCTAGACAAAGTTCACATTCAAACTCTGATTCTGATTACTTTTTTATGTCAATAAACCATCTTCTAATTCATTAAACTGTTTTATTAAAAACAAAATATAACTTTTCTGAATCGATACATCTTGACCAGTTCCTTTAACATTACCTATGAATAGCTATTGACAGACAACTTTCTGGTGAATACTTGACATTACAGGTTTTTACCTGTGACTGGAAATCCGCTGTTTCAATAACTGGACATGTTTAATGCTTTTCAGAAGGTTCTTATATGCTACGCAGTCGCGTTTGCCGTAATTCATTTGTTTGGAACAAAGTTTACACAAGGTTCCCTCGTCCGAAGTTTACTTTCAGTTTCAAGAAATCGTCGCGAAATTATCACATTTCTTGTTTCTGTACCAAATGTCAACGTAATTTCTTTCTCTAGCCATCTTGGGTAGAACTTGTTTTCCACACTGTTATCGTAATTTCTGCCTATGCTTCTCATTTTTGTCTTAAATTCAGATTAATTGACAGTACAGATACAGAATTTCATATCACGGACGCCATCTTGGAAATGTTGAACGAACACTGCATAATACGAGCGTTTTGATTGGCTGTAGGACAAGAGTCTCGTTATTCGATTAGCTGAACCGAAATCTCGCTGTTAACGTGATATAAACGTTGTTAACGCGGATTTACTTGGAGTAGTGAAAGAATATATCGGCAAATAATAATTTCCTGAATTATTCGCCATAACCCCCCCCCCCCCCCTACAAATTTCTCAACGGATTTACATCGATCTCGAAAACGGCCCTGAGAGAAACGAACTCCGCGGAATTCCGCGGATCCGCGGAAAATTCTCACCCCTGTGATGTAAGTTGCATGTGCATGCCAAGTTTGTATGAATAACAGACAGACGCAATTTTCCTAATTTTGAAGGAAGTCAAAGCATTGAAGGTGTGAGACTGCTAGGAGGAAACTATTTAGAACACAGGTGCAAAATAGTGGCATCTGGGTGATTTCCGCACGTAAATCATCAGATTTCTTGCTACTAATTTTTGTACTAATTTGTTGTGACTCTAGATATTGAAAAACCAACATATCAGACACAATTGTAGTGATGTCACATTTATAAAGCTACTGGTAGACACAAAACATGAACAGTTCACGGTTCTCAAAATAACTCCATCCGGTAGTAAACAATAATAAGTCAACTTCGTACAGGAACAGTTTGAGCTCCACTGTCAGAGAATTAACCATAGGAAACTGGAAACGCTGCAGACCCAGATCAGCCACCTCCATGTGGATGTGGCATGTGATCAGGGTGTCAGAGCACTAAATAATATTTGTTTCCAACGAGTGTCCAACTGTTATCTATGGTTGGTTTTCTTACAGCATCACTCATTCAAGTCAATAAATTCGGAATATAGCTGCATGCACAGCAAAAATAGAATGAACAGCATTTCTTACTCAATTTACGTCTACGTAAAACTCAATCATTATTATTTTTTATCATCACATTCACTTTCAACAAAATTTTCTATGCAGAGTATTGTATTTCTCCACTAAACGTTATTGCATGCATGATTGGAGGATTGCAAGTGGCTGACCAATGCAATCGAGTTTTAAATTTATGTAGGTTACACTATAAAACGTGGACGAATAAGTTGCGATAAATCATTGCCGCCACCATCACAGCTAGTAATCGAGGGAAGGGGTTAAATGAATGAATATTCATAATAGGAGGAGACTTGCATGAATATTCATTAAGAAAAGGGTTGTACAATACCTGCTGTGAGACTGGGGTGATTTGCCATGGAGCCCATGGATTTCATCTGTGCTAGTAGGTTGTGCTCTAGCTCTGCCATGCGACGACTAACTGTTTCCTCTAGCTGTACCTGACGTTTTATTAAGGGACTGCAAAAAAATAAAATAAGTTATCAAGCTACTGTGGAACCTCGATATCTCAAACTTCAAGGGACCATACAAATTACTGCTGAGATGACAGAAGTTTGAGTCATCAGATTTCTAATCTGGACAATTTCTCAAGTTCACAGCTTAATGCAGATCTATAGTAATGCTGACAGCTCCTGTTGGAGCACTTTCAGCATAACACACAACCTGCATTAAGCTGGAACTTGTGTTTAGATACATACATTGTAGAACAATTCTGTATTGTAAATTTTGAAAGGGACCAACTTTTTAACTCAAATTATATCAAAGTTCCAGTTATCCATGTTTGAGAAGTCAAAGTTCAACTGTATGTGTATTTAATTTTCATGTCATAAATTTTGCAAGTTTTAGTTTCTGCTGAAAATACTGTTGACTCACCATAACCATATATCACAAGCTTTTTTATATATAAACATGTGTATCTATTCAAGAAATGTATGTGTATCTAAATGGTCTATGGCCAAAGCTTCAATGAACATGAAAAAACATACATGTGAATGTTTCATTCAGCATATTAAAGGCTAGATATTCATGAAAGAATATTCAGTATTGACATTTTTTAGGGAAAAATATGCCAAACAATTGTTTAAAGTATGCCTAGTCAACTTATGCATGACTATGTAGCTATGGTATAATCTATGACAAGGGCATTAACTCTATTGTGACTAAGAGCAGATTACATATATATCCAAGGTGTACAAGTTCACATATTGATCTACCCTCCTATAAAGTATAGTATACCATTACAGAGCAGAGAAGAAGATGCATACTCAAATACAGGAATCGTTGGGAAACATAACGTAGTATTTTTATGCCCCCATAGACGATAGTCGGGGGGCATATTGTTTTTGCCCTGTCTGTCTGTTTGTCTGTTTGTTTGTCAGCAACTTTAACATTGGTCATAACTTTTGAGCCAGTATAGATAGAGACTTGATATTTGGCATACATATGTATCTCATGAAGCCGCACATTTTGAGGGGTGACGTGTCAAGGTCATCCTTCAAGGTCAGAGGTCAAATATATGGGTCAAATTGCCGACTTTAACATTGGCCATAACTTTTGGACCAGTAGAGATAGAGACTTGATATTTGGCATGCTTGTGTATCTCATGAGGCTGCACATTTTGAGGGGTGACTTGTCAAGGTCAAGGTCAGAAGTCAAGGTCAGAGGTCAAATATATGAGGGGGCATAGTGTTTCATAAACACATCTTGTTTATTCTTCAATTCTCTAGTTTTATCATGCCATTTGAAACACTTTTGATCCAGATAAGATGTGCAAATTAAAACATTTTATCCAGTCACCAGGCTTCTCAAGTGACATAATAAAGGGGGTGCAAATAAACTAAATAGGTTTATTAGGTTACTTCCGGTAGTAGAAGGTTTATTAGGTTAGTAGATAGGCGTAATGATTCTATAACCATGGAACTATTTTAATTTTCTGTAAATATGAATAAAAATTATGTTGACGGAATAGATCTTACAGAAAATTCACCAATATAATTATTCAAAGAAGAAACAAGAGCTGTCACAGGACAGCGCGCTCGACTATTCTTAGAATTGTTAGTGTAAAAATGCTTGATAGTGGACTGAAATAGTGTTCAATGATACTAGAAGTAAGTAATCAGTCTCAGTAAAATATCTTTAATAGTATTCTGGATGTAGGATCTCTTTGAACTCTTTAATGAAAAAGAAAAACTTAAGTAAAAAAGGGCCATAATTTGTTAAAATGCTTGACAGAGTAATGTACTCTTGCCTACATATGAAGCTTGAGGTGGTGAACAATTGTTCCAAATTTCAAAGCTTTATTTCAAAGGGTTATGTAAATAAGTGGACTTTAACAAAAACCTTAACCAAAAGTTCTAAGTTAAAAAAGGGCTATATTCTGTCAAAATGCTTGACAGAGTTATGTACTCTTGCCTACAGATGAAGATTTTGATGGTGAACAAGTGTTCCAAGTTTCAAAGCTTTATCTAAAAGGGTTATGTAAATAAGTGTACTTTAACAAAAACCTTAACCAAAAGTTCTAAGTTAAAAAGGGCCATAATTCTGTCAAAATGTTTGACAGAGTTATGTACTCTTGCCTACAGATGTAGAGTGGGGTGGTGAACAAGTGTTCCAAGTTTTAAAGTTTTATTCCAAAGGTAAGAGGCAAAAAGTGAACTTTAACAAAAACCTTAACCAAAAATTTGAAGTTAAAAAGGGCCATAATTCTGTCAAAATGCTTGACAGAGTTATGTACTCTTGCCTACAGATAAAGATTCTGATGGTGAACAAGTGTTCCAAGTTTTATAGCTTTATTTCAAAGGGTTATGTAAATAAGTGGACTTTAACAAAAACCTTAACCAAAATTTCTAAGTTAAAAAGGGCCATAATTCTGTCAAAATGCTTGACAGAGTTATGTTCTCTTGCCTACAGATGGAGACTGTGGTTGTGAACAATTGTTCCAAGTTTCAAAGCTTAATTCCAAAGGTAAGAGGCAAAAAGTGGACTTTAACAAAAACCTTAACCAAAAATTCTAAGTTAAAAAGGGCCATAATTCTGTCAAAATGCTTGACAGAGTTATGTACCCTTGTCTACAGATGAAGCTTGTGGTGGTGAATAAGTGTTCAAAGTTTCAAAGCTTTATTCTAAAAGGTTACAGGCAAAAAGTGGACTTTAACAAAAACCTTAACCAAGGTGTGACGCGGACGCCGATGCAGACGCCGACGCCGGGGCGAGTAGGATAGCTCCACTATTCTTAGAATAGTCGAGCTAAAAAGAAGAATTTTTTTTTAAAAAAAAATGGCTATAGCTGGATTCGAACCCGCGCCTGATCCTACAAAGCCAAATCTAATAATTCTAGAGACGTCGTGCTTACCAATTACGCCACTAAGGCCACATACAAACTAACGTTGATTTATCAGTTTTATCAATTTAATTCACCACTGGCGAAACGCGTTTTTGATAAAAATCAAGTCAGGGGGCAAAGATTTACAGATAAATAGTAAATGTTTTCTTTTCCCTCTTGTGATAATTTGATTGATAAGCTCTTACAGGGGCAGTGATTGTCATAGACCTAAATATAGCCTGTACAGTTCCATCGATTTATGAGTGACGTTAACCCTATCTAAAAACAGAAACTGAGACGACGGAACTCGAATTTGACCAAAGCGTCTCCGGGGGAATATTATCATGTCTGTTTGAATTAACATATCGACTCTCTATTCAAATGATCTTATTTTTCAAATTCAACCACGTTTTCCCCTCGTGTAAAGTAAGTATCGAAACTATTTTCCTCTGCGGTAGCTCATTATTTACGTCTTTAGAATGGAAATGAAAAGGGAGGTCCGTTGATCGAAAAAACGCATTTTCAATGCAAATTATTTCAAGATTGTTATGTTTTATGAGTCTATGAAAAAAGATATAACTAAATTGACTGGATAAATAGAATAATAGGTTAGTGCCGTAGATTGGACGTCATTATCCAACTCGGAGAGAAAACAGTTCAGGCTCGGCAAGCCTCGCCTCAACATTTTCTCCCCTTGTCGGATAAAGGCGTCCCATCTACGGCACTATCCTATTATTCTCTATTTCAAGAATAAATCTTTATTTCTCAAAAAAAATCCTATGCTATGACCACTCTTTAAGAGACCAATCATAGAGTTTGGTAGAGAAATAGATAAATTGTGTATTCAACCAGATTTGATATTCTGATTAAACTGGCGGTGTATCATGTCAAGCCAGAACACAAAAGCACTGTAGGATAGTTTATGTAGAAGCATAACAGGATTTCATAAATGTTTTATAATCAATGGCACACACCTGAGTGATGGTGCTGTGTCAGCTGTTATGGAATCTGAGCTGCAGTCGAGGAGTCGTGGCTTTTTCGGAGCACTCTCACCTTCTGCTGGGGACCGACATGGTGGTATCTTCCTAACCTGTGGCTGAGGCTTAACTGAAGAAACATGAAAACATAGGAATATATATATTTTTGTTATATGTGCTGACTGAAAAAGCCATGTATGTGAAACAGATATCAGAAAAAGTAACATTTAACCCTTAATGCGCGGAAATCAAGTATATAAGACCTTTGTAAACAGTGTAGACCTAGATAAACAGCTCCTCAGGGAGTCATTTGATCTGGGTTAGCACTGCTTGTCACACAAATCAGTTTCTTCAGTGTTAAATTTTTGTAGAACTTTTTGTTTAACCCATTCCCTCATAGGCTATTTTTAGATCCAACCACTTTGAATAAATCTACCAAAAGGAGCATTAACTAGAGACAAGAGCACTGCAAGAGGGTGCCAACGCTCGCCTGTCGTCATTTTCAAGATGAACATGCATACCAAAAATGAAGGTTGTAAATGAAAAATTGAAGAAGTTATGGTCAATATTAAGATTTCGGACGACGACAACGACACGGAGTTACGACAATAGCATGTGATTTCTTCGAAACAGACGAGCTAAAAAGGAACATTTTAGAATTTTGTAGTTTGAAACCATTGTGATAGAGCATTTGCTCCTATAGGATCAAATACTATATTTATCACAATGGTTTCATACAGTGACTTTTACAGAGGCATAGAAAGGCGTATTTATGGAGGAAAGGGTTAATATTCAGTAAAGGAGGAGCCAGTTATAATTATTCTGACAGCAGATCAAGGGTTAATAAAAACTGACACTTGATGTTTAATTTATTCTTCGAATCAACCATAGCTAATTAGCTTGTTATAAAATTATTTGGCCAAAACAATAGAATCAGATCTATATCATTCCATGATCTGACAGTTTATATAGGAGCTGCATGATCTGGGTCTACTCTGTTTGCAAAGGTGTTTCTATCAGGTAAAGGGTATTGAAGCGCTCACCTATGCCTATTGTTTCTTTAACTATTGTGGTGTTGACAATCTTCTTGCTCTTTGTGGCAAAGTTGAGCGTGCAGTATGTGTCATAGTAGTATCTCTCCTCAGGGGCAATGTTGGTGATCATTAGAGAATGACAAGTGCCACCAATGGAGTCCTGTAGATATGGGATAAAAATTGAATCTTTACTAGCATGTATGTGACCTCCTGGGAAAAGCAATTCCAACTGAAACTGTCACAAATAAGCCTCTCAAACTTTCAAAGCTACAAAGCAGATAGTGCCGATCTTAACAAATTCTAGTGTGAACATAGATATAAATGTAGCAAATGACACTTGTCAAATCTTATCATTAAATCTTTTTACCATTTACCATTTTCTCCCCCTCATATAAACACTTTTATCAAACTTTTGCAAACAGAGAATACCTAGATCAGATGGCTCTTGTAGGCCCTGTCTGATCAGGGCCTGCTCTGTTTGCTTATCAAATTATGATAGATCTGATTCTACATTTCTCTTAATACCAAACAATCCTTTGTACATGTCATTAAAAAAATGCTAATAAATATTCATGATGCCATTATTTTACATGAATATTCAAACTAACAAAAGGTCTGATGTCTGACAAACAGCAATCCATCTGAATTTGGAGGAAGATGTGAAAATCAGCATGTACGATGATTATAACAGCATTAAGTCACTCATATTAACAGAGTAATTATTCAATCATATTTACAAAACCAGCACATTTGCAGACTTGGCGATGTTTTGAAAAACAGAGTCAGATACTAAGCTTGATAGGGCTTGAAATTCTGTCAAACAGAAACAGACATTAAAAACAAGGGAGAGATTAATACAATCTTAGTATAAAAGGTGAAAAATTTATAGCAGACAGGTTGTCCATTATAGATTTAAATGTACTTTAGCAGTACTGTTTAATACATTAAAATCTGCCTGGTAACCATTTATTCTTCACTGGAATTGAGCATTGTACTGTTACTTAACTTAGAATTCATGCCAAACATAGAAACAACTGGCTGCAAAATGATATCGGTACTGAACAATTTTTTGTCAGCCATGACAGACAATAGGACCATTGGATTTTAAAAAGTCTGTATTTGAATTATAAATCACCTTTTTCCGAGAAGATACATTTCATACACTGAAAGATATGGATAATTACATGTACCATAATTTCTATTCAAGTTATCCCAATCAAGTTAATATTGCATTTCGATTATTTTTGCAATTTGACCGTATAACTCTTTATTCTAAATTTAGAAACAAGAGTACCGCATACGGTAAATAATACGCCCACTTGCAAACTTTCTCTGATTCAACATGCCTTAAAAGTGTTGACATTTTCTAATCTGTGCTTCAGATCTTGATTTCCATATTAATGTGATACTATTTTTTAAAAAATTGAAGTGAATATCTTATTAAATAAAAAAGTTACAGCTAATCCTCATTTTTGCAGATTTTTTTAAAGTGCAACGGCCATAACTCTGTAAAGACAAACTGAATGAACCTCAAAATAAACTCAGCTGCAAATTTTGTTGCTTAAAACATTTGTGTTAAGTTTCATTTATATCATTTTAATAGTTTTCCCAGAAAACAACAGACAAACTAAAAGTTGACCGACAAACAAAGCAACGGACACACAAAGTTCAAGGACCATAACTTTAGAATAAAATGACATATCAAAACCCCCGCAATATATGTGAAAATTCACATTAAGGTTTAACCATATAAGAAAATTGAAGTAAATATCATTTCAAATGAAAAATTTATGGCCATCCTCATATTTGCATAGATTTGCATTATTTTTTTAAGTGCAAGGGCCATAACTCCGAAACAACAAATCAAATGAACCTCAGAATCGAATTAGCTTCAGGTCTTGATGCATTAAACATGTGTATGAAGTTTCATTAAGATCTGTCAAACAGTTATGCCAGAAAACAGCGGACAAACTATATGGATATATTTGCATTATTTTTTAAGTAAAAGGGCCATAACTCCGAAATCACAAATCAAATAAACCTCAAAATCGACTCAGCATCAGATCTTGATGCATTAAACATTTTTGGGAAGTTTCATTAATATCTCTCAAACAGTTTTCCCAGAAAACAGCGGACAAACTATTTGCATTATTTTTTAAGGACAAGGGCCATAACTCTGAAACGAAAAATCAAATGATCCTCAGAATCAATTCAGCTTCAGATCTTGATGCATTAAACATTTGTGTGAAGTTTCATTAATATCTCTCAAATAGTTTTTCCAGAAAACAGCGGACAAACTATTTGCATATTTTTTAAGGATAAGGGCCATAACTCTGAAATGAAAAATCAAATGAACCTCAGAATCAACTCAGCTTCAGATCTTGATGCATTGAACATTTGTGTGAAGTTTCATTAATATCTCTCAAATAGTTATCCCAGAAAACAGCGGACAAACTATTTGCATGTATTTGCATTATTTTTTAAGTAAAAGGGCCATAACTCCGAAACGACAAATCAAATGAACCTCAGAATCGACTCAGCTTCAGATATTGATGCATTAAACATTTGTGTGAAGTTTCATTAATAGCTCTTAAATATTTCCCCAGAAAACAGCGGACAAACTATTTGCATATTTTTTAGGACAAGGGCCATAACTCTGAAATGAAAAATCAAATGAACCTCAGAATCAACTCAGCTTCAGATCTTGATGCATTAAACATTTGTGTGAAGTTTCATTAATATCTGTCGAATAGTTTCCCCAGAAAATAGCGGACAAACAAAATGTTGACGGACGAACGAACGATCAATCGGACGGACAGGGCCACGACAATATACGACCACCTTTATTAGGTGGGCGTATAAAAAACCTACTACAGTGCACAATTTTACTTATTTTTAAGTAAACAGGGTATACATTACCTGTAACAGTCTGGTTAATTTGCTATTTCTGTACGGAATTCTTGGCTGCAAAGGAAACATTTTTTTCCATATAATAATTTGTATCTGTCAACAGTTTTCAATGGCAAAACAAAATTCAATAATAGTACTTTTTCCTAGCTAGACCCTTTACTAGATAATCCATCCTTTTTGCAGCTTTGCAAACAGAAAGCACACTATAGGAGCTGTCTAATGGTGCCGTGTTTCCTTGTGGAATATTATAGATCTAACTTTACAGTTTCTGCCATGGCTGAAAATGCAGCTTATTATACCCATTAAATCATAAATCATAATGTTCAATAAGTACAATGTTAATTGTAGAAATGAAATATGTAATCAATTAAAATGTAAGTTTACAAAAATCAAGGGAGAAACACTGAAGAACACATAAAGATTGTGAAATTCTAACCAACGTTTGAACTGCATATTAATCCTTTGCTTGATGAGGGCTGTTCTATTTAAATGTGTATTGAGGGGCAGGAAGTCATTATAAAAAACAGATATGCATGGGTGGGTTTTGCTGCAAAAATGGTTTGTGCATTAGTAAAAAAATTCTATGGGTGGGTAGCAGAATTTGAAAGTGCCTTCCTGCACCCCCATACACATTTAAATGGAACAGCCCTGAGTATTCATGTAAGAAATAACGATATTATGAATATTATTGACTGAATTTTTATAATACTATAAGAACACAGTCCTGAGCTTTTGGCAGTGGAAGAACCTGTACAATCAGTTTTATAGTTCCATATAAAATGATATGCAAACAGAGCAGACCCCGATCAGACATCTGGTCTGTTTCTACTCTGTTGGTCCTTTCAAAAGACATATCTATCAAGTAAAGGCAAGTCTGAAACCCAACAAGATTTTTAACCTTTTACCAACAGTTTTAAAAACTTCATTTGATTATATCTTCAGATGTACAAAAGATGAATCATGTACGTCAATTTGTTTTTAAATACAGAAGATTCTTTTCAACATTATCAATCCCTGTAGAATTGTTTGAGGACCTACCAGACCATTGTTGATAGCATCCACTACTTCACCCAGAGAGAACAGGGACTTGTTGATGGCTCCACTTTCCTTCAGCCTATCAATTAATATAAATTTGTAGATGTAATATTTGTAAACATTTGAAAGTATGGCAATGTTTGATCATAATACATGTTTTTCACATCTGAGGGGCAGTCCATGTAACTGTCAGTATGCATGATAGAGTAATGGCCCTGGGTACCGATTTACTAATTAAACTACTTATGCTTTTTTCTAAATTAATTAATTTAAGTCTAAATTAGCCTGTTATGTGAAAACAAACATTATTGTATATTATGAAAGGGGGCAATAACTTCAGTAATAGCATAAGAGCAGTTGCATCCTAATGAAAATTGCACATTCCCATATTAAAAAGTAAGAATAAGTACAAAACTTTCAATAAAGTAGTAGAAGGGTTAACAGCTGCAGCAATATGTGAACAAGATTAGAATTTATATAACAACCATGCAAACCTTATGCCTTTGTTGCCTGTCCGCCTATTATCTTCTGAGCCAGCCAAATCAATGAGGTAAATTTTACTGTGAAGTTGTTTACAAGGCCTTGACTTAGTGATGCTCAGCTGCACAATGCTGTGGCTTCGACTGGAGTAGTTGTTCAGTTTAGTTGAAGCAACAGTCCTGAAATAAGAAAAAATGTCCTATATTTGGAGACCAATTAATTTTTTTTCCTAAGAATCCGCATTTGACTTTATATGGTATAAGGAATTTATATCCTTAAACAGAATAACTTCTTTCATCATACATTTCCTATACAGAACCTTTTTTCATACATAATTTGTTGAAGGAATATTAACCTTTTCAGTGTAGGAAACCAGTCACTAGTGTCCTTTGCAAACAGTGTATACCCAGATGAGAGGCATCCTAGAGGAGCCCTCTCATTAGGCTATGTGCTGTTTGGCATTTTACACATTTCTTTAAAATAATCCCTTGAATTTTGAAATTCATTTGAAATTTCAGCATTGACAGGTTTATGGAACATATAACCAGAGCTATCATATTAGATGATGAATACCTCCATGCAACACCATATTGACTCACCAGTTGTTTTGAAGTTCCATAAAAAATAAAATCAGTCAATTCCAATCAGTAAAACAAGTATTACATGTGCTGCACATCAACATCATCATCAAGTCAGTCACTTTATTCAAAAGAGTAGAAAACTGTAGAATTACTACACTCTGCAACTATCACTTTTGTAAATTTTCAACAAGAGCTCCATGTGTCGGAGCATTATACGCCCAAAGTATGTGCTGTCGTAACATGCCCAATGTTATATGGGAGGGGGCTCATGTTATCAAGTTATTAGGGAACAATGTTTTTTTTATTTCATGGTCACTGTGACCTTGACCTTTTTCTGCATTACCTGTTCACCCTGCATTAAGCAGCCACCTGTCTACAAGATCATCATTGATACTTTATAGTTGAAAGTCTGCATTTTCAGGGTTTACTCTGCATAGTCCCTATATATCTCAAGTCGGGCACAGGTTTTAGGGTAAATGCATCTGAATTAGTGCATTAGACAGTATGTGTCTGACATTTGTGGCGTACCTGTTATTGGAGGCAGGACCAAAGGCCATCTTAAATTCATCAAAGTTGTGGATTTTCCTCTTGGCTAATCCTGGGATAAGGATATTTTTGTCTGCATCTTCCCGGATTGGAAGATCTGTGCTAGATGGCTCCAACAGATCCTGTACCTACATGAGAAAGGTATCAAATAAATGAGGTGAATGTTTGAGATCAGTAGTCATACTGACAGATAACAAGCAGTGCTGTGCCTAGATCTCAATATTTGAGGGTCAACTAGAGGTTTGGGGCCACTTTTCTTTTGTAAGTCAATGGACATGTCTTTAGATTTTAAGGAACACTGGTCCCCAGGCTCGCCCAAGGCATAAAACTGAATAAGGTTATCTATTACAGGATAGGTTAAAATTCACACTAGATGCAAGACCCTATATGCATGTACAGTGGGAGGGGAGGGGGTGGGGGAAGCTATTGATCAATAAAACAACGAACACTCTATATAATAACAAGCAAAAAATGCAGAAACTGCATTAAAACCGGATTTTTCGAATGAAAGACCTTCACCCAAGCTATCTGCATACCAAATACAAATTCTCTAGCATGTTGTTCAGAAGTTATAACAAAATTTTATTGACAGCCAAGTTTTCAAAATAGTGACCTTTACCTGATTTTAGGTATCTTTATGTCATCTGTAAGGTCCTTACCAAAGCTATCTGAATACCAAAGGTGAATTGCCTAGCGTTCGTGGGTCAGAAGTTATAGTAAAAGTTAAAGTTTGTTAAAAACAGCCAAGTTTTCAAAATAGTGACCTTGACCCAATTTCATGTATCCTTGTATCAACTGAAAGGCCTTCACCAAAGCTATCTCCATACCATATACAAATTGTCTAGCATATGTGGTTCAGAGGTTAAGACAAAATGTTGAAGTTTTCAATGTCATTTGTTGAATGTTCATATAAATGGCATTATGAGCAAGGTAATGGTTGACCATGGCATAAACTGTAGAATCTGATCTATACATTACTTCACAAGTAAACAGAGCAGACTCTGATTAGAAGGTTCTCACAGGAACCATCTGAAGTGGGTCATCTCTGTTTATGAAGGGGTTAACTTCCATGGCAACAATAACATGAACAGTAGAACCCCTCTAATCTGGACACTCAGGAAACTGCAATCCTCTTTAACCATTTCTTCCATAGGCTATTTTAAGACCCAACCTCTTTGTAAGAATCTACCCAAAAGGAGCATTTACTAGAGAAAATGATTTTTTTTTTAGAATTTTGTAGTTTGAAACCATTGTGATAATTAGAGCATTTGCTCCTATAGGAGCAAATGCTCTATTTATCACAATGGTTACAAGAAGTGGTTATTACAGATGCATAGAAAGACTTACCAAATCATTTGAGTTTTACTTGCGAAAAAATTCCAATTACAGGTAAACCTCTGAAAACCGAACCTCTGAAAACCGAAAATCTCTAAAAACCGAACAAATATTTTGGTCCCGAATTTTTCCTTATATATTCTATATAGAAAAGCTCTCTGAAAACCGAACTCTCTGAATTCTGAATACCGAACACAAGTTCAGGAACAGAAACCTATATTTCCATTGTAAATCACCTCTGAAAACCGAACATACCCTGAGGACCAATTAGGGGTGCTGGCTTGTTGTTAATTTGACTAGGGAATTTTTGGACACCTACTGTGTTTGACAGCTGCCTGTGTTTGTGTACTATGTAAACAAAGATGTGAAAACCACAATAGGGGTATAGGCTAATACTGTAGCTGATGTTGCTTTTGGAAATCATAAGAAAACTTTAATTAGGCATGATTTTTCACACCTCTTTATTGAAATTAAGGAAAGATGATCCCAACATGCAAATTTTGTTTTCATTAACATGATGCCTACATACTTAAATGTTCATGCTACATATTACCAGCGCTTCAATTGACTGACATAACATCATTATCTGAGATGAGAAAATTACAGTTTAGAGTAATTCTGCATGAACAAGCCTTTTGATTGTGAAAAATAATAAAAGATAAATAAAATCAATCAGGCAGTGAATCTGACAGTCAGTTTGATGTAAACACTTAACACTATCATGCCTGCTCCACATTCTGCTCCAAAGTCATCCATATGTGGCAAAGTATAAATTAAATACAACAATATTACAATATGATTATTTTCTTGTTACTGAATACTCTCATCTATAGTAGAAACTGATGTTTGTACCTTATTCTGATAAGATCAAAAGAAGTGAACGATATTACAGAAGATCACATTCATTACCTTCAGGTTTCACGTTAAGAAAACTCTCTGAAAACCGAACACCTCTGAAAACCGAACATTTTGTCCGGTCCGAAGGTGTTCGGTTTTCAGAGGTTTACCTGTACTAAACCAGTAAAACTACACGTATATTTTACTTAAAAATGCAAGAACAAGACCTGTCTCAAGGTGCTGTAAAGTCATGGTCTTATCGGTCTAAATAATGACCTGTCATGCCATGTAATTGACCATGTGTGAAAATTAGTGTCTCATTGGTTGATGCAAAAGTGCACTGCTTGTTACAACTGTAATCATTTGATTACCTACTAGATAATGACTTAAGGCTGCTTTTAACCATTTCCCTAATATAAACGTTTTCATGCATTTTCTAACAGAGTAGACCCAGATCAGACGGCTCCTACAGGAGCCGTCTGATCAGGGTCTGCTCTGTTTGCTAATTAATAGAATTTGATAGATCTGTTTCTTTGCTGTCTAAAATGTCTACAATGTTCCACCTTCCGTATTTCTTTATATCAAACTATTTTGTTAATGAATATTCAGTAGGTATTGAAATTTGACCTAACTACAGAACAGGGAAAGGGTTAAATTAACAATGAAAATGATTCATCTGCACAAGCAAGATATTCAAACTGTTGATATCCTGGTAAGAATGATTGACTTTAAACTAATTCAACCGATGATTATGCCATTTGATACATGTCAACAGAATTACTCTCCTGACCTACAAATCAAAATTTGGATTATTAATTACAGTGTTATCTCTAAGATATTTCGTCATTTGTATTTGAATTATCAAATTCTCCACATGAATACATTTATAAATGCATATGTCGTATTTATTATAGATATATATAAGTGTATGAGTGAAATCGATGCTAACATGATCATGTATAAACTCTTCTCCAAACCGTAAACCCCATCCAAACCGAAATTTCTTCCTGTTCCCAACAAGAGGGATTCCACTTTACTTACTTTCTCATTGTAGATTTCTAGGTAGGAAAAGTCAACATCATATTTCCATGCATCCATTCCCTCCTTTGCCTTGTCTGTCTCAATAGCATCAAAGATGCCGTTGATTACCCGGGGTATCACTCCTGGATTTGATGCTGTCCCCAGCATGGTGTGTGTCTTGCCTGGAAAACAAATCCAAATGATCATATGTATACATGTAGTTAACCCTTTTCTTCATATAAACACTCCCGTAGGAGCCATCTGGTCAGGTTTTGTTCTGTTTGCTTATGAATTTTAGATAAATCTGACCCCACCATTTCTACCAATACCAAAATATTCTGTGTATGTATACCATTATACAACAAGGAAAGGGTTAACTTCTTACAGGTAAGTAAAGGTATACTGAAAATCATGTTTTTAACCCGTTCCTTCACTTAATGATAAACGCCTTTTCATACATTTGCAAACAGAGATGACCTAGATCAGACGGCTCCATCTGTTTGCTAATGAAATAGGATAGAAAGCTGCAAACACAGCAAACTCTGACCAGATGGCTCTTATTTAACATTGTGGAATCCAACGAAACAGGCATAGTACAATATACAATGGTTCATTTTTAACAGGTGGGTTAGTTAGTTGTGTAGATTAACATCTGTTTCTGCCAACTATGAGCTAATCGGACCTTCCAGAGAGAGGAAGCGATACAGAGAAACCTGGGCGTGATGCTTAACTCTTATTATCAATTGAATTTCTCTGGTTCTTTTAGATGCCAAGTGTAAAGAACTGATAAGCGAAAAATGCGGAAATCGCAATAAAGCCGGATTTTTTCAACTGAAAGACCTTCACCAAAGCTATTTGAATACCAAATATAAATTGTCTAGCATATGTAATTCATAAGTTATAACAAAATTTTAATGACAGCCAAGTTTTCAAAATAGTGACCTTTACCTGATTACAGGTATCTTTACGTCATCTGTAAGGTCCTTACGAAAGCTATCTGAATACCAAAGGTGAATTGCCTAGCATTTATGGATCAAGAGTTGTAGCAAAATGTTAAAGTTTGTTAAAAACAGCCAAGTTTTCAAAATAGTGACCTAGACCTTGACCAAATTTCATGTATCCTTGTATTAACTGAAAGGCCTTCACAAAGGCTTTCTCCATACCATATATGAATTGTCTAGCATACGCGGTTCAGAAGTTAAGACAAAATCTGGAAGTTTTTCAATGATGGCCAACTTGTCAGAATAGTGACCTTGACCTAATTTCAAATATCTATATATCAACTGAAAGGCCTTTAGCAAAGCCATCTGTATACCAAAGATGAATTGCCTAGCATTTGTAGTTCAGAAGTTATAGCAATGTTAAAGATTGTTAAAAACGGCAAAGTTTTTGAAATAGTGACCTTGACCTGATTTCATGTATCCTTGTATCATTTGAAAGGCCTTCATCCAAGCTATCTGCATACCAAATATGAATTGTATAGCTTAAGACTTAAAGTAATAAGCAATGTTAAAGTTTTGTTAACGACGGCACGCCGCTCGCCCACCCGGTTTTCTCCAGAATATAAGCCGAGATTTTTCTCGAAAAATCCGGCTAAAAATTTGGACATCAGTTTATAAAGTCTCGTCCAAAGGACATGTACTGTAAAATAAATCAGATCTATGTAATTTCATAAGCAAACAGACCAGACCCTGATCAGATGCCTCTTTTAGAAGCCATCTGATCTCATTCTGGGTGTACTCTGTTTGCATAAGTGTGAAAAGGCCTTGTACATGTATGAGGTAAAGTGTTTTGTCCCTAAAAGACAGCATAAAAATAATCATGCATGACATTTCAATATTATGACACTCAAGCAGAAAGCAATCAAAGGAAGTTTCAGAGTGTAAATCAGTTTGGATTCCCACAATATGCTGAGTTACTGTAACAGTTTGCTAGGGTAATCACAAATTGGTTGTCAGCATGTAATGCTTAGTTACAAACACTAACCTGCTCCAGTTGGTCCATAGGCAAATATTGAGACATTCTGACCGTTCACTGCAGCTGGCAGCAAGGGTTTCACACAACCTGTGTAGATCTCTTGCTGAGTACTCTCCATACCATACACAGCTGAAAAACTGAAGACAACAGCATACATAAATACATAGCTACCTGACAGACCTATGGAGTACTCAGGCAAAATGTCTTCTGAAAATGTCTTTTCAACCCCTTCCCTCATATAAACACTTTTTCAGGCTTTGGACAGCGGAGCAGGAGCTGTCTGATCAGGATTTGCTCCGTTTGCTTATAAAAAAGAATATAGATATGATTCTACAGATTCTGCCAAGGTAAAACAAGAGCTGTCAGTCACGTGACAAATGCCCCCCAAAATTGTACCCTGTGACATTGACCTTTGACCCATGGACCAGGGAGTTGAGCGCGACACATCGTCTTTGTGTGGTGAACATTTGTGCCATGTTATTTTGAAATCCATTCACAGATAAAAAAGTTATAGAAGGGACACGAAATTTGGGACGGACGTTGGGGGCATAAAAATCCTCTGTACATAATTCCTCTAATAAATATTCATGATGTCATTATTTCTAACATGAATATTAAACAAGTAACAGGCTAAACTTCTACCAGCAGCTTTTGAAAATAGCAGTGGCAAGTAGCAAAATTGCTTTCTTAAATACTGAATTACTACCTACTCTCAAAGTAGGCAATTCTTGTAACCCGGGATTTTAGGGGAAAAGATAACATAATTCACAGTAAGTTTGGATTTCAAGAACTTGTAGGTCCAATCTGCTAAAATTTATAAACAGACAGCAAGAACTGGCTACCAGCGAATGTTGACATCTTTTAACACCTTTGCAAACAGAGCAGAACCAGATCAGATGGCCCCTGACATCCTGCAGGGGCTGTCTGATCTGGCTCTGCTCTGTTTGCTTATGGAATTATATATTTCTGATTTTATATTCAAAAATACATGTAAATGTATTCATAGAGCATGATCATAAAAAGTACTTATTGCATGAATATAATATTGGATTTTAAAAACCCTTTACATTTAATATGAATAATATTCATAAGGTAAAGTTTTTTTTTAAATCCAATTAAAAACTAAAGTGTATTTTCTATTGCTCTTTTAAAAAGTCCTCTCAGTGATGGTATTATTTGGATCATAACAATGTGTTATTTCATGAATAGGTTTGGTGTCTCATTTTCATTTGTTTCTTAAGTTATCATCATTTGCCAAGACAGTTGAAAATACTCTAGTCTAAGGGTTTTTGTTGGAGATATTTTTTATATAGATCTTGTTGAAGATATTCTAAGGTTTTTTGTTGGAGATAAAAAAAAATTCATATCTTGTAAATTGCCAAAGCAGTCCCATTGAGACACAGAATTTGTGACAGATATTATTTGACATATTGAGATCAAAACTTGTTACTGTATTGAATATATGTTAACCCTTTCACTGTTCTACATTTATTCCAAATTTCAATACCTACTGAATATTCATTGAAAAAGTAGTTATACTGAAATGTGGAAGGTGGAACATTGTAGCCATTTTAGAAACTAAAGAAACAGTACTATGAAATACTAATAGCAAACAGAGCAGACCCTGATCAGACAGCTCCTATAGGAGTTGTCTGATCTGGGTCTACTCTGTTTGCAAATGCGTGAAAACACGTTTATATGACATAATGAGGGAAAGGGTTAACCCTTAATACCTGTTCAATATTCATGTTAGAAGAATATTTATTAGCTGAAGTTTTATAATGTAAACCTTTCATGCATTGGATTTTTTTTGCTTTGACAAAAACTGAAGAATCAGATCTATATCATGTCGAAAGCAAACAGAGCAGACCCTGATCAGACTGCTTCTATAGGAGTCTTCTAATCTGGGTCTACTCTGTTTGCAAATAAATAAAAATGTGTTTTACATGAAGGAAAGGGTTAAAAATGCTACTTACTCATACTGGATATTTTCTTGGACATTTCTGTGGTTAAAGATCTGGATACATTTAGAATCTGCACTGACACATGTCTTTTCACCATTGCTCAAGGGAGGTCTGACTCGAATAACTACTTTCACTCTACATTGCCGCTTGTCCATTATCTGCAAATATACAATTGTCTCTTTGAGACGATTCTAAAGAGTGGCCACAATATTTTTATTTTTGAAAATGCTTTAATTTACGCATCTTATCAGAATCTTATTTTAAGAATAATGTAAATTAAACAAATTATATACATTGCTTTTTCAGCCGCGTAATTAAAAATACATGGTGACTGACTCAATGTCCAAATCACCACTCATCAAACAACAACCATTCACTGTATGGCTAACTTAAACTTCCAGGAGCTACACAAACCTATGACTGAAACTTGTGGACAAGTTCTCTCTAATCACTTGGCTTGTACTGCTTATAGCTGGCCTTAATGCGTTTCTACAGTGTTCGTAAAGTAGAATTCTACTTTTGTTTATGGTGAGGCATGTTCAACTTGACTGACAACCAAGCTGAATAATGCTACTGGGAGATGTTGCCTTTATACTAAATGTGCTATGTCTGCACTTGTAATTTATATTTTGTATGTGTATGTGTATGGAATGTGGGTGTTACAAGCTCTGTCATACATGTGTTGAATCAGTATCGACCTGTATATAACTTTTATAAATAATTACTTTACTTAAATTTACAATCCAGGTGAAAGAAGTAGCTTGGAATGTCTGTCAGATTTCGGTTCACCAATAACTCCCCACGCATGACCATATAGTTCAGTACTGAAGGCTTGCCATCATTATAAATGAAGAAAAAGAATTGTCAATACTGACAGTTAATTGTACCATGTCCGAAGTTATAGGAAGAGTAATTTACACCCAGTTTATTCAGTATCACTGTATGAAACTAACTAATAACGTTACAGTGTGTAAATGTGTGGGATGTAAATGTTGTTAAACTGCAAATGTCTACAACGAAGACAATTGGTGAAAGCGACGAATAATGGTGGTAACGAGATTCATCGAATCGATGATCGTGCCGGTCTGAGACTGATAAAAAGAAGCATGAGTTAACTGGTGTTATTAACATAGCCATATTAAAACAATGGTGTTTTACTGTTAAATATTTTTAATCAAGTAACTGCTGTGTGCCTTTATTCGTAAACAGAGAAAAAGGAAGACAAAATTGAAACATACGCACTGTGTTGACAAAACACTGTTTTGAATTTGCCACGCTTCCGGTTGGATTGTCCAATCAAGTTCGATAAAAAGTCGGTTTACTCATACAATCTACAATTTCGTGTAATCTACTTACAAACCCAACAAATCTTAAAATCAAGTTATTTTACGTCTAAAGACAATGGCAGAAAAAGGGAACGCGTTTACCTTCAGTAATGAACCAACAATGAAACAGATGTAATATTGGTTTACCATGATTATGTAACATTAATTTATTATTGATATAATCAGACACACATGCCACTTATGACCAGTGCCATAACCACTTGGTTATTGTTTAATCATTTTCCTGTCATTATTCATGTAAGAAATAATGACATCATGAATATTTATTGGCTAAAATTTTACAGTGTAAGCTTTTCAAGGGATTTTTTGCTCAAACAAAAACAGTAGAGTCTGATCAGATCTATGTCATGACATAAGCAAACAGAGCAGACCCTGATCAGAAGGCTCCTATTCTGGGTCCACAGGTGTCTGAAGTGTACCTTAATTGGACTCACCAAATAGCATACCCATCATGTAAAAAATCCATTCTTGGTTGAAGCCATTGGTTACATATATATCTATATATATGTAATCAATGGCTTTGACCAAGAATTAATGGATTTTTTACGGTATGCCATTTGGTGGATCCAAGGTACACTAAAATCAGACCCTTGTGACAGAGTCTACTGAGACTAGTCTGTTTGCAAATGCATGAAAAGGTTTTTATATGAAGGAAAGGGTTAATACGGTATGCTATTAAAATCGCAAACAATTAAATTAACAGTAAAATATTTTATTTTTTTTTTGAAAAAGCTCCAGGTATGATCGATGGCCTAGCTTGGTTCAATCAGCCTCAGACTGCATGAGAATTAAAGCCTAACAGATATATTACAGATCTCGATGCCAAGAGTGGGCTAAAGAATAGTACCAGAATATTTATAACACAACCATTTCAATGAGGTAACAGGTCTGGGTTTTATTGGTTTATAAACTGAAAAGGTTCTTGTTAATATATAATTGTGTATGTACTCATAAGTTTTTAGCTGACATGTCAGCTTGCTTAGCATACAATACATTCTATGTGTCGCCTTCTTTTCACAGCCAAGAAGCCCAACAGCAATTTGCAAAGGAACGAGACTGGGACCAGTATCACACACCCAGAAATATACTCCTGGCTTTAGTTGGAGAGGTGGGAGAACTGGCGGAAATATTGTGAGGAAACTATGACAACATAGTTTATTAACCCCTAAAATTTATTCCATAAATAGCCCATTCTGCATCTTTGCAGAGTAGACACAGATCAGACAGCTCATATAGGGTCTGTCTTATCAGGGTCTGCTCAGTTTTTTATGAAATAATATAAATATATGTTTGTACAGTTTCTATTATGGCGAAAATTCCCATGTCCATGTACCATTATAAAAAATCAATCTTATTAATATTCATGATGTCATTCTTTCTTTCATGAATATTCAACAAGAAAGGGATAACCCTTTATTCCAGGAATATTCACATAAGAAATAATGGTGTCATGAATATTAATTATATAAGTCATTGTAATATCATATGGGCATGTGCACAGACATTTTGGGCCATGGCAGAAACTGTAAAATCATAGCTATATCACAAGCAAGCAGAGCAGACCTTGATCAGACAGTTCCTACAGGAGTGTCTGATCTGGATCTTCTCTATTTTCAGAGGCCTAGAAAGGCATATTTATGGAGTAAAGGGTTAAACATAAGCTCTTTTTGTACCCTACCCTGACCTTTGCAAACATTTAGGCTCATCAGGGTTGAGCTACAGTGTTTGACAGTCTGATGATTATATTTGTAATGCAATGTAACTCTTCTTTGAAAACTGAAGAAAACACTGTACATCTTTTTAATTGTCAGGTGACAAATATATTTGAGAAGATTATGCAGACATAAATATTTGGGAAAATTCAGTGAATTACATCCAATCAATCTGCTAAAACTGACATCAACTCAATTTGTCTGCCTTCCTTTAAGTCTTTTTATTGGCAGAAGTCCATTCAGTATAAATGACTGAATTTCCTAGACATTTGGATTGGCAAACAGTGCAGACCCTGAATAAATTTAAGGGCTCCTCTAACTCTTTACTTCTGTAACATGCACCATCAGCACCTATATATCTCTAATGTTGGCCCATCCAGTCAGTATAAACATGCAATTTGTTGCTTAACTTCGCAATGTTTCAAGCATTTAAACCATGTTGCCAAAGGGTTAGCTCCCCGGCAAGTTTATAGTGCTTATATACCTAACAGCCTCACTGTTACATTACTTTCTCCTCCAAGAAATCTCAACCCAACATTTGGCCTGGGAAATAACCGTGGGTTAAAGGTAATTCCAGTCTGGCAATTGTCTTCATCCCACCACTGCCACCAATTGTAACATGCACCATGAGCAATTCCTCGCGGTCACCCATCCAGCCAGTAACCGTGCAGTTCATTGCTTTTAACTTTGCAACATTTCCAAGCACTTAAACCATGTCGCCAAAGAGCAAGCTCCCCAGCAAGGACAGTTTGTAGTGCCTATATACCCAACAGCCTCATTGTTACGCTCCATATAAACCGTCTGATCAGGATCTGCTTTGTTTACTATGTTAGTCTGATTTTACAGTTTATGCCATGGTCAAAACAATTCCTGTGTTTATAATGACATTATGAAACTTTTTACATGAAATTTCATGAAGTAAAGGGTTAACCCTTTCACAATCACAGCAAACTGTTTTAACACATCAAAGCTAATCAGACAAAATAGATCTGGAATGGTCATCACATGTAGTCTATAGTCTTTTAATTAACACAGTCGTTTTACTTATATGTACTCATATTTATGCTTTTGCAAACAGAATATATATCCAGATGCGATAGCTGCCGAAGAAGCTGTCTGAACAGGGTCTGTTTTGTTTGCTTATATTATGGATATGATTCTACACTGTTTGCCATAGCAAATATTCTATTGTTTCATTGACATAAATTCATTTGATTAATATTCATAATGCCATAAATTCCTACATGAATATTCAAAGTAAAGGGTTAACCCTTTCCTCCATAGACTATTTTTAGACCCAACCTCTTTGAATGAATCGTATACCCAAAAGGAGCATTTACTAGAGAAAAGTAAAATTTTAGAATTTTGTAGTTCTGAAACCATTGTGATAAATAGAGCATTTGCTCCTATAGGAGCAAATGCTCTATTTATCACAATGGTTTCATAAAGTGATTTTTACAGTGGCGTATTTATGGAGGAAAGGGTTAACATTTAGAATTCTACTGAATGACATGGCTATCTCATGAAAGATAATGACACTTTGCCTGATGAATATTCATGTAAGAAATGATAACTTCATGAATATTTATTAGCTGAATTGTTGTAATGGTACCTGAATACAGGATGTTTTTACCTTGTCAGAAACTGTAGAATGACATCTATATAGAGGATCTAAAATAAATATTTACCGGTATTTCAATCGACAAGTTTGGTAAAGATCAATAGTAAATTATTACAAGCATATTATTCTTATCACATGACACAAAAAAGCAAGAACAGACAAACACCTTTTCCTATTTATATTTCTATTTGCTTACATCATTTGCTTGTTTTAAATATGACAACATTACAAACTCGTTATACTAATTTGGATACAAGCAGCGTCATGTGATAATTAATTCCATAAACAAATCAACAGTGTAGTCCCCGATCAGGTTACTTCTACAGGAGCTGTTTGATCTGGGACTACTCTGTTTGCAAATATATGGTGTCTTATATCAAGTAAAGGGTTAAAGTAGTGTTGTTGTTTTTTCAGTCAGTGGAAAGGGGAAGTTAAAGAAGGTTTACCAGGTAACTATACCCTCGGATGTCTTGAAGTGCCCTGTGCAAATTGTTGGTTACACTTTTGATCAGGATAAGATGCTGATAGCAGTCAGTTAATAAGGACATTGGGACAGTGTAGTCATGCTTGTCAAATCTGATCAATGTCAGACTGTCTGCTTTTCATATGATATATATCTGTTTCTACAGTTTTTGTCAAAGCAAAACATTTCCTTGAAAAGTTTACACTATAAAAAATAAGCTTATAAATATTCATGATGTCATTATTTCTTACATGAATATTGAACAGGGAAAGGGTTAACCCTGATTAGAATCATTATAGAGACCAAATTCTAAGGAGAATGAACACGATAGGGTTTGCCAGAGAAATATAGAAATAGACTACCTACTAGCCGATTTCTAAATACCCATCTTGTCTACAGCTTCGATTATTACTGATTTTCTACCTGCCTGATTTCTGGTATAGGAATATGAATCAGGATGTTGTATTGTTATAAATATTTAATTTTATTCACAGATTTTACAGAGACAGAGCGGGAACATGTGGGTCAAGAGCTTGGTGATGTCCTGTTGTACCTTATCAGACTGGCAGATAAGTGTAAGATAGACCTACCTTTGGCTGCTATGAACAAGATACAGCTGAATGCGAAGAAGTACCCAGCAGACAAAGTGTATGGTAAAAGCCACAAGTACACAGAATACAAGGACACTGCTGGTGGTTCTTGATAGAAGCTGGTCAGCACACGAATTGCTCTTCATGAGCTTGTGATAGCAATGACAAGGACTATATCAGGGATTAGAGTTTTATGTCTGCATAAGTGATGACATAGTTTTATATAAAGTCTGCAAAAGGGATAATTAAAGATGGTAAACAAATGCATATGACCTTAAGAATTGCCTTTTTGATTCAAGAACATAGAATGCGAAGACAATGCAGGTGTATTATGTCAGCATATTTTGTGTGCAAATATTTTGAGTTAACCCTTTCCCAGATAGTGATACTTTTTTATGCCTTTGTAAACAGAGTAGACCCAGATTAGACGGCACCTGCAGGAACTGTCGGATCAGGGTCCGCTGTATTTGCTTATAGAATAATATAAACTTGATTCTACCATTTCTACCAAGGCCAAAAAGCCTCTGTTCAAATTATATTATAAAAAGTCATCTAATTAATATTCATGGTGTCATAATTTCTTACATGAATATTCATTAGGTAAAGGGTTAAAAGATTTTTATCATCACCTATTATCCCCCCCCCCCCCCACACACACACACACACTCCCTTTAACACTTTCCTCCATTCCTCCATAAATAGACCTTTCTACACTTTGCAAACAGAGTAGACCCAGATCAGATCATGGTTTGCTGTTTGCTCATTAAATAATATAGATATGACTCTACAGTTTCTGCCATTGACCTGTGTTCATGTATCATTACCGGTATAGAAAATAAACTAATCGATATTTATGCTGTCTGTATTTATGCATTTATGCTGATATTGATACATACAGGATTTCTTACATGAATATTCATGGAGTAAAGGGTTAAAGAGGGTACCCTTGTCCATCTATCCATCACTTTGTTTTGAGTCACCCAAATACATGTATATTTGACCTGTCTAATAGAATGGGTGATCATTACCTTAATTGCCCTATATATTCGGACTGAAAAAATTGGGCAAGCAGAGCAGACCCGGACCAAACTTCCTATAGGAGCGGGTTGATCAGCGTCATCTGTGTTTGCAACTATGTCAGTTTAGTTTAACCCTTTACTTCATGAATATCCATGTAAAAATGATGACATGTTTGGTCATGGCAGAAACTGTAGAATCATATCTTCATTGTATCATGAGCAAACAGAGCAGACCCGGATAAGACTGCTGTCCTGTAGGAGTCATCTGATCTGGGTCTACTGTTTGTAAAGTCGTAGAAAGGCATACAGTATGTATGGAGTAAAGGGTTAAAGTTATCAAAATGTTGTTAACACATTCCCTCCTAGTGATGCATTTTGGTGCCTCTGTAAAAGTCACTTTCTGAAACCTTTGTGATAAATAGAGCATTTGCTCCATAGGAGCAAATGCTCTATTTATCAACATGGTTTCAAAACTACACAATTCTAAAACTCTCATTTTCTACAGTTAATGCTCCTATTCGGTAGATTAATTCAAAGAAGTTGGGTCTAAAAATAACCTAGGGGAGAATGAGTTTACAAACTGATTGAATGGGAAGATTGGCTGTCTGAATATTTTGAGTAAGTATTTTTACAGGGTTCCCACAGGCCTTGAAAAGTCCTTGAATTTGGTTTCAACCTTGAAAAGTACTTGAATTATGTGTTACCTTGAAAAAATTCCAAAATGGTACTTGAATTCAATTCAAAATGGTACTTGAATTCAATTGAAAGTCCTTGAATATTGGAAAATAACCTTAAATATCACTAAAATATATGTAAGTTGTCAAAATAAGTTTTGTAACACATTATCTGTGTAAAAAAATGAAACAGAAACCTGCAATTTCTAGTGTATCAAAAGTACATAAACGTACAGCGTGAATGCTGCAGTTATGTATTGCGTTTGAGCGCAATAGAGGAATTTTCTGTATGACATCACCATAAATTGTGTAAAAAACGGCAGTGTCCGGCGTAAGCGTTCGTTAGGAGAAGCGATGGGAAAGTTTTGAAAAAAGTGTTCAGTAGCAAACTACTTTATTAAGAAACTAGTGTATAATTTTTATGTTTATTCAACACAAAGAGTCAAACTCGTACAATTTTAACTGTAAAAATGTTCAGAAAAAATGCCTTGAAAATACAAATTCAACCTTGAAAAATCCTTGAAAAGTCCTTGAATTTTGGTGTGAGAATTTTGTATGAACCATGAGTAAGATATGTGATTGTGCGAATCTGGGGTATGGTTATGTATACACTCAGTAACACTAGAGTTATAGCCCTTGTCATAGACCACACCATAGCTACACTTTGACACGTTATGTTGCATAGTAACACTAGAGTTATAGCCCTTGTCATAGGTACACATTAACACGTTATGATACATACTCAGTAACACTAGAGTTATAGCCCTTGTCACAGACCACACCATAGCTACACATTGACACATAAGGTTATGATACACACTCAGTAACACTAGAGTTATAGCCTTTGTCATAGAACACACCATAGGTACACATTAACACGTTATGATACACACTCAGTAACACTAAAGTTATAGCCTTTGTCATAGAACACACCATAACTACACATTGACACATTATGATACATACTCGGTGACACATCATAGCTACACATTGACACATAAGGTTATGATACACACTCAGTAACACTAGAGTTACAACCCTTGTTATAGACCACACCATAGCTACCCATTTACAAGTTATGATACACACTCAGTAGCACTAGAGTTATAACCTTTGTTATAGACTATACCATAGCTACAGTGACACATAAGGTTATGATACATACTCAGTAACACTAGAGTTGTGTCCCTTGTCATAGACCACACCATAGTTACACATTGACACACATTATGATACATACTCAGTAGCACTAGAGCTATAGCCCTTGTCATAGACCACACCATAGCTACACATTGACACATTATGGTACATACTCAGTAACACTAGAATTATAGCCCTTGCTATAAACCACACCATAACTACACTTTGACACGTTATGTTACATAGTTATAGCCCTTGTCATAGCTACACCATAGGTACACATTAACACATTATGATACATTCTCAGTAACACTAGAGTTATAGCCCTTGTCATAGACCACACCATAGCTACACTTTGACACATAAGTTTGGACATATCTGCTCTTTCGCTTTCTTCTGGAATCAGGCTGTTGGTCAGGCGGTCAGTTTGACACAAACTACTTTTACAGTTTTCAAGTAACTTTGAGCAAATACTTTTGAGTAATAATTTGCTCAAGGGTTACCTGCTGTTGAACTTTCTTCATCTCATGTTGTCAATACATGTGGCACAAACTACACCTTCAATTAAGAAATTAAGATCAAACTTTAAATAAACATTCATCCTTAGATGTAGACATGCAGGACATCTTTTTCATGCCTGTCAGATAACTTATTTATGAATACATCTTACAGTATCTGTTAAAAGTTAAAAATTCGATCACTTATATGACTAGATTAAATTTTAGAGTTATGGCCCTTTGTGGAAATTGGTCAAAATAGACATGATCCATTCTCTATGCTCCTTTTTGGTAGATTTGTTCAAAGAGGTTGGGTCTAAAAATAGCCTATGGGGGAATGGGTTAACCTACTGAATTAGAAATAATGACATGAAAATATCAGTTGAATTATAAAGCCAGGATTTTTTGGCCATGACAGAAACTGTAGAATCGATTCTGTATAACTCCATAAGCAAACACTTACAGAGTCGATAAGATGGCTCAAATAGGAGCCATGTGATCTGGGTCTTCTTCTGTTTGCAAAGGTATGAAAAGGCATTTCTATGAGGTAAAGGGAACACAACTCAATTTCTTGTATGGACCTATAAAATACTTTGAAACACACAACTTGGCATAAATTTTATTCATTTCTTCCATTACAGCAAATGATCACAGATATCAGAGTGACAAGTATATAAAAATAGAACATTACACATCTTATGTACATAGATTTAAATTGCATATGTCACTGTTTGAAAATGGATAGAAGTAAATGGGACGTGACAACTGTGTAGACTCGTATCAGAGAACCCCTGGAGAAGTCTTTTGTTCAGGGATTGCATTGTCTATCACCCTCTTGCATATTTAATCTTACAGTAACATACTGAATGGAATAGATCTTTAACCCTTTACTCCATGAATATTTTATGTAAGAAACGATGATATTGTGAATATTAAGTATGTGTAACTGAATTTTATAATGGTATATGAACACACACTCATTTGACCATGACAGAATCTGTAGAATCAGAACTATATACATGTACATGAAAAGATGTAATTCAATAAACAAACAGAGCAGACCCTGATCAGTTCCTACAACATCTGTTAGATCTGGGTCAACTCTGTTGCAAAAGTGTTTAAAGGGGTAAAATATATGCAGTAAAGGATTAAACAACCTTGTACCATTCCACTTTGAAATTTCATCATTCAATGTTTGAAAAATTATTAATAATAAATAATAATTGCAATGATATTCAATAAATGTAAAGTATATTCACCAATAATACTGGAACAAATTGTGGATTCCCTTGAAAATAAGCTATCAAATTGTACATTGCTCAACATGACTTGATTGCTATTAACCCTTTCCCTCATATAACCCTTTCCCTGTTAAATATTCACGATAAAGATATAATGACATCATGAATATTTATAAGCTGAACATTTATAATGTTAACTTTTAAAGGAAACAGAGCAGACCCTGATCAGACGGTTCCTAAAGAAACCATCTGATCTGGGTCTACTGTTTGGAAATGTGTGAAAAGGCATTTTTATGAGGGAATGGGATAAGTGTCTTTTCACGCCTTTGCAAACAGAATAGACCAAGATCAGATGACTCCCATAGGATCTCCTATAGGAGTAGTCTGAGCAGGATCTGCTCCATCTGCTTATGAAATTATTATAGATATGACTCTACAGTTTCTAACAATACCAAAAGAGTCTTGTGTAAATATGCCATTATAAAACTTCAGCTAATACATATTCATGATGTCATCATTTCTGACATGAAAATTCAACAGGGAAAGGGTTCATAAACAGTTTGAATATAGATCAGACGATTAGCAACTTGAAATCTCAATATAGATCAGACGATTAGCAACTTGAAATCTCAATAAAATCTAATTTGTTTGCTACTATATCATAGTCTCACAACGATCAAAACAGTTGCAAAATGGAAGAAAAAAGTGTAGTTAACCCTTTACTCCATGAATATTCATATTCATCACAAATATTTACCCTTTCCCTCATATAAACGTGCTTTCACGCATTTGCAAACAGAGAAGACCCAGATCAGACGTCTCCTAGAGGAGCCATCTGATCAGGGTCTACTCTGTTTGCTTATAGAACTTGATAGATATGTTTCTTTGCTTTCTAAAATGTCTACAATGTTCCACCTTCCATATTTCTTTATAACTATTTTGTCAATGAATATTCAGTAGGTATTGAAATTTGTACTAAACTTAGAACAGGGAAAGGGTTAATCAGATTAAGTGTTATAATGACACTTGGACAGAGGAATCTTTGACCATGGCAGAAACTGTAGAATCATATACCTATATTATATCATAAGCAAACAGAGTAGACCCTGATCAGATGGCTCTTTTAGGATCATACTGTCCAGAGAGACATATAAAATAGATGTGTGCATTATTGTTTTAATCCATTACTCCATGAATATTCATGTAAGAAATAATGACATCATGAATATTAGTTAGATAATGTTTTATAATGACTCGTGGACACAGGATTGTTTGGCCTTGGCAGACACTGTAAAATCATATCTATATTAGTTCACAGAGCAGGAGCCATCTAATCTGGGTCTACTCTGTTTGCAAAGGTATAGAAAGGCGTATTTATGGAATAAAGGGTTAAAGAAATTTTTTTTCGATTTTATCACAGCTTATTAAGTCATAACATTTTTCAGCAGTGGTCAGTCTGATTTAACAAAGTACATGTACTTATCTTTTGAAAATGGACATACATGTACTCAACAGAAAGTTAAAACTTGAAGTGACTTTATACAAATGTATGTCATGTAACAAGATCTTTGTAGGCAAACCAAAGGAACGATTTTACCAAAATCGCTTTGGCAGCAACTACCTGAAAATTACATACAGCCAGAATGTACCTCAGCAGTTTTATTTGAATATTTCAGAGCTCTACATAAGAGAGGTATATAGGATATCAAAGTAAATAGTTGTACTCTACATAAGAGAGGTATATAGGAAATCAAAGTAAATAGTTGTGATGTTTCTCTGCCAAACCCAATATTGCTGCTTCTCATTAGAATCTCCACTTCGAGGTGAATGAATAGCAGTAAGATGGGGTTTGGCTGATATATAAAGGATTTGACAGAATCTTTACTTCGAGGTGAATGAATAGCAGTAAGATGGGGTTTGGCCGATATATAAAGGATTTGACAGAATCTTTACTTCGAGGTGAATGAATAGCAGTAAGATGGGGTTTGGCCGATATATAAAGGATTTGACAGAATCTTTACTTCAAGGTGAATGAATAGCAGTACGATGTGGTTTGGCCGATATATAAAGGATTTGACAGAATCTTTACTTCAAGGTGAATGAATAGCAGTAAGATGTGGTTTGGCCGATATATAAAGGATTTGACAGAATCTTTACTTCAAGGTGAATGAATAGCAGTACGATGGGGTTTGGCCGATATATAAAGGATTTGACAGAATCTTTACTTCAAGGTGAATGAATAGCAGTACGATGTGGTTTGGCCGATATATAAAGGATTTGACAGAATCTTTACTTCAAGGTGAATGAATAGCAGTAAGATAGGGTTTGGCCGATATATAAAGGATTTGACAGAATCTTTACTTCAAGGTGAATGAATAGCAGTAAGATGGGGTTTGGCCGATATATAAAGGATTTGACAGAATCTTTACTTCAAGGTGAATGAATAGCAGTAAGATAGGGTTTGGCCGATATATAAAGGATTTGACAGAATCTTTACTTCAAGGTGAATGAATAGCAGTAAGATGGGGTTTGGCCGATATATAAAGGATTTGTTGGAATCTTTACTTCAAGGTGAATGAATAGCAGTAAGATGGGGTTTGGCCGATATATAAAGGATTTGACAGAATCTTTACTTCAAGGTGAATGAATAGCAGTAAGATGGGGTTTGGCTGATATATAAAGGATTTTGACAGATCAGTATGCATCTTATTTACAGCTACGGATATAAGATATTATTTGTGAGTGAGAAAAGGAAACTAACAAATGGGTGATAAAATTAAAAATTTGTAGTCTTCATCATGATTTTATAACCCTGATAGAAATGCCTTTGCAAACAGAGTAGACCCAGATCAGATGGCTCCTTTAGGAGCCGTCTGATCAGGGGCTGCTGTGTTTGCTTATGAAATAATATCTGATTCTTCAGATTTTGCTATGGCAAAAATATCCTGATATGCCTTTATAAAACATCAGCTAATTAATATTCATGATGTTAATATTTCTTTCATGAATATTAATCAGGTAAAGGGTTAAGAGCTGTTCCGTGACAAAAACTGGTGTTATAGCTACACAGTCATACATAGTATGAAGTATCTGTGTCCTATGATACCTTTCTAGTTTAACCCATTCCCTCAAAGGCTATTTGTAGATCGATCCAACCTCTTTGAATAAATCTACAGAAAAGGAGCATTAACTAGAGAAATGGAAAATTTTAGAATTTTGTAGTTTGAAACCATTGTGATAAATAGAGCATTTGCTCCTATAGGAGCAAATGCTCTATTTATTACAATGGTTTCTTTTGCAGAGGCGTCAATATGAGGGAATGGGTTAAGCTTACATGTTGCTATGGCATACTTCATACACTAAATCTTATCTAATGAACAATCATAATCTCAATGTACACACAGGATACAATATAAGTGGAGATAAAACGCACATCTAACCCTAAACCTCATGAATATTTAGTGAGAAATAATGACAATCTTGAATATAAATTAGCTGAATGTTTATACTGGCATTATGAACCAGAGAACAGTACTGTTGCCCCTGGCAGAAACTGTAGAAACATACCTACATGTATATCATTTCATAAGCAAACAGAGCACGCCCTGCTCTGATCATGGTCTAGACTACTCTGTTTGCAAAGGTGCCAAAAGTTGTCTATATGAGGGAAAGGGTTAACTCACATGTTTGATAATTTGATTATCACATACATGTACAATATTTATTTATAACTCACACAGTAAATGTAACAATAGTGGAAGAACTAACACATATGTATACACTAATACATGTACCCCCAAAAGTGACAACTAACAGAAGTTGGACAGGTGGACTTAATGCAGGGAGAAAGTAACACAGGAAAGCAAAGATTAGATTTGTAAAAACATATCTTTCAAAATAGCTCCTGTATTTCTCAATCAAACCCTACAATGCGACCACTCTTTAGAATCGTCTATTTCAAAGGCTTAACAACATAGGGTTTGGTGGAGAAATAACAATTTTAGTACATGTATTTGAAATACATGTTTTTTAGCTGTGGTTCTGACTGCTTCATTACTCTTGTTAATATGCATTAAGCAGTAACATACTACAAATGACACCTGTGTTTATTCACAAAATATTTTGCTTCAACCTTTTACTCCATTCACATTCATGTAAGAAATAATGGCTTCATGAATATTAATTAATTTTCATAATGACACATGGACACAGAAATTTTTGACCATAGTAGAAACCGTAGAATCATATCTATATACAGTAAAACCCCTCTAATGCGACCACCAAAAAGGGGCATAATTCTGCCTGGCAGAGGCAGGTGGTAGCTTAATGCAGGATGAAAGCTATGCAAAAGCTCCTATAGGAGCTTTCTGCATTACTTTTGTCCTGCATTAAGCAACCACCTGCTTATAAAGATAGATATGGTTATTCATTAAGTGGTCGCATTAGAGGGGTTCTACTGTATTTCATAAGCAAACAGCAGACCTTGATCAGACGACCCCTACAGGAGCTGTCTAATCTGGGTCTACTCTGTTTGTAATGGTGTAGAAAGGCATAATTATGGAGGAGAGGGTTAACCCTTACATGATAGAGACATCTTTTTATGCCTTTGCAAACAGAGTAGACCGAGATCAGATGGCTCTTGTAGGAAACTGTCTCATCAGTGTCTGTTGTTTGCTTATGTATGGAATTATTAAGAAGGGATTCTACTGCTTGTGCCATGTTAAAAAAATCCCTCATACATATTGCCATTACAATAATTCAGTTAATTAATATTCATGATAGCATTATTTCTAATGAATATTCATGAGGTAAAGGGTTAAACGGGTTCTACCGAATACAACTGGCAATATATATGATAGTTTTGTTCACTAACAATTCACTAGAAGACAGTTATGATATGGGTGATATATGGCTGACTATGGATGCTAACAGTTCCTTGTGCAGTATTGGAATGTAGCAAATAAAATTTAACCTTTGCCTTTATCAATATTCATGTAAGAAATTATGACTATGAATACAGTTGAACTTCAATATCTCAAACTCAGATAACTTGAACTTCGGGATAACTCAAAACATAACTAAGATAACATATAACAAGAGTGTTCGGAGGAACACATGTGTCACCTGCTCGCAGCTGACAAAAAAACTTATTGTTAATATGAAAAAGGGGATAACTAAAAAAATATTGTTCTATTAGTTTAAAAATGACAGACAGAAAAAGAAAGTGTGACGGACAGACAGACAGATGGACAGACAGACGACGGAAAAGTGATCCCTAAGTGACACACTGCCTCTCGGCAGGTGACACAAAAAGCCATGTAATGCGCACTAGAAACCAAGGATTACACAAAAAAGGAAAATATTTTCCTTATTTCCATAGTGGTCCTTGCAAAACATATGCGACAGCTTAATGCAGGTCAAAAGTAATGCTGAAAGCTCCTACAGGACCTGCATTAAGCTGTGAACTTGAGATATTGGTCAGATTATAAATCGGATGGTCCCTTGAAGTTCGATACATCGAAGTTCAAGTGTATTAATTAGATGAATATTTATTATGGCATATGAATACAGAGTTACAGACCTTTAAGCCAATGACAGAAACTGCAGTATCAGATCTATATTGTTCCATAAGCAAACAGAGCAGATCCTGATCAGATGAAACTGTCTGAACTGGGTCTATTCTGTTTGCAAAGAAGAGAAATGGTTTCCTTATCAGGTAAGGTAAAGAGTTAATCCTTTACTCAATGAATACGCTTTTCTACACCTTTGCAAACAGTAGACCCAGATCAGACAGCTCCTATGATCAGGATCTGCTCTGTTTGCTTATGAAATAATATATTTCTGATTCTACAGTTTCTCCTTTGGCAAAATGTCCATGAGTTACAAAGCTATTTTAAAAATTAATCTAATAAATATTCATGATATTATCATTTCTTTCATGAATATTTATGGAGTAAATGGTTATAAATAGTAATTCTCAACACAATTCTCAGCAATTGTTTTGTGGTTGTATCATATACCATACATCACAAGGTTTTAATACTGCAGTTCAGTAAACAACTACACATGCACTGAAGTAAAAATAAAAGCCATTGTAATATTAAAGGAATGTCATAAGTTGCTCCATTAACTCTATACCTTATGAATATTCATGAAAGAAATAATGAAATGCTTTTTCACATGTTTGAAAACAGAGTAGACCCTGATCAGACGGCTCCTACAGGAGTCGTCTGATCAGGGTCTACTCTGTTTGCTTACGAAATTAAATAGATCTGACTGTTCAGTTTTATACCTTTATCAAAATATCCTGTGTACATATAACATTATAAGAATTCAGCTAGATCTAATAAATGATGATGGTTTCATGTTTTTCATAAATATTGAACAAGGAAAGGGTTAACCTTTTACTATATAATCACATTTTTCATGCCTTTGTAAACAGAGAAGACCAAGACTGAGATCCTGTAGGAGCCATCTGAACAGGGTCTGCTCTGTTTGCTAATGGAAATTGATAGATCTGTTTCTTTAGTTTCTAAATGGTCCCAAGGTCCAGTGTCTGTATGCCCTTATAACTAATTTGTCCATGAATATTCTGTAGGTTTTGAAATTTTGGACTACATAATTATAGAACAGGGAAAGGGGTAACTCATAAACAACCTAGTCTGACAAAGACTGACATGACTATTCATGAACTAAAGGCAAAGACAGTCTACATACCATTCATTCATTAGTTTACTTGCTGTAATATGCATATGTAAACAAAAGAATCAAACTTGGGAGGAAAAACAAAACAACATTAAATTGCAACTTTGTTGAAAATATGAAAATGAAATGCTCCCCATATTCAGTACGACTTGACTATGACTTTACCAGCAATTTGTTTACTTATTTGTTGAACAAATGGACATATTACTTCAAACTAAAAACTGGTCTAAGTGATATTATCAAAATAGCTTTGCCACTTTTGTTTTGCTTTTAGCCCACGTTCTGAAGAACATTCTGGGACTAAACTGTGTAGAAACATAACTAATTGAAACAAAATCTAAGCTATAACTACAGAAAATTATGACAACAGATAAACAAGTCCTTGGGACTGTAACACAGAGATAATACACAAGGGAAGCAGATTCTAATTTCTCAGAAACCTAGAAACACTGTAATCCACTTTATACAAATGTTACCATGTGCAAAAATAGTACATGTACCACCAAAAACATGTAAGAAATAATAACGTCTTGAATATTAATTATATTAAAATATTGTTATAACAAGAGCACCGCAAGCGGGTGCCAACGCTCGTCTGTCGTCATTGTCAAGATGAACATGCATACCAAAAATGAAGGTTGTAAATGAAAAATTGAAGAAGTTATGGTCAATGTTACGATTTCGACGACGCGGACGCCGGAGTTACGACAATAGCTTGTGATTTCTTCGAAACAGACGAGCTAATAATGGACACAGGAAATTTTGGACATGGCAGAAAATTCAGAATAATATCTATATCATGTTATAAGCAAACATAGTAGAACCTGATCAGATGGCTCCCATAAGAGCCATCTGATCTGGTTCTACTTTGTTTGCAATGGCATATTTATGGAGTAAAGGGTTAAACATTCATCTAATCAATATTCTCCTACAGGCATCTTTATCAGGTAAACGGTTAAACACTATATCAATATTCTCCTACAGGCATCTTTATCAGGTAAACGGTTAAACACTATGAACATGTGACTATTTACTAATTTAGCCTTAAACTGATCCTAGACTTGACTTTCATAAAGTCCAGCAAAATATTGTAATATCAAAATCCAGTTTCTGTTGCTGTTTTGAATTTCATGAGTTCGTCATGAATGTTAAATTAGCTGAATCATGGCACAAACTGTAGAATCAGATCTATATTATTCAAAAAATAAACAGAGCAGACCCAGATCAGAAGACTCTTGTAGGACCGTCTGATCAGAGTCTGCTCTGTTTGCTTATGAATTAATATACTGGTAGAATTAATATACCGGTAGATCAGATTCTTCAGTTTCTGTCATGGTCAAAATATCTATTATTAAGAATGCTGTTAACCCTTTCCTCAATGAATATTCGTGTAAATAATGATAATGACATCATGAATATTAATTAGATTAATTTGTTATAATTGCACATTAACACAAGAATTTTTGGCAATGGCAGAAACTGTAGAATTATATCTATATTTAACAGAGCAGACCCTGATCAGACGGCTCCTATAGGATCTACTCTGTTTGCATAGAAAGGTGTATTTATGGAGTAAAGGGTTAAATAACACAACTAGTTAATATTCATAGTCATTACTTCTTACATAATTAGTCGACAGGGGAAGGGTTAAGTGGCTCCTATAGAGCACTTCCACTAACTTTGTTTCTATGTGGAGAAAGCATATCTGGGTCCATGCTTATAAAGCTTTCAGTTGAGTCTGAGTTTCGTTCTCAAGCTTTTGATTGGTCAGATTTGAGTTCTCAAGCTTTTGATTGATCAGATTTGAGCCAGAGGCTCAAATCTGACCAATCAAAAGCTTGAGAACGTACTCAGACTCAACTAAAAGTTTTATAAGCATGGACCAAGGTAAGCACCATATACATGTACATGTATTTAGCCCTTTCCCTCTTGAATATTCATGTAAGAAATAATGATGTTGTGAATATTTATTCTCTGAAATCTTATAATGGCATTACATACATAAGATAGTTTGGTACGATATATACTGTAGACTCATGCCTATTGCAAGTTCATAAACAAACAGAGCAGACCCTGATCAGATGGCTACTATAAGAGCTGTCTAATCTGGGTCTACTCTGTTTTCAAATGCGTGAAAAAGAGTTGACCCTTTCCCTGGTGAATATTTATGTTAGAAATAATGACATCATGAATATTTACTAGCTGAAATTTTATAATAGCATATTTACACAGGATTGTTTTGGTATTGGCAGAAATTAGAGTCGGATCAATTATAATGTCATAAGCAAACACAATAGACCCTGATCAAATGAAGCCTTCTGATTTGGGTCTTCTTTGTTTGCAAAGGCTAGAAGAGGAGTTTTTATGTGGGAAAGGGTTAAGGACTTGTTTTCTACCAAAATTTAACCGCCTTCAAAGTTACTTTATCAGTTTGAGTATAATATCATTGTAGTCTGCAGCAAAGCTAAATAATGCCCATTTTTTTAAATATATAATACTGGGAATATTTTAATTCAAATACCTTGTATTTTATTCAAAAGATTTAAACCAAATTTTAACATCCAACTCTTTGCTTAAATCTTCTGAAAATCAGCATTTACTACAAGAAAGGAAAGAAAATAGAATTGTGGAGTTTTGAAACCATTGTGATAAATAGAGCAGGAGCAATTAATGTTCTATTTATGATATCACAATGACAAAATTGTGCATATGACATTTGATAACCCTTTCCCTCATATAAATGTGTTTTCACGAATCTGAAAACAGAGTAGACACATAACAGGATTTACTCTTTTTGCTAATGGAACTTGATAGCTCTGTTTTTATACTTTCTAAAATGGCTACAGTGTTCTACTTTTCATATTTTGTTATAACCGATTTGTCCATGAATATTCAGTAGGTATTAAAATTTAGAATAAACATAGAACAGGTAAGGGTTAATAGAGTGATGAAGGTTACAGTCTACATAAATAGATATTGCCGTTTTCATAAACAGTATTACCTCTCGGACGTTCAGTTTAGTATAAATATTGGTCTTGGAGACAAGTAGAAGCTTAATGCAGGGTGAAAGTCATGCAGAAAGCTCCTTTCTGCATGATTTTTACCCTGCATTAAGCAGCCACCTGCCTTAAATTATCTAAATTCTTCTCTACTAGAATTCCTGTTTAGAGGGGGTTTACTGTAGCACTATGGGTGAATATATAACACCATTTGCACACACTTTGAATCCAGATAAACACAGGACCAACCTGTATGTAGCACTTTGTATTGGTTTGGGGAAAAACTAATAGAAATACATGAAAAAATAATGACATCATGAATATTAACCAGATTAACCCTTCGCTTGCTAATCGCGTCAATATACGTACCTGTAAATAGTGAAGACCCAGATGAGACAGCTCCTGCAGGAGCTGTCTCATCAGGGTCTGCACTATTTACAAGTTGATTGTGCAACCAGCGCACTCCACAGCAGTGATTGCACAGTGCAATACTTGTACACTGTGAAGATATATGTAATTATACAACAGGGCATTGGTAAAGAAGGAGAAATGTATTTTAAAATTCAGCAAGCGAAGGGTTAATATGATGTCACATGAACACAGGAAGTTTGGCCATGGCAGAAACTTTAGAATCATATCTTTATCCTTCCATAAGCAAACAGAGCAGACCCTAATCAGACGGCTCCCACAGGAGCCGTCTGATTTGCGTCTACTTTGTTTGCAAGACGTATTTATGCAGTAAAGGGTTAAGGACATTTGAAACTGACCCTATTTGCAGAACATTTGCTGAAAGTGTTAAAGATTAAATTTCTGGTGATATCACATGATCTGAGAGTTGGCCGTGGGTCGTCTACTCTGTCTCAGCTCCTCCAGTCCCTGAATGGTCTGCTGTCTCTCCTGTTTGTCAGCCTCTATCCATTCCTGTATTGAAATAAATTGTCATATGAGATTGTGAATGTGAGGTGATCGATATTACATTATAACTATCGACACTATTATAAATCACAAATGCCAGTCAAATCTTTATGATCCTTTACTCCATAAACATGCCCTTTCTTTCCTGAAAGAGCTGTCTGATCAGGATCTGCTCTGTTTGCTAATAGAATATCTTATATATGATTTTATACTATTTGGCATAGCTACTATGTATTTATTTCTTTTATATATCGGTATAAAATAATGTTGATTAGTGTTCCTAACGGGTGAAGTCTTCCATGAATATTCATGGAGTAAAGAGAAGCAATTACAGTAAAATCTCTCTAAACTGGACATTCAATTTAGTATGAATATCAGTCATGGAGACAGGTAGAAGCTTAATGCAGGGTGAAAGTCATGCAGAAAGCTCCTTCTCCATGACTTGCACCCTGCATTAAGCAGTTACCTGCCTAAAAGTATCCAAATTCTTCTCTCAATTAGACTTTCGGTTTAGAGGGGGTTTACTCTACACCCTAATCGATGTCCCTTTCAAAAGAGGTCATGATCTAAGTTTTCCCTTTAAGTGTGGGAAATGAGCCACTAATGTCCTTTGAGAGCATTGTTGACACAGATGAGAAGGTTCCTAGAGGATCCCTCTCATCAGGGTTTGCACAGTTTGTCGTTAGTTTTCTTTAAAAAAAATTCCCTGAATTGAATTCAGCTTTGAAAAAGTTAAGTTAGAAAAGTATACCTTTACTTCATCCTGGTACATGCGTAAGCTGAAGTCTTCTTTACTGCGAGTTCTCTCACCTCTGTACACATGCCATCGCTGAAACAAAAATGCTTCAGTCTATATACAGTTTCCACAATCTCAAGTTTATTAGATACGAACAAAACCGCCATTGTTTTATCTCCTTATTTTATATATATGCATAGTTATATACTTTTGCAGAGTAGATCCAGCTCAGACAGTCCTGCAAACAGAGCAACCCAATATCAGATAGCTTCTGTAGGAGCCGTTTGATAAGGGTCTTCACTATTTGCTACTAGTCATTCTCATTTAACCCTTTCCCTCATATTGACGACTCAGTTAAAGTCACTGTGTGAAACCATTGTGATAAATAGAGCATTTGCTCCTATAGGAGCAAATGCTCTATTTATCACAATTGTTTCAAATTAAGAAATTCTAAAAATTCCTTTTCTCTAATTAATGCTTCTTTTCGGTAGATTAATTCAGGTAATGGGTTAAAGTTATCAAAATGGTGCCAGAAATATTTATTAAGCTTTATAAATCTATGAAGAGGGGACATTAGGTGTCTAAATACTTAATAATAGTAATTAGGATCTAAATCCTACTTATTTGACTTACACTAGTGGTTGTGTCTGAGGCTGTAAGCTGGCTGACCATGTGGTTACCAGTTTCTGTGGCACTGTGCTGGTTGACGATGTGGTTACTAGTTTCCGTGGCAGTGCGCTGCCTGATGATGTGGTTACCAGTCAAGATAAGGTCTCTTGTGTTACACATGTCCTCCTCCTCTCCACTCAGACTGATCTCCATCTTCAGCTTCTCATGGTCTGTAAGTAGAATACAAACATTAAACAAGGGTCTGGGATGCAAACCATGTTTATGATTTCCAGTTTCCAAAGTCTGTTTCAGCATCACTATTGGACATAATTATATGATCATTGCACTACATGTATATCAGAGGTCCAGATAAGATGTGTAAATTAAACAAGAGGGCCATGATGGCCCTGATATCGGTCACTAGACAATCAGAGGAGAAGATTTCCAAAGTTTTACTATAATTATGTTCCTATAGAAAACCGGCCACCCCTGGGGCGGGGCCAATTTTGACCCTAGAGGCATTATTTATATACCTTTTGTAGAGGACCTGAACATGATGCTATGTGCCAAATATGAAAGCTGAGAACCTTCCAGTTTCAGAGGAGAAGATTTTCAGTTTTACTATATGTTTCTATTGAAAATAAGGGGCCCCTGGGGTGGGGCCAATTTTGACCCTAAGGGCATAATTTATATAACTTTTGTAGAGGACCTGAACATGATGCTATGTGCCAAATATGAAAGCTGAGAACATTCCAATATCAGGAGACGATTTTTAAAGTTTTCACTATATCTTTCTCCTTAGGAGCAAATGCTCTATTTATCACAATGGTTTCAAAAAGTGACTTTTACAGAAGCGCAGAAAGGCGTATTTACCCACAGTACTAGTGTAACATTTTCATACAGTCCATCCATCAATCCTTTCCATTTTGATTTGATTTGACAGTGTTGCAATTCACGACTGAAAAATATCTTTAAGGATATTTCTTTTTTACAGAGATAAGTAAACCATCTATTACAGTAAAATCTCACTTATACAATCAACCACTCAAAAAAATCGAATTCTGGATTTTTAAAACAAGTGGAAGCTTAATGGAGGACAAAAGCGATACAGAAAACTCCTATAGGATCTTCCTGTATCACTTTTGCCCTGCATTAAACAACCACCTGCTTTTATTGTGTCCTATGTTAACCCTTTCCTCCATAAATACGCCTTTCTACGCCTCTGTAAAAATCCCCTATTGAAACCATTGTGATAAAAAGAGCACTTGCTCCTATTTGCAAATGCTCTATTTATCACAATGGTTTCAAACGTTTAACCCTTTCCTCCATAAATACGCCTTTCTACACCTCTGTAAAAATCACCTATTGAAACCATTGTGATAAAAAGAGCATTTGCTACTATAGGAGCAAATGCTCTATTTATCACAATGGTTTCAGAACTACAAAATTCTAAAAAATATTCCTTTTCTCTAGTTAATGCTCCTTTTCGGTAGATTTATTCAAAGAGGTTGGATCTAAAAATCGCCTATGAGGTAATGGGTTAATAAATCACGTGGTTGTTTTAGTGAGACTTTACTGTACCAAAAAGGAGCTTGGATAATTCGATCAGAACATACCTTCTATGTCTTCTAATTTCATGGTGCGCCGATATGTGATCCTAAACAGAAACAACTCCAGAATGAAGGCTACCACAATCGTCATTACAACCTACAAAAATAAACATACACTTCCCACTTTATAGTCTTTCATTATTATCCTCCCAATTTGACCTGAGACTCATGCATATTCCGTGTATTGTCATCAGTAATCTTCAGATAAATTTCCAAAGGTATAAGAATGCACTGTAAGAATACAATCCTCATGGAACACGAGTATTACCAGCTTTTGGTTTGCTATTTTTTGTCACAGAGTATTACGAACAATTCCGATAAACATACCGAAACTTAATCGAGTCTCAGGTCAAATTGGGAGGATAATAGCAAGAATAATGTAAGAAAAAAGGACATAATGAATATTAATTAGATGAATTTTTATGGTGGCATGTGAAAAATTGGCCATGTCAGAAACTGTAGAATCAGATCTATATATATTTCATAAACAAACAGACCAGATCCTGATCAGATGGCTCTTACAGGGTCTACTCTCTTTGCAAAGGGCGTGAAAAAGCATTTGTATGAGATAAAGGGTTAATAACTTAATATCCCTACACAATTGCTTGAATCTGGTATTTTGAATTATCAAGGGGCCATTACTCTGTGCAAATTCATCTGATGTTGTAAGAATGTGCACACCCACTCTTGATAATGAAATTGTGTGATATGTCAGAAACTGCAGAACCAGATCTTTATTTATTTCATAAGCAAACAGAGCAGACCCTGATCAGATGGCTCCTACAGAAGCAGTCTATCTGGGTCTACTCTGGTAAGGCATTAAAAAGAGTAACGGATGAAACTTTTGGCACAATGTGAACAAATTGTGAATAAGGCTGGAAGTTTCTCGACATCTAGTCTGGATCAAAACTGTATGACATTCACATTGAGTATTTAGAAAATACCAGTCAAGTTGCGTTCAGCAGGCAATGAGTTAACACATTCCCTCCTAGTAATGCATTTTGGCACCTCTGTAAAAGTCACATTTTGAAACCATTGTGATAAATAGAGCATTTGGTCCATAGGAGCAAATGCTCTATTTATCACAATGGTTTAAAAACAACACAATTCTAAAATTTTCCTTTTCTCTAGTAAATGCTCCTTTTCGGTAGATTTATTCAAAGACGGGTCTAAAATGGTCTAGGGGGGAATGAGTTTATGAACACTAGGAGGTATATTGGTCTCCAATGGTTTGCAATTCAACTTGGCACTATTTTGATATTAACTTTAAATTAAACCAACATAGGAGAAAATAGTGTAGACCCTGATTAAACGACTCCTTTAGGAGCTGTTTGATCTGGGTTTGCACTATTTGCATAATTTAGTGTCTCTAAGGACCTTGGGTTATTTATAAACAGCAGCATACTAATAACTCACTTACCATCATGACTATATAGAAGGACATGAAGTAGACACGCGACCATTCTCCAGTGTGATGAGCATAGCCTTCCTGAAGATACACAACGTGAACATTTAGGTACTCTATTTATCCAAAATATTCACACACCTACCGGTAAGTTAGATTAACATACTAGCAAAGAGTGTGGGTCTGTTCCATTTTCCTATTAAAGTTTATCTGTTAATTAGATTAATGTCAGGAGTACCTTTTTCTTTTACATTCGATACAGTATAGAAGTAGATAAAACACTAAACATGGGTGTCCCCACCCCATTAACCCTTTTACTCATATAAATACCCTTTCATGTCTTTGCAAATAGAGTACACCCACATAAGATGTCCCCTGTAGGGGATGTCTGATCGGGGTCTGCTATGTTTGCTTATTAAATGATACAATCCTGATTCTAGAGTTTCTACAATACCAAAAGTTTTTATGTACATATGCCATTATGAAATTTCAGCCAATACATATTCATGATTTCATTATTTCTTAAATGAATATTTAACAGGCAAATGGTTAAATTTGACTGTGTGGCCTAGGCATGGCTTAAGACAAGGGTTATAACTCTGGTGTAAATGCAGGCATATCACAATAAATACCAGGTGCACAAGTTTTCATAATGAATTTTGATCCCTAATGGAACAACGTTAACCCTTTCCATCACATAAACATGTTTTCATGCATCTGCAAACAGAGTAGACCCAGATCAGATGGCTCCTATAGGAGCCATCTGATCAGGGTCTGCTCTGTTTGCTTATGAACATTGAAAGATCTGTTTCTTTACTTTCTAAAATGGCTACACTGTTCCACTTAAAATTTCCATATTTCATTATTTTGTCCATGAAAATTCATTAGGTACAATGTATTGAAATTTGAAATAAACATAGAACAGGGAAAGGGTTAAATAAAGCATCACCTTCCTGCTCATTGTACATGTACTGAAGTCTGGCTACATGTTTAACCCTTGACCTTATAAATATTTATACAAGAATTAACATTCATTAACCAAATCTTTATAATGGCCAATAAACAAAGGTTGTTTTGACCATGGCAGACACTGTAGAATCAGATCTCTATTATTTCATAAGTAAACAAAGTAGACCCTGATCAGACAGCTCCTAAAGGACTACATTGTATTTTGTTTGTAAAAGTGTTAAAATGTGTCTATAGAAAGGATATTTTGTAAATATTCACTAAAAGCTGTACAGTAAAACCCCTCAATTTAGTATAAAAATCGGTCTTTGAGACAGATGGCAGCTTAATGCTGGGTGAAAGACATGTAGAAAGTTCCTCTAGGAGCAACAAAAGTCTGACCTGGGTCTACTCTGTTTGCAAAGGCATTCATATGAAGGAAAGGGTTAACATATCTTACACATTACTCACCATTATTATGTACCAGTTATTCACGACTGTCAGTTCAAATAGTGTCACTGAAACAGACAAAATTACATAACAGATAATAATATCCAATAATGATAACTAATCTCCAACCTATAGCTGAAAATGCTAAACGACCTATGTATTTTGAATCCCTAAGAAAGGCTTAAGCATCACTGTGTTTAATCAGGTTAAAAGCTAATTGATACAATGAGCCTTTTGTAATGGAAATAGAACGAGCAAATTCGCTGAATTGATATCCCCGCCAAACAAGTGCAGACCTCAGTACACCCTTTACTCCATCAATACACCTTTCTATGCCTTTGCAAACAGAACAGACCCAGATCAGATGGCTCCTATACGAGCTCTCTGACCAGGGTCTGCTCTGTTTGCTAATGATATAATATAGATATGATTCTACAGATTCTACCATGGCCCAATTATTCCTGTATTCATGTGCCGTTATAAAAAAAAAAAAAAAAAGTAATATTCGTGATGTTATTTTTTCTGACATGAATATTCATGAGGGAACTAGTTAACCCTTTCCTCCATACATTGACGCCTTTCTACGCCTCTGTAATAGTCATTACTTGAAACCATTGTGATAAATAGAGCATTTGCTCCATAGGAGCAAATGCTCTATTTACCACAATGGTTTCAATACTACACAATTCTAACATTTTCCCTTTCTCTAGTTAATGCTTCTTTTCGGAAGATTCATTCAATAAGGTTGGAAAATAGCCTATGGAGGGTTAACTGAGGTATTTGACCAGACGGACAAAAAAGGTACGAGTTTGACACATAAAGGGTTCTAAGGTCAGTAAGAGTGATTCTTGCAGGGCCACATTTCCTCGTAGTATTAAACATTCAAACAAAAGTTTCATAGAAAAACTCAAAACCGATTCTCAGATATGATTCCAGACAGACAAAACGGTTAGGTTTTTGGCAAACAAAGGACCATAACTCTAGTGTTTCAAGTTCAATGTGAATAATACTTGGATGACAGCATGTCCTTATGCTACTCAATATTCACACAAACTTTCATAGGAAACTTTAAAATGTTTCTAAGATAGGACTCCTAAGAGACTAAAAGGTTACCATTTTTACAAACAAAGGGCCATAACTCTGGTGTACCAAGGTCAATGCAATGATACTTGAAGGGCTGCATTTCCTTATGCTACTTTCTTTTACACAAAGAACCCTTTATGAGAAAGACTCCAGAGAGACAAAAAGGTTAAAATTTTGGCAAACAAAGGGTCTTAATTCTGGTGTTCAAAGGTGAATGTTTCTAATGATACTAAACATTTACACAAAGTTCAAAGAAAAATTCCAAACTATTTCTGAGATGACTCCGGAATGCACAGACACAGGAACAACGCCAAAATTATGTCCCTCTACCTTTGGCAGGGGAAAATAAAATTCTACGTCAAAAGTAAGCAATTGCAGACTACAATTACAATAAAGAATGAAATTTAAAAAACCATAGTATAACACCTTTACCTGACAGATATGCCTTTTCACACCTTTGCAAACAGAGTAGTCTCAGATAAAATGGCTGCTGATGGATCCATATGATCAGGGTCTGCTGTGTTTGCTAATGGAATGATATAGATCTGATTCTACAGTTTCAGCCATATGCACTATACAATATCATGCCATTAATACTCATGATGTCATTAATTCTTACCTGAATATTCATAAACTAAGGGGCTAAAATGATAATTACATGTAGTACAAATATTCCTAATACTCACCCCCTGAGACAAACACATTGTCAAAGTTGTTCAGATAGTAGTACCCTTTGGATGAATTGGTCAACTCGTAGAATAATTCCACACTTGTATTTCTGAAATTAATGAACCGAAGCATTCTTTAACCCTTTACTCCACAGATAGACCTTTTAACATCTTTGCAAAGAGAGCAGACTAAGATCTGATAGTTTCAGTAAGAACTGTCTGATCAGGGTCTGCTCTGTTTGCTTGTGAAATTATAATTTATATAGATATGATTGTAGAGTTTATGCCAAATCCACAATTCCATTATTCATAATACTATTTCAAACATTCAGATTGTTGATATTCCTACAGTTGTTATAGTTCTTTCATGAATATTCATGAGGTAAAGGGTTAATTCTTTACTCCATAAATACGCCTTGCTACGCCTTTGGAAACAAAGTAGACCCAGATCAGACAGCTCCTGTAGGAGCTGTCTGATCAGGGTCTACTCTGTTGCTTAAGATATAATAAAGATATCATTCTACAGTTTCTGACATGGCCAAATATTCACATGTCTATGTCCTATCATAAAAAGTAACCTAATTTATATCCATGACGTCATCATTTCTTATATGAATATTCAAGGCATAAAGGGTTAAATACAGCGAGAATGAAACACAAAGGACACATACCAGTGGTTAATTACTGTAGGGTGTTATCTATCAAAGAGTACAAATCATTACTTCACTAGCATTTACAAACAATATAGATCCAGATTAGACTCTCAACTACACCAAATCAAAATTATCTGACAATCTACAATTAGAACTATCACTAATGGTGATGAATACCACCTTGATTGCAAATCCAAGGGCTGATCCAACTATACTATGTGCCCGAATTACAAAAAAAAAGTTCAAGGGGAGATAACTGCAAATGCCTGGCGCTAAACAAATTGTGTCTTGCACATCTACTATTTGTGGTTATTATGTATATACCAAATATAAATTAAATAAATTTAAAATTGAAGGAGGAGTTTGCTACACCAACTACCCATGTTCAAATGTGTACGGACTGACCAACCACCTGACCGACAACCTGATAGGGTGATTCAAGTAAACCCCCTCAAACAAGTTTTCAAGGGTATAATCAGGACTACAAAGAAACTTATCACAATACTGAAAATGCAAGCGCATAATACTACAGACACAAATCAATACTCTCAGAACAAAATTGATAATTCTTATACAATGTATCGTACAGTGATATTTACCGTAGACAAGCCATGTTTGTAAAAGCACCCTGCCTATGATTTTCAACTTTAATGTTGACTTGTGACCATGCCATGACCAGATTCTATGAGACAAGTAATATATCAAATATGAAGACTCTATTTCTAATAGTTTAAAAATTATGGTCAAGGTTTGACCTTTGACCTTGAAGTCTGACCATGTCCATGGCTGACATACAGTTTAACATACAATGTAGTTAAACAAGTTTAACCCTTTCCTCCATAAATACGCTTTTCTATGCCTTTGTAAACAGAGAGGACCCAGATCAGACGGCTCATAGAGGAGCCGTCTGATCAGGGTCTGCTGTTTGCTTATGATATAATATAAATATAATTCTATAGTTTCTGCCTTTGCCAAACATATCTGTGTCCATGTGCTATTATAACAATTAATTTAATTAATATTCATGATGTTATAATTTCTTACATGAATATTCATGGATTAACATACAACAGAAACTGTACTATGATAACTTACTTGCAGCAGTTGGTGAGATCGTTATTCAGGAAGACTTCCATGGCAATGATGGCAAAACAATAGTAGACAAGAATAATGACCACTACCAGACTGAAACAAGAAGCAAGAGCATATACAGTGCATGAAACATTACTCATTTAACTCCACAGAAAGGAGCCTTCTGATCAAAGTCTGTTCTAATTGCATATGAAACAATATAGCTCTAATTCTATGGTTTCTGCCCATGTCATATAAAATATCCTTTGTTCATAGTGCCATTATAAATATTCAGTTAACCCATTCCCTAATATAAACGTTTTTCATGCCTAAAGTTGAAAAAAGGGTACACCCTGATCAGATGTCTTCTATAGGAGCCGTCGAACAGGATCTGCTCCATTTGGTTTATGGTAAAATGTACACCTGATTCTACAATTTCTGCCTGAATCTAAATGTCCTAAGTTCATATGCCATTATAAATTAATTATGTAATTATTTCTTACATGAATATTAAACAAGGAAAGGGTTAATCATTATTCATTAGTTATTATTTCTTTGACGAATATTCATGGAGTAAAGTGAAATCCTGGAAACTCAGACACCATGTCATCCCTCTCTACCAGTTGGTTAAGCTGAATAAGTCAACTTGTCACCATGTTAACCTTCAGCACCCTGAGAAATTGTCGTCTGCAAATACTGTTGTCTGTTACAATTCTAAAAGTACATTTTTCTTTTACTTCTTTTCCAAAAACAGTGTCAGAGTGACAAACAGTTTGGATCCTGATAAGGTTGTAAGTAGAGTGCTGAGGGCTAATCACTTTAAATTTGACTGACATAGTAACAAATAGTGTAGACTCAAACAACTCCTTCATGTGAACTGTTTGATCTCGGTCTGCACTAATTGCCTAAGTTTGTCCAAATACTTAACCCTTTCCCTCATATAAACGTGTTTTCACGCATCTGCAAACAGAGTAGACCCAGATCAGACGGCTCCTAGAGGAGCCGTCTGATCAGGGTCTGCTCTGTTTGCTTATAGAATTTGATAGATCTGTTTCTTTGCTTTCTTAAATGGCTACAATGCTTCACATTTCGTATTTCATTTAATACATTTTGCTCATGAATATTCAGTAGGTATTGAAATTTGGAATAAACATAGAACAGGGAAAGGGTTAAGACAATTAGGATAACCCCAAAACCAGACTATAACCCACATCCTGCCATAAAAATAGAGGTATGTTTAAACTCTGATCTGTTTTACTTACTTCTAATTCATTCAATCTTCTGTGACACTACCGACAGTGTCAAACAGTTTGGATTCCAACGAGATGCAGAATTACTTGGCGTCTCTTCTGGATCCAAGCTGTTTGCAAAATGCTAGTCAGATGATGGATATTTATTTAGTGTGATCACTTGAGCTAATGGATAAGGACTTGCAAAGCTCTGTAAGTCTGTGAAGTTAGATTGAAATTCTATAAACACTAAAAAAAATTACATCTGTTGGAGAAATAAGTTATTTAGGAAGAAAAAATTGCCTTTTATCTACTGCTCTGCTGATATAATTTAAAACTGCATTCTTGTGTGTCTGTATCAGATAAGATGTAAGTTAACCCTTCGCTTGCTGAATTTTAAAATACATTTCTCCTTCTTTACCCATGCCCTGTTGTATAATTACATATATCTTCACTGTGTACAAGTATTTCGCTGTGCAATCACTGCTGTGAAGTGCACTGGTTGCACAATCAATTTGTAAATAGTGCAGACCCTGATGAGACAGCTCCTGCAGGAGCTGTCTCTTCTGGGTCTTCACTATTTACAGGTAGGTATATTGACGCGATTAGCAAGCGAAGGGTTAAGACTAAATTGATCTGCCAAGAATGAAATGCTAAAATACCTACCTTGACAGTCTATTCATCAGCATAAACAGTGTGCCAAGAACATCTCTGTATCGTCTCTTTATCTTGAAAAGTCTGAGATTAAAAAACATGTGTAATGACCCTCATGGATATTTAGGTTAGAAATAACGACATCAAATATTAATTAGCATAATTGTTAATATCATATCTCTGTTTTTCCATAAGCCACTTGATCGTGGTCTTTTGTGTTTACAAAGGCATGAATATGTGTCGTAAACGGTTAACGTAAAACTGCAACTAGAAATGTGGATGCACTATTTCCCCATATATATAGAATTATCTCTAATAAATGACCCAGGGGGTATTACATAGTTTTAAAAGAACTTTCTTGCATTTTGTACATAGGTGGTTGCTTAGTGCAGAATGAAAGCAAAGTAGAAAGCTCCCGGGGGGGGGGGGGGAGCTTGTGCACTGCTTTCGTTCTGCATTAAGCTATCATCTGTATTTTGAAAAACCTATATTTCTTTATATTAATAATGGTTATTTTATCGAGTTATATCAAGTTTCAGTAATTTCATTCATCATTAGTTTCTCCCCAGAGGTAAGGGGGAGATTATTAGAGTGTGGGTGTTTATTACAGAGAAAATGGAATATATCACTGTGTATGGTACAGCCTAAGACAAGGGCTATAACTCTAGTGTTACTGAGTGCATATCATATTCATCCACAAAGTGTGTAAGTACAAATAATGATCAACCATCCTACAAAGTCTCTTGACTGTATGAGTGTAGGTCACATACCTTTGGAGCCTATGTGCAAAAGGACAGATGGGTGAAAAAGGGCTAACCCTTTCCTTTTCACGCCTTGCAAACAGAGTTGATCCAGATCAACATTAAATTGTGATAGTCCTGTTGGGAAAATTTAACAGTCCCATGACCGGTAAAAATCAATAGCTGATCTAGTTCTACACTATTTGCGGTTGGTTTCATAAAGCAGTGCTCATATACATTTGAATTGGTATACTTACCTAAGGAGCCTCAAGGGTCTGAGGACGACTACATAGTAGAAGTTGTCAGAGAATGCCTCTGCAATGATCCCTGACAGGCTAAATAGGGTCACCAGGAAATCAAACCTTGATACAGGAAAGAGAGAAAATAAATTATGCCAAGCTGCAATTTTGGAAGCTAGAACTTAACCCTTCACCTTATGAATACTCATGTAACAAACAATGCTATCATGAATATTAATTACCAAAGATAAACCTTTGTAATGGTATATGAACACAGTTTCATTTTGCCATGGTAGAAACTGTAGAATCTGATTTATATTACTCCATAAACAGATCAGACCCTGAACAGATGGCTCCTACAGTAACGGTCTGATCTGGGTCAACTCTGTTAAAGTTTGCAGAGGTGTTAAAGGCATACTTATGGAGTAAAGAATTAAACATTTATATATAAATTTCCAAAGGATAAAGTTTAAAAGAACCAGTGACAACATTTATTTATTCAGAAAAACCTTTCTAAAGTCTCCACCTAAAATAGGTATAAATCTGAGTCACAAAGCTAGGTGGTAGCTTAACCACCATATTGACGCCTTTTGATGCCTCTGTAAAAGTCACTTTTTGAAACCATTGTGATAAACGGAGTATAATAGTGATAAATAGTCAAAGAGACAATTCTAAATAGTATCACAGTATAGGGTTTGGTGGAGAAATGATGATTTTAGTATTTGGGTATGCACCATTACCTGTAGCTATGGTTACACTATGCATACTTACATATCCCAGCCAGTGGTGAAATATTCTCTTGGTCCCTTGCCCAGTATTTTGAGTGCTGCTTCCACACAGTACACTAGAAATTCAAAACACTAACACATGAGACACAAACATTCATATGAATTCAGCAAAACTTAAAACATATTTTAACCTTTTACTTCATGAATATTCATAGAAGAAATAATGACATCATGAATATTTATTAGTTTTAGCCAAGGCAGAAACTGTGGAATTATATCTATACCTTTCCATAAACAGAGCAGACCCTGATCTGATCTGGATTTACTCTGTTTGCAAAGATGTAAAAAGGCGCATATATTGAGTAAAGGGTTAACCGTTTCCCTTACCTTTGCAAACAGAACAGACCCAGAGCAGATGACTCCAGCAAGAGTCTTCTCTGTTAGCTTATGAAAATAGTTCAGATTCTACAGTTTCTACCAATACCAAAACATCCTGAGTATATATGCCATTACAAAAGCTATTCATCAGAAACTGTCTGATAATTGGAAAATTAATCAAAACTTGATGAGATTGATTTTAATTTTATTGAACCACTGCTGGATTTACATGAGAGAATGGAAGTGAAAGGTGAAGGTCATTCTTCAAAGAGTATACCTATACATAATGCCATGAGTTACTCATGAGTTGACATCTAATATTTAAGGAGGGCGTGTAAAATCTGATGGCCAAAATTTCCTGAATTTATAGTCATTATAAAAATTCAGTTAATACATATTCATGATTTCCTTATTTCCCTTATCATGCCTTTGCAAACATGCTCATTTGCTTACATGGAAAAGATCTCTACTGTTTGACATGGTATTTATCCTTGTTTTATATTTTAATACAAGAATTAAATTAATATTCATAATGATCAGAGACTTGCATGAATATTAACTTGGTAAAAGGTTAAGAGATAAGAAATTAGGTTTGAACAATACGCTTTCATCTGGATCCCTGGTCCAAGGTTATAAAACTTCTGAGTCTGAGATAATTCTCAAGTATCTGATTGGTCAGAGAATGATCTCAGACTTAAGCAAAAAGCTTTATAACCTCGGAGTCCTGTGTACAGCTCTATTAGCCCAAGCTGTAAAGCATTGACCTACCACAGACAAAGCTGACTGATGTGTAGGACAAATTGATACTGTGATGCTTGAGAGTCTCCTGGTCGATGGACAGCTGGATGCCTTCTATCAAGATGGAGAAAAAGTTCCCAACAATCACCAGATCTGGAAAACAAAAGTATTACCGTTTCTGTGCTAAAGATAAACACAAACTTATTCAATATAAACACAAACTTAATGCTTTACTCCATGATCAGACTGTCTCCATTATGAACATTACACAGCTGATAATTTCATACCATTTTATCAAATTAGAAAATTGTGTCCAAAGGATACAGATGCCTCCTTGGCAATATTGTCTCTAAATCAAGCACATCTCATTATAATTGTGTTATACAATGATGAAAATTTTAAAGTACCATAAATCTGATAAAAATGGTCCATGTGAAAATTCTCTTCTTTACGTACATCATTCATATTTGAAAATTTGAAATAATTCAGGAAAGCATTTCAAGAATTGTAAGATACTGAATACCCAGACTGTACTCTCCCATGAGTAACATAATGAAATAACCATTTCACTTTTTGGATTTTGCAACATTGCCACAAGTAAAGTTGTGTGATCAGCATAATGCATTTTAGTTGAAAATACCATCATGAACTAGAGGTTTGTTTTTGTCACAAAAACAGATGTCTCCCCCTCCCAACCTCTTTCCAATACACAAGTGTAATGTCTGTAACTTCAAACTTATCAGGGTCTAATGTTTAAGTCACCAGGGGCAATAACTCCAACATTGTCAGAGGGAGACAATTCAAAAGCCCCAGATACACAATAACACACGCTAGTCAACATTCTTGTGAAGTTTGGTGACTCTAGTACTAGTGGTTTCAGATACATGTGACACAAAGTAAAGTTTCTCTTATTTAAGTCATAAGGGGCAGTAACTCTAAAGTTATCAGGGGAGACAATTAAAAAAACCCAGATGCACAACAACTCATGCTGGTGAACATTCCTGTGAAGTTTGGTGACTCTAGCCCTACTGGTTTCAGAGATATGTGCAGCACAAAGTTTCTCTAATTTTAAGTTAACATATCAGGGGCAGTAACTCAAGAATTATAAGGGGGAGACAATTAAAAACCCAGGTGCACAACAACTCATGCTGGTGAACATTCCTGTGAAGTTTGGTGACTCTAGCCCTAGTGGTTTTAAAGATATGCATGACAAAAAAATTCTCTAATTTAATGTAATCATATCAGGGGCAATAACTCCAAAGTTATCAAGGGAAGACAATTCAAAAACCCAAGTTGTACAACAACTCATGCTGGTCGACATTCCTGTGAAGTTTGGTGACTCTAGCCCTAGTGGTTTCAGAGATATGCACGACACTAAGTAAAGTTTGTCTAATTTTAAGTCATCAGGGGCAGTAACTCCAAAGTTAACAGGGGAGATCATTCAAAAAACCTAAGAGCAAAACAACTCATGCTTGTGAACAATCCTGTGAAGTTTGGTGACTCTAGCCCTACTGGTTTCAGAGATACGCGCGACACAAAGTTTGTATAAATTTAAGTATTCATATCAGGGGCAATAACTCAAGAATTATCAGGGGGAGACAATTCAAAAACCATAGGTGCACAACAACTCATGCTGGTGAACATTCCTGTGAAGTTTGGTGACTCTAGTACCAGCTGTTTCAGAGATACGTGCGACACAAAGTTTTTCTAATTTTAAGTCATCAGGGGCAATAACTCCAAAATTATCAAGGGGAGACAATTCAAAAACCATAGGTGCACAACAACTCATGCTGGTGAACATTCCTGTGAAGTTTGGTGACTCTAGCCCAACTGGTTTCAGAGATACACGCGACACAAGTTTGTGACGGACAGACAGACGGACATACTAACAAATGGGTAGTTGTGTGACTTTTTCCTTTGATCTTTTCTTGTGGGACTAGTCCCACAAGAAAAACTATTTTTGGCTCTAACTTTGGAAAAGAATGATCTGGAAGCTAACCCTAACCCTAACCTTATGTCCCACAACTGGCCAGGTTAATGTCACAAGAAATGGCCAGGTTAATGTCACAAGAGATGGCCAGGTTAATGATTTTACTTGTGGGACTAGTTAGAAAAAGTCACACAACTACCCATTGGTGAGTGCGGACGGACGGACAGACAGACAGACGGACGGACGGACGGACAGACAGACAACTCTGGCAAAAACAATATATCTCCCCATAAATGGGGGAGACATAATTAACCAGAATCATTTGTACAAATTTCAAAAGCAACATACAGCAGAGGAAGACCCAAGAAAGTGATTGAAGGAAGCAATTCAATGTTCCTGTATTCCCCCTAACAAAATACTGTTAACCCATTACCTCATAGGCTATTTTTAGATACAACCACTTTGTATAAATCTACCGAAAAGGGGCATTAACTAGAGAAAAGGATTATTTTTAGAATTTTGTAGTTTGAAACCATTGTGATAAATAGAGCATTTGCTCCTATAGGAGCAAATGCTCTATTTATCACAATGGTTTCACAAAGTGACTTTTACAGAGTCGTCAATATGAGGGAATGGGTTAATATGTATAACTTTAGGTACCGTAATAAAGAAAAAAACACTTACAAATGAAATATTCAAACCATTTCCATGTCGCAAACCAATGAAGTGCTGAAAAGGGAAACATCTGTGGTTCAATTTAACAAACACAAGTTTTTTTACTAACAGAATGGGTCATACATGGCTATACATTTGTATGACAAATCCTTTTTTTCCTTTAACCCTTGACTTCATGAATATTCATGTTAGAAGTCATGAAATCATGTTTATATATACATGTAGAAAGACTTTCATAATGGCATAAGAACAAGGGGCATTTTTGACAACAACAGAAACTGTAGAATCAGATCTATATAATTTCATTAGCAAACAGAGCAGAACTTGATAAGATGGCTCCAACAAGAGCAGTCTGGTCTGGGTTTACTCTGGTTATAAAGGTGCCAAAAGATGTTACTATGCATTAAAGGGTTAAAGAGCAAAATTCATGTGTTACTGGTACCTAAAAATCTAGAAATGACATACAAAAAATCACATGAGAGCTTATTTCAAACAACCATAAAATTCGGGAAGTTTGATTCGGGTTCTTTAAGGCAGGCAGTAGCATAAGTCAAGGTAATGATGAGCTCCAAATGGGGCTTCCTACATTAGTTTTACTTAAGAAATGAATGACGTGCTCCCGGTGTTCATGAGGTTATGCAACGCATAGCTTTATGAGCAAAGTTAGTGAAGCCCGAAGGGCTTCACGTAAATATTTGCTCGTAAAGCTATGCGTTGCATAACCTCATGAACACCGGGAGCACGTCATTCATTTCTTATATTTATATTCCATTGTATTTCAACGGATCGGGTATTGAAATGAACGTTCATGGGAAAATGCAACTTTCTTTTTAGAATAAGGTTATATAAGGACGTTGCAGGGCGAATGTAAATATTCTGCATTAAACAACCACCTCCTTTTAAACCCTTTACTCCATAGATATCCATATGTATGCCTTTGCAAATAAAGTATCCCCAGATAAGATGTGTCCAGTAGGAGCTGTCTGCTAAGGGTCTGTTCTGTTTGTTTATGAAATAATATAGAGCAATGGTCAACTTTTCCCAAGTGTATTTACCATTATGAATATAAATCAAATTAATGTTCATGATGTCATTATTTCTTAACCCTTTACTCCATGAATATTCATGTAAGAACTGATGACATCATGAAAGTTAATTTTTAAAATGGCATGTTAACACAAAGTTTTTGCCCAACAAAAAATGTAGAATTAGATCTAAAACAGAGCAGACCTTGAGCAGTCCGCTCCTATAGGATCTGTCTGATCTGAGTCTACTCTGTTTGCAAAGGAGTAGAAAGGCGTATTTATGGAGTAAAGGTTTAAATGAATATTATGGAGTATATGAGGTAAAACATCTGGCTTTAATTATTAAGTGGTCCCTTTAAACAGGTTTACATACATCCAAATAAGCATTTCAGAATTTTCCAAGACACCCATATTGTGTAATGACTAATTGATTAACAGCCATAATAAGATCAAGTTTATAGTCAGAAGTTTAGTCTGATGATATAAGTGCTAGAAATGTTGCCAAAAGTAAACCCTAATCAAGCAGCTCCAGTCCTGCAAGAGCTGTCTTATCAAAGTCTGTTGTGTTTGCTTATGGAATAATATAGATTTGAGTCAAGTTTCTGTCATGATTAAAAGTTTTGTTGTTAGTGTGTTTTTATAAAATGTTAGTCGATAAATAATCATTAAGTAATTCTTCATTCAATACACATGGAAGGAAGGATTTACACAAATTTTAACCCTAGTGTTACTAGGCAATAGACAAACGTGGACCAGTTCACAAATAGATCAACCATCCTGTAACATTTCATGACTCTAGTTCAAATACCATTGGAGTTATACATAATACAAGTGACAGATGAATGGAGTGATAGATGGACTAAAAGATTGACTGACAAATAGACAAAGGTAAATCTACATACTCACCTTTGAATATCTTCCGAAATGGATGTTTAAAATTTGACGACCACAGTAATTCCTCTTCATTCTTTGGCTGTTGCAAAAACAAAGAAATAGAACTGTCATGCAGTATGCTACTGTAAAATGTTACAAGAACTCAAAAATATCAAGCACTTCACCCTTTATCTGATAGAGGTGCCTTTTGGAGTCTTTGCAAACTGAGTAGACCCAGATCAGATGGCTTTTCTAAGAGTTGTCTGATCAGGATCTACTTGGTTTGAAATAATAGATCACATTCATTTTCTGTCATGGTAAACAATCCCCTTGTTCAAGATGCCATTATAAAAATTCAGCTCATTAAAATTCATAGTCATTATTTCTTACATGAATATTATAATATCGTCACTACAAAGAGATTCTACTGTTCTTTATTTTTAATATTTTCCTTCATATAAATATGTTTCCACACATTTGCAAACAGGGTAGACCCAGATCAGACGGCTCCTATAGGAGCCGTCTGATCAGGATCTGCTCTGTTTGCTTATGGAATTTGAGAGAGATGTTTTTTTACTTTCTAAAATGGCTCAGCACGCCCACTGGATTTTCATTCTGGGGGTACATGTACCCCCTGGTCACATGCGTAGAGGGTACAGAGAAATTTTAGGGGGTACACAATAAATTTCAGAAGAAAATTACCATATCGTGATTTAAATTATGTACAGTAAGGAAGATGTTTATTTTTTGTTACTGGAATAAAGTGAAGAATTTGAAACAATGACATATGAATATTAAATGGGATTTTATAACCTGCAAACAGTCTTACAATCTTAAATTCTTCTTAAATCTGTTTGATGCTGATGGACTGTTCAATTACCAATAAGAATTATATGAAAATAACTGTTTATTTGTTGTTTGTAAGCGTTTTTGAAGAAAAGGGCGTAATCACACATGGGCTAGTCAATCAGAATAACCGCTCGGCAATCTTCGCAGATAATCGTTGACCAATGATATTTTACAAGTCCCATGACGCAAAGCATTCATTCATAAATTGCTTAGATTCGCGGTAAAAGCTTTTGCATCCAGTGTTCATTCTACGTTTTCACAAAGAAAATTCTAGATTTTGGACGATTTTTCTGAGCGACAATCACTGATACTTAACCCCATTTAAATTAAACATGTGTACTTTCACTTTCCTATTTGACGAACACTATGCGTCGCTAGGATACAGTGCCTGCAGTGAAGTATTTCAAGCGATTTCATTGGCTGACTGTAGCTGCACAACTACATGTGCTGTGCTCAGGCAAATATTTTACCGAGGGAAAAGTGAAAAAAAATAGATAAATAACATTAAAATGAAAGGCAGAAAGCAAGGCTTGGACTCTTATACATTTTAATAACCCACCAAAGCAAAATAAGAAATCTTCCGGAAAGAATATGAGAAAACGAGTGATTAAGCAGCTGCAAGTACTTCGGCAAGTTCGAGCTATACATCGTCGGAGAAAGAACTTGAAACTTTCATAAAGGTTGGCTATTATGAGCTGGTCTGCATGTCAAAAATGCCAATTAGCCCGCTTGGTTTTGAGACTGATAGGCCAGTGACTCGCCAGTTACTCAGTTTCGCATTCACAGCTTCAAAACTCGCATCAACATTGTTCGTCTGAGAACTTTTTCTGTATGTCCATTTCACATATCGGATTAAAGAACTGTACGTGCAGCATGCATTTTATACGTGAAATACGTACTACAGTACGTGAATGGGCATGCTGTAGCTACAATGTTCTACCATCCATATTTCTTTGTAACTAATTTTTCATGAATATTCATTAGGTATTGACATTTGGAATAAACATAGAACAGGGAAATGGTTAATTATGCTTTACCTTCCACTTTATATCACAGACATTATAGATCTCATAAAATTCCTCCAGGTTCAGCTTGCCAGTCTTTGACCTGTTCAAGGCCTTGAACAGCAGGTAGCCTTCTTTTCTACCTGTAACATATAAAACACTAGCTATAAATATTCATGTAAGACATAATGACCTGCAAGTAAAACTTAGATTAAAAGCATGACAAAAAACCCAAAATACATGGAAAAGGCATTTAAAACAAAACTATTTTCAAAAATAATACAATCAGTGGTTTGAACATCTGAAAAGATACACATAAGAGGCATACTGATCTATTCAAATGTCTTATTTCTAAGACAAATTCTATCTTGTTCATTCATATAAGTTGGGGGCCATGGTAAAGACAGGTAAAAATGTAAAATAGACATTTATTTTCCAATTTATTGAATCCAAGACCTTTGTCTTGGTCTACAGTGCTTTTTGAATGGTAAATGTTTTTTTTTTTTGTAAGTTCCATCAAGCAGCTGTGATGTTTCCTGTTTGATGGTGTTTGGGTGACATGCCCTTTTGTATGTTGCACTCCCTGTATAACTGTTTTTCTCACATTTTATAACCCTGCCAGACAACACAATCTTTGAATATCATTTTGATAAAAACTGTATATATCGATTGGAACAATCTATCAACTTGATAAACTGTCCAATACAATTTAAAGATCGTCACTAAAGAACTTTGCACTTGCGGTCACATCCAATTTTGGATTGGTGTCAATGTGTTTCTCTGCTGACTTACTGGGGACATTGGAATTATTACAAGAACTGTCACTAATGTGATCATGGATGAATTTTGACTTGTGTCTGATTCGCTTCATTTGACATTTAGATACGGGGCAGAAAAATAGTCTGAAATTCTAACATGAAAAGGTAATTACATTTGTTGTTGATCCAACCAATTTGAATAATTCTACTGAAAAGGAGCATTAACTAGAGAAAAGGAATTTTGTTTTTAGAATTTTGTAGTTTGAAAACATTGTGATAAATAGAGCATTTGCTCCTATAGGAGCAAATGCTCTATTTATCACAATGGTTTCATAAAGTGACTTTTACAGGGGCGTAGAAAGGCATATTTATGAAGGAAAGGGTTCAACATTCTTATTTTTGTTCACTATGTGGTCACTTTCTTCTGTACAAGTTTTTTTTCTCATCCAGTACCTGTCTTACTTACTCAGAAGAGGTCTGAAGTAAATCATTAGCCCAATAAATGACCGCAGGTTGATGTGATGGGTGTCCTAGAAACAAAGGAAAAGAAAATCATAAGATGTGAGTCATGAATTCAATATACTATATATATTGTTAGTAATCTTATTGACACAATCAAATCAAATGAAGTGTCCAGCTTTGTCTGCAAATTAAAAGGGAGTCTGCCACATTTAACATAAATATCTGGAAAACCTAATCTCTCCTATGAACTAGTTTGTAGAGCTGCAAAAATAAAATTCTCATCATTTTGATAACATTAAATTTGACTTTTTAGAATTTTTATAATGGTACATGATCTGAGGAATTATTTACCTTGGCAAAAACTGTAAAATCACAGCTACATAATTCCTTAACCCTTTCCTCCATAAATAAACCTTTGTAAAAGTCACCTGTTGAAACCATTGTGATAAATAGAGCATTTGCTCCTATAGGAGCTCTATTTATCACAATGGTTTCAAACTACAAAATTCTAAAAATTTCCTTTTCTCTAGTTAATGCTCCTTTTTGGTAGATTTATTCAAAGTGGTTGGATCTAATAATAGCCTATGAGGGAAAGGGTTAAGGAATAGTGCAGACCCAGATCAGACTGTTCCTCCAGGAGTAGTTTGATCTGGGTCAACTGGGTTTGCCCTATTTGCCTAAGTTTGTCTGATCAAATATATAGGATAGTTATGGCATCACTCCATTTTTATGAAAGTTTGTCAATAATCTTGTTATACCTACTGGTACATCCTTTTACAAAAATGTTTGAAATGCTCCAAAAGCTCAACGCTGCATACATGCTTTAAAAACAGAGTAGACCCAGATCACCCCCCCCAAAAAAAACCCCCCCAAACTAATCTTATTTTCACAGCTGCATCTGACCAGGTTCAATAGTATTTGTCAATGTTGAGACATGTTTTGAGTGACTAGCTGATTAAAAATAGGTGTCTTAAAAGGCAGAAAGTTTCTTAATGCTCATTTCTGCACCACTTCCTAAATGCTTTAACACATTCCCTCATATTTGTCTTTTGACACCTCTGTAAAGGAGCAAATGCTCTATTTATTAAAATGATTTCAAAACTACACAATTCAGAAAAAAATCTTTTTTTTCTAGTAAATGCTCCTTTTCAGTAGACTTATTCAAAGAGGTTGGGCCTAAAAATAGCCTATGAGGTAATGGGCTAAGGAATCGGAGGTATATGAAAAATACAGCATATCAGAGTCTGAGCAGAGTTTTTGTATTCAACAAACAACCTTCCTCATGATGTGAACATAATCCAAACTGTTTGCATATAAAGCAACTACAGTATAAATTATCACTTAATGTGATTTATACCCCAACACAAGTATATGTCAGAGTATGATTATGTTGAATATTCAAGAGGTCATAACTCTGTCAAAATCACTGGAATGTTATAAGCATATTCACATTTCCTCTTTATGAAGAGGCCTTCATAAAGTTTCATTGAAAAAGTCCTCAGTAGTTGCCGAAAAATTGCTAAGAAATAGCATGGACGAGACCGACATATCAACTGACATACTGACTCATATATATTACAGCCTAAACTTCATTTGTAGGAATATATTGTCTTTTAAACCTTCCCAATCAGATGGCTCCTACTCTATTTGCTAATGCGTGTAAAGGTGTTTTAATATATGAATGAAAGGGTTTTAAGAATCCATTTCTGGGTCTTTAAGGTAGATGGTTACTAAGCTTAATGCAGGATGAAATTTATGCAAAAAAGTTCCCTTAGGACCTTTCTGCATTACTTCAATTCTGTATTAACCCTTTACTCCATGAATATTTATAAAAGAAATAATAATATGAATATTAATTAGATTAGTTGTTATACATATGTAATAGGAAAAGAATACAGAAATGTTGGCCATGGCTAAAAAGTGTAGAATCATTTATTTGTTATATCATAAGAGAACAGAGAAGATCCTGATCAGGCGACTCCTATAGGAGCCGTCTAATCAGGGTCTACTCTGCATAGAAGTATTAAGACGTATTTATGGAGTAAAGGGTTAAGCAGTCAAATCCTTTTAAATACACTCATGTTTAATCATCAAGTGGTCGCTATAGAGGGTCTTCTGTACTTCATGTTTAAAATACGAAACATCTGTTCATACCTTTTGGGTAACAAGGAGTCTAAAGGCCAGCTGACATCCTTCTCTTTTATGGAAGAACAGTTTTCTCATTTTTTTCTTCTCAAATCCTGAGAATGTGTCGTACACAACAGCTAAAAACTAAAAGAAAAAAGATTCATATACATGTATTTGCCTCATGAATATTCATGTAAGAAATCATGACATCGTGAGTACATATTAAGTACTAAGCTTGCAGAAGTTTAATCCTTTAATGCAGGTCAAAAGTAATACAGAAAGTTCCTATAGGAGGTTTTTTGCATTGCTTTTGTCCTGTATTAACCCTTTCCCTCATACAAACATGTTTTCACGCATTTGCAAACAGAGTAGACCCAGATCAGACAGCTCCTAGAGGAGCCGTCTGATCAGGGTCTGCTCTGTTTGCTATTAGAATTTGATGGATCTGGTTCTCTAGTTTCTAAAATGGCTACAATATCCAACCTTCCTTATTTAATTATAACTATTATGTCCATGAATATTCAGTAGGTATCAAAATTTGAAACAAACTTAGAACAGGGAAAGGGTTAAGCAACCACCTGCTTTTTTAAACTCCTCTGTTCAATAAATCAATGTCCCCTTAGAACAAGTTCTACTGTATACTCAACAGAACATGAAAAACAAGTGTTCCCTTACTGATTGCAAACAGTGACTACCCAAAAAAGAATTCAATTCTTCTACTCATGGCTCTGCAATATTTAGAAATAACAAGCAAAAAATGCGGATACCGCATTAAAGCCAGATTTTTTTTGTGTTAACAATTCACCTAATGATTTTTTACTGACATAGGTTTTTACGTCACCTCAACATAGTTTCTGTTAATTCACGACGTCAAACTAATTACATGTGGAGGAAGCTATCTGCATACCAAATATAAATTGTCTAACATATGTAGTTCAGAAGTTACAGCCAAGTTTTCAAAATAGTGACCTTGACCTGATTTTAAGTATCTTTATGTCATCGGTAAGGTCCTTACCAAAGCTATCTGAATTCCAAAGGTGAATTGCCTAGCGTTCGGGGATCAGAAATTATAGCAAAATGTTAAAAGTCTGTTAAAAACAGCCAAGTTTTCAAAATAGTGACCTTGACCTTAACCCTGCCAAACTATAAGCCGAGATTTTTCACGAAAAATCCAGCTAAAAATATTTAGTAACTCTTGAATTTGAGTCTCATTATAGCCTTATAAATAAAAAAAATGTTGTTTGATAACAAAAACATGAAAATATCTTGCAGACAAAGTTACTTTAATAGTGATACGAGAATCCATACAATGAACAGGCCCTGAGATCAAGAAACATTTAGCTTTTGCTTTTTTATTTTTGTTTCAAGCGTCTGATTGGTCAAAATATGACCAATCAGATACTTGAAAATAAACTCAAACTCAGATTTTTTATAACATTGATGCCAAATTCTGTCATATAAGGCTTAACATTAATTTAACTAAATCTACTACATGTATAATGTAAAATTTGGCTTACCAAGTTCATTATAAAATATAATTCTATTGCTAGATATGTAATAAAAAATAGTGCATAGAATCGATTCTTGTCATAGGCTGGCATCATCACATCTGGATAGCTGAAAGTAGAAGAGAATAAACCATGTATCCTATTGACAAACAGCAACTTCTCTATGCTTAATTTTCAAATGGACTATTCCCAAAGTCAGTAAGGGAAACATGTCACTAATGCCCTTTACAAACAGGGTAGACCCAAATCAGAGGGCTCCAAGAGGAAGAGACTCACAACAACTGCAGTGAAATTGGAATCAAAATTAATAGATTTTGAAAAGAAAATATATATATATTTAATGTTTCAAATATATTGTGTAAATTGCTCCATAAATACTCCTTTCCACGCCTTTGCAAACAGAGTACACCCAGATCAGACAGCTCCTGTAGGAGCCATCTGATCATGGTCTACCCCATTTGCTTATGGAATAATATACATGTAGATATGATTCTACAGTTTGTGCCATTACAAAACTTTCCTGTGTTTACATGACATTTTAATAGTGCATCTAATAAATATTCATGATGTAATTATTTCTTATATAAATAGTCATGGAGTACAGGGTTAAAGAGGACTAATATTACAGCAATAACTCAAACAGAATCAGCAATTATGAGGGCACATAATAAATGGAAAATTTTCCCTTGTTTATATTACGCCATTATCAAATTTCAGCTAATTAACCTTTTCATCCATAAATACGCCTTTCTACGCCTAATGTAATAGTCACTTCTTGAAACCATTGTGATAAATAGAGCATTTGCTCCATAGGAGCAAATGCTCCATTTATCAAAATGGTTTCAATACTACACAATTCTAACGTTTTCCTTTTCTCTAGTAAATGCTCCTTTTTGGTAGATCCATTCAAAGAGGTTGGGTCTAAAAATAGCCTATGAGGGAATGGGTTAACATTCGCAATACAGACAAATAACTGGAGTAACAAAATCTACATGTTCTTACTTGGCTGTTGTGAGGAGCACAAACAGGCTGATAAAACTGTCTTGTAGGGTATGAAAATACTGAAAACAGAAAACCAAGGTAAGAAGCATATTTGGGTAATTACGATATATGTGCACTATATTTTTTCTCCATATCCTAACTTGTTGGTACTCATTTAAATTATCTCTCCAAGGCTATACAAATGAGTACTCACAAGATATAGTTAATTTAGCTATGAAATAAGACCTCCAGATAGAATATGCCTATTATCTGCAATTTTAAAACCCAAATATATAAACATTTTGTTGCAATAAAAAACCATAATGATCGAACATATTTAAAGTACATGTACACTTGTTAATCAGTGTAACACTTAGAATGTGAGAAGTGCCCTGGCATTTGTGCATGCAATTTCCATGCTGTTTAAGATCTTACTGAAACAATATGAATTTAACTGGCATATTCAAGCAGTTTCAATGCAAATAAATATTACCCACACACATACAACAGTTTAACAAAATTTGATCAATTAATGCCTCTATTAACCCGTTCCTCCATAGGCTATTTTTAGATCCAACCTCTTTGAATAAATCTACTGAAAAGGAGCATTAACTAGAGAAAAGGAAAAGTTTTAAAATGTAGTTCTGAAACCATTTTGATAAATAGAGCATTAATTTTGCTCCTTAGGAGCAAATGCTCTATTTATCACAATGATTTCAAAAAGTGACTTTTACAAAGGCATATTTATGGAGGAAAGGGTTAAAATTGTTGGACAGCATCAGAGATGTTGACAAGATGCATACCGATCAAACATTTAAACCTCTTTTTCTCAGCCAAACCCTATTTTGTTGACACTCCACAGAATCCCATCAGAGGTGATTCTAATGAGAAGAAGTAAGATTGGGTTTGGCAGAGAAATATGTACATGTATATACATGTATATATTTTTTACTTAAATTTACTAAATATTCCTCTAATCTACAATTCAGACAGAATACAGATCTCCAGAAAGGAGGCATACAAGTACAGTCAACTCTCATTACATCAACCACATTCGTTCCATCCCACAGAAAGTATTGTTGTATTGAAAATGATGTAATGACCATTAAGTCATACAGTAACACCCATCTAAACTGGACGCTCAAATTAGCATGACTTTTAATCTGCATTTAGCAGCCACCTGCCTAAAAAGATCTAAATTATAATTTTTCAGCTTAGAGGGTTTTTACTGTATATGTTTGCAAAATTTGTGTCAGTATAATGAATATTCTGTTATATAGAATGTCATTATAACAAGTGATCACTGTATATGTATAAATCTATGATATTTGTTTTTTTCTTTTTATATCTCTCTACAACACCTTGGAACATATCAGAATAATTCAATTCTAATAAGTACCAAAATGATACTATTTTGCTGAGAAGAAGTCAGACCAATGGATAAAACAATACACCCAGGCCTTTTTCTGTCGTCTAAGGAAAAGGACCCATTCCCAATTCAACATAGGTAACATTTTTCCCAAATTTGGGAGAAACATCCCAATAGCAACCAAATTTTGATTAAAATTCTAAAAAAGGCATGAAAAAATTCCCAATTATTAAAATGCATTTTGCCTAAAATTGCAACCTTGCACCTTCAGCTCTGCAGTAAGCACACAAAGGTTTGCTGCCTATCACTTTACAGACAAATCATTGAACCAAACATTAAAAAAAGTCTAAACAAACTTTGCAATAGCCATCCAGATGGAAAGAAAGCACATCAAAATATTTGTAGATGACAATTATTAAAGCATATAGCATTCTACCTGTAAAAAAGACTATGAACTTGAGGAGGCTTCTGTGTGACATGCAATATAACATACATTTGTACCAAGCAAAATTCTTGACCCTTTGCTTAATCATTTAACTTTCTACCTGATAGATACCTTTTGCAATGACAGTAAATTCCATTACATGTATTTTATAATTTGACAACAAGAATTATATTAATAATCATAATGATCAGTCTTGGCAGTTATTGCATCACTTCAAAAGTGTTGACGGACGGACAGACAGACAAAAATGTGATTCCTATAGGGCTACTGCATTTTTGCAGGGCCCTAATTATTATAAATGTGATTCTGCAGTTTCAGTTAAAGATGTATTATGCACATTTTTCTTATTAATCAATCAACACCAGAAGCTGTACAGGTATACATACAATGAAAATAATACTTACAAACCATTTTCCGACAGGATAAATATTCAGCTAAATATTATCGCTATCTGAATACTGCTAAATTCTTAAAAAGGAGCCTCCTTTTTAGTAACGGGAATTTTGTACAGAAATCTGCAAACATCTTCAGCCAAGTTCTGAATGACTCCGATTCTATTTCAGAACAACACTTTGAATATTAATTAGGTTGTTACCACATGTACAATGGCTGACACTGGTTGTTGGCCTACATATTAGATTTTATTCTGGAAAATAAGGCAATAAGCCCATCTTACCACATATAATTTACATGCAAATAAGCTAAATATACCGTTCAATGGTGTCAATCTAATATAACAGTCAAAGGGAGCTAACTCATACAGGTACAGTCAAAACTGTCTCAGCGACCGTCCCTTAATAGCGACTTCCTGTCTTATGTGACCCTAATATTTCCTCCCAACGCATTTTCCTATTTAGTGAGACTGGGGATAGCGACCTGCCTGTGTTACCTGACTAACGACCGTAAATCGTCGCTCCCGAAATCCGAAACTGCTAATTAATGTGCCTGTTTGAAGCGACCCTGTAATTGCGGGTCATTATCGAGTTTTAACTCTCTTGTCTAGAGGCGATTTATTTAATCTTACCTGCATTGCTCTTGGAACAAATTACGACATACCACACCTTTTGCTATTAATAAAAAACAATTAAAAATCCATTTATTTCACTTTCCTAACCGTTATTATGCTGACACACACACAACAATTCATTTGGTCACAGGTTTTGAAATATTGGCCAAATTTCCCTTAATCCTGGTGAATGATTGTTAAAAGCTATTTGCATATAGAATCACAGATAAGGGAGTGACCTCGAGTTTAAATTTGCAACATCCTGTAACCCTTTGCCTGTTACGAAAGTTTGCACATGCTTCTGTATTAAAACTTTACAAATTCGCTTCAATATTTCTTGTAGACATGTTGACTGAGTATCAAACATCTTGGATCCAGATCAGGCTCCGAGTTACTCGGCGTCTCATCTGGATCCAGTTTGTTTGCATACATGACATGACGCTCACGACAAGCAGGTTAAGGGTTAAACGTGTCATTGATGCCTGGCGAGAAACACCACACCTATTTGTAACACGAGTGAAAAAAAAATCAAACAAGATGGGTTACACGTTTACAGATGTGTATGTGATGCTGGACATGAATTAAACACACACTCATGTATTATTATTATGTCCACGGATATGACTTGGGGAATACATACGCAACACCAAAAGTCAGTATAGAATATTTGTCCAGTTCATTGTTTCTTTCTCTTTTTTTGTAAAAAATGTCTCCTCTTATACTTTTGTCGTAATAAAGATCAGTCAAATATTTGTTACATATAATTTCACATTAGGAAACTCATAAGGATGGGTGAATTGAAACTGAACAGTGCACACACTTTTTGCTGGTTTTCTCGGCAAATTTCGAATCTGAAAAAACGGACACCTGAAAACCGGACGATCGATCTGTCCCCGAAGGGGTCCAGTTTTCACAGGTTTCACTGTATATAAAAATATCAAATATTAAATGTCCAAGGTTATTACTATTATTTAGAACAAGTAACATCTATTCCATTTATGTGTAGTTCACTTTTATAATATAGAACCACTGAAATGAAGTTATAAAATTTGGAGAAAAAACTGCATGACTGTCTTATGTGGCTACCTGTCTTATGTGACCCTCTTGGTTTTCTCCCACTGAAGGTCACATAAGACAGATTTGACTGTACATCAAATGATTATTTCCGGTATGTAAAAATTTGAATCTTACGACAGATTTTGGCCAATTTCGAAGGCTGTTCTGTTGGTTTCTGTAGCAATCCATCTTTCTAATTTTTTTGACACAAACAACCATTTACTGACCATGCTGTTTAGCATTAAATAAGTGTTAAGATACACAGATTCCAATTCTGAAGTGAGTTCGAAACGTAAAAATTGTGGAAATTTGCGCAGCATACATCTTTAAGGTAAAACAGAATCCTGTATTCATGTACCATTACAAAATAATCATCTAATTAATATTCATGAGGTCATTATTTCCTGCATGAATTTTGATTAGGTAAAGGATTAAATGATCAAAGCAGTAATAAATAAAACAGCATACTACTTACTGTATATCCTTGAATTGTAGAAAATGCATAAAAACCTGGAAAAAGAAAACAAATGCTGCTTTCATCTCTTTCCATCAACGAAAATGTCAACACCCTTAGAAGCGTTAGCAACGTAAATGATAATACCCTTAAAAGAGTTAGCAATGAAAATGTCTTTAACACCTTTAAACCTGTAAATATATATAAATACACTTTTCTAAGCCTTTATAAAAAGAGTACACCAGATCAGATGGCTCCTATAGGAGCCATCTGATCAGGGCCTGCTCTGTTTGCTTGATATAATATAGATGTGATTCTATACTTTCTGCCTAAACCAAAATTTCCTGTGTTCATTATAACAAATTAAAATCTAATAAATATTCATGACGTCATTATTTTTTACATGAATATTCATGGAGGAAAGGGTTGAATTTAAATAAAGAGTTAGCAATGAAAATGACAACACCCTTAAAACAGCAATGAAAAGACAACACCTTTAAACCTTAATACATTACAGGCAAACTCCAGATTACCATGTCAAAACATTTGGATCTTGATGAGACAAAAAGTCACTTCGGTAAGACTGATCAAGACTGAGTGCAGCTGAAACAGGACAAACTTTTATCCCTTTCATCTATATGCCCTTTGACGCCTTTGCAAACATAGTAGATCCAGACCAGATGGTTCCTGTCAGGCTGTCTGCTCTGTTTGCATATGGAATCATATAGATCTGATTAAACAGTCTCCACCATGGATGGCCTGCAAACCAATTCTTCATATGTCATTTTAAACATTAGCTAATTAACATTCATGGTGCTATGATATTTTAAATGAATATTCATGAGTTAAAATGATTGTGTCTGACCATTGCCTACCTCATCCAGGACTGGCTTTCATAGGTTTAAATGGTTTTTGTTAAGTGTTTTTTTTCAGCCTTTACTCAATAGATATGCTTGTTAATGCCTTTGCAAACAGAGCAGGCCCAGATCAGACAGCTCCTGTAGGAACTGTCTGATCTGGGTCTGCTCTGTTTGCTAATGATATAATATTGATATTATTCTACAGCCTATGTCATGGTCTAAGTAAGCTGTGTTCCTATGCTAATAAAAAATCCGATAATTAATACTCATAATGCCACTATTTCTTACATGAATATACATGATAGAGCAATAAGTTAAATAAATGTAACTTACCAAGTAAAGAAAATATAACCATTATAAATATAAGTAACAACAGCATATCAAAGATAGGTGGAAGGGACTGAAGTGTCTGGCGGGCTATCCTGAAAACAAGAAACATTATGTTTAAATCCCATAAGTGAGAGCTTATATGCAATTTTGTATCTGTGGATATTGTTATTGACTTCTCGTATAATAGCAGTTATCGCATCCGTTCGTTTCCAAATTAGATGGATAAGGGTTAACACTATATATTCATTTTATGGAAGCAAACAATTCTACAAGGACATTTGAAGGAATACATGCCACCTTCTAAAGTAAGTGTGTTAACCCTTTCCTCCATAAATATGCCTGTCTATGCCTCTGTAAAAGTCACTTTTTGAACCCATTGTGACAAATAGAGCATTTGCTCCTACAGGAGCAAATGCTCTATTTATCACAATGGTTTCAGAACTACAAAATTCTCTAGTTAACGCTCCTTTTCGGTAGATTTATTCAAAGAGGTTGGACCTAAAAATAGCCTATAAAGGAAAGGGTTAAAAAAGCAAACCAAACTAGAAAACTGTGTCCATAAGACAGGGATGCCCTCCTAGGGATATTGTCTCTAAATCAAACACTTTTTACAGTATGTTATATGGAGAAGACCATTCCAAAGTCCCATACCTCTGGTAAAAATAGTCAGAACAAAACGTCCTTGCCTTATTTAAGTATACGAGTTAAGTACATCTTCATATCATCTGTAAAAGTAAAGTAAATCCTCCCATGGATATATGAGGAGTTGGAAACACAAGACTTTTTCACTAAATGTTATATAATGAAGAAATACATACAGCTTCTCATCAAGGTTCATCATCTGAGAAAATTTGAAGTAATTTCTCTCATTGGTGTAAGAGGAGATGGACACCAGATTTTTTCACTATATGTTATATAAAATCTCGAAGTTATATAACTCTAGTAAAAATGGCCAACCAAATAATTCCCTCCTTTACGTACATCTTCACATAAGATTGTTCATCTGTGAAATTTCGTTCATCTGTGAAAGTTTGAAGTAAATCCTCCCATTGGTGTATGAGTTCGACACACCAGATATGTTACATTTTGCAAGCAATGTCACTCACCGTCTCACACTTCTACAGTAATGGGAGTTCAGCAGAAACAAAGGACGCAATGCCCGAGTAACTCGGAAGTGGTTGTGTTGTCGTATCAGCACCACAATGGCTTCCACCATCATTATACACACCATTACTGTCTGTAACAAGGAACAAACATATTAATCAAACAATAAACCCAATGTTGCAGTGACCTTGATTGAAGATATCAAAAGATATTACCCCTTAAATACCCCTTTCTACGCCTTTGCAAACAGAGTAGACCCAGAGCAGATTGCTCCTATAGGAGCGGTCTGATCCGGGTCTACTCTGTTTACTTATGATATAATACAGATATGATTCTACAGTTTCTGCCATTGCCAAAACAATATGCCTATATGTGCCATTGTAATAATTAATCTAATCAATATCCATGATATCCTTTTTTCTTACATGAATATTCATGGACAAAAGGGTTAAACCTTCACTTCATGAATATTAATCATATTATCATTTTATAATGGTATATGAACAGGAGTTTTTTGCCAGCATAACCAAAAAGAGAAGACCCTGATAAGACGGCTCCTACAAAAGCCATTTGATTTGGATCTACTCTGTTCGCAAAGGCATGAAAATACTTTTCTACCAGGAAAAGAGTAAAATACACATGAGTCTGTTTCTGAGAAGGTACTGGGTTTCTGTAATTTGAGGAAGAGCAAATCAAGATTATGTATGGCAGGTATCAATTCAATAACTTTCAAATTGAAGACTAGCAACACCAGCTAACCATGTTCCAATGCGAACGGACAGACCAACCGACATACCGGCCAGCACACAGGGAGATTCTAGTATACTCCCTAAAACTTTGTTTGCGGGGGCATAACTATGGCGTCTGTTAAGAGTATATTGTCAGACTACAGTACTGTTTAACCCTTTCTCTCATATAAAATTTCGGCTAATAAATATTAATGATGTTATTATTTCTTACATGAATACTGAACAGGAAAAGGGTTAACCCTTTCCCTGTTCTATATTTATTCCATATTTCAATACTTACCGAATATTCATAGACAAAATAGTTATAATGAAATATGAAAAGTGAAACATTGTAGCCATTTTAGAAACTAAAGAAAAGATCAGTCAAATTTCATTAGCAAACAGAGCAGACCCTGATAAGATGGCTCCTACAGGAGCTGTCTGATCTGGGTCTACTCTGTTTGCAAATGCATGAAAAGACGTTTATATGAAGGAAAGAGTTAACAACACCCAATGTACAAAATCAGCATCTCAACAGGATCCAAACTGTTAAATACTAACTGGGAGGTGATTTGACAACAATTTTGAAATTTTTTAATAATGAAATAATTCTGCAAATTAAAACACTTCGGTGGGGACCCTATCCACAAAACATATACTGTACCAGAATAACCAATTTACAGAGTATGCATGGATGGACAGCTAGATGGAACATGGCAATGACATGGACTTGACTCCCTTGTCATGTGTGTACCAATGCTTGTCTGCTCACCTTTATCACTGTCCTAGGATGATGGAAGTAGACTCTCCATCCCAGCCACTTCATCCTGATGCCCAGCTCCAGAGATAAGATCAACAGGGCAAACACTTCCAGGGAACCATGAACCTTAATAGAAATAGGGTAAAGAACAAAGGTAAGTTTTATCAACATTCCATATTAAAGATCAGTACCAAAACATTGCAGTTTAATCCATTCCATCATGTAAATTATTTTTCGCCCATTTGCAAACAGTGCAGACCCCTTTCAGATGGCTGCTATAGGAGTTGTCTGATCAAAGTATGCACTGTTTGCTTATGACATGATATAGATTCAATTCTACAGTTTTTGTTAAAGCATCTTAACATTCCCTTGAAATTTTTTACCTTAAATAAATTCAACAAATAAATACTGATAATGTCATTAATTCTTATATAAATATTGAACAGGTAAAGAGCCCTGGTTTCATGAAAAAGCAAGACTATACATGTATTAAAAAAATCACTTCAAGTCTATGTCTTGCTAAATACATATGTTGTATGAGTAAGCAATTCTGTTTAATAACACTAACTTTAAATTCATAATATGGAAAAAATTGATTTGAGCCCGATCAGGGATTTTAAGTACATGTATTTGCTTGAGGTAAATTTCTTGTTTAAAACTCATTTTTCTGTAAAAATTGTCGACAATTGTGTATTACTATGAGGAATAGGTGGATATGGATCCAAAACACAATGTTTATTTACGATTGTTGCAATGTTATGGGTTTGTACATGCAAAACCAGTTGAGCACTTTACTGAATTTAAACTTAGGTGCTATCATGAAACTGGTTCCAGGTGTATATTCATGTAACAAATAATGACATTATGAATATTGTTTAGCTGAAATTTTACAATGGCATATGAACTAAGGCTTTTTTTATTACATAAGAAAACAAAGACCCTGATCAGATGGCTCCTATAGGAACAGTCTGACCTGGGTCTACTCTGTTTGTAAAGGCATCTCTATCCGATAAAGGGTTAACCCTTTCCCAGTTCAAAGTTTATTTCAAATTTCAACACCTACTGGAATGAATGAATGAAATATGTATAATGAAATATGGAAGGTGGAACATTGTAGCCATTTTAGAAAGTAAAAAAACAGATCTTTCAAATTCCATTAGCAAACAGAGCAGACCCTGATCAGACGGCTCCTATAGGAGCCGTCTGATCTAGGTCCACTCTGTTTGCAAATGCGTGAAAACATGTATATAAGAGGGAAAGGGTTAATGGCCCATGAATCAAAACAAATCGTTGATGAACAAACATAATTTTTGTTATCTTTATAGATCTGTCTTTTAGACATTGTAAATTCCTTAACCCTTTCTCTTATATAAAGCCTTTTCATGCCTTTACAGAGTAGACCCAGATCAGACGAATCCTGTTGGAGCCGTCTGATCAGGGTCTGTTCTGTTTGCTTATGACATACATGATTGTAAAAAAGATCTGATTCTATACTTTCTGCCATAATAAAAAATAATTTTTTCTGTGTCCATTATAAAAATTCAGTTAATGAATATTCATGAAGTTATGAATTGTTGTATAAATATTCATGGGGTAAGGGTTAACCCTTTACTCAAAGAATATTTACATAAGAGATGATGATATAAATATGCTGAATTTTTATAATGGCACTAAATATGCTGAATTTTTATAATGGCACTATGTATGAACAAGTAAACTGTTGAATTGGATCTATATCATTTCATAAGCAAACAGAGCAGACCTTGATCAGACTGCTCCTACAGGAGTCATCTGATCTGGGTCTACACTTATTGCACTTGTGATAAAAATTTCTGGAGTAAAGAGTTATGTAGTAGCAAGCTGCGTTATCACAAATGGTTTGCAGTGTCATCTCACCCCAACAGGCAGCTGTATCGCATCCACTGCTGGTCTCTCACATGCTGCAAGACCCAGGGCAAGCAGGGCTCCAAAAAGGTCAAGTACATAGAACCAGTGGTTGTGGGCTATCTGGTAGGCTGGCAAGGCCTCGTGGCTGCGTGGATGGGTGTAGAACTTGTCATTGTTCTCTCCCTCTTGTAGATAGATGGCAGCCTCCTGCAAAACAAACACACAAACAGTAAAACTTTTGTGCTATGGCCAACAAAACTTTTAATGAATGTTTCACAATGACATATGTGGTTTATGGGCAAAGCGTACCATTACCGATGTGTACCATTACCAAAGAGTACCATTACCGAAGAGTACCATTTTTGGTTGAAGTGTACCACATGAAAAAGTCTAAATTGTGATTACCGGTAATATATTATAGCTGGATGTAATTAACGAAGTCTTGACATGACATACAGTTACCTTTAGTCCAAGATGTTAGACTCATAAATCGACTTTCAATTTGGCGTCATCCTAGACAAATACAAGTTCCTAAAGACCAACAGAGTGGCTATTTCTTTCAATATACACGAAAAAATCCATGGGCATACTCTGCATTAAGAGCTGAATTAAGAGCAAAGCATACACCCATCGAGCGTATTGGATAAGTCCATGTATTGATCCTAAGATAAAACGATTTAAGCGAAAACTTAGTGGATTTTATTTTGTAACAAAACACTTTTGTATCTTAATCTGATGTACATAAGCTTTTTGCCTAACTCAAGAATTATATTAGTGTAATATAGCCTTTTTCCTGCAAAATTTATATAGTGGTATGCTTTTTACTAGAATATAGTATGCTTCATCCTGGTATGCATCGGTAATGGTACACTTTGTCTATTACCCTTATATATGAACAGAGAAGTGTTTGGACATGGCAAAAATGGTAGAATTATATCAATATCAATTCACAAGTTGACAGCAGACCTTGATCAGGTGGCTCCTACCAAAAATGTTTTATTGGTAACAGCACTTGATACTCTTAAGTCTTATACTGAAACCTTTCAACACATCTGTAAAACTCACTTCTTGAAACAATTGTGATAAAGCAAATGCTCTATTTATCACAGTGGTTTCAGAACTACACAATTCTAAAAAAAATCTTTTTCTATTAAATGCTCTTTTTAGTAGATTTATTCAAAGAGCTAAACATAAGCTATGAGGTAATGGGTTGATGATCAGTGTTTAACTCTAGAGTACATTCATAAGAAAAGGTTCAATATACTAAAGACCATGATGGCCAAAATAGTTTGAATGAAATGTAGAACATTGTAGTCATTTTAGAAGGTAAAGAAACAGATCTTTCAAATTTCATTAGCAACTAGAGCACCCTGATCAGATGACTCCTATAGGAGTCGTCTCTGGGTCTACTCTGGGTCTACTCTGGGTCTACTCTGGGTCTACTCTGGGTCTACTCTGGGTCTACTCTGGGTCTACTCTGGGTCTACTCTGGGTCTACTCTGGGTCTACTCTGAGTCTACTCTGGGTCTACTCTGGGTCTACTCTGAGTCTACTCTGAGTCTACTCTGGGTCTACTCTGGGTCTACTCTGAGTCTACTCTGGGTCTACTCTGGGTCTACTCTGGGTCTACTCTGGGTCTACTCTGGGTCTACTCTGGGTCTACTCTGGGTCTACTCTGGGTCTACTCTGGGTCTACTCTGGGTCTACTCTGGGTCTACTCTGGGTCTACTCTGAGTCTACTCTGGGTCTACTCTGGGTCTACTCTGGGTCTACTCTGAGTCTACTCTGGGTCTACTCTCTTTGCAAATGTGTGAAAACACGTTTATATGAAGAAAAGGGATAAAGGACTTATTTATAATACAGTTATACGGATGAGAGTGACACGGTTTTGATCCACTTCATATAAAACTGACAAAACAAAATTTAGCCCTTTACCTGATAGAGATGTCTGGACACAAACAGAGACGACCCAGTTCAGACAGCTGTAGGGGCAATCTAACAAGAGTTTACTGTTTCCTTATGGAATTACTATGTAAATAGATTTGATTATATTTAGTTTCTGCCATGGCAAAAATTATCCACATAAATTTGCCAATGTTACAAAAATTCAGCAAATTAATATTCATGATGTCATTATTTTTTAAATGAATAAATATGAAGTAAAAGATTAAAACTTTTTTGTCTTAACCCATACAAATGCTTGTCCATGCTGTTGCAAACAGAGTAGACCCAGATCAGATGACCCCTGTAGGAGCTGTCTCATCTGGGTCTGCTCTGTTTGCATATGAACTTATTAGATCTGACTTTACAATTTCTACCAATAAAATTCTGTGCTCATTTGCTATCATAAAATTTCAACTTATAAATTCATGAATATTTGCTTTTAAAAAATTTCAATAAATATTAACCCTTTCCTCCATATGCTATTTTTAGACCCAACCTCTTTCAATGAATCTACCAAAAAGGAGCATTAACTAGAAAAAAGGAGCATTAACTAGAGAAAAGGAAAATTTTAGAATTTTGTAGTTTGAAACCATTGTGATAAATAGAGTATTTGCTCCTATAGATAGGTGATTTTTACAGAGATGTAGAAAGGCGTATTTATGGAGGAAAGGGTTAAACAGGGAAAGGATTAAAAACATGCAACTTTCTTATGTACCCAAGCAGGTTATCTGTTTCTCATCATGTAAATCTATATTTAGACAACATTTACATCCAGTCTTATCAGAATCATGATACCCCTGTGTAGTGGATCTGTCATTTTGTCATCATATTCATTCAGTCGTCATATCTCTTAACCCTTTACCTGATAGAGATGCCTTTACATGCTGTGTTGACACTCGGTCAATGGTTTCCCAAAAGCTTGAAGAATTGGAAGTGAAACTTGCAACAGATCGAGCAGTTTGGGCAGACATACTTTATTACAGCATGATCAGAGCTGATGGTAGTTTGCTAAGCATGCCAAAGGTAAAGCTGTGCAAATTTGAATACCGTCTTCCTGTATCAATTACAATGTTATCATTTGAATACAGAACACAAATGCACTGTCATTTGCAAACTGTAAACCCTGATCAGAGGGGCTCAGGGTCTGCACTGTTAGCCATTCAAAGTCCTCTAGCACGTTTAAGCTTTTCATACAGAATGGACTCTAGATATAGTTTAACCCATTCCTCCATAAAAACGCCTTTCTACACCTCAAGACAGACCTGAAAAGGGGAGACACCGTACAACTCACTACAATTATGCTTCAGACCAAATATCAAATCATTCCAGCATACACAAGCCAAGAAATATGACGAAAATTATACAGGATGGACATACGGACGTAGAGGCAAGAGTAACACTAAATGCTCACGTCGTCTAAAGCCGGAAAGGTAGGGGGGGGGGGGGGGGGGGGGGGGGCATAAAAATACTCTACAGTTTCTACCATGGCAAATATTTCCTGTTTTAATAAGCTATTATAAAACTAGAAAATTGTGTCTGTAACTGTAAGACACAGCGATGCCCCCGTGGTGGTGCTTGCCTAGCTGCACGTAAAGTTCCTATGTCATTTGATCTTGACCTTGGACTTGCGGGAAGCATGGGCTGGGTGCGCAATGAAAATATGGATGGTGGTTAATGTGTATATATATGCAATTCCATGCCAATAGCTACAGTGATTAGTGAGATATAAGACAATGAAAAGACTGTGACAAAAACTGTGACAACCAACTGCACGTAAAAGTGTGACAGACTGACAGGTGCAAAACATAATGCCCCCTGACTATCGTCAACGGGGGCATAAAAATAATCTCACTGATATTAATGATGTGGTTTTTCTTACATAAATAGTCATAGAGTAAAGGGTTAAAACTTTGAAAACTAGATTACTCATTAAGTACCGGTATTGTTCAAGAGGTACTTAACTTAAGGAGCTTTTCGTGTTAGGAAATTAATCCCTTACTTCATAGAAATGCCTTTGTTTTAACCTTTTACTCCATAAATATGCCTTTCTACGCCTTTGAAAATAGAGCTGACCCAGACTTGACGGCTCCTGTACGTAGGAGCCCTCTGACCGGGGTCTGCTGTTTGCTTGTGATATAATATTGATCTGACTCTACAGTTTCTGCCATTGCCAAAAAATTCTGTGTCCATGTGCTTTTGTAACAATTAATCTAATTAGTATTCATGATGTCATTATATTTTACATGAATATTCATGGAGTAAAGGGTAAACAGAGTAGAACTAATTAACCCATTCCCTCATATTGACACCTTTCTAGGCCTCTGCAAAAGTCACCTGTTGAAACCATTGTGATAAATAGAGCATATGCTCCTATAGGAGCAAATGCTCTATTTATCACAATGGTTTCAAACTGCAGAATTCTAAAAGTGTCCTTTTCTCTAGTTAATGCTCCTTTTCGGTTGATTTATTCAAAGTGGTTGGATCTAAAAATAGCCTATGAGGGAATGGGTTAAGATGGCTCCTGTGAGCCGTCTGTTTGCTTATTGAATCATATAGAACAGATTCTACAGTTTCTGCCAGGGTCAAAATTCTCATGTTCATATGCCAGTCAATTATTCACATTGTCATTATTTCTTACATGAATATTCTTGCAGAAATGGCATTATGGATTGCCCTTTCCCTGTTTTATGTTTATTTCAATATCTACTGAATATTAATGGACAAAATCCTAATGCAATATACATGATTGTACGCCCTGTCATACTGAATGGACTATCTAGTTAAACACTGATGGATCGTTCCACTTTGAAAAATTAGCATTGCAAGGGTTAGTCATACAAAAAGGTTGTTACTCATTTCCCTGTTCCATATTTAGTCCATATTTCAAAGCCTACTAAATATTCATGGACAAAATAGTTGTAATGAACTATGGAAGATGGAACATTGTAGTCATTTAAGAAAAATAAACAAACAGATCTATCAAATTCCATTGGCAAACAGAGCAGACCCTGATCAGATGGCTCAAATCAGATGGCTCCAATAGGAGCCATCTGATCTGAGTCTACTCTGTTTGCAAATGCATGAAAAAGTTTTATTATGAAGGAACGGGTTAAATCAAGGAGCAGACAAAGTAGAATTTAAATCTCCTTAGCATTTGGACGCTACTAGGTGTCTCATCTGGATCCAAACTCTTCACATACATTAGAATGAATTGCCTGATAATGCACAAAGGGTTAACCCTTTCCCTCATATAAACGTGTTTTCACGCATTTGCAAACAGAGTAGACCCAGATCAGACGACTCCTAGAGGAGCCATCTGATCTGGGTCTGCACTGTTTGCTGGTGGAATTTGAAAGATCTGTTTCTTTACTTTCTAAAATGGCTACAATGTACCAACTTGCATATTTCATTATAACTATTTTGTCCATGAATATTCAGTAGGTATTGAAAATTGAACTAAACATAGAACAGGGAAAGGGTTAAACCTTTGAACGTGGCACACACATGCACTGTTATTTGCAAACTGTGTAGACCAGGATCAGAGGAGCCCTCTGATCAGGGTCTGCATTGTTTGTCATTCAAAAGTCTCTAACAAGTTCAAGCCATACTGACTCTATAGTTAATCTCTGATAGGCTACCTGATGGTTTAGCTGCCATGCCTTTCGTCTCTTTCGCCGCTGTTCTTCAAAGTCAAAGCCAATATTCCCAGACACATTGATGACATCATGGGATGGGTCATCTGAAAGAATATCCACCGTATCCATGCTAAATTTTGACGTAACTCAACAGTCATTCAGAGTGAGTACCTTAAACAAATTTTAATCAAACCCAAATCTCTCCTTTGTTCATAACACAGCTCATCTTTGTTTCCTGTAACACTACATGCTATACAGAGCTCCAGATAAGATGTGTAACTTAAAACATTTTCAAGAATTACTTCTTTATCACTCCATCAAACCCTATGCTGTGACCTCTTTTCGAGGCGATTCTAAAGAGTGGTCACAACATAAGGTTTGGTGGAGAAATGATAATTTTAGTACTTGAGTATGCATGTTTATCTGTTGCTCTGTTGTATTTATAACAATCATCTGTTTCTTTCTATATCAACCTTTTATCTGATAGATACACATTCTAATGCCTATTCAAACAGAGTAGACCCAGATCAGATGACTCCTGTAGGAGCTGTCTGATCAGGTTCAGCTGTATTTGCTTATGGAATATAACATATATATCTGATTCTACAGTTTCTGCTACACATGTATGGTCAAACATTTATATGCCATTATTAAACTTTTATCTAAAAGTATCCATGAGGTCATTATTTCTTACCTGCCCTTAGGAAAAAGAACTGCTAAAAACTGCAGTTTTTTAGCAGTGAAATAGCAGTTTTTTGAAAATACTGCCTTCTTTAGCAGTATTTTATCATGGCCATCAGTTGTTGGTGAGCAGTTTACTGCAGTTTTCAAATAACTGCTAAAAACTGCATGTATAGCTCCATTCATTTGTGACAGTTTTTAACAGTAAAACATAACTGCTACCTGAAAAAATGGTTTAATTTGCAGTAAATAGCAGTACTTTTCTTGGAGCAGTTTTCTGGTTGCTTTTATTTGAACAGAAGAACCAGTTTATAGCAGTTTTCATTTTACTGCATGATAAAAACTGTAAACCTTTAAAAGTTATAGGTATAGGATCCTATATCTACTATAGAAATGGAAAACAAATTCGAGCTAGCAATTATTTTATTACTAATAGTATAATGACAATGTAGATTCCATATCCAGCTGACGATCAGTGATCCAGCTAGTATAAGAAATAGCTGGTGCATCACCCGTTCCTGATTTGCTAGCGCCCTGTTGCCTGGCATGGCGCCAAGTTGCCTCTTTGAATGTGGAAAAGTGCAGACACTGATCATTCTGGCTCAGCGTGAGATCAATTATCTCCATCCACTGGTCCGGTATATATACCCCCTTCCCCATGTAGCATCGCCCCTATTGCGTTGGTCAATTAATTTATGTTATTAACCAATGAAATATAGATAGCAAACAATTTTAACTCCATCGAAGGTTACAAGATGTGTTTGTGAAACGCTATATATACACTATATGCCCCCACAGTATACCAAATGTAATACCTAAACATTTGTACTTTGACCTTGGAGGATGGCCTTGAAATTGTCATGTCACCACTCAAACTGTGAGCTAGGCTTCATGAGATACATATGTAAATGCCAAATATAAAGTCTATATATCTCTATTGGTTCGAAAGTAAGTTAGTTGACCTACATGTATATATCTGGCCTTTGACCTTGAAGGATGACCTTGTCCCTAACATGTCACTTCTGAAAATGTGCAGCTTCAAGAGATATACATGAATGCCAAATATCAAGTCTCTATTTCTACTGATTCAAAAGTTATGCCCAAGGTTGAAGTTGCTGACAAACAAACAAACATTTGACCTTTGACCCTTAAGGATGACATTGACATGTCACCCCTCAAATTGTGCTGCTTTATGAGATACTTATGCATGCCAAGAATCAAGTGTCTATCTGTAATGGCTCAAAAGTAACGACCGACGTTAAAGCTGGTGAACCCCCCCCCCCCCCCAAAAAAAAACCCAACAAAAAAACAAAACAAAACAACAACAACAAAAAAAAAAAACACTCTCCGATCTGATTGGGTTTGGGGGGGGGGGGGGGTTGCACAATTAGGCCAGAGACGTATATATGTCTCTTATTAGACTATGTTGCGTAAGAATTATCAAATTGTCAATCACAACAAAAAACACCAATTGCTTCCGTAAACCAAGTAAATTAATTAAAATATCCCAACTTGGCTTTGTTAAATTCCTGAAATCAAACCCAAGCTGATTAACACGACTTTATTCGCCGTAACTGTAAATGCGGCCCAGTGCGAGTATCGTAGGTACGAAGCTCGCTGGTCCGAACCGTTCTGGTTCCCTTTCGCGTGTTTGGTTCCTAGCGTATGAAATCTGCTGAAATTCTGGCGGTTGAAGAAGTTAGCGGATAATTTCGTTTTGCATTGCCGAAAGGGCTCCAAAGAGGTAAATATAGCTCAGTCTTTGTGTATATTTTATGCAATATTAAAATCGTGTCATTTTTAGGTATATTCTATACAATTACAGTTTGTAAACACTGTGTTTATTTGCGACGATTTTCAAATTCAAATCGGTCTCCGTTCAAATGCATGGTTTCGGACATCCATATTTCGGACGAAATGTTATTGTATCATTGCGTTGTATTATTATGCACAGTATGCATTTGTGTTCGAATAATTGAAATGACTAGGATCCACATCAGACATACATTCACGCTGTTTTAATGTTTATTTTCAGTTTGACGTGAATGTATTGATGACCAGTATACAGTTGGCAGTTTCTTATAAACTTTCTATCAACTCCATGGCAGAACCGTTACATATGCCTTCATGTAAAATAGCCCGCTTGGAATAGAATGTCTATGCAGCGAAGAACAACTTGATACTGTCCTAGCTGTTTTTTCCAGCCCAATGGATCGGTTGCAAGGTAATGTAAAATAAAATGCTAAATAGTCATAATTGTAAATGCCTAAGATCAGTTGTTGAGTCTTGGCAACTGTGTAAATTACCCATGATGCAATACTGAGAAGAAACCAATATGGTGGCTACAAACTGTCAATATTTCTAGTTTTAAAAATGTGTCGAGTTGTCGATTACATAGCATGACAGTTGATAGAACACAGCTGAATTAGGCTTTTAAAATTCCATAATTGCCATGGTGAGTTAATTATCAATTCTAATAAATTAAGACTAATTAGATTTTTATTATTCAATATTGTTTATCTTCGATTTTCATGTAAGTGGGTGGGTGGGGTAATATTATAGCTAGCTCTTCACCCCTCTACTCTCTATTCCTGTTTAACGTGACAATGATCAACCATGCAACACCAGAGTCACTGTACCCATGCATCTCATGGGGAGAGACATGAAAATACAACCAATAACCAGATTAATTAAAAAAGAAAATTGAATATGTTTACTTTTTTCCAGCAGTCATGTTTGCAATGAAAATGAAAGTATAGCAAGTAAAATAATATTCTCACCTGTTTTAGTTGGGAACAGACCTATAAGATTTGAGATGTAACCCTTTACACCATGAATGTTCATGGAAGTAATTGTTACTAGATTATATTTCATTATGGCATAAAATTATGAATACAAATTCTGGCTTAGGCAGAAAATATATTATTCCAAAAGCAAATAGAGAAGATGGGGATTAGTTATCTCTTACAGGATTGATCTTGGTCTACTCCATTTGCAAAGCCATAGAAGTGTATGATGTAAAAAGTTAAATATCCAGATTAATGAAATTTTGTCAATAAATTGGACATGTATGTAAATAGGTCAGTCAAAACATGATAAATCTTTCATTATAGGTTGTTGAATTTAAGTGCATAAAACATAAACAGGGAGGAAGAATTAGATTTAATATTATTTTGATAATGTTTATGTTATTAGTAACATTTGTTATTGCAGGACTGGGGATACAGCTGTGCCTATAGTCCAGATCAACAAGCCTGACACACAAAGAGAAGAAAAAGGGTAGTTGTCATACAGAAAAATGAAGGTGAAAAAACTTGTCACCATCTTTTCATAAGACCATAGACTTGCATAAGATTGTGGGGACAGTTTCATGATGGAGCAACTCTTCAAGAAGATAGACAGCACTCTGGATCTTTTGATTTGTTAAAGTAATTTTGCTAGGTGTAAATATCTATTCAAATGGCTAAAAACAAGACTACAACTTACAAGAGAGCATGTATTTTGTACAGTTATTGTAGTATAACATCTGTGTTGAAAAGGAGTACATGTGTTCTGTACAAATAGTATAGATCAAGTTTAGAGGGCTTGTAAGAGAGCTGTCTTAACAGGATCTACTCTGTATGCCATCTGTTAGTGTTTTGTAAAATGCCCAGTAATGGTGCAATTAACTTATTCTTAAAAATTAAGAGTGAACCTTTTGAAAACTGCAGCATAAATAATAATTTTCATTTAGCCGTATGTTATGTTTTTCCATTACAGTATATAAAATGTTAAAAAACTTTTGATGGAAATTTATTTGTTCCCCGCCCCCACCCCAGCAAAAAATACTGGCAGTTTTTCTTCCAGTATTCAATGATGTCATTTTACTGCTTAAAAATAATGGCCAGTTATTTTGCAGTTTTTCTTCCAGTATTTTATGATGTAATTTAACTGCTGAAAAAATGTGGACAGTTTTTCTTCCAGTTTAATGATGTCATTTAACTGGTTCATAACTGGTAAGCCAGTTATTTTGCAGTTTTTTATGACCTCATATGACTGCTAGCTCATTTAAATATTTCGGCCGATTTCACTGCACTTTCACTGCTAAAAACTGGTTTAGAACAAACTGCTAAAAAACTGCTTTTTACTGGTTCTGAAAAACACTGCTAAATCACTGCAAGTTAACTGCCTTCCTTTTTCCTAAGGGTGAATATTCATCAGGTAAAGGGTTAAAAAATATGACATAAGAGCATCACACAATTTTCGCATCACACAATTTTCCTTCTGATTAGATAACTTTACACTCTGTTATCTCATTTTTGTTTAGACTGTACGAAAAGGTTAGGTTACCACAAACTATAGTAAACACCATATACATGTACAGTAAAACCCCTCCAATGCGACCAGCAAAAAGGGGCATATTTCACAGTGGCAGAGGCAGGTGGTATCTTAATGCAGGATAAAAGTTATGCAGAAAGCTCCTATAGGAGCTTTCTGCACAACTTTCGTCCTGCATTAAGCTACCACCTGCTTATAAAGACAGGTATGTTCATTAAGTGGTCACCATAGAGGAATTCTACTGTAATTTATGAATCCTTTCCTTCATAAAAACACTTTGTATATTGTAAACATTTACAAATAGAGTAAACCCATTTGTAAGCATGTGCCGAGTAGACCAAGATCAAATGGCTCTTCTAGGAGCCATCTGATCAGGGTCTGCTGTTTGCCTAACACTTCGCTTGCTGAATTTTAAAATACATTTCTCCTTCTTTACCCATGCCCCATTGTATAGTTACATATATCTTCACTGTGTACAAGTATTTCGCTGTGCAATCACTGCTGTGTAGTGCACTGGTTGCACAATCAACTTGTAAATAGTGCAGACCCTGATGAGACAGCTCCTGCAGGAGCTGTCTCATCTGGATCTTCACTATTTACAGGTAGGTATATTGACGCGAATAGCAAGCGAAGGGTTATGAATTTATATAGATCAAATCCTACAGTTTTTGTCCAAGCCAACAATTACCTCTTTAATTTTCACCTTACAAAATTAAGTTAATGAATATTCATGATGTGATAGATTCATGCAATATTGTTCATAAGGGCAAGGGTTGACATAGAAGTCTTCAAACAGAGTAGACCTAGATCAGACAGCTCCTGTAGGAGCCATTTGATTTGGGTCTGCTCTGTTTGCTTATGAAAGGCACTGTGATGAATACAGGAATTTTTTTTCTCACATAACTTCCCTTATCTCTGAGTTAAAACAATGGGTTAAGATTCCCTGATCTGTAACACGTGTAAGATCACTTTAGAACGTACATGACGTCATATTGGTTATACATATCATTGGCGGGGTATCTGACTTTTTGTTTCCTGCTGAGGAAATTCATGTTGCCCGAGCCGTTAGGCGAGGGCTACATGTATTTTCCTCAGCAGGGACTAAAAAGTCAGATATCCCGCCAATGATCTGTATAACGATTTTATTATACTGCAAAGTTTAATATGTGTAGCAGTTAATCAGCGTTGTTAATGTAGGCGTCGTTTTGCTTCCCCTCAGGGGCCTCATACTGTAAGGTAAGGGCTTATAATATCTGTATAATAACCAGCTCATTACAATTGTGGATAGGAAGGGATCTTCCAAGAGCATTAGTTTCTCAAAGGATTGAAAGAATCAGACGTTAGTACAACTTTTAGCGTTTAAGCAGACACTATTTTTTAGCATGAGAGCGGTTAAACATAATTGGCGCAATTCCGACGTCATTTGGATGACGTCAAAATGACGGTTTTATAATATTCAAACAAATGGGCGTTGGAAGGAGCGGTTATACTGCAATTTACAGGTACGTGTACTGTGCATGTGCATAAATAAAATCTGAATCGAATTGGGTGTGGTTATTTTTTTGTAAAAGCGGGGGTTGGGGGCTAATCGGTACGTGCACAAGCACTTTGATAACATTTGCAGCATCAGAGCAGAATAAGACATTCGCCACATATCGGGTTCTTTTACATTGTTAAACAACAACTATAACAAAATTATTTCTCAATAGATGACTTTGTTCCGCCCCAAACTCTTGTTATTTCGTTTGAGAGCGGTTGTTTGGATCGAATCGACGAAGTGAAGCTAGTCGGCCATTTTTAGTTTGTTGTAGCAATGAAGCGAGGGAAATTCCATTGTTGCCCATGACTCCGTATATACATCAGAATTTAGAGGGATACACGGCTTTTATACATGGCTAATTGGCCAATCAAAATCGAGGATTTTACTTTGCAGTATAATAATACGTTATATATGACGTCACACCATGGAAACCAATGTTTACATGTCACTTAAACGGCAAAAATACACTTTTTTATGTGAGAAAAAGAATCTGATGCTCGTTGTCTTTCTCGTTGTCTTTTAAGATCACATGTTCCTAAACTCACCAATGATCACATGTTCCTAAACTCGCTTAATGACATTTTCTAAGGCTCGTTTAGGAACATGTGATCTTAAAAGACAACTCGCAACAGATCCTTTATATCATGGCAGAAACTGAAGAGTCACATCTGTATAATTCCATAAGAAAACAGAGCAGACCCTGATCAGACAGCTTCTACAGGAGTTGTCAGTTCTGGGTGTACTCTGTTTGCAGAGAGGTATACAGGCGTATTTATGAAATAAAGGGTTAATAAAGATTGATAAGCTTCAAAAGGAGCTATATGAATAGTTATTACACCTTCTGATGCCTTTGCAAACTGAGTAGATCAAGGAGCTGTCTGCATGATAAAGGAATACAGAAACATGTATAAATAATATAAATCTGTTTCTTCAATATCTGCCATGACCAAAGTCTCTTCTTAATATGCTATTATAATAAGTCAGGTAATAAATATGTCATTTTCTTACATGATAATAATTATTCATCAGATCAAGGGTTAACCATTTACCTGTTCTGTGTTTATTCCAAATTTCAATACCTACTGAATATTCATGGACAAAATAGTTATAATGAAATATGGAAGGTGGATCATTGTATCCATTTTAGAAGTAAAGAAACAGATGTTTCAAATTCCACTAGCAAACAGAGCAGACACTGATCAGATGACTCCTGTAGGAGCCATCTGATCTGGGTCTACTCTGTTTGCAACTGTGTGAAAATGCATTTATATGAAGCCCAAGGAAAGGGTTAAGCTACCATGACCCACAATCTTGTGTAGAGAGGTTTTACTATATAGTATATATTAGTAAATCTTAAAACAACATACCCCATTCCAATGGCTCATTGAAAAATTCCTTTCTATCACCTAAAAAGCTCCCAGAACTTAATAAGCTCATTTCTAGGAATCACTCCTCTCCCACAGTGAAGAAGCACTTACTTCCAATTAAAGCCATTTTCTAACATAATACCAACTTTTTCAACTCTTTACAGTATGTTGTAAATTGGTCTGGCTATATGTTCATGACTGCGATGATGTAATGAATTTGAACGTAGAATATGTATTCCTTGAATACCTATGCAACCAATTCCTAGTTAAAAATAAATATTGCCTTTGTCTTGTTCTACAAATAAACAGATTTTAATTTGTCAAGAGAAATGTAGTCATTTTAACCCTTTACCTAATATATACCTAATAGTTATCTCTATCAGGAACAAGGGTTAATACCTGAATCACTGTTTTCATCTAATCAAATAGCAAAAATGGTATCACTTTTTTTTTAAATCCTTTACACGTAAGAGTATGTATAATCCATTCGGGTTGTTTTTTTCTTTTCTACCTTTAACTCTTTCTCTTATATAACTGCTGGTCCTATAGATCTGGTCCTACAGATTTTGTAAAAACAAAATATTCCCTTGAAAAGTTTAGAAGTTTAGTTTACGTACAAAAAATTGAGTTAATGAATATCCATGAAGTGACCAATTCACACATAAACATTCTTTTAAGGAATGGATTAAACTTAGAACAAAGAATTTACGTTTACATCAACATTCATGCAACAGATCCTTTTCTGGTAAAACACACTGACATCACTGTTATTTAACTATGAGAAGCTTGTCTAAACAACATAATTTGTACCAGTATTCACCAAGTGCAAATAGCATTTTGAAATTGAAATATTATCAGTTTATCTGATAACATTTAACCTTCAACCAATTACTGAAAGGTTCGTGATAACCTTCAGTCAGTCTGCATCCAAAGGAAATGACATGTAAAACACTTAACCCTTTACTCCATAAATATGCCTTTCTACGCTTTTGCAAACAGAGTAGAGCCATATGTCTTCTGTAGGAGCCGTCTGATCTGGGTTTGCTTGTTTCTGCAATGACCAAAACTTCCTGTGTACATAATTATGTCATTATAATAATTAATCTAATGAAAAACAATGAGATTATCATTTCTTACATGGAATAAAGGGTTAACACTCTGTTTGATACCCTGGTCAAGTTTTGATATTTTAAAGAAATGGAAAAAATGTCTATTAGAACTCAATACCTTCTTGCAAATAAAATACATTTCAGCAAATTTGATATCCCATTACCTCTTAAGCTATTTTTAGAGCCAATCTCTTTGAATGAATCTATACCCAAAAGGAGCACTATCTAGAGAAAATGAGAATTTTAGAATATTGTAGTTTGAAACAATTGTGATAAATAGAGCATTTGCTCCTATAGAATCAAATGCTCTATTTATCGCTATGGTTTCAACAGGTGACTTTTGCAGAGGCGTCAAAAGGCGTCAATATGAGGGAATGGGATAATTTGTCACTGAAGGTACAGGTACCATCTGAATTTACATTAAAATCTGTCTTAAATAGCCATTTAAATGATTCCCGTGTTTAAGCCTTTCCTTCATATAAAAACCTTTTCACACATTTGCAAACAGAGTAGACCCAGATCAGATTGCTGCTATGGAATTTGATAGCTAGATGTTTCTGTAGTTGCTGTAGTTTCTGAAATGGCTACAACGTTCCACCTTCCATATTTCATTATAACTATTTTGTCCATGAATATTCATTCAGCAGGTATTAAAATTTGGAATAAACATAGAACATGGAAAGGGTCAAACAGGTCTTATTGTACCAGAGACTAAACTCCCCATCAAAATCTCCCTGATAATTTTGTACCATTGGAGAGCCACAGTGACAGGGTGATACTAACAATTACTGATGCCTGATCAAATGTCCATGGAGATAATACAGGGTAATACAATTATCAACCCTTTCAACCTAGCAATCTGAAACTGAAACTTTTTTTACACTTTTGCAAACAGAGAAGACCCAGATCAAATGACTCCTGGGCAAACAATTATTTGTTCATGTACCAGTGTAAAAATTCAGCTAATAATTATTCATGATGTCAATATTTCTTACATGAATAGTTTCATCAGGTAAAGGGTTATAAATACACTGATCTGCTCTAGGTCAAAGGAACATGTTAAACAATGATGGAGAATGGGTCACATGTACATAAATAAAAATCATGGGACATAATGTACAATGATGAAGTATAGATTAAAAATAGCTGACCTGCACTCTGAAATCAACATTTTAACCCTTTCCTTCATATAAAGGCCTTTTCACATTTCTCCAAACAGAGTAGACCCAGATAAGACAGGAGCTGTCGAATCAGAGTTTGCTCTGTTAAGTGTTTATCAATGCAACAATATAGATCTGATTCTATAGTTTCTGTCATGACCAAAAACTAAGGGTCTGCTCTGTTTGCTTATGGAATAATATAGATCCGATTCTACAGTTTCTGTTGTGGTGAAAAAATTCTTGTGTTCAAATATCGTCATAAAAACTCATCTAATATCATGAAGTAACTACAGATTTTTTTACTTTATTATTATCCTTTACCTGATGAATATTAATGTAAGAAATACTAGCTGACATCATGAATATAAATTAGAGGATTTTTTAATATGACAAATGAACACAGGATGGCTTTTTACAGAAACTGTATAATCATATCTATATAATTTCATAAGCAAACAGGGCAGGACAATGATCAGACGTCTTCTACAGGAAACCATCTGATCTGAGTCTACTCTGTTTGCAAAGGCTTAACCCTTTCCCTGTTCTATGTTTATTTCAATTTTCAATACCTACTGAATATTCATGGTCAAAATAGTTACAATGAAATAGGTGGAAGGTGGAGCATTGTAGCTTTTTAGAAACTAATGAAACTGATCTATCAAATTCTATGAGCAAACAGAGCAGACCTAGATCAGATGGCTCCTATAGGAGCCATCTGATCTGGGTCTACTCTGTTTGTAAATGCGTGAAAACACGTTTATATGAGGGAAAAGGCTTGAATAATGCTATACACTCTATCAGGTAAAGGGTTAAGGTGATTAGTTTTACAGCTGTTCAGGCACTTATGATTAAACTTCACCAATTGATATATACTCAGGCTAATAAATTTCAATGATAATCCTCCACTTGTCTGATAATGAAGGGTAGTAGGGTGGTTGTTTATTTTACTGATATTTTCAAACAGCAGAGCTCATGATAAGATGCGTAAATCAAAACATTTTCAAGAATAACTCCTTTATTTCTCTACCAAACCCTATACTGTGACCACTGTTTAGAATCGTCTCGAAAAGACGATTCTAAAGAGTGGTCACACTACAGGATTTGGTGGAGAAATGACGATTTTAGTATTTGGGTACGCAATTGTTATCTGTATCTCTGAAACAATGGGGCCCAAAAGTTGACATCAATAACAGAAGGGCTGACATGTGAGCTGACAGACTGTCCGGGTGATTGCTGTTATCTGTCAACAGAGGTGTATTACAGCCTTAATCTTTTTAATGCTGTTTTTCTGAGTGCAATAGACCTTTATTGTCACACAAAAAGTCAATTTTATATCATTCTTGGAATTAACAAAGTTGACACCCTAATTATATCTGAATCTACAATATACACTATCTGCCAATAATACTTCACTTGTTTCCCAAATAAGAACTGGTGTTCTGGAACCTGTCGATTTATGCACTTTTCATTGTTCAATCATATGTGGTATGAAATACAATACATGTAAATGTATATGTAAATACTCAGAGGTTCAGATAAGGTGCATGTGTTAACCCATTCCCTCATATTGACGACTTTTGACGACTCTGTAAAAGTCACTTTGTGGAACCATTGTGATAAATAGAGCATTTGCTCCTACAGGAGCAAATGCTCTATTTATCACAATGGTTTCAAACTACAAAATTCTAAAAGTTTCCTTTTCTCTAGTTAATGCTCCTTTTCGGTACATTTATTCAAAGCGGTTGTATGTAAAAATAGCCTATGAGGTAATGGGTTAATTAAAACATTTTCAAGAATAACTCCTTTATTTCTCTACCAAACCCTATGTTGTGACCATGGATTCTTGAAGAGACAATTCTAAAGAGTTGTCACAAGTCACAACATAGGGTCTGGTGGAGAAATGACAATATTAGTATCTGAGTACCCACATTTATCTGTTGCTCTGGTACTAGGGCATTTGTGCCTGACCAGGAAGTTTGTTATGTTAAACAATGTTGACATATTTAATTTTCTGGACAATGCAACAGGAATACTCTAACACAAACTGTACAATCAAATCTGTATAATACCAGTATGTCATAAGCAAACAAAGCAGACTCTGGTCAGAATGCTCAAACAGGAGCCATCTGATCTAGGTTTACTCTGTTTGCAAAGATGTCAAAATATCATAGATTTATCTATATATGTAATATGAAGGTGTTTTTTCACATGGTGATTGGAAGGGCCATGACCTCTTATTTTGGGATAAAATAACACACTTATAACAATTAAATACTGGCATTATGGAATGCAATTTAAAGAAACATATATATGTGGGAAACTAATTACTATAATTTTGAAGATATCTAAAGAGGAAATGGGTCTGTGAACAGTCCCTGCTATAAGAGAAACATCTAGATCCTCGGATCATCCAATTAACCTAATCCGCCTAAATCTCTCTGCGTGGGTTGGTAAAGCTGAATAAGTCATTCTGCTTTAAAAATAGAATGACACTGTACAGCAAATAATGAAGACCCTGATCAGACTGGTAGCTCATTCAGGGACTTTTTGATCTGGGTTTACAATGTTTGCCTAAGTTTGTCCAGATACTAAGATAATTTTAGGCTGCCACAACCTCTTATATAAGGACAAATGCACACATGGTTGTGTGGTATTAGTAGAAACTGTAGTCAGCTCTATTATAAGTTCACAAACAAACAGGGCAGACCCTGATCAAACGGCTCGTACAGGAGCTATCTGCATGACCTGGCTCTACTCTGTTTGCAATGCAGTGAAACACTGGCACTAGAGCAAGAAATATTACATAATAGTCTTATATCATATGGTTGAGTTAACTCAACCATATGTTATTAGATCTATATAAGACTATTATATAATATTTTATTGTTCGAGTGCCAGCTAGTGCATGCATGTATGTCATATGGTGTGACCACGGTTCAATAATTACGTACCATGCATTTAGAGCACACTTACTCAACAGGTGTTGTTCCATTACTACCAAAATAATGTTACAATGCAGAAATTTATTTACTTTCGAAAGATTGGACATTGCTGTCTTCAATGTCTCCGTTAGGTTCTAACAAAACGCTGTCCTGGCTGTCATCATCACAGCCCGCCATATTGCACGTAACGCCACATGTAAACAAAGTTTCCGGAAATTCCAAAGTTTTTTTTATTTTGACGGGTGCGTCAATAATCGTCTCAATTCGGTAATTCACGGTAGGCGTCCGATTTTATTTGTTCGGCCTTTACCGGTAGTAAACGGCTATAATCGTAAATAGGTCAGTGAGAATTCGTACCACAATTATTTCACCTGTTTCCATTCGCCCCTATCAATATGAAATATAGCTAAATAAAAAGGCAATCACGCTAGAATCCAGCATATAATGTATAATAAAGCAAATGAAACGGTTAGCAAACAGAGCAGACCCTGAACAGATGGCTACTATATAGGAGGTATCTGATCTGGGTCTACTCTATCAGGGCCGTACCCAGAAATGTTTGTCGGGGGGGGGGGGGGGGGCGAGTTGGGGAGGGTACGGGAGGGGTGTCCCCTCCCGGTAGCCGAATTTTTTTTGGTATGCCGCATTGAATGGTGCAATTTCCTGCTATCTGGATCACTCTATCAATATATAATTTTATGTTATAATATAGGAAATCGGCTCCTTTTACACCTGGGTTTAGGTGCAGAGACTTAATACATGATGAATGATCACCAATGTTTCAATGTATGGACTTCGTCCAAATCACCCTAACACAAAAGTTGTGATCAAGGCTAAAGTTTTTTGCCATTGACAGACAGACAGACGGACATGTGATCATGCCTTTTTTCCATTGGCAGGCGTGATCTTGGTTAAAGGTTTTTGCCATTGACAGACAGACAGACGGACATGTGATCATGCCTTTTTTCCATTGGCAGACGTGATCTTGGTTAAAGTTTTTTGCCATTGACAGACTGACTAAAGACTTTTGCCATTGACAGACAGGCAGACAGACATATGATTAAAGTTTTGCCTTTGACAAACAGACAGACATTTGATCATGATTTTAAAAAAATGCTATGGACAGACTCGGCATTATTAATCTCAGAACTAACATCTGCTTATGTCTTTATTTAAGGACATGCATGTTGATCTACCAAGATTGGCAAGAACACAATTAAAAGTAATAAAGAAAACATTTATTTTGAAAATCATCTCCATTTATTTATTAAAATAAGAAAACATAAGTATATCAGTTGTCTATATAAATATATTTACTTTTAAAAGAAAATGACCATTCTTTTATTCATTGATCATAATGAAAATCCTTTTGAATTTTCAAAATTAATTGATTTTATGCAATATGGCTAAAAACTATTATTTTCAAGATTGGGTAAAGAAAAAAAAAGATTTTCTGTAAGTATAAATAACTGAAATGTAAATACATAGATTATTTTGGGTTTTTTTCTGAACATTACCAAATTATATAAAAAAGCAAAATATCCAAGTAAATATACACTCAACTAACAATAGCATCACACTAGTTCTTTCTTCTAAATGTGAAAACAACCCTGATCAAAACTACAAACATTAAATGTAACAGTTTAACACGAGGATCACGATGACCCTTAATCGCTCACCTGGTTATAACAGAAATATGTATACATGTACAATGAAAAAGATATTCCATTTTTATCTTATTTTACAATAAAAGTTTCAGGGTTTTTTATTTGGCTATATTCCCAATGGCAAAAGGTGTGTTTTTCACCTATTTTTTAGGACAATCTCAATTTACAAAAATTAATTCATACTTTTTTATCATTCGGAATGTTCGGAGTTATTCTTTCATTACTAGTTATTGATCAATACAGTAAAACGTTTATCGGTCGAAGTGCATACTGCTTAGCGTCTTGATATGTCACCCCCGTCCCCTCGTTTTGCGACATTGTCTCCACGCTTGAGTAATTTACATGCCACATGTAGTATTTGTGGACAACGTAGCAATTTGCATTTTGTCACGACTGGTTCCTGAACAATTTATTTGCTAAACTCAAGTATAGCGAAAACCGGAACCAACTCGTGATTGCGTAATTCGGGTGTTCTCCGCTGGGGATTACCCTGATTGGTCCATACCAAAATAGTCCAAGCATGACAGCGTGATAAAGGTGGTCTGTCTATGTGTAGAGAACTAACAGATAATCTCCCACAGGGAGGAAAATATCGGCCACTAAAAAAATTGCCATGGTAAAATTTCAAAACGGTAGGGAAAACTAAAAAGGGTCCATTAATAAAAATGGTATCTTGGCAGCCAGCTGGGGGGGCCCGGGCCCCCGAGCCCCCCACCTGGGTACGTGCCTGTAGACTATTTGCCAATGTATGAACATACGTTTATATCTGAATCTGAATGATACGTCACAGATACCAATACTGGCTTATACGTGACGGGGAGAGTGCGCATTTAATCGCTCTGAGGAGTGAGTCTTTCTTTGAAGGATTCAACAGTGTCAGCTGTGACTATGCTGTCACTGAGTTTATTCCAGTCCAACACAGTCCGAACAAAGAATGGATTCTTGAAGATATCAATTCCTGCTCGGATTGGCTGGAAACACTGGGAGTTATTCGATGATGTTTTTATGCCCCCAAAGGCGGGCATATAGTAATCGCATTGTCCGTCCTTCCGTCTGTCTGTCTGTCCGTCTGTCCGTCCGTCCGTCTGTCCGTCCGTCTGTCCTTCCGTCCCAAATTCGTGTCCGGTCTGTAACTTCTTCATCTATCAATGGATTTCAATATAACTTGCCACAAACGTTCACCAGACAGAGACGATGTGTCGCGTTCAACTCCCTGGTCCATGGGTCAAAGGTCAAGGTCACAGGGTACAATTACTTTGTCACAAATTTCGTGTCCGGTCTGTAACTTCTTCATCTATCAATGGATTTCAATATAACTTGCCACAAATGTTCACCACACAGAGACGATGTGTCGCGTTCAACTCCCAGGTCCATGGGTCAAAGGTCAAGGTCACAGGGTACAATTACTTTATCACAAATTTTGTGTCCGGTCTGTAACTTCTTCATCTATCAATGGATTTCAATATAACTTGGCACAAATGTTCACCACACAAAGACGATGTGTTGCGTTCAACTCCCAGGTCCATGGGTCAAAGGTCAAGGTCACAGGGTACAATTACTTTATCACAAATTTCGTGTCCGGTCTGTAACTTCTTCATCTATCAATGGATTTCAATATAACTTGCCACAAATGTTCACCAGACAGAGACGATGTGTCGCGTTCAACTCCCTGGTCCATGGGTCAAAGGTCAAGGTCACAGGGTACAAATACTTTGTCACAAATTTCGTGTCCGGTCTGTAACTTCTTCATCTATCAATGGATTTCAATATAACTTGCCACAAATGTTCACCACACAGAGACGATGTGTCGCGTTCAACTCCCAGGTCCATGGGTCAAAGGTCAAGGTCACAGGGTACAATTACTTTATCACAAATTTTGTGTCCGGTCTGTAACTTCTTCATCTATCAATGGATTTCAATATAACTTGGCACAAATGTTCACCACACAAAGACGATGTGTTGCGTTCAACTCCCAGGTCCATGGGTCAAAGGTCAAGGTCACAGGGTACAATTACTTTATCACAAATTTCGTGTCCGGTCTGTAACTTCTTCATCTATCAATGGATTTCAATATAACTTGCCACAAATGTTCACCAGACAGAGACGATGTGTCGCGTTCAACTCCCTGGTCCATGGGTCAAAGGTCAAGGTCACAGGGTACAACTACTTTGTCACAGATTTCGTGTCCGGTCTGTAACTTCTTCATCTATCAATGGATTTCAATATAACTTGCCACAAATGTTCACCACACAAAGACGATGTGTCGCGTTCAACTCCCAGGTCCATGGGTCAAAGGTCAAGGTCACAGGGTACAATAACTTTGTCACAAATTTCGTGTCCGCTCTGTAACTTCTTCATCTATCAATGGATTTCAATATAACTTGGCACAAATGTTTACCACACAAAGACAATGTGTAGCGTTCAACTCCCAGGTCCATGGGTCAAAGGGCAAGGTCACAGGATACAATTACTTTGTAACAAATTTCGTGTCCGGCCTGTAACTTCTTTATCTATCAATGGATTTCAATAAAGGTCAAGGTCACAGGGTACAATTACTTGTTTTTTTGTGAATGGATTTCAAAGGAACCTGGCACAAATGTTCACCACACAAAGACGATGTGTCAACTCCCTGGTCCATGGGTCAAAGGTCAAGGTCACAGGGTAACCTTTTTGGGGGCATTTGTCACGTGACTGTGACATCTCTTGTTTTTAATAAAGTCCTCGTACTGTTTTGCTCTGATTGTTCTTTTTGGCCTCATTTGTTTAAGGTATTGGTCTATGTTTATAGCTGGTACTTGTCCTTTCACTATATAAAAATGTTAATCGCTGGTGTCGCCTGCGTTCCTGAAGCGGAAAGAGATCCAACTTTTGTAGCATCTGGCTGACACATCCATCTTGTCTGGAGCCGTAGTCCTTCGTTATAAACCTGGCAGCCGAACGTTGGACTCGCTCTAGTCTGTTTATGTCACCTTGTAGATATGGATCCCAATTTTAAACGGTGCTACCATATTCCAGTTTGGATCTCACCAAAGCTATGTATGCATTCTTCCTACAAGATTCTGGGCAGTGTCTAAGGTTCCTGCGCAAGAATCCGAGGGTGGAGTTTGCTTTCTTGGTAATGTTTGTGATGTGCGATTTCCATTTGAGATCTTCTGAAAGTGTTATATACCTAATTATGGAGTTTCCTGGACACGTTTTAGAAATGTATTGTTAATGGTGTAGAAGTAGCTAGAAGATTTGTTTGTGCTGAGAAGGTAGCATTTCTTGGCAGAGAACTTCATTCCCCAATTATTGGCCCAGTTCTATAAGTTCACAAGGTCTTCCTGTAGGAGTTAATGATCTCTGAAGGTGTTGATGGCTCTGTATAATAGGCAGTCATCTGCAAAGAGTCCGATTTGTGACTTGACTTGTTGGGGAAGGTCGTTAATGTGACAAAGGAATAACAAGGGTCCGAGTACAGTGCCTTGAGGGACTCCAGAATATACGGATACGCGTCTGGACTTCTCTCCACCAACCACCACGCCCATGTGGCGCTTTGTTAGGAAATTAGATATCCAGGTCAGGAGAATTTAATCGAAGTTAATTGTATTTTCTTTCACCATGTATCATTACCAGTGAAGTTTTAAATAATCGGCATGAACAAAATAAATCTATGTACTATACGAGGTTTATTTTTTGTTGACTTATTCATGATGTCGCTAAAAATAAACCCCGCCTTTACGATTATTTGATAGAGGCGCATTTTGGGGCTTTTGAAAACAGAGTAGATCCAGATAATGTAGGAACCTCCTGATCTGGGTCTACTCTATATGCTCATGGAACGATATAGTCATTATATGTGAAAGGTTAAAGGGACGTGTAAAGGATCATGCCAGCAACGTCACTCAGTTATCTAATTTAACATATCACATTCACAGGTTCCCTTCGCATGCTATGCCTCAACAACAACAACAACTCCATCACAAATACATTATTTTTTAATCACATGTCATAAGTATCTAAAACATACCAAAAGATAGTTTTCTGACCCCCAATTTGTTTTAAAAAAAATTGTTGGGTCAGAAAACTATCTTTTGGTATGTTTAAGATACGTATGACATCATGGACATGTGATTAAAAAATAATTTATTACCAGTCAGAGTAAATCCTTGGAAATTGATTGGTCAGTTTGCCAAAAACTGCCAGGGTGTACAGAACCGTATTCAGTGGCTTCCACGGAGAATACAGATTTCAAATTTGACGCGTGACGGTATTCGTTTTGTTTTTAGCTCACCTGGCCCCGCTTTCACAATCGATCTCAAACTCGACTCATGCTCAAAAAGTGAGATTTTGCTCAAACTCGGTCTCCTGAGATGAGAATTTTCTCATGTCGGCTTTCACTAACAAATTTGAGCAAAGTCTCATCTCAATAAATGAGATTTTGCTCAAAAATCTTGAGTCAGCATAGTACTAGTTCTCTACAAAATTTAAACAAATTATGGCCCTGTGGTCAAAATTAGCCCCGCCCCAGGGGTGGGCCATTTTCAATAGAAACAAATAGTGAAATCTTTGAAAATCTTCTTCTCTGAAACTGGGAGGCTCTCAGCTTTCATATTTGGCACAGAGCATCATGTTCAGGTCCTCTACAAAAGTTATATAAATTATGGCCCCGGGTCAAAATTGGCCCCGCCCCAGGGGTAGCCAGTTTTCAATAGAAACATATAGTGAAAACTTTGAAAATCTTCTTGTCTGAAACTGGAAGGTTCTTAGCTTTCATATTTGGCACATAGCATCATGTTCAGGTCCTCTACAAAAGTTATATAAATTGTGCCGCTTGGTCAAAATTAGCCACGTCCCAGGGCAGCCTAGTTTTCTATAGAAACATATAATGAAAACTTTGAAAATCTTCTCCTCTGATTGTCTGGTGAGCGCTTCAGGGCCATTCTGTTTGTTTTTAGCGTCGATTCGAAATTTCATATCGTCCTTACTTCATTAATTCTGGATGGATTACGACCAAATAATCGATAATAAACGTAAAAAACTGTTCCTCGTATGTTCCTCAATTCAGTTCGACACTTTTTGTAATTTTGCTCCCAAATGGGTAATGATTTAAATTCATGGAGATGTTCCATCGGTCTGTACCATGGTAGGGTACATATCAGTTATAGATATATGAAAGTACAAATGAAATTAACTTTTGTCTTGTATAACATATATTGCTTAGATTGTTAGTAGTACTTTTAAAGTATTAACCTTTTGCAAAGCCAGCATTACAAATGTACATTTTTACTACATTTTACTACTCTTAATACTGGAAGCGGGAGATGTAGAATCAAATCCCGGCCCAGTTACACCCGATCTCATTAAACCTAGCTGTTTGTCTGTTCTGCACAGTAATATAAGAAGCATTAGAAACAAAATAGATTTTATTAGAGAACATTTTACAGATTTCGATATATTGTGCTTCACTGAAACTCATTTAGATATGGCAGTTCCTGATGATTGTTTAATTATATCAAATGAATATGATGCTCATTATAGAAAGGACAGGACCAATCATGGTGGTGGAACACTAGTTTATGTTTCCTCCGGTGTCATTCACAAAAGGCTGGTAGACCTAGAACAATTTTGCACAGAGTCTCTTTGGAGAAGCGTTAGAGTTAAAAACGAACTTTACTTGATAGGAACCTTCTACAGTCCAAAGACGTCAGATTCAGATTTTTTTATGAAATTTAATAGTAATATTGAAAAAGCTTTTGAAATTTCAAATAATATAATACTGGTAGGGGATCTAAATGAAGACCTATTAAATCCAAGTAATAAACGTTTAAAAAATATTATGATCACTAATTCATTAGTAAATACAATTCAAACACCTACAAGGCTTGGAGCACTACTTGATCCAATAATTATTTCTGCTGACATGACATTTACTGACTCCAGTACAATTTCAGTTCCACCTGAGATAAGTGACCATAGTGCTACATTTATTATGCTACCTTTTCCATATGATATAAACAGTTCCTTTAAAAGAAATGTTTACTTGTACAATAGAGCTGACTTTGATATGTTAAATGATAAAATCTCAACCTTTGATTGGGAGCGCTTGTTACAAGGAACTGTAAATGATGCATGCAATTTATTCACGGAAATCTTTATTTCTTTTGTAAATTTATGTATTCCATCGAAATCAATTATCGTGAGGCATGACGACAAACCATGGTTCGATTCAAAATTAAGGCATTCTTGTAGAGTGAGAGATAGATTAAAACGTATAGCATTAAAATCTGGTAAACAAAATGATTTTCAAAAATACAAACATTTAAGAAATAAAGTCAACAACATGAAAAAACATGCAAAACAGTCTTTTTTTTGTTCATTAGAAACAACACTGGAAAATCTTGAAACAAATGATAAGAAGAGTTTTTGGAAAATTATCAGACATTTTGTTAAAAATACTACATGTTAATATACCACCTCTTTGTGAAACTTCGAGTACAGGGGAACTTTTATATTTTACATCAGATCAAGAAAAGGCTAACTGCTTAAATAACTACTTTGTTTCAATTTCTAGTGTAAGAGATGAAAACGCTGTTCTGCCTCAATTCACTGTGAAAACTTCAAATAGTTTATCAGAAATCATTATACATGTAGTTGAATCCGAAGTTAAGTGTCATGCACAAGGGCCATAAATCTGGTATCAGTATTTTTGGAGTTATTAGCTGTTATCATTTTTTTCTTGAAAAATGTAGTGTGGAAAACGCATAATAAGGGGAAGTATCATTCATCAAGACCATAACATTTTTAGTGATTTCCCTTTACATATTGTTTTTCTTAGAGGGGAGACATCCGGTTTTTTTGACAAAAACCTCTAGTTTACTTTATAAATACCAATCAGGATTTCTTCCAAAACACTCAACAGTGCTTCAACTTATTGATATATTTCACCACATTTGTCAGTCCTTTGACAATAAGCAATTCTCTTGTATGATTTTCTGTGATATATCAAAAGCATTTGATCGTGTATGGCATAAGGGGGTTATTTTCAAATTAAAACAAAATGGTATAAATGGAAGACTTATAAATTGGTTAACAAACTACTTAAGTCACAGAAAACAAAATGTTATTTTGCGTTCGTCAGTCTCATCAGCCAAGTCTATATCTGCAGGAGTACCCCAAGGCTCAGTGTTAGGACCTCTATTATTTTTAATCTATGTCAATGATATTTCAAATTCTTTGTTAAGTTTGACTAGATTATTTGCAGATGATAGCTCTCTGTACTACTCGGCATCATCATTAAATGATATAGAAGGTATTATCAATCATGATCTTAGTTTAATAACTGTATGGGCCAACACCTGGCTCGTTGATTTTAACCCTAACAAAACTGAAGCGATGTTGTTCACACTTAAAAGCTATGATAAACCACCAGATATAGTTTTTGAGAACACTCCTGTGAAATTTGTAGAAAATCATAAGCACCTTGGAGTTACTTTGAATGCAACGGGTAATTGGAATAGTCATATCGATAATATTTTGCAATCAGCATCCAAAACTATAGGTATTATGAAAAAATTGAAATTCACATTAAATAGAAAATCTTTAAATCAAATCTATATATCATATGTCAGACCTATACTTGAGTATGCCTCTATTGTTTGGGATGGCTGCTCAGAGAATTGCTCTGATACCTTGGAAAAACTTCAGAACGAGGCAGCACGAATAGTAACAGGTCTCACTAGATCAGTCGCATTAGAAAACTTATATCGCGAATGTGGATGGGAATCTTTATCTAGTCGCCGCAAAACTAAAAAACTCTGTTTTATGTATAAAGTTTTTCATGATATAGTTCCACCATATATTAACGATTTAGTACCACCGATTGTAGGAGAAGAAACTCGTTATCCTTTGAGAAACAGGGCTGATTATATGTTGCCACCATTTCGAACGTCCATCTCAAAAAGATCTTGCATTCCGTCCTCAGTACTTCTCTGGAACAACTGTAACCGTGATTTAAGGAATTTAGATAGTTTCACTTCTTTCAAAAGTGCTTTACGTAAAGAATCAGGATATCAGATTATTCCTTCTTATTACTTTTATGGCAATAGGTATTTATCAGTTATACATGCTCGAATCAGAAATAATTGCAGTAACTTAAACAATGATCTTTTTATTAACCACATAAGTCAAACTCCAATTTGTGAATGTACTGATGATGTTGAAGATGCCGTTCATTATTTTTTCCACTGCAGATTTTTCCAGAATCAGAGAATAGCATTATTTTATAAAACACATAATTACCATCCACTAAATATAGACATGCTTTTATTTGGAAAAAGCGATTTTTCTGATGAGGATAATAAAACTGTATTTGCTGCTGTCCATTGCTTTATAAAGCAAACAGGAAGATTTTCTTCTCTTAGTAACGTCGATAATATTTGACTACTAACAACATTTAAGATTTAAGATTTACCAGGATATTACATGTTAGCATATATGATTATTGGTTACCTCAAACTTTGCTTTCTTCGGCCTTTGATCACAATCCGCAATCTCTCTTCTTTATATCTCTCTCTTTCTCTCTCACACACACTTTCTCTCTCCTCTCTCTCTTATATATTGTTTGTTTATATTTGACATTATTAATACACTACCGCCATTGAATGTAAATTGGAAAAGATTTATAGGGGGAGGGCCGTTTCTAATGTTGTCAGAACTTGTGGCCCGACCCCATTCCAAACATTATATGGAATAAAATATGTTTAAACTAATATAAAGCAAAACGATACCCGATATAAAGTATATGTATGCTATAGCCACTGTGTAATTGCACGTATCATAAATAAGTGGAACAGGCTTACGTACAGATTCTTTTGTAGATATCGTTGTTAATTAAAGCTTAGTCTGTTGAATATTCATTTCAGAAATATTAATTAATGACAGCATTAATATGTATTAGCTGAAATCTTAAAATAGCATTTGTACACAGGATACGTGTATTTCAGTATTAATTAGTAGAAACTGTAGATTCAAATCTATATAATTTCATAAACACAATAGAGAAGAGCCCAATCAAACGGTTCCTGCAACGCTTTTTATGCTGATCATATATGCTGCTGTGTTTGTAAACAGTATGTACAGACCCAGACTGGCAGACTGACAGAGGAACTGTCTGATCAGGACCAGCACAGTTTGTCCAGGGCACATGGCTGAGAAGGTCAGGAAATCGCTACATTTTCTTATCGTGGTCGTAATGATACTATGCATTAATACTCAGGGGAAAAAGAGGGGGGGGGGTAGAAAAAAAATAGCATCAGGAGAAGGGCTGATATCGTAAAATGACAAGCATATCACAGTTAATTCTTGAGAAAATGCATTCCTTAAATTTAGGAACAAAACTGGTAAAGTGAATCCCTCTCATCAAGGTTTACATTGTTTTTCAGTTTACACTTTTCTTTTTTAAGATGATCCTTGAATATTCACGGTTAAGTTTGACCTGTTTGAATTATGGAATTCAGCGTTGATAGGGTAAGGGATGTGCTTTTAAGGGACGCAACTAGTACCAGATTTATAAATACATTTGAAAGAGTTTTTCCCCTTTGATTGAAAACTGGATTATCTCGCTTGTTGGGGAGGACTATTTTCATACGCAGTATTGTTTTACTTAATGTATCATTAGGGACAAACCTTCATTACATATCATTGGTCGGCAAAATTACGAAATTCATTGAAAAATGAAATAACTAAATTAGGCTAGATTCGGTTCAAAACAGTTATTAGGGAAAGTCTATGTTGGAGCTGGGCACTACTTGTTGTCGTTACTAAGATAAACATTGTAACTTGTCAAGATGGAGGAGAGGTGAGCTGTTGTGTGAATTGTAGGCGAACGTATTGTTTCTTATGAACAAAGGCACTGAAAAACACTTTCAGAGTAGAAGTCTTGTTGTTATATATCCGTTTACTCAATATGTTGTTATATATCCGTTTACTCAATATTTTATATTGTGTTTGGTATATTCACATAAAAACTGATCATGGCTACGGCGGCAATGGCGAGAACTTTAACCCAAACAATAGCAGCAGAGCCGACCTTGCAAATGCGCCTGCAGGTACCGCATCCCCCACAGAAAAATGGTGGTCTGTCAAACAACAAGTTGCGAAATAGATTAAGACTCGATCCATCACGAGCATTGGAGCCGGCCAGAAAAAAGATAGCAACAATTGAGGCTCAGAGAATAATGGCAGTTTTTGAGGATTCCATTCTCAAATCAGAAATTGTGACATTACTTCCCTTTATTATTGAGAACCTTGACCGGTTCAGCATAAGTCTTGGTTCAGAGCTGTATGATCTTATGACAAATCATGCAGTTATCTTAGGTAGCTACCAGGAAATAAAGGAAGCACTGGAAAAACAAATGAAAAGAAATGCACAGGCAATGAAAAAGAGGGAGAGAACGCCATCTCAAGCATCAGATGATCCAGAGGGAAATCAGATGTTAGATGAAGATGAATCAGCAGCAGGAGTGGTCCAGACTCCTAGTGATTCTCAATCTAGAGGAGGTACACCACAAAGTTCCAGATCTGGGTCGCAGAGATCTATGTCACGGCAAGATTCCCGGAGTTCAAGACAGGCTTCAGATTCTAGAGCTTCCAGTGCTAGAAGCATTCAGTCAAACTTTAGCATGGACAGTCAGATGGAGCGTACAGTGAGAAGTTTGTCAAACGTAGCTCAGCAGCTGAATTCATCTTGCAAAAATATCCTGAGAGCTTTCAATACCAACCCAACAGCCTTGAACACTATAAAGCATGAATATTCAAAGAGGCATCAGGCATGCCAAGAACTGATTACATACATGAATGAACTAAAAGATATATTGATGAACAAACTCTTGACTACTCCTGAAGAAGAAAATGAGAGAATGGCCTACCTGCAAGAGATTTCCAAAAGGGAAAGGAATAATGCAGCAGTCATTGAAAAACTGGAATCAGAACTAAAGGCAGCCCAAGATGACAAAGATGAGGAAGTAAGTTTTTAATTTATTGAAAAAACCCACAACAACAACACTTAGATGTAGCTAATAAATGTGAGTCTGTACTAGATCGAATTACACAAAAGATAAGTTGTTTTAATCCTATAAATGATTTGTGCAGACACATTTGTAACAAACAATTGATGTCAAACAGCATCTTGCCAGTCATACAGGTATTTTTAAATTTTTTAGGGTTCATTGAAAGATTGTTATAACTACACTGAATAATGACAAATGTTATAAATATAAACTGCATTGGATCAAACCTTACAGCAATTTACTTGGCATTTCATCTAGATCTAAACTGATTTAGTCTTACTGTAACTTTAAAAAAAACAATTTTAAAGAAGGAACTATAATACATTGTTTTTTTTATTTACAGAGACATAGTTTCTTTTACTTTATTAAGAGAGAGAGAGAGAGAGAGATATGTTTAACCCTTTACTCCCTGAATATTCATGTAAGAAATAATTACATCATTAATATTAGATTTTTTAAAATGGCATATTAACACAGGAATTTTTTGCCAAGGCAGAAATTTTCAAACTGTATATTATTTCATAATTAATATAACATAAGCAAGCAGAGCAGACCCCGATCAGAAGGCTTCTGCAGGAACTGTCTGATCTTGGTCTGCTCTGTTTGAAAAGGCGTAATTTAAGGCATATCTATAGAGTAAAGGGATCCTGGTAATAGCATTGTCCAAGTGTATATGTAAGTATTATTTGATAAGAATCATTTGTGTATGCATATATCACCTTATTGCTTATTTATTAAATGATGTGACATTACTTGTTTTCTTTAGATCAGAAAGAAGAATGATGTAATTCGAGGGCTTCAAGCTGATCTTCGTCAGATCCAGAAGTTTTCAGAGGATCACATACGTAGGGTCAATGTAGAAGCAGACAAGCAAAAGAGTGCTGATAAGAAGAACAGTGAAGGTCGCAAACAACGACTCCAGCAAGAAGTGACCCAGCTTCAAACTCAGCTACAGAACCATGTTTCTGAGCACAGGGAGAATGAGCAAGACCTCAGAAGGGTATGAAGAAATACATGTAGTTAACCCATAGCCTGTCAGTCACAATTATAGTTGCATTTGCTATAGGAGCTCTCTCATCTGGGTCTGCACTGTTTGCCATGGGAAATCCATGCCTGCATGCTCTGTGCTTTAGCCTAGGAAAATCATTTCAACATATCCTGTATATTTTTGTAAAGATTTACCTAATCAATATCAAAGAGGGCACAGTGATAAAAAATATGTGGCGGGCTAAGGGTTAAGACAACAATTTAGTGTTTGACACTTTGAATGTTGAGTTTTCAAAAATGAATGGTCCATTGATGTGTAACAGAAGAGGCTGTTTAGTATGGTAGCTAGAGTAACATTTTCTAAATGGTTTAGAATGGCAAACATTGCTGACCCTGATCAAATTACTCCTGTTGGAGCCCTCTGATCTGGAAATACACCGAAAATGCCGGTCAGGTTTGTCTTACATTCGAAGGATTAAAGGTCTTAAAACATTTCACATTTAATTTTGTAAAAGCCATAACATATGGATTCGTCATGAAGTGCACTCACACATTGTAAACAATTAACCTTTTACCTATTTAATATTCATGAAAGAAAAAATGACATCATGAAAAGTTATTAGCTGAATTTTTGTAATGACATATGCACACATGATTTGTTTACCATAGCAGAAACTGCACAGTGTAGAATCACATCTATATAAATCCAGACAGCAGACCCTGATCAGATGACTCCCATATGAGCCATGTGATCTAGGTCCACTCTGAAAAAGTAGAAAAAGCATTTGTATGAGGGAAAGGGGTTAAAACCCAGATTATCTGCTGCATTGATCATGTCTGATCAGGATCACAGCTGTCTTCAACAATGGCATACAAAGCATAGCTACTTATTAATTTACAAACAGTGCAGACCCAATGCAGCAATTTAACTGATCTGATTTTACATGGAAATTATCTGATTTCAGAGAGTGTTTTGAAAGCAGAATTTGCTTGATAATCATTAATGGTGTCATAGATTACTTTTTCAGTGTCTGACAGTTGAATCTTTTTGACTTTGTATCATACCTTTGAAAGAAATAAATTATTTAAGGATCATCAACCATCAATTGGAATTCTACAAGCAGTCAGCTTTGTGCATATCTCTTATTGTTGTTTGTTCTTGTTAGAGATTCAGACAGAGGCCCAGATAAGATCCGTAACTCAAAAACGTTTTCAAGAAAAGTTCCTGTATTTCTCCACTAAACCCTATGTTGTGTCACAGCATAGTGTTTGGTGGAGAAATGATGATTTTAGTATTAGAATATGCTCTATTGCTCTGGGTTTGGTGAACAAACAATGTAGACCCTGATGAGAGGGCTCCTCTAGGAGCCCTCTCTTTTGGATCTACACTTTTTTCAAAGGACATTAGTGACTGTGACCCGCACTGTAAGGGTTAAAGTATTGGCTATTACATTTATACCAATTTATTTTCAGAAAAAGTTTAAAATTGAAACGGAGGTAGAGAATTGGATTCAGAGATACGACCAGGACATGGGTGAAAGACAGGTGAGTGGAACATGCAATGTCAAGAATGCACTACAGTCTTTGTAACATTAGTTAACCCTTTACCTCTTGCATGTAGATACACATTTTAATGCCTTTTAACCCTTTCCCTCAAATAAACGTGTTTTCACGCATTTGCAAACAGAGTAGACCCAGATCAGACGGCTCCCATAGGAGTCGTCTGATCAGGGTCTGCTCTGTTTGCTAATGGAATTTGATAAATCTGTTTCTTAGTTTCTAAAATGTCAAAAAAGGTTTTACCTTCTATATTTTTAATTACCATTTTGCCCGTGAATATTCAGTAGGTATTGAAATTTGAAATAAACAGAACAGGGAAAGGGTTAATAGGTAAATGGTTAAGAACATTTCTTTGTTTCTTGAATATTCCTCAATCTCATAAAATCAGTAGAGGTGAAATTATTCTCAAGGAATAAAGCCTTTGCCTGCTAAACGTGACCTGACTGGCATTTACAAACAGCTTGGATCCAGATGAGATGCTGTGAGGATCCAAACTGTTTCATACTCAGCCAACAGCTTCTCAAAAGTTTTAACAAATTGAAAGTAAGTTAACCTTTTCCCTGTTCTATGTTTATTTCAAATTTCAGTACCTACTGAATATTCATGAACGAAACAGTTATAATGCAATATGGAAGGTGGAACATTGTAGCCATTTAGAAAGTAATTAGAAACAGATCTATCAATTTCCATTAGCAAACAGAGCAGACCTTGATCAGACGGCTCCTAAAGGAGCCGACTGATCTTGGTCTACTCTGTTTGCAAATGCATGAAAACATGTTTATATGAGGGAAAGGGTTAAACTTGTAGCAGATCAAGGTTTGCTATAGATGTAAACAGAGCAATTCTACATAAGTTTACCAATGCTCCTAAGTTGTACAATAAAATATATACCAAAGAAGCTTTTAATATAAGTATAGGCCCTGGTCAATATTTGCAACGTTTTATTATGCAATGAAAATAAGGCCTTGTATCTATGGCAATGGGGCTGGCCTGTGTCTACATTGTTAAAATTTCTGAAGGCAATTTCTTTCTTGCAGCTGTTTACCCCTTTCCCTCATACAAATGCCTTTTCAGGCCATTGCAAACAGAGAAGACACATATCAGACAGCTCCTGTTGGAGCCATATCTGATCAGGGTCTGCTTGGTTTGCTTATGAAATTATTGTAGATCTGACTCTATAGTTTCTTCAAGAACCAAAGTATCCTGTGTACATATGCCATTATAAAAAATCAGCAAATACATATTGCTGATGTTATCATTTCTTATATAAAGTTTCAATAGGAAAAGGGTTATACTGTTAAATCTCTCTACAATGTCCTGTTGAACATCCAGAAGAGGTTTACTTCTAGGTCTATAATGATATTAATCCATTATCTCATAGGCTATTTTTGGCTTTTAGAACCAACCTCTTTGAATAAATCTACAGAATGGAACATTTACTAGAGAAAAGGAAAGTTTTAGAATTGTGTAGTTTAAAACCAATCCTATGGAGCAAATGCTCTATTTATCACAATTGTTTCAAAATTGACTTTTACAGAGGCATTTATATGAGGGAATGGGTTAATCCTTTACTCCATAGATTCACATTTTAACACTTTGGCAAACACAGTAGACCCAGATCAGAATCATCCTATTGGAGCTATCTGATCAGGGTCTGTTCTGTTTGCTGATGGAATTATGTAGATATAATTCTACAGTTTCTGACACAGCCACAAAAGCTGAGTTTGTATAGCATTATAAATATTCAGTTAATAAATATATATGATGTCATTATTTCTAATTTAGGATGAGTATGAGGAGATAGATACTGTGTACACTGAGGAGAAGAAACAGTTGCATGAGCTGGAGGAACGCTTCAAGACCTTGGAATCAGAGTACCAGCAAATCATGGAGGAGAGACGTGCTGCTAGGGAAAGCAGGGAGGCAGCCGAGAGGGAGCTGGCTCTCATGGTGAAAGCCTCAACAACAATCCAGGCTTTCTGGAGATCCTTCAAGGTCCGCAAGGCGCTCAAAGCTCGCAAGAAGAAGGGTGGCAAAAAGAAGAAGTAAATTTCTGTATGTGGATCACATGCTTCCCAGGAAAGCTGAACTGTTTGGCAATAGACCAAAATTTGATGGTGATAAAATCATCTTATGTTTTGCAATTCATTTAAAGCTTACACAACTTTGTGTAAAATATTCTTTACTTGGTAAAGGCATTTTCAAGTGACAGTTTAGTGTAAAAATGAAGTTTTATTTGTATTCTTATTAAGATTAAATGTTAAAATAAGAGACTGTGATATTGATTTTTTTGTTGTAGATTTGTTAGCTGTGTTGATGGAGATAGTATCTTTAACAGTTGACATGTCTCATTTTTATTAGCATACATATATACATGTATAGTTGTACAGTTGATGACATAAAACTGATCCAATGAAGATCAAGTTGCTGTCTATACATCATGAATTGACTATTTTTCATGCAAGTGCATTTCACCTCTAAAGAAAAGTAACAATCTTGAATATCAGCATGAAAAGCTTGTGATATCAAATGTTTGCAGCAACTCAGAACATTAACTCCTAGGCTGACACGGGCAAAACTGTGATCATTTTTATGAACAGCTTGGATCCAACTGTGAAGCCAGGTGACGATGCATTTTATCAGGATCCAAAATGTTTGATACTGTGATTATGATTTTGAAATGAATGGGAAGCAAATTTAACAATGAAAATTGAAGCATATTTTGTGGGCTGCAGTATTTGGCAGCAAAAGAGTTAAAAAGTTATCATATAAATTCCAGTATGTCAAGTGAACCACTAGATTGAAATAGACAAGTACAGTAAAACCTCTCTATAATGGCCACAAAGTTGTGTTAATTAGTTGCTATTTAGGGCAGGTGGCTGCTTAAAGCAAGGAGAAAGTAAAACAGAATGCTACTATTGGAGCGTTCTCTTTCACTTTCACCTTGCTTTAAGCAGCCACCTGCCTTTTACACAAAATACTTGATGTAATTTAGTGGTCGTTATAGAGAGGTTTTACTGTATGCTGAACAGGGAGGAATTAGCTCACACAATAACAAAAATGATACAAAAAGGCAGTACTGGTCTCGTGTTTAAAATCTGAATACATAATTGGTTACATAACCAAAGATGAACACTTGTATTAGATAGTGTAAATTAAAGTATGCTTATACTTAACCATTTACTCCATGAATATTCATGTAAGAAATAATGATATCATGCATACTAACCCATTCCCTCATAGGCTATTTTTAGATCCATCCTCTTTGAATAAATCTACCGAAAAGGAGCATTAACTAGAGAAAAGGAAAATTTTAGAATTTTGTAGTTCTGAAACCATTGTGATAAATAGAGCATTTGCTCCTTAGGAGCAAATGCTCTATTTATTACAATGGTTTCAAAAAGTTACTTTTATAGGGGCATAGAAAGTCGTATTTATGGAGGAAAGGGTTAATTAGCTGTATTTTTACAATAACATACAAACACAAGAATATTTAACCAAGGCAGAAAGTGTAGAATCAGATATTTATTATGTCATAAGCAAACAGCAAACCCTGATCAGACGACTGCTATAGGAGCCATCTGATCAGGGTCTACTCTGTTTGCTAAGATGTAGAAAGGCATATTTATGGAGTAAAGGGTTAATCTTATTGAAACTGTGAGAGATACAACATAATATACCACATGGATTGTATGTGAGATGGAGTGTCAGACTTTAATTTGCTTATGGCCATAATTTGCACATATATTGGATTGAATGTATATAATTTTTTGAAGTTCATTTAAAAAACTCTTTTTTGTCCAGAAAAAATAAAATACAGACAGACTGAAAGACTGAAAATCCCACAATTAGCATATTTGTGTGTTTCCCCAACTCTAAGCAATCTGTGGGTGTACATGTACCGTAGTTACAAAACTGAAAATATGAACATTGCGCTGTATGTCAAAAAATGATGATAATGTTTGAAAGTTGCGGTTTTTGGAATTGAATGTTTTTTATGAGTGTCTCGTGTAAGTGGGCTGTAAGTATGTCATCCTGAAGCCTATTTTTGTGTGTAAGCTTTGTTGGATATATAAAATATTTCATTTACAGAAATGATTATTATACTACATGTACATGTATGTCACATTTATACCCCAAGACAATAAAGAGTTGTCATTTGATAACCCTTTACCTGATACACGCCTTTCATGCTTATGGAATTATAAAGATCTGATTCTACAGTTTCTGTCATGGCAAAAAAACCTGTATTAATATGCCGTTCCAATTTTTCAGCTAATAAATATTCATGATGTGATTATTTCTTTCATGATTATTCATCAGGTAAAGGGTTCACTCTCAGCATGTATGGATTACTTTGTAACGACGTTTGCACTTTTGACTCGGATACAAAGCTTAGTGACTATATGCATCATCAAGATCCGACTCCTTTGAAACACTATGTGCCAGAAAAAAAGTAGAGTATGGTTTACAAGTGCACTGACACTGGCAAACAGTTTAGACCCTAATCAGGTACCTTCTAGAGGAGCCCTCTGATCAGGGTCTGCACTGTAAATCATTCATAATTCCACTTGCTAATTATACACTTTTATACTAGATGGACTCTTAAATCTATTTCTTTCCCCCGACTTTGCCGATCACAAATATTAACTCATTCCCTCATATTGACAACTTTTGACGACTCTGTAAAAGTCAATTTGTGAAACCATTGTGATAAATAGAGCATTTGCTCCTATCGGAGCAAATACTCTATTACAATGGTTTCAAACTACAAAATGCTAAAATTTTCCTTTTCTCTAGTTAATGCTCATTTTCTGTAGATTTATTCAAAGAGTTTGTATCTAAAAATAGCCTATGAGGGAATGGGTTAAGTAACTGAATTCTTATATTAAAGATATAAAACATTTATTATCAAGGCAAACAGTAGAGAATCTGATACATATAAGCAAACATAGCAGTCTTTGACCAGACAGCTTCTATAAGCTTAAGCTGACAAATCTGGGTCTACTCTGTTTGCAATAGCACAGAAAAGTAGGATTATCAAGGAAAGGGGTATTCTGAGCGCTAACAGGTAACAACAGAAAGGCTTAGCTGTTCTCCTTCTTGTTCCTAGCAATTTTAACATGCATGAACTGTCATTTGTAAACAGTGTAGACCCAGATAAGAGGGCTCCTAGAGGAGCACTCTGATTAGGGTCTGCACCATTTGTCATTCAAAATCCTCCAACAAGTTAAAACTTTTCATACTGAGTGGACTGACTCTATAGTTAAACACTGATGGGCTATTCCACTCTGAAAATTCAGTGTTGAAGGGATAAGCACAAACTATTGCTACACTGTATTTATGTGTACTACTTATTTTCCACTTCTGTCAGTTGTACTTTCACAAATAAACCTGATCTTGTACACCTGATGTTTGTATTGTTTTGTGTTCCAGCAATGAAACTAGAACACTGAGCAAGTTAGAAAGGGTCCCACATGATGATCAAACTTGGCCAAGATTGTTTACCTATAAACATTCTCAGCATGTATGGTGTATAGCAGATGAGAAAAGTTAAAGAGCAGAAAAGACTGAAATGGCAAATTTTGACTAATTCAAGGGCCATAACTCAGTTGTCACATGCAATTTAGCTGGTAATTGAACTTGGCCAAGATGTTATAGCTATGAACATTCTCTGCAGGTTTGGTGAAGATCAGAGGAAACTATTTGAGCGGACAAGGCTAAAACGGACAATTTTGACTGAATCAAGGGCCATAATTCAGGTGTCTAATGCTATTTGACTGGTAATCGAATTTGGTCAAGATTTCTCCGCAAGTTTGGTGAAGATCAGATGAAAACTATTTGAGTTAAGAGCAGACAAAGCTAAAATGGCCAATTTTGACTGAATCAAGGGCCATAACTCAGAGGTGTCTAATACGATTTAAGTGGTAATCGAACTTGGTCAAGATTTTACACCACAAACTTTCTCTGAAAGTTTGGTGAGGATCAGATGAAAACCATTTGAGTGCGGACAAAAAAATCCTGACAGACTGATGGACAGGGCGATTACTATAGGGCACCCACATCAAGGTGTGGGGCCCTAACTAGAACTATCACTAAAGATGGGGCCCTAACTAGAACTATCACTAAAGGTGATGAATAACCCCCTGCACAGCAGCCTTGATTGCAAATCCAAGTTTGTGACACCAACTACCCATGTAACAGGACCAAATGACAAAAATGGCAATAATTCTGTAATACCTGACACTAAATTGTGCCTTGCACAGTCATGTACTATTTGTGGTTATTATGTATATCAATTATCAATTCAATCACTTTCAAATTGAATGAGGAGTTTGCGACACCAACTCCCCATTATAGAAAGTTTATACTTTTCAATTTCTCACACAAATATAAAGCTAACCTTGGGAGCTTTCTGATCTTTTCACTGTGACTGGGGATTAGGCTTAACACCACCCGAGGGCATGAGTGATGTTAAAGCTTTGTCCCTGATGTGCGGTAGCTGGAAATGGCCCCCGTCCCTTTTCAGCACTGGTTTGAGTGTTCCGATATATATCGCCTCTTTTACACCCCCCCCCCCCCCCCCCCATTAGTGCGTTGTGGTTTAAAACAAACATTGATCCTGTGTTTGCCGAATACATGTTTTAATCTCTCTGATTTTCCTTTGATATAAGGTATGATAATGCTGCCCTTAGCGTTCTTATTTTCTGATGTTTTGGCCTTTATCTTGTTCTTTCCAATTTTTTAGCTGTTTTGAAACTTTCCGTAAGGCCCATTTTTGGTAATTACATATTCTGAGTGCTTTGTTCACATGCACTATTTCAGTCTTAAAGTCCACAGGGTCTGACGTTACCACTTCTGCCCTTTGATGTAAAGACAACTTTACCGCACATCTGGGACAAAGCGTTAACATCACTCATGCCCTCGGGTGGTGTTAAGCCTAGTCCCCAGTCACAGTGAAAAGATCAGTTGGCTGATGAAGTCCATAGTACATGGATGAAAGCTCCCAAGGTTAGCTTTATATTTGTGTGAGAAATTGAAAAGTATAAACTTTCTATAATGTCTACCACCACACAGTTCAACTTCCATCAGAACCAACTCCCCAGTTTCATGATAAAATAACAAAAAATACTCAAAGTTCAGGGGGAGATAATTCTGCAATGCCCAGCGCTAAACACACGAAAATTGCGTCTTGCACATGTACCATTCGTGATTATTATGTATACCAAATATAAATTCAATAACTTTAAAACTGAAGGAGAAGTTTGCTACACCAACTCCGCATGTTTCGTGCCAAAATGACAAAAATACTCTAGATCAAGGGGAGATAATTCTGCAATGCCCAGGGCTATACATGTGAAATTGTGTCATGCACAGCTACACTTTATTAATTAATGCATATGCAAATTTTGATGTAAATCGGTAAAGAAATGTAGAAGAAGTTTGCGTCACAATATTTGTGCCAGGTTGTGTCATGGACAGACAATCAGGGGCCATAACTCTGTAATTCTTCTGAGGTTGTGAAGGAAAATTGTGTCATGCACATCTACACTACATAATTAATGCATATGGAAAGTTTGATGTAAATCGATAAAGATATGTAGAAGTAGTTTGCGGCACAAGATTTGTGCCACAAGCGGACATGCGACAGACAATCAAGGGCCGTAACTCTGTAATTCTTCTGAGGTTGTAAAGGAAAATTGTGTCATGCACATCTTCACTTCATAATTAATGCATATAGAAAGTATGGTGTAAATCGGTAAAGAAATGTAGAAGTAGTTTGCGGCACAAGATTTGTGCCAAGTTGTGCCACAGACAGACATGCCATGAACAGACAGACAGATCAACCAACACACTGACTCCTATATATATATCCCTCTTAAACTTCGTTTGAGGGGGTATAACAAATACGCTGTATGATGCAAACCATTTAGACCAAGAACAGGAACTGTTGTCATAACAGTCGTTGGGGGGGGGGGGGGGTCCTACACTGTCATGACTAATTATAACCTTTTCTAGAGAAAAGTTGTCATACCTAATACAAGCAAGCAATTAACTGACACAGCCATTCAAGAGAAGTTATCGTCAAGATGATTTGACAGTTGAAATGCATTCTTTAATTATGATTTGAACATAAAAGATCAAACAAAAGTGAATATTACATTTTATTAATAAACATTTCAAATATCAGAGCATTTGAAAATTAATTTCTGCATACAGCTGTTAACCCATTACTTGATCTATATACATGAACACATTTTTATGCCTCTACAACCAGAAGACCCAGATCAGACATCTCCTGTAGGAGCCATCTGATCAGGATCTACTCTGTTTGCTTATGAAATTATAATAGATATAACCCTTCAGTTTCTACCAGTACCAAGACATCCTGTGTACAGATGTCATCATAAAAATTCATTTAATTAATATTCATGATGTCCTAATTTGTTACATGGATATTCATGGTGTAACGGATTAACTATTCACTTGTATTCTACAGTCACATATGGAACCTGCCCTGAAGGGCTGCTTAACACGTTGAATTGCATAGCATTCCTTTGTCTCCATTAAGGTTTGTCACTGTTTCTATTAGGTCAATTTCTTTCTATATTTCTACCCTAATTCCACTAGTATCATCCAGTAGTTTGTTTGTCCCATTGTTCAGGTGTTAGTGTCTTCATTTGAAAGGCATGGATTTCCTTCATCTCAGTCTCCAGAGCGGCATTCACCATCCTGAAAAAAGACAAGAATTGCTGTGTCCATGTAGCAGAATAAAAGCAGATATCAAATGGAGACTAGAACTACCACTAAATGTGATTAATACCCCCACTAGCACATTTGACACAGAGATGGGGTTATAGAAATAAAGCTCCCGACCGATAAATTTTGATTTGTTAAATCATTCATTCATGCACGAAGCGTCACATCAAAACCTTTAGTGCAGAACTTCAGATGGTGTTCAACAATGAGGTATGACAGAGAAAAGGTCAGAAAAAAATTTCATATATTAAAACAAGCCAGATTCTGACAAAAAATAACACTGGGCAATAACTCCCAAAATACTGAAGCCAGAGTTATATACCTTGTGCACTGCACTTGTGGTCGATGTGATCTATCTGTATATGAAGTTTGAAGTCAATAGCTTTTATACGTTTGAAGTTATGATCCGGACAAACCAGATTTTGACAAATATAACAAAGGGCAATAACTCCAAAATACTGAAAACAGAGTTATGGACCTTGTGCATTGCACTTGCGGTCAATGTGATCTATCTGTATATGAAGTTTGAAGTCAATAGCTTTTATACTTTGGAAGTTATGATTCGGACAAGCCGGACGGACGGACGGACATGGTGACTCCAGTATACCCCCCCCCCCCCAAAAAAAAAAACAACAAAAAACTTCGTTTGTGGGGGTATAACTAGAACAACAGTAATACCTCATCAGAGCAACAGATAAAGGTGCATACTCAAATACTGAAATTGTCTTTTCTCCACCAAACCCTATGTTGTGACCACTCTTTAGAATTGTCTCGAAGAGTGGTCACCACATAGGGTTTGGTGGAGAAATAAAAAGTTATTCTTGAAAATGTTTATTTTATACATCTTATCTGGAGCTCTGCCTCTCTAATCCAAATGCTCAAATAACCCTTTACCTCATGAATATTAATGCAAGAAATAATGACATCATCAATATTTGTCAGCTCATTTCTAATAATGGCATCGGGACACAGCAGCTTTGGCAATGACAAACTGTAGAAACAGATCTCACCAATTCCATAAGCAATAGAGCAGACCCTAATGAGGATCTGTTCTGTTTGCAATGGCACCAAAAATGCATCTCTGTCCAGTAAAGGGATAAATATTATTGGCAGTTAACCCTTTCCCTGTTCAATATTTATGTAAGAGATTATTACATCATGAATATTTATTAGCTGAAATTTTATATTGTAAACATTTCAAGGAAAAGCTTTGCTTGAACAAAAACTGTAGAATCAGATCTATATTATGTTAAAAGCAAACAGAGCAGACCCTGACCAGACGGCTCCTATAGGATCTGGGTCTACTCTGTTTGCAGATGCATGAACATGCGTTTATATGAGGGAAAGGGTTAAGAAAGGTGGCAGCTTAATGCAGGGTGAAAGTCGTGCATAAAGCTCAACCTGCACTAAACCTTTCCTTCATATAAATGCCTTTACACACATTTGCAGAGTAGACCCAGATCAGATGGCTCCTTTAGGAGCAGTCTGGTCAGGATCTGATCTGTTTGCTTATGAAATTATAACAGATCTGACTCTACAGTTTCTACTTATACCAAAAATCTTGTGTAAAAGTCCAGCTGATAAATAACACGATGTCATTATTACTGACATGAATATTCAATAGGGAAAGGATTAACCCATTACCTCATAGGCTATTTTTAGACCCAACCTCAATGAATAAATCTACCAAAAAGGAGTATTTACTAGAGAAAAGGAAAATTTAAGATATGTGTAGTTTTGACACCATTGTGATAAATAGAGCATTTGCTCCATAGGAGCAAATGCTCTGTTTATCACAATGGTTTCAAAAAGTGAATTTAACAGAGGCGTCAAAAGGCGTCAATATGAGGGAATGGGTTAAAGGGTAATGGGTTCATAATTAGTGATACTATATACACATACCTGACATTACTTTTAAGCTGATGAGTATTCAGGTGTGAAATAATGGCTGTATAAATATTCATTAGCTGAAATGTCATCATGACATTATGAACATTTTAGGGACTTTTTACTAAGGCAGAAACTGTAGAATCATGTCTATATTATTTCATAAACACACAGAGCAGATCCTGATCTGACAACTTCTACAGGAGCTGTCTGATATGGGTCTACTTGGTTTGCAAATGTGTAAAAACGTGTCTCAGTAAGGTAAAGGCTTAAGCTTGTGTATGTACAGAAAATAGCATCAGCTCCCTATCAAAGAATCTGTAACAGTGTTCTAGAAAAAGATATGTACTAAATGTGTGTATATATATACCTGTCCATATCTATGTATTTTTCTAGAATACTGTTCTAGATTCCTGTCATTTGTTGTTACAAGCTTGTGTGTTACCTGCAGCCAGACTGGTGACAAAATAATTAACCATATGAATGCTGAACTTTCTAATATACATGTACATGTAAGTGGAATGATCCATAACAGTAGAGCAATTTCAGTTATAACTTTAATTGACACCTGCAAAAATTGTCGTCTGCTACAACTGGTAAAGTTTTCTTCATTTTTTAAAAAATTTGCCAAGCAATCTTGATGAGATGCCAATATGGATATGGATCTAACAATAGATATGGATCACACAGTTGATATGGACCAACCATATGGATCAGCCATTATTAAAATTAATTATGGTTGATCCATTTCAAATGGATCCAAGTCATGAAATTGCCACCACAGTGCAAAAAAGTTTTTGAAAATAATTCCAAATGGTAAACGATACAGACCCATATCAGAGGTTTCCTAAGTACAGGAGCTGTCTAATTTGGGTCTTCACTGTCTGAAAATACCAGTTATTGGCAGTTAATTTATTTCTTGCATTCAAACGACCCCACAGGTGACCCTGGAAAAGCACTTGATACAAACCATACCTGTGCCTCTGTAGAAGTGGCTTCCCCTCAAACTTTGGTGACACTATCACTGCTTTGAATTTTGCACCACATCCATCTGACTCATCAGAAATATCCTGAAAATTGAATACAATAAGACCCATGTTAAAGTGATAGTCTCCACTTGCAAGTGTTTTGAAAATGCCTTTGGGAGCTTTCTGTATGACTTTCACCCTGCATTAAGCTGCCACTTGTCTTTAAGATCTGCATTGATACTAATTTGTAAGTCCGTTTGAAAGGGGATTTATTGAAATAGGTGAGCTCTTTGCATTCTACATCATTGTCATCAGTAAATCAAATCCGGCTCTTAACCCTTACAGTGCGGGACATGAGTCAATAATGTCTTTTGCAAACAGTGTAGACCCAGATGAGAGGGCTCCTAGAGGAACCCTCACATCAGAGTCTGCTCTTTTTGTCATGTTACACTTTCAAGCTTGACCTGTTTGAAAATTCAGGAATCAGCATTGTATGAGTTAATGTCAATGTTTTTCTTCTGTTTCTCCTAGAAAGTTCCGAGGGTCTCTGAGCATTTCATCTCAATCCAAATTGTTTGACTGTAGTAGGTTATCACAATTTGCTATTAGATACAATTAAAATATTTCAGTTTGATTAAATTCAATTTTTCATTCAATTTTCATTTACTTATAAGTTTAAAATGAAAGGGTTAATATTAGTTACACGAAAATTTGTCAGGGTGTACGGGCTGGTATGACCGGGTTAGATCCCGTATTTCCTGAGGCGTTAGCCGAAGGAAATACGTGATCTAACCCGGTCATACAAGCCCGTACACCCTGCCAAATTACTGTGTAACGAATTTATTACCCGTCAGAGATCCGATTTACCTAATTTAGAATCGAACAACTCTTATTTTTGCTGACATTAGATCTCTAATTATATATATGACGACATGACAAGGATAACATGACGTCATCACAGAGCAAATATGACGTCATCTCGGAGCAATTCCGAAAGAGGAATTAAAACTTCACTTGTTAACATTTGAGTTTAAAGGATTACATGTTGTACTGAGAAGTTGATAGTGTCAAATTGAGGAACATATGAGGAACTGTTTTTTACGTTTATTATCGATTATTTGGTCGTAATCCGTCCAGAATTAATGGAGTAAGGACGATAAGAAATTTCAAATCGACGCTAAAACAAAAACAAAACGAATGACGTCACGCATCAAATTTGAATTCTGTATTCTCCGTGGAAGCCACCGAATACGGTTCTGTACAACCCGGCAGTTTTTGACAAACTGACCAATCAAATTCCAAGGATTTACTCTGACAGGTAATAATGGTTATTATATAGGGTTAGTTGTTTCATGGATCAATGGTTTTCCCCCAGAAGGGAGCATTTAATAGAGTGGGGCATTCATTAGGGTGAATACGATACAAAAAACCTTATCAGAACTTATGTAGACCTGCTAAAACTCTGATCTGGAACATTTTTAACTCTTTCTTATAAGTTTTTCGGATTCATATAACCAATTCCCTCATACTGACCCATTTTGATGCCTCTGTAAAAGTCACTTTAGGAGGGAATGTGTTAACTCTTCGCTTGCTATTCACGTCAATATACCTACCTGTAAATAGTGAAGACCCAGATAAGACAGCTCCTGCAGGAGCTGTCTCATCAGGGTCTGCACTATTTACAAGTTGATTGTGCAACCAGTGCACTCCACAGCAGTGATTGCACAGCGAAATATTTGTACACAGTGAAGATATATGCAATTATACAACAGGGCATGGGTAAAGAAGGAGAAATGTATTTTAAAACTCAGCAAGCGAAGGGTTAAGCTTTTGAGAAAGTATTGACCAAGTCTCAAACAATTTGGTTCCTGATGAGGTGCCGAGTTAGCCAGTCAGGCTGCATGATGAGTGTAAAATCATTTTGAAGTTCTTGAAGTTAAGAACAATTCCTAGCTGGAGTTGGAATTGTCTTTTAACCCATTCCCTCATATTGACTACTTTTGAGGACTCTGTAAAAGTCACTTTGTGAAACCATTGTATTGTATTGTAATAAATAGAGCATTTGCTCCTATAGGAGCAAATGCTCTATTTATCACAATGGTTTCAAACTAAACAATTCTAAAATTTTCCTTTTCTCTAGTTAATGCTCCTTTTCGGTAGATTTATTCAAAGAGAATTGTATCTAAAAATAGCCCATGAGGTAATGGGTTAACTCTTTCCTTCATATAAATGACCAGAGTAAACCCAGATCAGACAGATCCTGTAAGAGCCATCTGATCAGGGACTGCTCTGTTTATCTATGAAACACTTTCTAGCAATGTATACCAAAATATCCTGTTTACATATATCATTATAAATATTCAGCTAATAAGTATTCATGAAGTCATTATTTCTGACATGAATATTCAACATGGATTGGGTTAAGTACATGTAGATATACAGTAGAACCTGTCTCAAGCGACCTAGTATTGACTGGGCACAGGATTCTTAATAAAGCAGGTGGTTGCTTTATGTAGGGCAAAAGTAACGCAGAAAGCTCCTATAGGAGCTTTCAGCAGTACCTTTGACCTGCAGTAAGCTACCACCTGCCTTACAGACCTCTTTTTGATAGTCGCTTAACCCTTTCCTCCATAAATACGCCTTTCTACGCCTCTGTAAAAGCAACTGTTGAAACCATTGTGATAAATGCTCTATTTATGACAATGATTTCCTATAGGAGCAAATGCTCTCTTTCTCACAATGGTTTCAAACTACAAAATTCTAAATGTTTCCTTTTCTCTAGTTAATGCTCCTTTTCGGTAGATTTATTCAAAGTTGTTTGATCTAAAAATAGCCTATGAGGTAATGGGTTAAGACAGCTTCTGTTGTAGTACCTAAACTGGGCAGTTAGGTATATCAGCTCTACTAGTGGGCATGCTAGCGCTTTTATGATGTGATTTAATTGCTGGACATTTATCCAGAAAATTACAAATTTTACACATGTTCTCCATATAACTAGGAAAGAATCCCTTATAAATGCTGAATCAAATTTTTATCTAAATAAAAGAGTATGATGGAATTTTCACTTTAATATCATAAGGATGTTTCTTTGTCAGTAATGATAAAATGACTGAACATTTTGGTGCTGAAAAATACACATTTCACCTTATCTCAGCCATTAACTCTGAAATCAACTCAATAGAGGAGAAATCACGTCCTGGAGGTTTCACTTGGGTAATGCATGCACTGGTCTCCACTGTGTTACTGTAAATGCCCAGATTAGGGTGCAGCAATGCTGTTGGAATTTTTGATGAGTTAGTCAATAAGCATGTTCTAGATTCAATTCTTTGTTACTTGTTATAAATGTATCTCCTTGTAGGTGGCGGTGGCCTAGTGGTAACGCGCTTGACTATCAGTCCGGAGGTCCGGGGTTCAAATCCCGGTCCCTCCCGGAAATTTCAGAGACGCTTTTCCGTGTCTCCCACCCGCACATCCTCTCCACCCAGGGGTTAAAATGGGTACCTGTGAGGGTCACTCGCCGGTACTGCGGCTGCATGATTGTGCTATATGTTAGCAGTGCTCAATATTGTAGGCCAATGACTCAATGACCAGGGGAGTAAATGTACAGTCGGCTGAGCGGCCATTCGGACTGAAAGTAGACTATAACTAGGTACATGTACTTTACTTTTTTCTCGCAAACATTATATAAAACTAATCTTATCTTAATCTTTTTCTGGTCCGCATGAGATCGAACAATATTTTCGTGGTCCGTGCATACTTTAGCTGGTATAAAACATTGTAATAACAAATATCTAGGTATTTACCCCATTGTTTTTGCAGTAAACGATAGGAAATAGGTTTTTAACTACTATAACATACTTTTAACAAATAAAAAAAACCTCCGACACCCATTTTTCTGGTCCATGCGAGTCCGGATGACTTTTTTGCCGTCTGCTTGGTCCGGACGACTTTTACACCCACCACTATGAAGCATGTTGCTGACATGAGGGTTTGATTCTCTGGTCGACCGTGTTAGAAAGAAAGTGATCAATCTAACAAAGTGCACTAACACACACACTCCATAACAGAGAGTTGTCCACGTATGGTAGTGAAATGTTTATTTGAAACATCAAACAGCCTCAGTGTTGGGCAAGCTCTTTAGTATCAGTCACAGTGTCTGGCTGTCTGCTAAGAAATCTGGTGAAAGAAATTAAATTTCTAGACGTATGCTGGCGATAATTTTACTTCAATTCGTGCCTGTAGTCTGTAGTGTAGTACCTGGGGTGCATTCATTTAACAGGTATCCTGCTGTAGGGCGTTAAAATTTGCCAAAAGTTGCATAAAAATGTTAACTTAACAGAGGGCAGATGTCTAAAATTATTACACAGCTTAGCTATCAGAGTACAGAAGCGGTACCCGTACAGAAAAACTGTAATAGCGACCATGAAATTTCTAAATTGACCCATTTGTCCTGTTTTCATAACACATTATTTTTGGTAAACCACTGCTACCATATAATAATACACGTAAAGAAAGCTAAACTTACGACATGTGTTGTTTCTATCGTTCCTTTTAGTTTTTCCTTCAGTTGTTCTGGTGTGTACGGCATTTTGACAAAAGGGCAAGGAAGAATAGTTGTAGTTTTTACGAATATCCGAAAATTATGACTTGGATAAAAGCTGACACCGAGCAAAACCGATTTCACGAAAATTGCCGGAGATTTATCGGAATGAACAACGGGGAAAGACGACTTTTCTCGGAGTGGGACTTTAGCTCACTATACAAGTCTTGTTATCATTCTCAGTGTTGTTTTATTTTCTGGTCCTTCGGGATCATGAATCTCAACGCTTTTCCTTTCGTAGGATTTCCTACTTTCAGAATTTAAAGGGACACGAGTTCAGCAAAGAGGTCCCAACAGGGCCTGCGCTGGAAATCAACGATAAGTATATATATAAGTATATACATGTACATACATGTCACTTTTTTGTGTGTATATGTCTCTGGTGCAACATTTGACAGTTGCAAACACTGTACTCAGATCAGAGGGATCCTAGATTTGATCACTGACAAGGGTCTGCATTGTTTGTTTTTCAATGCAATTCCTCTCGCAAATTATACCCTGTAGCCTACATAGATCTACTGAATTGAATTTATCGTTAACACTGATCAACCACCCCAGTTTGGCAAGTTTGTGTTCAGAGAGAACCCGCCCTAAGTGGCCACTCGTTTATCAACCATATGCATCATAATAAGCAGGTCGTTACTTAATACATGGCAAACGTAATGCAGAAAGCTCCTATAAAAGTGGTGTCTTCACGAAAGAGGGTGATGGAGTAATACCAACTTTGGAATCAATAGAAATACAGACGGAATGGAACGACATAGAAATAGACACTGATGAAATTTCAAATATATTAAAAAACCTAAAACCAAATAAGTCACCAGGACCAGACAATTTGCATCCCCAATTTCTAACAGAACTACATGAAGAACTAGCAGTCCCTTTAAAACTAATATTTGACAAGTCAATAAACGACAATAAAGTACCGGAACAGTGGAAAAAGGCGAAAATAAGCGCAATCTACAAGAAAGGGAGCAAGTCTTTGGCAAGTAATTATAGACCTGTCAGTCTTACTTCTATAATATGTAAATCCATGGAGAAAATAATAAGAAAACAAATAACTGAACATATGCTACAAAATAACCTGTTTACGAATAAGCAATACGGATTCATGTCTGGAAGATCCACAGCTTTGCAACTTTTAAAAGTTTTAGATATATGGACGGAAGCAATAGATAACGGGCTGGGGGTGGATTGCATCTATATGGACTATCAGAAAGCTTTTGATACTGTACCACATAAGAGACTCATTCAGAAACTGAAATCATATGGGATAGGGCAAAATATGGTGGACTGGATAGAAAACTATTTGACAGACCGATATCAGCAAGTATCAGTTAATGGCCAAACATCAAGGTGGCACAAGGTCACATCTGGTATCCCGCAGGGAAGCGTCATAGGGCCACTAATGTTCATAATTTTTATAAACGACCTACCAGATATAGTGAACTCAACTGTATACTTATTTGCAGATGATACCAAAATATTTAGACTCATAAATAATGAATGTGATAAACATAATCTACAAGAAGATTTGGATAAGCTGGTCGCATGGACAGATAAATGGTTATTGAAATTACACCCACAGAAATGTAAATACATGAGATTAGGAAGAAACAACCTGGAATATGATTATAACCTATCAGGAACTGTCCTAGGAGAGGTGTCAGAGGAGAAAGATATAGGAGTAACGATTGATAACAAACTAACTTTTGACAGCCACATACACGAAAAAGTCAAAAAGGCACATTCCATGTTTGCAGTTATCAGAAGGAACTTCCAATATCTGGATGAGAACAATTTTAGTCCCTTATACAAAACATTAGTAAGAACGCACCTAGATTATGCAAGTTCAGTCTGGGCTCCACACAAAAATAAACACATAGAGATAATAGAAGCAGTGCAAAGAAGAGCGACAAGGCAAATTCCAGGCCTATCAGACCTCCTATATGAAGAAAGATTGAGAAAACTAAAAATACCTACACTAACATACAGAAGATTGAGGGGGGATATGATAGAAGTATACAAAATCCTAAACAATATATATGATAGAAATATAGAAGAAATTATTAAGCTAAGGGATGAACACCAGTTAAGGCACAGTAATAGGGGAAATACACTACAAATCTTAACGCAAAGGGCAAGATTAGATATAAGGAAATACAACTTCAGCATTAGAACAGCAAATACATGGAATAGCTTACCCGAGCAAATAGTAAAAGCCAGTTCAGTAAATTCTTTTAAAAACAAATTAGATAAATTTTGGGAAGACCAAGAATTTAAATATGACTATAAAGCTAAGTATAGGATAATGACCGGAACCGGAACCAGTCACCGGCATTACGCAGAAGAGTCCAGCAAAGAGGATCCTTAAGGGCCTGAGCTGGAAAACAACGCTAAGTAACGCTAAGTAACGCTAAGTAAAAGCTTTGTGCATTACCTTTGACCTGCATTAAGCTACCACCTGCCTTACAGACCCATAATTAGACATCTTTTGATGACCGCTTAAGACAGGTTGGACTACTGTACATAATAGACAATACTGTATAAACAGGAACGTTTAAATTTTAAACATCTTTGTAGCGATTTATTTTAGCCAATTAATAGTTGTTACTTAACGCTGTGCCTCTAGTGTAAACATAGCATGACCATTGGCTATGTAACGAACTGACACAATCTAGCTAAACTTATCATGACAGTGTGTATTTATACATTCAAATGGTAATAGGCTACATTCAATAAAATCATTGCTTGAACTACAGTAATCGGTGAAGACAGTGATGGAAAAGACGTTATCTAATTTTAATCGCTGAAATATCTATCTATAGAATTAAGTGTGGACAAAAATGTTACACCGGATACAAACTGTTCGACACACCAAAGACCTATGTGTTATCTAGGTCTTTGTGTTATCTAGGTCTTTGGACACACTAATCGAGATTTTTAAGAGATATGAACGGTGAAATTTATTATGTCTATTTCTACCGCAGAACATTTTCCAGCGTAATTGAGATTAATGGCAAAGTAATACAGATTAATAACAAATTACAATACTGACCACGCAGTAAAAAACGTCTATTCAAATTTGGATCTGGGACACTTTTGACTACTTCCGGTTCGATAAAGCTTTTGAGAAAATATTGACCAAGTGTCATTACACAAGCTTTTAAGAAATATTGACAAAGTGTCAAACAGCTTTGATCCATAGGCACTCGATGACAGGAACGCTAGCGCGGTTTTGTACGTCCACTTCGGGAACCAGCGTATTGTTATTATCCAGATTCAATAGCGCCAAATTCAACCGTCGTTTGCTGACAGATGAATATTTTGACAGCGGATTTTTTTTTTTTTGAGAACCTGCAATGGCGAGCCATACCAACTTGGAAAAATGGTAATAACATATTATTTTAATATATATTTCAGGTTGCCATACATAAAATAACTTGAATATTGATAATTACATGTAATTTTTACATTTATTGATCCCTTGAGTTCCCTTGAGCAACATTGAATTACAAGTTCAATGAGTTAAATTGCAAGTTCGATTAATAGTCAATCTATCTATAAAGAATAAATAAACAGTTGAAACTAAAAAAAAGAATGATGCATGCACGGATCCAGTGTGGATCTTGCTGCTGATTAAACATTTTGTTTTGTTTACATAATTTTCGAGAAAATGACATATCCCGCGAAATACAGCTTTGGTACTGGTTCCCGAAGAGGACGTACAAAACCGCGCGCTAGCCGGGTCAGTGTAAAATATCGGCACTTCCGTTGTTTAAAAAAATGGCGAGAGGGGAACCTTGTCTTTTTATATACACCATGACACGGGAATTCAGTCTTGTATAAAAACTGAGTTTTTGGACAATCTATCGTAAGATTTGGACAAAGCAAAGTGTTTTTTATTCATTTATATCGATTTCATCGATTTAATTAGTTCCTGTCATCGAGTGCATATGCTTTGATCTTGATGAGGCGAGGAGTTATACAGGGCGTCTTATATGGATCTAAGATGTTTGCAACGGCCAGTCAGGTCGGGGTTTAACCCATTCTCGCCTACTGGCACCCTTTGGCGCCCCTGTAAAAGTCATTTTATGAAACCACTGTAATAAATAGAGCATTTGCTCCATAGGAGCAAATGCTCTATTTATCACAATGGTCTCAAAACTGCACGATCGTTGTCTATAGTTAATGCTCCTTTTCGGTAAATTTATTCAAAGAGGTTGGGTCAAAATAGTGTCGGTGGGAATGAGTTGATTATATATACAAACGTAATGAGGCATCGCAGCATCAACTCAAATATTTGTTAAGCGCTTAAATGTTTGTCATGCTAGTAATATTATCTTTGCTTACACTTCTAGATTCGGCACGTTGGGGACACGTCAGAATTCTACCTTTTAACCCTTTATCTGACAGAGCTGGCAGAGACGCTTTTCGGAGCGTTTGCAAATTGAGAAGGTCCCTATAAGACGTCTCCTGTAGGAACCGTCTGACCAGGATCTTCTCTGCTTATAAAACAAAATTGTCATAGTTTTACAGTTTTTGACACAGTCAACAATTGCCTTAGGTTAGACCTGGTTATACCTCATGATTTGTGACCAAACCAGGTCTAACCAGGATGTAACACGGTTAAAGGTATGTTCGATTTTGATTTGTTTACTGTTCTAAGGTCTACACTACTTACAAAGTCAAAAGGATTTTTTTTCACAATAATTTAGACACGAACTCAAGCCAGTATAGGTTAATAATGTCTCCTTTTATTCATCTTTATCAGTTGGTACTCACATACATGTATAAGGGAATAATGCACAATAAAGTAACGGCGCATGCGCGAACCTGTAACTTGCTGAGCAAATTATTAGTACAGCATTTTTCACGGTACCCATTATATTTCCAAACGTCAAGCTAGAAACAGTTTGTCTACCAAAATGCTAGCAGGGTGTCAAACTGGATCCAAACTATTTGCATAGGTAATTACCCATCTATACGCTGCAGGCTAAAACTGAAAATAATGCATATGAATACGTATATAATATGTTTGACTTTGCCAACAGTGCAATTGAAACATATTTATTGCCCAGTAGTCATTTTTAATACGAATATTGAAGCATGGGTATGAATAAACCATTAACATCGTGAGCATTCATGTAAGAAATAATGACATCATGAATACTTTATCAGATGAATATTTATAATGGCATTTGAAGAAAATGAAGGTTTGGCCTTGACATAAACAGCAGAAACACATATATACTATCTTATGAGCAAATAGAGCAGATCCTGCTCAGACGGATCCTACACCCGTCTGATCTGGGTCTTCTCTGTTTGAAAAGGCGTGAAAATGCGTATTGACCAGGGAAAGAGACAACCAGTAGACAGACATTCAATCATAACTCCAGGGTAGGACTGCACATTATACTAACACTAGATTTGACTCTCTCTCTCTCTCTCGTTACGGATGGGATTGGTGCAGTGAATGTTTTTTTTCCAGTTACTCACATCTAAAACTAAATTTTAGATAATAAATATTGAAATGACATATTTTATTTTTTATTTTACTCGACCAAATCCTATCTTGCTGATAATTATTAGAACTCTAATGAGTTCGAGATTCTAATGGGTACCAACATATAGTGCTTGGCTAAGAAATAAGAGATTTGGGTAGAGCATCAGTCCTCTTATCTATAGCTGTGCTACTAGTATATGCTTAAGCTTCTCTGAATACATCGCGTACGTTTCACAGGCTCTTTATCGAGGAAAAGCAGCTATTCCATATAGACACAGTTGATAGTTGTTTTAGGACCGGAATAGAAAAGAAAGTATACAATGCTGCATCACCAATTTGTGCATGTTCATGCTTGTCGTCGTTAATCATTATCCCAAAATCCGCGACCTGGCTCGCATTTGTAAAATGCTTGCACCCAGACGAGGCGCCTAGTAGCTCTACGTCTCACCAGGATCCAAGCTATTTGACAATTTATCAGAAGCTTGACCGAATCGGACGTAGTCAAATTGCACCAAATCAATATTTTTTTCACAGAGGGATAAGGATAAGGATTAACCCTTCTCTTGCTGAATTTTAAAATACATTTCTCCTTCTTTACCCATGCACTGTAGTATAATTACATATATCTTCACTGTGTACAAGTATTTCGCTATGCAATCACTGCTGTGGAGTGCACTGGTTGCACAATCAAAGTGTAAATAGTGCAGACCCTGATGAGACAGCTCCTGCAGGAGCTGTCTCATCTGGGTCTTCACTATTTACAGGTAGGTATCTTGACGTGAATAGCAAGCGAAGGGTTAATTAATACCGTGTATCAGTCAGGCCACTGGTTTAACATTTTCTTGTGTCTTTAATACAATAATGTAGCTCTGTAAAAAGGATTATGCCAGTCAGACATACTGTTCATACCAAACAATTTATGAGATAACACAGTAGAACACATCTAAACAGGAATTCTAGTAGAGAAGAATTGAGATACTTTTAGGCACGTGACTGCTTAATGCATGACATTCACCCTGCATTAAGCTGCCACCTGTCTCCAGGACCGATACTTATACTAAATTGAACGGGGTTTACTGTACACGTTTATGCCAAACATTTCTGAACGTAACAACATGAATGTGCTGTGCATTCAGCGATACCCTTAATACCCCCAAGTATTCTACCAAATCTCCTCTCTCAATGGGTTTGTAGAGTTGAACAGGTCATTTACGGCACATCATTGATTACTTTAATTTAGACTGACGTAGTAGCAAATAGTGCAGACCCAGATCAAACGGCTCCTGAAGGAGCCGTTTGATCAGGGTCTGCACTATTTGCCTAAATTGTCTGTCCGAATTCGTAGGATAATGCACGTGACTTTACAGTAAAACGTACTCTTTACACTGTGTATAGCTTCCTTTAGATTCTTCACTGTTTTCAACGTACTCTTTACATGGTGTATAGCTTCCTTTAGATTCTTCACTGTTTTTATGAAATTGAATGCAAAAACGTACCATTAACACAAGAAACTGCGACAACATACAAATAAAAACATATTCTGTCCATTAAGACTGAGACTTTAGCCCACGTGACTTCCTCCTTTTGCTCTTTTTTCTCGTTTGATGTCACTTCCTGTTCCGATAGGTCCTGCTTGCGGTTGTTAATGTTTTGCATGTCTTTGCGAATGTCCACCACATCATTCTTGTCACTGGATTGTGTGCGCTTCTTTTTAAAACAACATTGCAGAAATACTATTGGGTATACGTTTCTGTATATTGGCTGTAATTAAATATATAATGTCTGTATATAAAGCAATAATAACATGTTGGGGGAAAAATGCATGGAAGGTAACAGAGAAATGCTACATGCACATTTATTGTTCTTGAGTGTATCCCATCGTATACTCATAATTAAAATTTTAATTCCGTGCATTACATGTAACTCTTTTCCTGTCGAATATTTATGTTAGAAGTAATGACACCATACATATTCATTAGGTAATATTTTATAATGTCATATGTGCAAATGGTTTTTTTTGGCATTAGTAGAAACTGTAGAGTTAGACCTATAAGAAGTTCACAATCCAACAGAACAGACCCTGATCAGAGGATGTTCCAAGAGATCTGGGTCTACTCTGTTTGCAAATGTGTGAAAAAGTATTTATATGAAGGAAATAACTTCTTTATTTCTCCACTAAACCCTATGATGTGTCCACTCTTTAGAATCGCCTCGAATATACGATTCTAAAGAGTGGTCACAACATGAAGTTTGTTGGAGAAAAGACGAATGTAGTATTTAAGTACACACCTTTGTCTGTTCTCTGGATATAAACAACTTTCCGCCTTTGCCAAATATTACACAGAGATTAGACAACTATTTCGGAAGCCGTCTGAACAGTATCTGCTCTGTTCGTTTATGGTATAATGTAGATCTAATTTCTACAAAAGATGAAATCTAGTTTATGCCTGAGCCAAACTATTCTGTGTTTCCATTCCATTACAAACGTAATCCAGTTAACAGTCACGGTGTCATTATTTCTACATGAATATTCAACAGGAAACGTTTTAACCCTTTCGGCGCCAAATTCTAAGTGTCGTCTGCACTCCAAATTTTGTTAAATCATTCTGTACAATAAGGAAATGAGATAAATAAATGCAAATTTCAAAAGAATAAAGCACATAATATAGAGAATGAGACAAATGGTGAAGTCCCTGATCAGACGCCGCCTTGAAAAGGCGGCGTCTGATCTGGGACTGCACTATTTGTCGTGGTGCATTTATGCGACTTCGGCGGTGAAAGGGTTAACCATACATACATATCACATTAAATCCCTGAGCCTGAGAAGAAAATCCAATGTTACCTTTAACCATCCGTAGACTGGACCATCGAGGTAGAAGAGTTTCACGTGCAGTACGACGTTACACGTTACCACAGAACACAGTACCAGGACAATAAGGAGATATCGTGCTGCACAAAATAAAACACATAAATGGTAATGTATGGAGGCCGATTATTGCCAAAAGTGCATCATGTTTTCGGGGATTTAACTTGTAAAATATTGTTATTGCATGTGTTATTCGACTTTGATCATCGTGCGGTGTGGCATTATAATTTGTAATAATATTATATGTGTGGTTCGGCATAATCTTCAATTATTCTTTCCTTGTCTGTTTCCATTGTTTTGTGTTAATTCAACAGTTTCACAGAGCCCAATGCAACAAGCGATGTAAAACGTTAAAGCAAAACGCCAAAAAGCGACAAAACTACAACGCAAGGTAAGAGAACACGTAGTAAGACGACCTGGGATGAAAACAAAATATGCACAAAATGAGGTTCAATACGTAACTTCGTTAACCGTGGCCAAGTGACTATGGTCTTCGACTGACAATCATTTAGCCCCTAATCGCTGTGGCTCGAATCCCAGTCTGGGCGTTCGGATTTTTCATGTGAGGAAGACAATACTGCGCCCATTATCCAGATGAGACGCTAAATAATTCGGCGTCTAATTAGGATCTAAATTGCGACACTCTTTGAAAAGAAATGCAAGATAAATGAAATGTGAAAACAAAACTAGACGACATGTTCTGCCGACTATGGCTACACATTATGAGCACTTTGAACAGACATGCGAGATGTGTTTAATGACAAACAGTGCAGAGCCAGACCAGAGGTCTCCTCTAGGATCCCTCTGACTTGGTCTACACATTTTGCAACAGCCAGTGCATGCATGTCCTGCATTCAAATGGTTAAAGTTACTACACCAATGACACAGAGATACAGGCTACAGATAAAGGTGTGTACTCAAATACTAAGTTCGCCATTTCTCCACCAAACCGTATGTTGTGACAACTCTTTAGAATCGTCTCGGAGAGACCGTTGTCTTTGTCTCTTCGAGACGATTCTAAAGAGTGGCCACAACATAGGGTTTGGTGGAGAAATAAAGAAGTTATTCTTGAAAATGTTTTAATTTACGCACCTTATCTGTACCTCTGATATACTCATTAGTTATCCCTTTGAAATGCTGAATTCCAAATTGTAATGGTTTATCAATGTCTGTTCACCATGAAAAGACATGCTTTGCATTTAATGACAAACAGTGCATACCCTGATCAGCGCTTGTGCTTACTTTTTATTTAGCAAGTTGAGTCAGCGCCTCCCCCGAACACACACTTGTATTATTGTGTAGGGGAATATAGTTCGTACGGTAGAACCCGTCTTAAGCGGTCACCAAAAAGAGGTCTAATTATGTAAGGCAGGTGATAGCTTAATGCAGATCAAAAGTGATGCAGAAAGCTCATATAGGATCTTTTTGTATTACTTTTGGCCAACATTTGGCGATTGCCTACTTTTGGCACATATATTCAATTAATGAATGGCTGCTTAAGACAGGTTCTACTGTAGTTAGAAAGTGAGGTGGGCGACAGGTGACTGCATAATGTAATGTGAAACTCACCCAAATAGTTCCATTGGGGACAGTTTTACTGTAGTTCTAGAAAGGTATAAAAGCCATTTCATAACTTTTTGATATTTGTTGTAACCCCTATTCCGCTGACTCGCATTTGAAAACAGTTTGGACCAAGATGAGTCGGTCAATAGTTTCCCAGAGGCGGATTTGAGAAGGCAATGTTTTTTTTCACCGTAAATGTTACTATAAAACATAAGTATAAGTTCTCAACTTCTTACCTATGTGCGGAATTTGTTTTGATGTTGTAGGCATCAGTTGGGATGTGATGGACAGTTGGACGGTGTAGGCCAACAATATGGTCAAAGAGTATCCAAGGCGCTCACCACTGTCTGTCGGCAACATGAAGGCCCATACCGTACACAGGGACAGCAATACAGTCGGGAATATCAAATTAATGACATAGAAAGGTCGTAGACGGGTAAACATTAAGGTGATTCTTAAGACCGGGTGGACTGAGTACGGACAGCATAATGTCACCCATTCGTGCGCTGTAGAACTGCTGTCAAACTGCCACTCCGCATTCTCAATATATACATCGGTTTGGACCTATATTATATAAACCATTGAAAACAACGAAAGAAATTAGTTATCAAGAAAGAACACTGAACGGGAACAAACATTTATCGTATAAATGTTTTGCATAACTTGAGAAAAGGGGTCGTGTGACCCCTCAGATGCAATGCAACTGTAATAATGTAAGACATCATGAATATTAATTAGATGAATATTTTTAATGGCGCCGATGGGATTTGGACCATGACAGAACCTGTATAATAAGATACTTATTATCTATGGTATCCCGTGTAGTGACACTTGGTGGGGTCATCTTCAAGATTTTCAAATTCAGCAGCCCATTTTCCCACCATGCTGTAGGATGGGGCATCCTCCCCTTATGTTCCTACCATGTCCTCGTGGATCTCCATGGGAGAAGCTCCCTTGAGACCAAGGTATTGAATAACTGCACGGTGGTCAACGTTGTCTATTTGCTTAGAAATAATCATAGTAAGCAACTTCAAGTACCAAAATCTGGCAAGAAACAAAGAGACGAATACGCAGTTTCTCTGAAATGTTACTGGAACACACCTCGGGCTTCACCAAACGTTCCTCGTGTTATTTAGCCGTGTTTGACCTTACTTACCGTCTTATACCGGTTTGTTATTACGACCTCTTCCGCTGCAGAGCCCCAAAATATGATTTCGACCTCACAAGACTGGGAATCGAATGGAAAACTGAAGCAATAACGAAATTGAAATTTTATGAACATGAACATACATGGCAGTTTTAGTGTTTACGGAATATATTTGGAGCCCTGAATTTATGACGAAACAGCATACGCAAATATATAATAATAATTATACATGTGTATTTAAATGTAAAACATTCACTCTTATTCAAGGATTCGTACACGCGTTTGAGCAACTGTTGGCCGAATGTCAATCAGCTTGGATCCAGATCAGACGCCGAGTTACTTTTGCGTCTAATGTGGATCCAAGCTGTTAGCAAATGCGATCTAGGTCGTGTCTAGCTTGGTAAGGTAATATAATATTTATTGCACGAAAGTGTTCGACTTTTGACCTGCTAGAAAATTATGTTACATCGTCATCAATGTCAATATATTCTAAAAAATGACAAAGCCCAAACAAACCAGACGAACGCCACAATCTGCTAATTGACACAAGATATCAGGCATCGACAATAAACTGAAAGCGTCAGACAACTTGGCTATTTACCAGATGACTATATTCATGTAAGATATACTAACTATATGACTATGTATTAGCTGAGTGTTTACACTGGTATATGGACACATGGTATCATGGCCATGGCAGAAACTGTAGAATCTGTAGAAACTGCAGAAACAGCAAACCCTGATCAGACGACTGCTACAGGAACCGTTTGATCTGAGTCTTCTCTGTTTACGAAAGCGTTTAAAGTCGTATCTATGGAGTATAGGGATAACTAGTTTTTTTTAGAATTATCATTAAACTATACCAGCACTGTTGAAAATACTGTCTTCCAAAAGCATGCATGTTGGTTCAACCAAATCAAACTGATAAAGACAGAATAAGACACTAAATGTACAGTGAAACCTCTCTATAACGGCCACGAAATTGTTTTAATTAGTTGGTATTTAGGGCAGGTGGCTGCTTAAAGCAATGTGAAAGTAAAACAACGCCCCTCTAGGAGCGTTCTGTTTTACTTTCACCTTGCTTTAAGCAACCACATGCTTTTAACACAAAATACTTGATGTAATTTAGTGGTCGTTATATAGAGGTTTTACTGTACATTAAATGATACAAAAAAAACCAGAGGAACAGTAAAAACTCGATACTAATACGAAATTTTAGTAATGAAGAATTTATGTCTTTGTAGCCAGGTAGCTGCTTATACTTTTATGCAGTTGGCTGCTCAATGCAGGGTGAAAGTCATGTAGTCATGTTTTCTGCATGACTTTCACCCTGCATTAAGCTTCCACCTGTCTTAAAGATCGATAACTAACGTATTTGAGTGCTCGTATAATCGAGGTTTTACTGAAATCTTACTTTGAGATATCCACGGTACATGAGGTAGTTGAGTGTAGAAGTTGGTTCCACTTGACAATACCGTTGTTGTACGCCCGAATCCGCGTGTAGTCGTTATTAAACCCCACCACTGTAATCTTAGACGCCCTAAAGTACAAATACGGGTATATCAAGCCTTTCCCTGTCCTATGTGTATTCCAAAGTTTAATACCTACTGAATATACTATGTTTAAAAATGCGTGAAAATGCGTTATATGAGCGAAAGGGTTAATTCTTTACTTCATAAATATTCATGTAAGAAATAATGACACCATGAATATTAATTAGATAATTATTTATAATGGCTCATGCACACAGGACCTTTTGGCCATGGCGGAAACTGTAGAATCAGATCTATATCATATCATAAGTAAACATAGCAGATCCTGATTAGACGGTTCCTGTAGGAATGCGAAGCATACGATGTCATGCCACATCAAGGACTGGTGTCGACTGGTATCGATCATAAGAAAATGTAAAAAGTGTAAATATGTAACTGAATTGCATGAATAATGTAATCATCACATGTTTCACACTTTTGACACATGTAACCACATTCTTCGCAGATGGGAAAGATATGATCTGAGAAACGATGTCATTCAAAGCTATCTCAGGATAGAACCAATATCGACTATAAAAGGATTAATATTGAGATCTATAAGAGCAGGTGGTTGCTTAATGCAGTAAAGACGCTGATCGGATGGCACTCAGGAACTTTCTGATCTGGATCTACACTGCCTTTATATGCCACTATTACGAGAGACAAGAAACACGTGGAACAAGTAAATTAAGTGAGTTTAAACTTTCCTTTCTACTTACGAATTTGATATAACAAACTCCGGTCTCCATCCCCAGTCAATTTCGATGGAAGAGATCTGGTAAGAATTGTCCCATACTAGCCGCTGATCATACCAATACTAGCAATATAAGTAGACCCTGTCTTAAACGGCCATCAAAAAGATATAGAGGACCTTACATGAGTGTTCTTGATTATTGGATTTATTAAATGAGTCTTTTTAAAACGATAAAAAACGAGCTTTAGCGAGTTTTTTTATCGTTTTAAAAAGACGAATTTAATAAATCCAATAATCATGAACACGAATGCAAGATCCTATTTATAATATAACAAACACAAACGTTTTTTGCAGCCAATATTTCAGCAGTAACGTGGATTGTTATAAATTCTCCTTTCATATAGAAATGATGAATGAAAGGTGTTATTAGGTTCGCTAAGTAACTGGGACAAAGTAGGTCCAAAATTTCCAACTGTTTTTTAACTTACTGTCATAACAATCAGGATCTAATTTAGACCTCTCTGATATCCAATATAACTGTGATAGTTTATGATAACAAAAACCTACAGAAACACGTCAAAATAATTTTTGAGTTACAGTTTCGACATACAAACACGTCACATTATGACGTCACTGTACACAACATGTGTAAAGAGCGCCATATTTGCTAATAGTTTAAATGAAGACGGCTACATGTCTGACACACCTCTGTCAATGGGATTCAAAATACGTCTTCGTTTTGGTATATTAAGCCCTTCATCAGTGTTGTATACAGATGGACATGGATTTTTCCGCCGCGAAAAAGTTTATTGAAATGGACAAAAGATTCAGTAGAGTCTACGAACTGCTGCATAAAATGTGTTGGAACAGGAGAAAGATTTTCGCGATCGCGATCAGCTGATTTGGAGTATAACATATTTGAAATATATTATGTTTGTGCTGTGCTGGATACAGATGACTATAGTTGTTGAACGACTAGAAATTTTTATGAGTAGAAATCTGCATAAACAAAAGGACATGCAGTGAAGAAAATGTAAAGTTGTGGAGGCAGTTTTTTTAATGGATGGTTCAGGGTAGCTGGTAGGTCTTTTTAGCTGGTAGCATGTTTATTATTATAGTATTTTCATCCTATGGTGTAACAGTGTTATAAATACCATCTTGTAATATAGAAACACATTTATGAATATGATTATACACTATAACGCGAATAATTAAGGGTTCATTTACCCCACCCACTCTGTTTAACATTATCAATCAACAATAATTATTAAATGGATGCCACCAGTAAGCGAATACACACCTGTTTTGGCGTGTTGTTTTTGACAATATGACAAACATATCAGCATTAAAACGAGTTATAGCATCTTTATTCTTTAAATAGTTTAGTGATCGCTTAAGGGAAGTTGAACTGTATATAAATAACGGACAGACATTAGGCAAATATTTCAAGCTTATAGCATGCACATTGTACATATGACCAACCGCCGAGCGTATGTAGCGCAGTCTGACCACCTCTTAGCAGATATTTACAACTTTATATCTGCAGTATAACCTCTCTTCAGCTGCAAATAAATAAACAATACTACAATAAGCAACAAACTGAATTAAACCCACCCACCCAACCACTGTCCCACCAAAAAATGGACATGGTTTAAATAGCCGATGTAAAGAGATTTTGCTATAGATCTACCATGTATATAAATGTTCACATTATATACATGTTATATCTAGCATGGTGATCGTTTTAAGGAGGTTAGACTGTATATAAATATTTCACTGACATACACTAGGTAAATATATTAAACTTATGACGGCCACATTATACACATCATGACCAGCCACCGAACGTGTGAAGTTGTCTATGATATCTCTTAACCATTTCCCTGTTGAATATTCATGTAAGAAATAGTGACAAAATGAATGTTCATTAGCTGATTTTTATAAAAGCATAATTATGTGCACATGATTTTTGGTGTCGGTACAAACTGTATTCAGATCAATTATGATTTCATATGAAAACAGAACAGACCCTGATCCTATAGGAGCCTGTCTCATATGGGCACATCTTGTTTGCAAAAATGTTAAAAAAACAACGTCTGTGTGCAGGAAAGGGTTAACATATATTTACAACTTTATTTCTACAGTATAACCTCTCTACAGCTGCCAGTAAATGAACAATACTGCAATAAGAAACTGTCTGAATTAAACCTCCAAACTTGGACCTTGTTGGAATGGTCGCTATAGAGAGGTTTTACTGCACACAGAAATGTATTACATGTAATTTGATTATAAATTATAGACCTAGTAATGTGGACGCTTTGGGGAGATTAGTCTGTAAATAAATAAATGACACACGGTGGGTAAATAAATCAGGCTTGTTGTGACGTGCACATTGTGTATATGATCAGCCAACGAACGCGTGAAGAGCAGTCTGATCATGGTCTGTGATGTCTTCAACAAATATTTAGAACTTTGTGTCAAAAGTATAACGTACATGTATGTACAATAAATAAACAATACTGCAATAAGCATCCACCTGAATTCAATCCCGAAACTTGTACTTGTTGGAATGTCCACTGTAGAGAGGTTTTACTGAACAGAGAAATTTACGCATTATACATCTCTCTGCTCATATTACATGTCTTCTGCAAATTCCTCCATTGGCGATAAGATGGTGGAGTTAGAGCAGGATACAACTTTACAATATCCATAGATACTTGCGGCACGTGCATTTCTAGGAGTCGCAGTTTACTTTGCAGTTACGTTGTACAGCTTGCAAAAAACTTTCTGGACGTGGGGATAGTGAATCTAGTGATGTCACTGGCACTATCCTTTACTGTACAATGGTCCATCTGAAGTCTAGAGGGTTTAGCGACTCATCTCCCATCCAAATTTTTGTTTGGTGGTAAACTCTCGGGCTATGGAATCTGGCCACAGCTGATGCTGGTAGAACTGTTTGAACTGGTACTGAAGTACATTTGTAGTACTTGACACAACCTTGCCTGCAAATTTAATTTACTTTATCCCAGTTGAATCTGTCTCATAATGGATGGTTCGCCGTACACATTTTTCAGCATTAGTTCTCCAAATCCGTTGACGTCGTCAAGATGGGTCGCATTCATGAATTAAATGCACAGGTTTTTTAAGACATAGTTTTTTTGACACAGAGGATGCAGTTGGTGTCATGTTTTATTAGCTTGGATGCCACGTCAATTATGTTGTTTCTTTCCTTCATCAGAGAGTGCCTGGGAATGTTCATAGAAGTTGTGAACGATGAAAGAAACACTGCTAAAATGTAATGATATCACTCTCTCTATCAGTACTACTTACTATATGTAACAACTGCTTCAGCAAAGTGTTCCAGAATCTTCTTTTTCACATGGCTCTTAGAATAATCTTTTTGGTCACAAATTTCTGCCATTTTCTGTTCCAAGTCGCTGATCGCCAAACTTGAATTTATGCTACTTTCAATAAGTTTGACAATATGCAGAAATGCTTCCTTTTCTGTATATTTTTCTGTTCTACTAGGACTTTTGAATTCTCCCATTTGCTTTAAAGTTTAGAATAGTTTTACCAGTCCTGAAATTGACACTGCATGTTTGGTGGTATACAGCATCAGCTGCTGGCAAATTTGAAACATATGACATTCTGATATGAATTTCATTTGACCATTCGTCATTTCTTACATTGCAGTACTTTAGGTTTTCCCTAAAAATCCAAACTTCGACCAGGAAACACATCTGGTAGTTTTCTAGCTAAAGGACTATTTCAGCTACTGAAGAACCAAATATACACCGTATTTTAAATTGAAAAAGAAGTCAGATCAAAGACCTCTTTGTGGTGAGTGACACTTAAATCGAAAATTCTGGGATGTACTATTGTGCTTTGTAAAATCCTTTCTACAGTTTTTATGGACAATGTCAGCCGGTTTTATATTCACTTGGAAATCATTGTTTCCATTCGCACGTAAAATGCCACTGCACCCTCTTGCTTCTAGGCGAACAGTTGCTCTAGTATCATGGATATTCTCCTGATAGATAGGACAGGGCTCCATCTGAAATACAAATATTAACATAAAAAGAAAAAAATGCTAATAACACGCCACGTTACATTTTGATTTAGACAAAGTAAACGAGGTTGTTCATTCTTAGTGCACTTAATAGTGTGTTTTGGACTGCTGAACTATAAGACGTACATACTGTTTTTGTTTTTTAATCCCATTCAAAGACTCTTCTACAAAATGATGTACCTAAAAGATGTGTCATACCTTTGTTTTGACACTAAATGTTTTTCATTCTTTACACCGATATTTCCTGGATATTTCCAAAGCACTTCAATTATGAGAATGTTGGACCATGACCCTAACATAAATGTAGCAGGTATTTCGATTAGAAATCTACTACATTTATGGATTTTGAAATATCACTTACATTGTGTGTGCAAGCCCTTGAATCTCCACCCTATCTCCCTCCGCATAAACTACTTTGAATGCCTGTTATTGCAACGGAAAATGTCCACCAGTGCCCAGTGTCGAGAAACTCATCTGGAAACAAATACAAATAATTATGGAGTAATAAAATCAATTTCGTCATAAAGATATTGATTTAAATGACAAATTAGTGTAGGTGCATGTAAGCACCGATAAATTTGAATCTTCTATTGGTCATGGATTGGTGTCTATGAAATAATACAAAAAGGAATTTAACTTCCGAATAGACAACTAGTTGCATTGGTTGGGTTGGGGCACAATGCCTGTAATTAAATCTAGAATTCATGAGAACTTCAATTTAATTGTACATTTGTACTAACGTTTGTTCAAGATCTGGCATCCCTATCATGGCGTATTCTACATTATCCAGTCCCCGAATGAACCATATATGTAGATCTTCCACCTGAAATAAAATTACATTGGTTCATTGACACGAACAATCAAGATCTAGTCATAAAACAAGCAAATTGTTGAAGGTTACGCTAATGTTAACATGGATTAAATCCGAATACGTAAAGAAATTTATGACCAAAATGTGCTTCCGTAGAAAAGAAAAATATGGATATGGTATTCACCAAATATTTAAGGCAACAAGCATATGTGGGACCAATATATATTTATATTTCCAGTACCTAAGATGTAATACGGACTACAACGCAGTAGATCTAGTTATAGAATTACTGGTCTTGTTTACAATTTATTTTAATTTTATTTATGTGCGTCTGGATCGATCCAATACTGAATAGATCTATCAAGGGAACAAGTTGCCGAAATAAAGACATCATAAAAAAGCAGATTTACCTGATATTGTACTCAGAGTGAATAGGTTTAAGAAGCAGTTAAACACCAGAAGATGGTTAGAAATTGATAAAATCCCGTTACGTTTCCTTCTTGTTTTCCTCCGCCATGGTACTTCTCTGACGTATTTATAGCATGACGTCACAAACTACAGCGCGAGATGCCCAATATTCTTCATAGGGTGGGGCATGTGCGACATTTGGTTTATTATTAATTTTTGGCAACTTCAAGTACATATTTTGCAGTTATTACAAGACACAAATCTCGGGACTTTTGTCTGTATACACAGTAACTATAGCTCTTTCGCACAGTGTTAAAAGAAATTCTGTTGCAATTAGTTCTACCCCCAGAGTTAAACTGATTAGCCTAGGCTAATCATTCTAGCTGAAATATGGCCCTAACCAAGAACTAATTGCAACAGAAATTATTTTGGTCTTTTTGGTATCATCAATGTTTGTACTTTAAGTAGTCAAAAGTCCCGGTTCGAATCTTTTGCAAATTTTCCAAAATTTTCTATTGAAATATGGTATTGAAAAATGCTGCCGAAACATCCATTATGGACATAGGGCAAACATATCAGCCTTAAACTGATTTGTAGCATGTTTATTATTATAGTATTTTCATCCTATGGTGTAACAGTGTTATAAATACCATCTTGTAATATAGAAACACATTTATGAATATGATTATACACTATAACGCGAATAATTAAGGGTTCATTTACCCCACCCACTCTGTTTAACATTATCAATCAACAATAATTATTAAATGGATGCCACCAGTAAGCGAATACACACCTGTTTTGGCGTGTTGTTTTTGACAATATGACAAACATATCAGCATTAAAACGAGTTATAGCATCTTTATTCTTTAAATAGTTTAGTGATCGCTTAAGGGAAGTTGAACTGTATATAAATAACGGACAGACATTAGGCAAATATTTCAAGCTTATAGCATGCACATTGTACATATGACCAACCGCCGAGCGTATGTAGCGCAGTCTGACCACCTCTTAGCAGATATTTACAACTTTATATCTGCAGTATAACCTCTCTTCAGCTGCAAATAAATAAACAATACTACAATAAGCAACAAACTGAATTAAACCCACCCACCCAACCACTGTCCCACCAAAAAATGGACATGGTTTAAATAGCCGATGTAAAGAGATTTTGCTATAGATCTACCATGTATATAAATGTTCACATTATATACATGTTATATCTAGCATGGTGATCGTTTTAAGGAGGTTAGACTGTATATAAATATTTCACTGACATACACTAGGTAAATATATTAAACTTATGACGGCCACATTATACACATCATGACCAGCCACCGAACGTGTGAAGTTGTCTATGATATCTCTTAACCATTTCCCTGTTGAATATTCATGTAAGAAATAGTGACAAAATGAATGTTCATTAGCTGATTTTTATAAAAGCATAATTATGTGCACATGATTTTTGGTGTCGGTACAAACTGTATTCAGATCAATTATGATTTCATATGAAAACAGAACAGACCCTGATCCTATAGGAGCCTGTCTCATATGGGCACATCTTGTTTGCAAAAATGTTAAAAAAACAACGTCTGTGTGCAGGAAAGGGTTAACATATATTTACAACTTTATTTCTACAGTATAACCTCTCTACAGCTGCCAGTAAATGAACAATACTGCAATAAGAAACTGTCTGAATTAAACCTCCAAACTTGGACCTTGTTGGAATGGTCGCTATAGAGAGGTTTTACTGCACACAGAAATGTATTACATGTAATTTGATTATAAATTATAGACCTAGTAATGTGGACGCTTTGGGGAGATTAGTCTGTAAATAAATAAATGACACACGGTGGGTAAATAAATCAGGCTTGTTGTGACGTGCACATTGTGTATATGATCAGCCAACGAACGCGTGAAGAGCAGTCTGATCATGGTCTGTGATGTCTTCAACAAATATTTAGAACTTTGTGTCAAAAGTATAACGTACATGTATGTACAATAAATAAACAATACTGCAATAAGCATCCACCTGAATTCAATCCCGAAACTTGTACTTGTTGGAATGTCCACTGTAGAGAGGTTTTACTGAACAGAGAAATTTACGCATTATACATCTCTCTGCTCATATTACATGTCTTCTGCAAATTCCTCCATTGGCGATAAGATGGTGGAGTTAGAGCAGGATACAACTTTACAATATCCATAGATACTTGCGGCACGTGCATTTCTAGGAGTCGCAGTTTACTTTGCAGTTACGTTGTACAGCTTGCAAAAAACTTTCTGGACGTGGGGATAGTGAATCTAGTGATGTCACTGGCACTATCCTTTACTGTACAATGGTCCATCTGAAGTCTAGAGGGTTTAGCGACTCATCTCCCATCCAAATTTTTGTTTGGTGGTAAACTCTCGGGCTATGGAATCTGGCCACAGCTGATGCTGGTAGAACTGTTTGAACTGGTACTGAAGTACATTTGTAGTACTTGACACAACCTTGCCTGCAAATTTAATTTACTTTATCCCAGTTGAATCTGTCTCATAATGGATGGTTCGCCGTACACATTTTTCAGCATTAGTTCTCCAAATCCGTTGACGTCGTCAAGATGGGTCGCATTCATGAATTAAATGCACAGGTTTTTTAAGACATAGTTTTTTTGACACAGAGGATGCAGTTGGTGTCATGTTTTATTAGCTTGGATGCCACGTCAATTATGTTGTTTCTTTCCTTCATCAGAGAGTGCCTGGGAATGTTCATAGAAGTTGTGAACGATGAAAGAAACACTGCTAAAATGTAATGATATCACTCTCTCTATCAGTACTACTTACTATATGTAACAACTGCTTCAGCAAAGTGTTCCAGAATCTTCTTTTTCACATGGCTCTTAGAATAATCTTTTTGGTCACAAATTTCTGCCATTTTCTGTTCCAAGTCGCTGATCGCCAAACTTGAATTTATGCTACTTTCAATAAGTTTGACAATATGCAGAAATGCTTCCTTTTCTGTATATTTTTCTGTTCTACTAGGACTTTTGAATTCTCCCATTTGCTTTAAAGTTTAGAATAGTTTTACCAGTCCTGAAATTGACACTGCATGTTTGGTGGTATACAGCATCAGCTGCTGGCAAATTTGAAACATATGACATTCTGATATGAATTTCATTTGACCATTCGTCATTTCTTACATTGCAGTACTTTAGGTTTTCCCTAAAAATCCAAACTTCGACCAGGAAACACATCTGGTAGTTTTCTAGCTAAAGGACTATTTCAGCTACTGAAGAACCAAATATACACCGTATTTTAAATTGAAAAAGAAGTCAGATCAAAGACCTCTTTGTGGTGAGTGACACTTAAATCGAAAATTCTGGGATGTACTATTGTGCTTTGTAAAATCCTTTCTACAGTTTTTATGGACAATGTCAGCCGGTTTTATATTCACTTGGAAATCATTGTTTCCATTCGCACGTAAAATGCCACTGCACCCTCTTGCTTCTAGGCGAACAGTTGCTCTAGTATCATGGATATTCTCCTGATAGATAGGACAGGGCTCCATCTGAAATACAAATATTAACATAAAAAGAAAAAAATGCTAATAACACGCCACGTTACATTTTGATTTAGACAAAGTAAACGAGGTTGTTCATTCTTAGTGCACTTAATAGTGTGTTTTGGACTGCTGAACTATAAGACGTACATACTGTTTTTGTTTTTTAATCCCATTCAAAGACTCTTCTACAAAATGATGTACCTAAAAGATGTGTCATACCTTTGTTTTGACACTAAATGTTTTTCATTCTTTACACCGATATTTCCTGGATATTTCCAAAGCACTTCAATTATGAGAATGTTGGACCATGACCCTAACATAAATGTAGCAGGTATTTCGATTAGAAATCTACTACATTTATGGATTTTGAAATATCACTTACATTGTGTGTGCAAGCCCTTGAATCTCCACCCTATCTCCCTCCGCATAAACTACTTTGAATGCCTGTTATTGCAACGGAAAATGTCCACCAGTGCCCAGTGTCGAGAAACTCATCTGGAAACAAATACAAATAATTATGGAGTAATAAAATCAATTTCGTCATAAAGATATTGATTTAAATGACAAATTAGTGTAGGTGCATGTAAGCACCGATAAATTTGAATCTTCTATTGGTCATGGATTGGTGTCTATGAAATAATACAAAAAGGAATTTAACTTCCGAATAGACAACTAGTTGCATTGGTTGGGTTGGGGCACAATGCCTGTAATTAAATCTAGAATTCATGAGAACTTCAATTTAATTGTACATTTGTACTAACGTTTGTTCAAGATCTGGCATCCCTATCATGGCGTATTCTACATTATCCAGTCCCCGAATGAACCATATATGTAGATCTTCCACCTGAAATAAAATTACATTGGTTCATTGACACGAACAATCAAGATCTAGTCATAAAACAAGCAAATTGTTGAAGGTTACGCTAATGTTAACATGGATTAAATCCGAATACGTAAAGAAATTTATGACCAAAATGTGCTTCCGTAGAAAAGAAAAATATGGATATGGTATTCACCAAATATTTAAGGCAACAAGCATATGTGGGACCAATATATATTTATATTTCCAGTACCTAAGATGTAATACGGACTACAACGCAGTAGATCTAGTTATAGAATTACTGGTCTTGTTTACAATTTATTTTAATTTTATTTATGTGCGTCTGGATCGATCCAATACTGAATAGATCTATCAAGGGAACAAGTTGCCGAAATAAAGACATCATAAAAAAGCAGATTTACCTGATATTGTACTCAGAGTGAATAGGTTTAAGAAGCAGTTAAACACCAGAAGATGGTTAGAAATTGATAAAATCCCGTTACGTTTCCTTCTTGTTTTCCTCCGCCATGGTACTTCTCTGACGTATTTATAGCATGACGTCACAAACTACAGCGCGAGATGCCCAATATTCTTCATAGGGTGGGGCATGTGCGACATTTGGTTTATTATTAATTTTTGGCAACTTCAAGTACATATTTTGCAGTTATTACAAGACACAAATCTCGGGACTTTTGTCTGTATACACAGTAACTATAGCTCTTTCGCACAGTGTTAAAAGAAATTCTGTTGCAATTAGTTCTACCCCCAGAGTTAAACTGATTAGCCTATAGTGACTATATGCCCGTGAATATCAAAAAATAAATGATAGTGTTACGTCACGCTGAAGCCACGAGTTATGTTATAAATATAATTATCGGTCTGTAAGGCAGGTGGTAGCTTAATGTAGGTCAAAAGTAATGCAGAAAGCTTCTGTAGGAGTTTTCTGGATTACTTATGCCCTGCACTAAGCAACCACCGGCTTTTAAAGACTCATATGTTCAATAAATGAATGACCGATTAAGACAGGTTATATTTTAACCCATTACCTCATAGGCTATTTTCAGATCCAACCACTAAATCTACCGAAAAGGAGCATTAATAAGAGAAAAAAGGAACATATACTTTTGTAGTTTGAAATCATTGTGATAAATAGAGCATTTGCTCCTATAGGAGCAAATGCTCTATTTATCACAATGGTTTCAACAGGTGATATTTATTTACAGAGGTGTAAATAAGATGCGTCAATATGAGGGAATGGGTTAATTGAAATTTAATGAACCGTTGTTTGGGGGATGGTACTATGGTAATGCAAATAATGTAGCCCAAGACCAGTATCGGCGTTAGAGGTCTGTCCAGGGTCTGCACTGTTTGCCATTAACTCCTTCGCTGCCGATGTCGCATCTGTGGTTAACTATGTAAACAGTTTGGATCCGGATCCAAACTGTAGATTATTGTAACTGTTTTCCACAAACATGATAAAAATGAAAAATGTAGCTGACATTTGCATACGACAGAGTTCGGCAGCGAAAATGTTGTAGATCCTGATCTGAGGGTTCCTCTAGGAGCCCGCTGATCTGGATCTACACTGTCTACAAATGACAATGCACTGGTTTCCCACATTCAAAGGATTTAATATACAATGTTAAATGTCATATCTTCATTCCATAGAACTTATACTTTGTTTTTATTGCATACTATTTACATCATCGACCATTGTATCATTGCGCTAATAAAAAGAAATCACTAACGATATTGTAATCCTTATACAAAGTTCGATAAGATAAAGTAACTTCGATGTCTCATCAAGATCGAGGCTGTTTGACAGTCGGTCATTAGTTTCTTAAAAGTTTTATGGAATAGGAAGTGCTCAATATTTCTCCGGATCCAACTTTAAGGAGACACATTCTTTTAACCCTTTCGGCGCCAAATTTCTAATTGTCGTCTGCAATCCAAGTTTGTTAAATCATTCAGTAAAATAAGGAAATGAGATAAATAAATGCAAATTTCAAAGGAATAAAGCACGTATATAGAAATAGAGATTGAGACAAATAGTGAATACCTGATCAGACGCCGCCTTGAAAAGGCGGCGTCTGATCTGGGACTGCACTATTTGTCGTGGTGCATTTTGCGACATTGGCGGTGAAAGGGTTAACAGGGGTATAAGAGTTATGAGGTATGTGTTATGGAAAATAATATATGAGCTTACCAAGGTCAACCACCCCGTCAGTGTCATCTGTTGTTCTGTAATATCCTGAAATATACCGTCTACAAACAGTGCTATGCACTAATGTCTCACATATACGACCACTCAAAAGAAATATGATTCTGAAGTTTTAAAACAGATGGTAGCTTAATGCAGGACAAAAGTAATGCAGTAAGCTCCAGCTTTCTGCATTACTTTTGTCATGCATTAAGCAGCCTCCTGTTTGTACAGACTCCTGTGTTAATAAACTATGTGGTCGCATTAGTTTCTATAGAACATGCCAAGCTATTCTATTTCCTGACAAATGATTTAGAATTCATACGTTTCGCCAGATTTCTAACATCACGATATTTGAAGCAGGGACTTTAGCAGAAAACAATCTTCTCAGTAAGATAACAAAAAGAGTATGACAAAATTTGCAATGGGCTAATTGTTGAGAAATCAGATGAAATGATCCAAGTAAACTTGGAATACCTCTCTTAACCATTGCCCCGATAGAGACACCCTTTTTCGCATATGCAAACAGAGTAGAACCAGATCAGATGATTATATTGAATTATATAGACCTGTTGTCTACCATGGGCAAAATTTCATTTGTTTATAAAATTATGATATCATAAAACTCAGTCTAATAAATACTTATAATGCCACTGTGTCTTACATGAGTAGGTTTACTGTGCTTGTTGTTAATACATAAAGTGTGTAGACCGTATGTAGATAGTAATAGTTTACCCTCCCCTTCGCTGACAATGGTGAATCTTTGTTTGCCTTTACAAACAGTTTACATCTAAACAGTTTAGATCCAAACGAGAATAATTCGGCGTCTCATCAGAATATAACCCTTTACTCCATGAATATAATGTGTAAGCAATATTCAGAAGTCCAGATAAGATGTGTAAATTAAAACATTTTCAAGAGTAGTTTCTTTATTTCTCCATCAAACCCTGTGTTGTGACCGTTCTTTAAGACTGGTAGCAACATAGGGTTTGGTGTAAAAATAAAGAAGTTACTCTTGAAAATGTTTTAATATACGCAGAAACTGTAGAATCATATCTATATTATATCATAAACAACTGAGTTGTGTGTACTCTGTATGCAAAGTAGTAGACAGACGTATTTATGGAGTAAAGGGTTGAGCTGTTTAATACTGTGATTGTGTTGTTTTACAAATAAAAGGTGAAGAATGATTGATCTCCCAGTGTCTGCTGTAGTGAATTGGTGATACATCAAGCATTTTGGGTATATTTTGAAGCCTTTTGGGGCATATTTTGTAGCCTATTAGGACATACTTTGAAGCCTATTGGGGCATATTTTGTGGCCTATTTGGGCATACTTTGAAGCCTATTGGAGCATATTTTGTAGCCTAATAAGCATACTTTGAAGCCTATTTGGCATATTTTGTAGCCTATTTGGGCATACTTTGAAGCCGATTGGAGCATATGTTGAAGCTTAATGGGACACATTTGTGGCTATTGGGCCTATTGATTAAAAAGTTGGGGTACCGCTGCGGATGGCTGTCAAAGGTTGCCCCTTCATAACAAATTGTCCGGTGTATCAGCTAGCCAAGCGGACTAGTACGGTGGGATCGGGAACCATGCCCATCAGAGCAAAACCGGAACCTTAGTTGTACATAATGTGTAAATAAGCCAATGTTATGATAGAAGAATGTTGTCTGTTGTTAGGTCGCAGATGTTATGCGACAAGGTAGCATGGCTGAAATCAGAGTTGTCGTCATGTCGGGCAGGCATTGCAGACTAACTTTAAGAATACGTCAGTACAAAGAGCATCACATATTTGGGATATCATTCAATCATGGCCCCTTGCCGGGCAGCCGGGGTCATCAAATCTCCCAATAATTAACTGTATTTACCAAGTCTTGGAGTGTCCTGATGTTGTAGTAGAGGGTCACGTTGGTTGGACTGCTAGGACGGACAAACCTGTTATATCCAGTGCTTAAGTTTGTACGTAGAGCGGTCTCGGCTTCATATGTTTGTGAAACAACCATCGGTATGTGGGTCCAAATCACTGTAAAATACGCAAATGTATCACTTACATATACAGTAATACCCCTATATCCTGGGGGTTCAATTTAGTTTGAATATAATTGAGAATGCTTGGCTGTATATCAAACGTAAACTTTCGTGTAGAGTGCATTTTATTGAAAATATAAGGGATTTGTTCAAGAGATTTTGAGGATTTGGACACGTATTGCACTGGTCTATGTTCAGAGCTTAAACATAGATCGATTCCAAATTCCAATGAGGATTATGCAAGTTATTCGATTAAGAGGAAATATGACAAAGTAGGTAAGGTAGGACATGTGTTGAAATAATTGCGTTTATTGCTTTTTAGTTATTGTTAACTTCGATTTGTTGCAACTAGTTCAAATAGTTGAGAACAGTCTATGATGCGTCATAGATGTCTATGACGTAGGATACAGTACACAAAGTGACATAGTTGATACAATGTGTATTGATTGAATTCCTACGCACAGCACTTAGAATAGTCAATGTCAAATTTGTTTTTATGTCTACAGGTAACAATCTTTAAAAGGACAGATGGATGGAATTATAAAGATTGAATTACATTTTTGTTGTGTTCATCGATGTAAAATTCCGAAGGAATTCATGTAAAAAGTTGTGTGTGTGTTCAGGTCTGGATTTATACACCGATGAACACAACAAAAATGTAAATTCAATCTTTTAATAAATATTGGTCTTGGAGACAGGGCTAGTGGCAACTTAATGCAGGGTGAAAGTCATGTAGAAAACTCCTATTAACCACCTCCACCCATCCTCCTCCTCATCCTTTTATGCATGGTCTACTTTCATTACGCGATCTTTTTTTTCGCCTAGATTTGTTCAAAACATAATATATTTTACATTTTGTCTTTATTATTAACTCAGTGTTATGTTCCACATGGCACAATAAAGGCATATTTGCAAACAAACTTCAGTATTGAGTTAATTTTTGGTGTTGCATGTCAAAATCAAGAACGACATAAATTACATCATCGATTCATTTTTATATTATTGTTATAACTAATAATGGACAATTTAACCAGAGAGTGTATCAAAGGAATAGCCAGGACGTCCGAGAACAACTCCAAATGTATTTATCACCAAACCCTGGCATAAATGGTTGACCAGTCGTGTAATGAACATTGATACATTTGTGCACAGACCGAGAGAAGTACTGGAAAAAGTGATGGGGTGCAACAAACAAGAAACCAAAAGGATGTCACCAAACACACAGTTCCTATTGAAAATCTGCAAAATGTATGTAATTGAACGATACATCAAACACTACGTACGTACCTCCAATAACAATCTGCGACAGCTGCATTTTCTCCTGATTTGAACAATCACCAATACAAGCTCCACGGACACGTTTATCCGAATAGATGAGAAATATTCAAACACTATTTAACACATACGTCCAAAGCAACCCGACCGTAAAACATATGTCTGCTTGAAATCTGACCAGGGACAATCTTTACTTACATCCGATTTCAAGAATTTTGAGATAAATCTACACCTTACCGAGTGTCAAACAGTTGGGATCCTGATGCGACGCCGTAACTCGGCGTATCATCTGGGTCTAAACTGTTTTCAAAGGCACTCACAGATATCAAATGGCTAAAAGTTAAACGTTCTCGACAGACTACACGTACATGTATGAAGATATCATTCCTAACTACGATATTATGACATCTGCAGGTATTGTTATTATTATTAACCGTAAACAGAATTGTTCAGCAAGACCTTTGTTTTATACAAACGATTATTGGATAAATTAAAATCTCCACTGACAAATTAACACAGATCAATGAATCCATGGATTCGGTCCTATCGTTGATTCGTGACTGACGTAATCAGCAAATAACAATTAATTAATTTCCGATTACGACCGCAAACAACGCTAGTCTCTGATCAAAATTGCAGCAAAACGGCACTTAGCCGTATAAATAGACTAGTATCAATACCGATGTTACAGACAGATGGCAGTTTAATGCAAGATGATTCAAGTCTTGCGGGAAGAGCCTTTGACAGCTTTCTGTATGACTTTCACCCTGCAATACGCAACCATCTGCCTATAAAACCCTAAATTATTTTTGAGTAAATTTCTGGTTTATAGGGATTTAAACTATAATTTCCATTCAAAGGTTGAAGCCCTGACGAGTTTTGACGAAGGCCAACTTCTGCTTCAGAATAGGAATGGCATAACAATAGTCATGTACAGTGGCAATTAAGCTCAGGATAGGGATGGCTTTCAACCAACCTATTAAGCTTACAGTTGACCCAATAGTCATATAAATGGAATGATTTTCAGTCAGCCCGTTTATTCTAATTTATGATATTGATGAGCATGGCTTTCAGTCAATTTGTCTGTACATGTATCAAGTTTGTTAATACAGATTATGCGACTCCTTCCGGTTAGTGATTTTATATATATTGTATATCTTCTGCATATCTTTCATTGACCGGATAGACAATCGTGTGGTTCCATGACTTTTCAAATGATTTCATATACATGTATATTGTATATCTACATGTATTGTACATGTATATATTTCATTGTCTGGATAGATAATCATGCGGTTCGTTCCGGTTAGTGATTTCATCCATGTGAAGGGCTTTTGAACGCACATATCCAGTGTGAAAAGAGCGCTATATAAATGTGGTAAAATAATAATAATGATAATAATAATAATAATCATAATAACAATAATAATAATAATAATAGTAATAACATATTTCGACTAGCCTTCACCGTTTAATCTTTCTTAGCTTTGTTTTAACCTTTAGTTTACAAGGGCAGAGTCTTGTAACTCGGTGTTTCATCCGGATCAAAACTGTTCGACATCCAGTTTGCACTTTTATGGGGAAATCGAACACGTATTGAATTTAACCCTACTCTGTTTGCTTAACCCTTTCGGCGCCAAATTTCTAAGTGTCGTCTGCAATCCAAATTTTGTTAAATCATTCGGTACAGTAAGGAAATGAGATAAATAAATGCAAATTTCAAAAGAATAAAGCACATAATTATATAGAAATAGAGAATGAGACAAGAAGTGTAGTCCCGGATCAGACGCCGCCTTGAAAAGGCGGCGTCTGATCTGAGACTGCACTATTTGTCGTGGTGCATTTATGCGAGTTCGGCGGTGAAAGAGTTAAGACATGATATTTATCTGACTCTATAATTGCTGTCAAAGCAAATATTGCCCTTGAATGTTTACATTATAATCATTCATCAAATCAATATTCACGATGTTTTTATTTCATACAGGAATATTCTCGGCGTCTCATCTGGATCCGAACTGATTGCAAATCTTGCTCAAAACGCGCTAACCATGAGCTGGGTTAAACTACAGAATTTTTACGATGAACGATGGAGAAGGCATTTAGCTGCCATTTTGTTAGTCCGTCCGTTCTTCTGTCCGACCGCCCGTCGTGGGTTTTTTGTCCCGATAATTTCTCCCAAACTGTAAACCACATGCTGCTAAAGCGTTGGTTATACCAGGGTCTACACCAGTCACTATCGCGATTCAGATTGAAACGTGTATAAGTTTCATAGTATCACTCCTTCTTATGCGCTTTGGGATTAGTATATTTACCTCGTCCGTGTATTTCAAAACTAAACCAGTAAATAACGCCGATAATCTATACTTGATGTATTTAGAATGTTACATGTATACCATCGGTGGTTTTATATCACGGTCGATGTGTACCGTTAGTTTAGTTTAAACATATTTTATTTCCATATTAGAGGAAATTGGGTCGGGTCACAAGTTCTTACAACATTAGAATTGACCCTCCCCATACAAAGCATTTATATATACATGTAATGGCAAACAAAATATGTAAAGTATGAAAAACGAAGTGTTTATGAAGGAGAGAGAGGGAGAGAGATAGAGAGAGAGAGAGAGAGAGGAGAGAGAGAGAGGGGGAGAAAGAGAGAGAGAGAATAACATGACTAATATAGCACTATCAGAGGACACTTAATTAAGAAATCTTAGTATATGAAACTACCGCTATATAAGTAAGACATCTTAGCAAAAGTTTAGAAAAAAAAGTATACTACATGTATTATACTAAGGGTCGGAAAAAATATAGCTAGTTACACTATAATCATAATCAAAACCTCCGTGACTGCTTTATAAAACAATGTACAGCAGCAAATATGATTTTATTGTCTTCCTCATTTAGATTTTGTTTGCCGCACAGAAGCGTTTCGGTATTTAGCGGATGGTACATCTGTGTTGCACGAAATAGGTTAAGTCTTTGGTTTTGAAAAAATCTACATTTAAAAAAATAATGCTCAGCATTTTCTACTTCGTGTGAACATTCGCATAAAGGATTTTGATTAAGATGGTTATTAAAAAGATCATCATTCAGATTGCTACAGTTGTTTCTAATTCTGGCGTGAATGACTGACAAATACCTATCTCCGAAATAGTAATAAGATGGAACGTTATTCTTACTAAGATTGTTTCGTAACGACCTTTTAAATGAACTAAAGGTATCTAAATTTCTGGTATCTGGACTGATGGCATTCCACAGTACTATTGAAGAAGGGATGCATGACCTTTTGGAGACTGAAGTACGTGAGAAAGGCACTTCTATATCATCGGCATTTCTTAATGGATAGTGGGTTATTTCCCTAACGTTCGGTGGTAATAAATCACTGATATATGATGGAACCATGTTATGAGATGCCTTATAAACGAAACAGAGTTTTTGTAATTTTCTTCGACTGGCGAGTGATTCCCATCCACATTCCCGATATAGATTTTCTAGAGACACCGATCTGGTTAAGCCAGTTACGATACGGGCTGCTTCGTTCTGTAGTTTTTCTAAAGTATCTGCAGAGCTTTCGGAACAACCATCCCAAACAACAGAAGCATACTCTAGAATTGGCCGTACATACGAAAGGTAAATTTGATTTAGGGCCTTTCTATTCAAAGTGAATTTAATATTTTTCATAATTCCAATTGTTTTGGAAGCAGATTGAAGTATATTATCAATGTGATCATTCCACTGGCCATTCGAATTCAGGGTGACACCCAAGTGTTTATGAGAGTTAACAAATTGTATAGCAGTACCTTCAAAAATTAGATTAGGCCTCGTGTCGTGATTTCTAAATGAAAACATCATTGCCTCAGTTTTGGCAGGGTTGAAATTAACAAGCCAAGTCTTAGCCCAAGCTGAAACTAATTTAAGATCGTAGTTTAAAATACCTTCAATGTCATTTAAGGAAGTAGCAGATATGTATAGAGAGCTATCGTCCGCAAACAATCTTGTTAAGCTTAGTAGTGAATCAGATATGTCATTAACATAAATTAAAAATAAAAGAGGTCCTAACACAGATCCCTGTGGAACCCCAGCCGATATTGTTCTAACAGCAGAGACAGAAGAACGAAGAACAACTTTTTGGCACCTATTGCTTAGGTAATTAGTCAGCCATATTAATAGACGCCCGTTAATGCCATTTTCCTTTAGTTTAAAAGTAAGACCGTTATGCCATACTCGATCAAAGGCTTTTGAAATATCACAAAACACCATGCAAGAATTTCCTCTAATATGGAAATAAAATATGTTTAAACTATGTGTACCGTTAATTATTATTAATTTCCGACTCACTTAATGATACTGCAAACGACACAATATGCTGAAAATTATCTTCGCAAACAGAGTCAATGAGATGTATGAGCACATGATAGATGAGGCGATCCCCCCGGGAAGCTTTATGTGGACACACGCTTTGTTAAGGGATGGAAGTGCCATCAGTCAGAGATAGTATGATTTCATTGTACACCGGCAAAACGTATTCTAACAAATACATGTAGTTTGGAATAAAGAAAGGTTGGAACTTATTGCAATACGAACGTAACACAAATATCATGAGCTGTCTGCATTACCTTTGTCCCGCATTAAGCAACACATATTCTTATATACCCACATGTGTATTCATTATGTGGTTACTATATACGGATGTTAGTGTACAGAAGCTCCTCTCTAAAGCGGCCATTGAAAAGAGATCTAAATATGGGTATGTAAGTCATGTGGTAGCTTAATGCAGGTAAAATAATACGATAGAAAGCTCCAATAAGAGCTGTCTGCCTTTCTTTTGCCCAGCATTAAGCAATCACCTACTTTTTGACACTCATATGGACCAATAAATGAATGCATTAGTTCTCATCACATCATGATGTGATTAATGACACTGATTTATCTGTCAACATCAATACACACCTAATACATTTAGAACTAGTGTTGATATCTGTCGTTCCAAACAATAAAAACAAGTCTGTAGGGACTCTCCAGACTAATACCATTCCATTCTGACTAGTAGTCTCACTGGTATTACTTCTATATTAGAACATGCCTTACGCGACAATATAATGAAAAAAACATATCGATCTATAAGGGGATAATAATTGGATATGGTTGCTTAATGCAGGACCAAATTAATGCAGAAATCTCCAATAGAGGAATTTTCTGCATAACTTTGCTTCTGTATTAAACACCACCTGGGTACGTGCCTGATGTAAGCAATGTTTTATTTGAAAAGACAAAACTGGTTCTGGGTGACTAATGTACTTCCACTTCGTCTAAACTCATTTCATCTACTATATAAACTTTTAAGTTTAGACAAAAAATCCCATTTCGTCAAAAGGGTATTTCACACCTTTTAAGATACATTTCCTCATACTTACGGAAAAGATGTAGCTGATTTACCTATGTCCTAAATAAATTCTATTTTATTATTATTCTTAGCTATATATAAGTATTAAATATATTTTATTTTAAATGTTCTATAATTTATGCATTATTGTACATAAATTGTATCTTTGTGAAGCGCTTTTGAACGCACATATCCTGTATGAAAAGAGCGCTATATAAATGTGGTATAATAATAATAATAATAATATTGTCTAAAGGTGCTAATTGAGTAGAGACTGACACTAAATGATGTGTGAATGTCATATACTGTACTATATTTTGTGTTTTTATATGGAAAATGTTTAGGATCCAGATTATTACTGAGTCATGAAATAACCACTACATGATGTAGATTTAAACTAAGATGTTAATATTATTTAACCCTTTGAAATTTCCCTGTTCTTTGTTTACTCAACATTTGAATACGTACTGAATATTCATGGACATAACAGTTATACAAAAATGTGGAAAGTGAAACATTGTAGACATTTTAGAAAGCAAAGAAACAGATCTATCCAATTCCATATAAGCAAACACAGCAGACCCTGATGAGGAGCCGTCTGATCTAGGTCTACTCTGTTGGCAAGTACGTGAAAACACGTTTATATGAGGGAAAGGGTTAAATAATCTTGAATTTTTCAAAATTGACAGATGTGCTATGTCAATAGTGTAGATCCAGATAAAAAGAAGACCCTGTGATTTAGGTCTTTATTTTGACACTATGAATACATTTCACTAAAAATCAAATTTCAATAAAATGATACCAAAATTAGGTAAGAAAACTCTTAATGTATCTCTTTGAACTTGAAATATATCCTTTTTATTGACTTTTTAATTGTTTAGACCAAATGGGATTTCTAAGTTTTAGACGAAATGGAAATTGGATAAGTTTATACCGTTAGACGAAATGAGAATTTGACTTTAGACTAAATGGGTTTAGACGAAGTGACCTAAGGGTCACCTTTTAACTTTTTATCTGGACAAATCTGACAAATCTAAGTCCATATGCTGTATGTGTGGGGTTTTTTGTGGGTTTTTTTGGTGTGGGTTTTTTTGTTTTTGTATTTTTTTTTTTGGGGGGGGGGGGGGCTATCGTCAAAACTGAAAATACCTCGATATCACCATAGATTGTACATGTGTGGACTAATCTTTTCTCCAATCTGTAAATATTTGTAACAATTTTACAGATATTCTATGGAAATCACTGATATGAGTGTACAGAATCTACGGATCACGAAATTGAAATTTACATCACCCACTATTTGCCCTTCAATACATAACTGCCCTACATTTGTCATTTATCGATTGTGAAACCCGAAACATATTTGACAGATTTTCTTTCACTGTATGCATTTGCTTACAGAAGTATAATAAGGTGAGCTAGTTTGTATTTATAATTACATAAATAGTTGTACAATAATCTTTATCCAATTTCAATCAGCGATCGTCGCGTATTTTCATTTCGAGAACTAAACCGGAACTCACCCAGCCGCGAGGCATTATGGGTTACTGGAAACTCGAGAATGCACTACCAACATAACACAGTGCAATGAATAGGGCTAATGAACTGATAGTATTGGCCAGTGTAACCTCATTATCCACGAGCTTGTTTTCAAATGATTATGTATTTTGAATACAGTAAAACTTCTCTATAACAGCCACTAAATTGTGTTAATTAGTTTGTATTTATGGCAGGTGGCTGCTTAAAGCAAGGTGAAAGTAAAACAGAATGCTCCAACAGGAGCGTTCTGTTTTACTTTCACCCTGCTTTAAGCAACAACATGCCTTTAGTACTAAATACTTGATGTAATTTAGTGGCCGTTATAGAGAGGGTTTACTGTACAGCAAAACCTCGCTAACCCGAACTCATGGTATATAATAACTGAGAATCTTTTAGATAGGTTACTGCTTAATGCAGGGTGAAGATCATGTAGAAAGGTTCCAACAGAGCTTCCTGCATGCCCCACACTTCATTAAGCTGTCATTTGCTGTAAAGACCGATGGTGATACCTATTAGAGTGTTTGGATTACTGGGGATTTACTGTCTTTAGTTTTGAAGGGTGTTTCTGCAATAACTATTTTTATGAATATGACGATATGAAAACGTTAAGTGAAACACACAACGTAGACCTTCTGATGTATGTCTACATATTTGCCTGATTCCTCAGATAGGGAAACAATATGCGCAAATGGGTTACCTCAGTGTAGTGTAGTGCGTTTGTGTGACAGTAGGTCATGCATACAGCGATTCTTACCCGTTTTGTTTTGTTTGTATATCGTAATGGTCTGTTTGGCACAGTAAAACTTCTCTAAAGCGACCACCTAAAATAAGCATAAATCTGGGGCTTAACGTCATTTGGTAGCTTAATGCAAGACAGAGGAAATATGTGCAGAAAGCTCCCGTAGGAACTTTCTGCATTACTTTCGTCCTGCATTAAGCAACCACGCGATTTTCAAGACATCAAAGGGTGAAACTGTATTTAGCAACTTTTTCTTTCTAGCCAAATGGTTCACTGTGAATTACGGATCAAAGTGTATTCTATTTTCTTAGGTCTCTTTTTGCTGATTGATTCCTACAGTTTCGACATTGAATAGCATGGTAGTGTTCATACACTAATATAAAACATTTGTGATGTCATCATTTTCAAGATGAATAACACATTCTCTCATATTTGCCTTTTGACGCATCTATGAAAGTAAGTTTTTGAAACCATTGTGATAAATAGAGCATTTGCTCCATAGTAGGAGCAAATGCTCTATTTATCACAATGGTTTCCAAACTACAAAATTCTAAAATTTACCTTTTCTCCTATAAATGCTCCTTTTCGGTAGTTTAATTCAAAGAGGTCTAAAAATAGCCTATAAGATGATGGGATAATCAGCTAATGACTACAATGCAATCCTTATCTAGCCATGCGAGACCTTTCTTGCATTTGCAAAACAGCTTGAATCCATATGAAAATCGGCATCTCGTCAGAGCCCACGCTATTTGACACTTGGTCAATAGTTTCTCAAAAGCTTTCGAGATCGAATCCAAAAGTAGACACATTTGCACCAGGTCCAAATTTTCGCAGTGATTATCTTTTACAGGTAACGATTAATATTCGCAGACAAGGTGACGTTTACAATAGAACCTGTGTTAAACGGCCATCAAAAAGGGATAATTGTGGGTCTGTAAGACAGGTGGTAGATTTATGCGGGTCTTAAGTAATGCAGAAAGCTCATACACGAGTATTCTCCATTACTTGTGCTCTGCATTAAGCAACCACCTGCTTTATAAGTATCCTATGTTCAATAAATGAATGGCCGCTTAGAACAGGTCCTACTGTATTAAATTAATTGAGGTAAATAGATTTAAAAAGGCGTGGTACAAAACACAGAATCAGTTCAAATATTTACCCAGAACTTAAACCTGAACTCTGCTTGGCAATTCGTTTCAGCAAAGAACTGTAATCTAATTTTAAATTTATCTTGCATTTCTTTTTTTTCTAATAACAAAATGACCAAAGTGTCAAATTATATGGGTGTTGATGATACACCAATTTACTCGGCGTCTCATCTGGATCCAAACTGTTTGCTAAGGTAATCAGAGATTGGCAAGAAGCAATATTGCGTAAACGATTCCCATTCAAGGAATTAATTAGAAGATTGTCATTTTCCAATTGCATCATGAATAATGTATAAATTACGTTAATTGTTATTATAGCAGATGGACACATGGTTTTTGGCCATGTCAGACTCTGTATAATCATATCTATTTTGTATCATAAGCAAACAGAGCAGACCCTGATCAAACTAACCATAGATTAACTACTAATGGCAGAAACTATAAAATCATATCTATATTATATCACAAGCAAACAGAGCAGACCCTGACCAGACGGCTCTTACAGGAGCCGTCTGATCTGGGTCTACTCTGTAAATGCAAACGTGTAGAAAAGAGTATTTATGGAGTAATGGGTTAACAATCAAAGTTATTTCGACCTATTCAGCTCTTTACTCATCAGAGACGCCTTTTGACGCCATTACAAACACAGTACATCCAGATCGGACAGCTCCTATTGGAACCGCATGATCAGGGTCTACTCCGTTTGCTGATGAAATAATGTAGATTTTATTCTATAGTGTCTGAAATGGCAAATTTCCTTGTTGATTTGCTATTATAAAAAATAGTTGAGGAATATTCATGGAAGTAATTAATTCTTGTATACATATTCATGAAGTAATTAATTCTTGTATACATATTCATGAAGTAAAGGCTTAATGTAGAGTTTCAAGAGAAGAAATGAGAGAGGAAAACAGATACATGAAGTAGTAACAGAAGTCGGTAGAAGTAATGTTAGTAGTGCCCGACCTTGTTCACGTTTGAACAAAGAGTTGTAAAGTTACATGCTACGTACCTCCAATAACAATAGATGACAGCATCCGTTGCATTGTTCCCATTTGATGATAACACAAGAAAATGATTAAACAATACTTGAACTGTACTTGTTCCAATTGTCATGTATTGTTAATGACATATATTGTATCACTCATGACCAGGCGAAATGATGTTGCCAAAGCTCTCACTTTTCAGCCAAATTCAATCATGTTGATCAACCCAGCTACCTGATTTCTCGGCTAAACCCTATCCGTTTGATGTATCTAAGTTTATTTTTCTCTGCCAAACCCTATTCTATTGATGTATCCAAGTTTATTTTTCTCTGCCAAACCCTATTCTATTGATGTATCTAAGTTTATTTTTCTCTGCCAATCCCTATTCTATTGATGTATCCAAGTTTATTTTTCTCGGCCAAACCCTATTCTATTGATGTATCTAAGTTTATTTCTCTCTGCCGAACCCTATCCGTGTGATGTATCCAAGTTTATTTTTCTCGGCCAAACCCTATCCGTTTGATGTATCCAGATATCTTATTTCGCGACTGCAAACCCTATCCGTTTGATGTATCTAAGTTTATTTTTCTCGGCCAAACACTATCCGTTTGATGTATCCAAGTTTATTTTTCTCTGCCAAACCCTATCCTATTGATCTTTCCTAATATCCTATTTCTGAGCCAAACCCTATCATGTTGCTACTCATTAGAATCGCCTCCAATATGCAATTCTAACGAGAAGCAACACGATATAGTTTGGTGAAGAAATATATTATAACACATACTTCACGAAGTTCCCGAGTACTCCGTTTATTTAGCGAGGTGCTTGTGACAGAGGATAAAACATTGTGTTGGGAATTAATACTATTCCACTTTTAGATATCAAACAGAATTATTCAACATAGACGTCTCCCTGTTCGTGTGAGGGTCATTGACATATTGACTCCGATTATCGGATAGTATCTTCCAAAAGCGTGTAATTCACTAACTCAGGACATTGAAATGTTGCATTCAGTTTCTACGTGGACGTACATTCAAAATGAGTCCGATAAGTAATAACATAGTATGGACATAATATAGTGTCGATGACAGGACACCATGTACATGTAGTTGCATCCTGTTAAAAGCAGATATGGGAGGTTGATTACATCCACGGAACATCTAAGCATACTGAAACATTACTATTACCACAAGGAATTTAAACAGTCGATATCTCGAACTTCAATGAACCGTACAAATTACTTCGCGATAACAGACGTTCAAGTCATCTGATTGGCGATTTCTAATCCGGGCACTTTCTCATGTTCATAGCGTAATGCAGGTCTGAAGTAATGCTGAAAGCTCCTTTAGACCTATATTACGTTTGACCTGTATGTGTTTATAGATATGCGTATACATTTTAAAACAATTCTGTATTGTAAATATTGGAAGGATCGATTTTTAAGTTCGAGTTATCCCACATTTCGAGTTATCCTAGTTCGAGATATCGAAGCTCCACTGTTATATGTCAATATATAGCTCTTTAATTTTTGTCTCTGTCATAAATTCAGGAAAATCTGGTAGGAATATGGCACATAAGCTAGTTTCCTTTCAGAAATTCCTACCGGAGACAAAACTTAAAGCGTCAAATACTGATATGTAGATTAAGTATAAAGTGTTATACAGTAAACTCTCGATTATTCGAATTTTCTGTATAGAAGAATTTAGACCCTTTTAGGCAGGTGGCTGATTAATGCATGTTGAAAGTCATGCAGAAAGCTCCTGGAGGAGCTTTCTGCATGACTTTCACCATGCATTAAGCTGCCACCTGTCTTAAAGATCGGTAATAATACGTATTTTAGTGTTCGAATAATCGAGATTTTACTGTACTTTACATTCAACAACAAACGCCCTTGTCTGCCTTTTAACTCTTGGAAGGAAGCTTAGTGACATACGATTCATATCACCCGCTTCAAGTATAAATTTAATATATATTTTTCTTCCATGATAAAGACCAACCTTCATATAGACGCATTTTCACACATTTGCAAACATAGTAGACCCAGATCAGACGGATTACATTGATCTATGTCTGCTCTGTTTGCTTATGGTATATACTATAGATCTGATTCTACAGTTTCTGTCTGAGCCAAAAAGAATGACATATTTTTATACGCCATTATAGAAATTAATCTAATTAATTTAGAACCTAAAGAGTTGTCACAACATAGGATTTAGCGGAGAAATAAAGGAGTTGTTCTTGAAAATGTTATAATCTATGCATCTTATCTGGATCTCTGATAGGAAGCGTCAATGCTATTGGGTTTGAACTTGTTAGAACGTGTGTGTATCAGAATCGATGTAAAACAATCGTTGACAGCTGATTTTTCCAAGTTGAATGTCCCGCCATTGTTTAAAACCACATATTTCATTCAGTATGAAAAGTAAAAAAATGCTAGAAGATTTTGATTGGAAAACAGTGCAGACCCTGATCAGGGTATTTTCTCTGTGAGCTCTCTGTACTGGGTCTACACTGTGTGCAACTTCCAACACACGCTTGCCCTGCATTCAAAGGGTTAAACTTGAAATCAATTCTACTGTAAATTTGCTCTCCACGGACTTGATAAATCAGCTTGTTTCAAAGGTAAATTAATGCATTTACTACTCGTGTCATTTATTATAATAAACAAAATCCTTTTGGGACAACCATCCAATCAACCGTTACCCTGCTATGAAAAGGAATGTCTGCATTAAAAAATCAGATCTGGGTCCAAGGTTATAAAACTTCTGAGTCTGAGTCTGAGATCATTCTCAAGTATCTGATTGGTCAGATTCTGAGCAAGCTCAGAATCTGACCAATCATATGCTTGAGAATGATCTCAAACTCAAGCAAAAAGCTTTATAAGCTCGGAGCCAGTATAGCATTTTGACTACTTCCGACTCGATCAAGCTTTTGAGAAACTATTGAGCGAGTGTCAAACATGCTGGATACTGATCAGACGCAGAGGTATTCGGGGTATGATCTGGATCCAAACTGTTTGCAAATGTAACTAATGTCGCGGTTAGCGGGCAAAGGGTTAATAACAAATCAGAGTTTTGGCAGACATATTTTTTAGTACGATAAGGGTCAAGCAAGCAGCCATTTTCCTAAGGAGTTCTTAGTTCTTCTTTACTAAAAGTTTCAATTAGCGAGGTTTTACTGTGTTATTGTGCAAACTGTACCAGACATATGTATATCCATGGCAACGTTTGAAGAAAAACGATAAACAAGCAATGAAAACAGTTTGGAAAGTAAAACACGGATTGAAAAGTATTCTAAAGATATGCCTTAGCGAAGACAAATTTGCCTGTTTAGATATTAGTAGAACAGAAAGAGGATTTTAAACATTTAACCATTTACTCCATGAGTACTTATGTTAAAATGATGACATCATGAATACTTATTAGATTAATTTGTTATAATAGTACAATGGCGCAGGAATGTTTGGCAATGGCAGAAACTGTAGAATCATATCTGTATCATATCATAAACAAACAGAGCAGACCCTGGTCAGACGGCTCCTACAGGAGTCGTCTGATCTGGGTCTACTCTGTTTGCAAAGGCGTAGTTATGGAGTGAAGGGTTAAAAGTTTATGTGTGTAGAAGCAAGACGACATTTAACCCCTTATTCCATAAATACGCATTTCTGTGCCTTTGCAAAGATAGTAGATCCAGATCAGACTGCTCCCGTACGACCTGTAGTAGCCGTCTGATCAGGGTCTGCTCTGTTTGCTTATGAAATAATATACGACTCTACAGTTTCTGCCATGGCAAAAAGTTCCCGTGCCAGAGTGCTATTATAACAATCAATCTAATCAATATGTATGATGTCATCATTTTCTATATGAATATTCATGGAACAAAGGGTTAAATATATCATGTGTATGCAAAGAGAGATATTGACTGGTTGAATATCGATGAGGACCTGGTTAAATGTCCATGAAATACAGAGATAAGTCTAAACAGCGTATACATTTTATTTTATCGTCTAAGTCTCCGGAAAGCGACCCAGATAACATGGTGCAATAAGCGAATCTGTGATTGCCTATGCAAACAGTTTGGATCCAGATGAGACGCCGAGTAACTTGGTGTTTCATCCAGGTGTAAACTGTGTGACACATCAATCAGTCAAGGTTTAGAGAAACAAATGAAATTAATTTAAAGCAGACGGCATTGTTTGCAAACGAAAACTCTTTGGCTATAATGTGGTGTGACGAGAACGAACTGTTATTTAGCTATGAATGTATGTACATGTTATGCCTAATAAAATATTCTGTATCTGTATCTGATTTGAGTCTGTGTCGCTTGACCATGGTCATTCGTCAATTAACTCTTTTGGCGTCAAATTTCTAATTGTCGTCTGCAATCCAAGTTTGTTAAATCATTTGGTGCAATAAGGAGATGAGAAAAATAAATGCAAATTTAAAAAGAATAAAGCACACGTATAGAAATAGAGATTGAGACAAAAAGTGAAGTCCCTGATCTGGGACTGCACTATTTGTCGTGGTGCATACAGGCGACGTTGGCGGTGAAAGGGTTCAGCAAATCAAACACATTTAAAAACTAATGCAAACATTGGGAATCATCGGAAATCCTGAGCGTAGGCGTTACATCTGCCCAGCCTTGTTGGAATTGGACGATGATTTCCTATTAATTTGAAGAGCCAGTTTGTTTTCGAAAATAATTAGGGCTAAAATCTCTGCTGTATTCTCCAGCGCTGATTTTCTGAAATTGAAAAAAAAATCAGCATTATTCAAGAGGAAAATTCGAGTTATCGTTCTTGTTGCATTGTCTACTGACTTAATACTTTACAAGAACGGTAACCCAGTACATGGACAATGTGCACTTAGTCAGCCTCACATGGTAAGTAGCACGTGGACTTTGCAATACATGTAGAGACAGACCAGTAACTGTGTTGAGACGTGGTGTCTAATCTGCCCCCGATATTATAAAACTTCAGAATTTGAGCCAATAATTATTCTCAAGTATCTGATTGGTCAAATTATGAGTGAAACTCAAAGTATGATCATGCAGATACTTGAGCATGAACTTAGACTCAGTCAAAAAGGTTATATAACCTATAGGGCCCAGAATTTTACCTGTTTGTAGCGTTAGTAAACAAGATACCATTGACTCCGACGGCTCACATTGTAAGCCTTGCTTTTGCGTGTCCTGCGTGCTTATATACATGAATATTTGAATATTCATGTAACACCCCGCTTAGTCTAAATATTAACTATTTTAAGCCTTGTATTAAAAGCATAAAATAAGGAAATGTATAACCATGGCAATAGAGACTCGGATCTGCAATATGTACACACACAAAGCAGGTCATACATGAACTGTTTGACCTGGGTCTACTACATTTGCACATGCGTAAGAAGCGGGTTAACCCTTTCCCTCACAGGCTATTTTTAGATCCAACCACTTTGAATAAATCTACCGAAAAGGAGCATTAACTAGAGAAAAGATTTTTTTTTAGAATTTTGTAGTTTGAAACCATTGTGATAAATCGAGCATTTGCCCCTATTAGGATCAAATGCTCTATTTATTACAATGGTTTCAAGAAGTGGTTATTACAGAGGCGTAGATAGGCGTATTTATGGAGGAAAGGGTTAAGCATAGTTATCATTATTCTTGTGACAACGAAGAAAAGAACGTAATCTGTACACCACGCCGCGTTATGTAGAAATATGCATTTACATTCATGAATGAAACCCATACTTCATAAAGGCGTTTGTACGCGTTTTTACGCACAATAGACACTGGCCGGAGAGCTCATGTTGGAGCTGTCTTGTATGTGTCTGTTATGTTTGCTTATCATTGATATACAGTAGAACCCCTCTAATGCGACCACTTAATGAATAAACATGGCTGTCTTTATAAGCAGGTGGTTGCTTAATGCAGGACAAAAGTAATGCAGAAAGCTCCCCTAGGAGCTTTCTGCATTACTTTTGTCCTGCATGAAGCTACCACCTGCATCTAGTACCCAGAAGTATACCTCTTTTAGGTGGTCGCATTAGCGGGGTTTTACTGTAAATATGATTGAGTGTTTGATACATAATGAAAATTAATCTCTCAGTGTTTATTCTGTTTTCATATGTGAAACAAACAATGTTTAACCTGATCAGGTTGCTAGTGCGAGGACAGGTCGGCATTACTTTTCTAAATGTGTTTTTTTTCGTGTAACGAAATTACTATACCTCGCTTAAACAGGTCCAATCTCTAACGTAATATTCCCCTGGTCTACACATTTTGAAGAGACTCGATGGTAGAATTTTCTCGATACTGCTCAGCAATATTTAAACAATTGCACACGTCTTTCACCTTTTCAAGCTCTACACTATTTCTGCTAAATTCAATACGGTACTAAACCAGAAATATTTGAATGTAAACATCGTATATGTGTCTCTGCGACAATACTGGCTTATTTGGGTGAAGAAGGAAAGACAAATTTCAGTTAAATGTTTAACATACCAATAGGCGGAGGGTGGCATCTCACTGAAATGTAAGATACATGTATGTGAATTTCGAAATACAGTAGATTACATTTATATATTTCTTAAGCGGCCATCAAAAAGAGGTCTAATTATGGGTCTGTACGGCGGCTGATAGCTTCATGCAGGTCAAAACTAATGCAGGAAGTTCCTGTAGGAGTGTTTTTGCATTACTTTTGCCCTGCATTAAGCAACCGCCTGCTTTTAAAGACGCCCATGTCAATACATGAATGGTCACTTATGAGAGGTTCTACTGTAAACTATTCTGTCCAACGATAGATAAAGGGGAATTTGTACACACAATGGTCTGGAGCATTTTTGGTGACCTCCGATACGATCAAGCTTTAGGGAAACAATTGGCCGACAGCTTAGATCTTGGTGAGACCACAGGGGTCTGGACCGCTTCATGGGGGTCTACATGTACTATATAATAACAAGGGTTCCAACTAGCAGAACGAATATCCGTGTACCACGAGTACAAATATGATTGTAACTCTTACAATTTAAATGATAATTTATTAAGTCTTTCGGCTATTGAAAGCCAATATATTTTTCTATCAAATGAATATAATCTTATAACGGTAACTTATGAACAAGTATCAATCCAACAATGATTTTCTCAAAATTTCACGTGTTTTTTGGGTCATTGACAAACGTTCGTTCACCCTGGTTTCACTATATCACAGCAATAACCTGGCAATTTGTAGTTTAAAAAATGGCGTGGTTTGTCACTGACCCAGAAAACACGTGAAAGTTTGAGAAAATCGTTGTTGGATTGATAATTGTGCGTAAGTTACCGTTAGAAGATTATATTTATTTGATAGTAAAATATATTGCCTTTCAATAGCCGAAAGAATTACAAAATTATCATTGAAATTGCAAGAGTTACATTCATATTTGTATTTGTGGTACACGGATGTCCGTTCTGCTAGTTGGAACCCTTGTTTTTATATAGTACATATAGACCCCAATGAAGCGGTCCAGGCCCCTATGGATGAGACGATAGGGCTAGCCTTTCAAGTCGCACTCAGCACGATAATAGTTAGTTCTTTATTTTCTTATGCAATGGCCAAACAGTCCCGTGATTATATCGCCTAATATAATTGCACGCACTTGCAGAGCTCCAGATAAGGTGCGTAAATTAAATCATTTTCAGGAAGAACTTCTTTATTTCTCCACAAAATCCTATATTGTGACCACTCTTTAGAATCGTCTCGAAGCGGTCACCGTGCAGGGTTTGGTGTAGAAATGAGGATTTTAGAATTTGGGTAGGCACCTTTATCTGTAGCCATTTATGTGAAGCCATTATTATTTTCATGTGTATTCATGAGGAAAGTGGTAACTCTTTCTCTTGCTATACTGACAGGGTTGAAAACAGATTGATGTTGAGTTGAGACAGACAGACAGACAGACAGATAGACATATAGATAGAGTAAACCGCCTTTAATGCTACCCGTGGGAGCTTTCTGCATTACTGTCGTCCTGTATTAAGCTACCACATGTTTTTGAATACATCTATGTTCATTGATAAAGTATTGCTGTAGACGGGTTTTACTGTAGATAGACGGTGTCAATACCTGACATGTTCTTGGGCCCTCTGCCTGTCTCGAAGGGGTCTGGGTGTCTACTGCGGTTTGGGTGAGTTCTTTGTTGCTTCCACATTTTCTTTCTGTTCATGCTGTAAAAGATAAACCTATATAACAACTTCCAAATGGTACTGTCTCTCAGGATTAAACATTTTGCTAACAAGGGCGAATCTTTTAGCATATTTGCAAACTGTCTGGATCCAGATTACACGTCAAGTAACTGGATCCAAAATGTTCCATACTGTAATGCGACCACCTAAAAGAGGTATAATTCTGGGTGCTATATGCAGGTGGAAGTTTAATGCAGGACAAACAGAATGCAGAAAGCTCCTAGATGAGCTTTCTGCATTATGTTTGCCCTGCATTAAGCAACCATTTGCTTATAAAGACATCCATGTTTCTAGAATATATTTATGTTTATACAGAGATCCAGATAAGATTCGTAAATTAACCCTTTCCCTCTTATAAACGTTTTTTCACGCATCTGAAAAAAATATAAGACCCAGATCAGGCGGCCCCTATAGGGGCCATCTGATCAGAGTCTGCTCTGTTTGCTTATGGTGTAATATCGATCTGATTCTACAGCTTCTGCCTGAGCAAAAATGGGATGTGTTCATATGCCATTATAAAAAATAATCTAATTGATATTCATGACGTCATTATTTCTGCCATGAATATACAACAGGGAATGGGTTAAAGCATTTTCAAAATTAACTCTGTATATGTTGTGGCCACTCTTTAGAGTCGTCTCGAATTTAGTACCTGAGTACGCTGTAGCAACGTGAAATGTCGCACCGACGCTAAATGTCGCACTTATATATGTCGCAAGACTGGTGCTAAATGTCGGAACCAACGCTAAATGTCACAAAACCTCTTGCAGGAAGCTTCTGATCAGGGTCTGCTCTGTTTGCATATGATATAATATGGATACGGTTCCACAATGTCTGCCATGGCTAAAATCCCTATGTCCACGTGCTAGTATAACACTTAATGTAATTAATAGCCGTGGTATCTATATTTCTTTCAGGAATATATATGGTGCTAAGTATAGTATTATTATGACAGTACGTTATTTCTGTAAAAGAAGAACATTTAATTTTCGGAAGATTAGTGCATATCCAGATTCCAGAGGAGTCCTCTGCTCAGGGTCTGCATTCTTTGCCGCTCAAAACACGTGTACCCTTTCATACTGAACTCTAGTGCAAGATACTGATGAACCAAACACCTTTCAACATTCAAAGCGTTGAATGCCTTTGGCGGAGAATGTGAATATGGAGATAATGGAGTCTATGCAGAGCAAGATTCAAGTAAACAATGTAGACGGCATAACTCTGTTTACTTACACATATGTACAGCATGAGGGTGACCGTGAAGCATACACGTATTATTAGGGTTTAACCCTTTACCTCATGATTAATTATATAAGGAATATGACATCATGAAAATATGCTATCCGCATTTTTGGCGTTACAGTTGCATCATGTAACGTCGAGAGGTTTTGTGACATTTAGCGTTATATTAGTTTCGACATGTGGCATCAGCCTGCGACATATAACATCAAGCGTGTCATTTAGCGTCGGTGCGACATATAACATCAAGCGTGTCATTTAGCGTCGGTGCGACATATAACATCAAGCGTGTCATTTAGCGTCGGTGCGACATATAACATCAAGCGTGTCATTTAGCGTCGGTGCGACATATAACATCAAACGTGTTATTTAGCGTCGGTGCGACATTTAGCGTTGCTAAATACACACATTTATCCGTTGCTCTGAACTGTATACACGAATTGTAAAATAGGCTAAACGCGTATTTTCCAATTGATTGCATGGAAAATGTAATGCAGAATGCTACCATAGGAACTTTCTGCATTACTGTTGTCCTGCATTAAGCTACCAGCTGCCTAACAGTCCCATAATTACACCCTTTGTTGATGGCCGCTTAAGACAGGTTCTACGGTTTTTAGATGGACTGATTTTTTAGATAACCCAGTTAGGTATTCATAGTAGTGTAATGCCCGGGGTCCCCTACTCACAAATTCTTTGCAAAGTTTCTCCATCCCTGCTGTCCTCGGCAGGTGTGACAAACCCACACTGTGGCGATCAAGGTAACGAACACAAGGATCATACATGGAATGAACCATGCCAAATTCTGGGCGTCTTCAAAGAACGTTTTGTAAGTGTATGAGGCAGTGGTGGACGCCGTCGTGGTTGTTGTTGTAGTGTCTGAAATACAGTTAACATTTACACCTTTGTGAAAAAAGAATAATGTCAGTTCCTATTTGAATCTTGTCCAATTTTGACTACTTCCGATTCGAATAAACTTTCGAGACCGAGTCAAACAGATCTGATTCCGATGAGGTGTCGAGTTACTCGACGTTTCAGCTTAAGCCTAGCTGTTAACAAATGCGAGTCATGTGGCTGATCCAGCTATGAGAGATAACCCTTTCCTCCATAAATCTTACGCATTTCTACGCCTCTGTAAAAGTCATTTTTTAAACCATTGTGATAAATAGAGCATTTGTTCCTAAGGAGCAAATGCTGTATTAATCACAATGGGTTCAGAACTACAAAATTCTAAAAAAATTTATCTAGTTAATGCTCCTTTTCGGTAGAGTTATTCAAATAGGTTGGATCTAAAAATATCCTATGGCGGATGGGTTAAACAAGTAAAAAGGTTAGTTTAGTGTAACAAGATGAAAATTACATGTATAGTAAAACCTCTCTAAACCGGAATTCTGGTAGAATTTAGATACATTTAGGCAGGTGACTAGCTGCTTAATACAGGATGAAAGTCACACAGAAAGCTCCTAGAGAAGCTTTCTGCATGACTCTCACTCTGCATTATGCTGCCACCTGTTTCCAAGACCGATATTTACACTGAATTGAACGTCCAGTTTAGAGAGGGTTACAGTACTTGTATGTTGTGAATGGCACTCCTTACAAGTATGATATTATCTTACAAATGTTTTATGTATTTAACCATTAAAGAGGAAGTCCCTACAATTATCGCATATTTTCAATAATATCATAAAACGTGGTGTTTGTTATGCTCTATCATTATTATGAAGGTTCCCAATTTGAACTTATATCGAAAAATGCCCATGTGATACAAATAAACCGATTTCATCAATACTGATAATTGTTGTTCTACAACATAATATTATCGGCCTTTTCCGTTAAAATCTTCCGCGTTTTGCCGATGATCACCCGATCCTTCCATTTTTTACGTGACGGCTTTCTCGGAAGTGATCGGAGAATCATGAATAGGGCGAACAGTTACGAAACTAAAACCCAACCCGAATAAAACTGAAACATCGGGGAGTAAAATCGGGATCGGTGATATCAAACACATGGATGTTTTGTCATTATACACGGTAATTGAATGGGGTTTCTTGCGATATACTACTTTTCAGCATATAAACATATGAGTTTTGTATATTTTAAGTGTTTTTGAAACGTGTCAAATGTAGGGACATTCCCTTTAAGAAGCAAGATGATTAAAATACTTCCTTAACTGGATACTAGAGACCTACTTAACTGGGAACAACATACCTCCTTAACTGGGCACAACAGCCTCCTTAACTGGACAAAATTAACCCATAACCTCATATTCCTAAATTCTTTTGACGATTTTGCAAACAGAGAAGACCAAGATCAGACGGTTTCTATAGGATATATCTGATCTGGGTCTACTGTGTTTGCAAAGGCGTAGAAATGCGTGTTTATAAAGGAAATTGTTAATTGGCGTGACTCTTGGTGGGATGTCGATTTACTCAGTGTCTTATCTGGATTCAAGCTGTCTGCAAATACCAGTCAGGTGGTTATCAGTATAGCCCCTCTAATGCGACCACTTAATGAATAAACATGGATGTCGTTATAAGCAGGTGGTTGCTTAATGCAGGTCAAAAGTAATGCAGAAAGCTCCCCTAGAAGCTTTCTGCATTAATTTTGTCCTGCATTAAGCTACCACCTGCTTCTACCACCAAGAATTATACCTCTTTTAGGTGGTAGCATTAGCGGGGTTTTACTGTATCAGCATTATTAAGGTTAAACTTCTTTTGGGAAACTTTTCAATCGCAAAGACAAACGTTAGAACCTAGACCATGACCTTTGCTCTATGTCTTGTTAAGAGCACGAAGAATTGAAATTGAATTTGGAGACAAAAACCAACAACAAAAAACAAAACACAAGATAAAGTAGAAGCAGCTGCGTGTCCTGGTATCCCCTTTCTACCAAGAGTTATCGATTTTGTCAGTCCCTTTACCAGTAAGTGGTATCAGCGAGCATGACAAGAACGACAACTCTTGACAGTAACTATTCCACCTACCTGTGACCACTATGGTGACAGTTGCCGTAGCTACATTTCCGCCTATATCTTCGGCCTTGGCCAATATCGTATAGGCACTGGAGTAGTTGAGAACACTGGAGCTGGACGTGGGCTCCAGTTGGATCCGTAGAGTGCCATTGTTATCAATATCGAAATGAGGAATTGCCAGGGACGACTGGTCTAAGGTGAAGGTAATATTGCCGTTGGATCCGGTGTCGGCATCCGTTGCAGTCACATAGCCGACGGTGGCCCCCGCTGATATGTAGTAGCTTATAAAGAACGTGTAGTTACAAGGGGCACATACCGGACTGTTGTCGTTTATATCATCTGAAATGTGACGATTATCCTTATCAATCTAAATACACTAAAACCCATCTAAAACCATCTCAACTGGAATTCTAGTAGAGAAGAAGGCAGGTGGCTGCATAACGCAGGGTGAAAATCATGCAGAAATCTCCTAGACCGATATTTATGCTAAATTGAGCGTTCGGGTTAGAGAGGTTTTACTGTACTCGGACAGATACACTTAGGCAAATAGTGCAGACCCAGATCAAACTGCTGCTAAAGGAACACTCTGGTCAGAGTCTACACTATTTGCTACTATGCCAGTTTAAAAGTGATCAGAATAGTGCTCAGTTTATTTATTCAGCTTCACAATCTCTCGGAGAGGGAGGTTGGGCATCCGTATACTTACAGTAATTACATAGAATGGAGATTGGAGCTTAAGTGTCAACATACTTAGGCTAATTAGGGTATAACCCATTACCTCATAGGCCATTTTTAGATACAACCTCTTTCAATAAATCTGCCGAAAAGGAGCATTAACTAGAGGAAAGGAAGGATTTTTTTTAGAATTTTGTAGTTTGAAACTATTGTGATAAATAGAACATTTACTCCTATAGGAGCAAGTGCTCTATTTATCACAATGGTTTCACAAAGTGACTTTTACAGTCAATATGAGGGAATGGAATAACCAATTCTTAGAATATATTCAATAAGCCATTACTTAGACATAAACAAACACACGTGTGCTCTTAACCCTTTACCTCATGGATATTCATGTAAGACATAATAACTATGAAATATCAATAACTGAAATGATATAAAGGCAACGTGTACAAGGGAATGTTTAATCATGGCACAATGTTATATGACCTATACTACTTTATAAGCAGATAGAGCAGACAAAGATCAGACAGCTCCTATAGATATTGTCTGTTCTCGGTCTATTCTGTTCAGACAGTTCCTATAGAGATTGTCTGTTTTCGGTCTATTCTGTTCAGACAGCTCCTCTAGATATTGCCTGTTCTCGGTCTATTCTGTTCAGACATTTCCTATAGAGATTGTCTGTTCTCGGTCTATTCTGTTCAGACAGTTCCTATAGAGATTGCCTATTCTCGGTCTATTCTGTTCAGACAGTTCCTATAGAGATTGTCTGTTCTCGGTCTATTCTGTTCAGACAGTTCCTATAGAGATTGCCTGTTCTCGGTCTATTCTGTTCAGACAGCTCCTATAGAGATTGTCTGTTCTCGGTCTATTCTGTTCAGACAGTTCCTATAGAGATTGTCTGTTCTCGGTCTATCTGTTCAGACATCAGTTCCTATAGAGATTGCCTGTTCTCGGTCTATTCTGTTCAGACAGCTCCTATAGATATTGCCTGTTCTCGGTCTATTCTGTTCAGACAGCTCCTATGGAGATTGCCTGTTCTCGGTCTATTCTGTTCAGACAGCTCCTATAGAGATTGCCTGTACTCGGTCTATTCTGTTCAGACAGTTCCTATAGAGATTGCCTGTACTCGGTCTATTCTGTTCAGACAGCTCCTATAGAGATTGCCTGTTCTCGGTCTATTTTGTTTGAAAAGGCGTCAGGTGGCGTATCTATATAGTAAAGTGTTAAACTGCAGCTATGGTATCTATCCCATTACCTCATAGGCTATGTTTAGATACAACCTCTTTGAATAAATCTATCGAAAAGGAGCTTAACTAGAGAAAAGGAAAATTCTAGAATTTTGTAGTTTGAAACCATTGTGATAAATAGAGCAATTGCTCCTACAGGAGCAAATGCTCTATTTATCACAATGGTTTTGCAAAGTGACTTTTATAGAGTCGTCAAAAGCCGTCAATATGAGGGAATGGGATAGCTATATGAACATTCTTTTCGTGTTGCATCAATCATACTTGTATTTGAATTGCATCCGGGGCTACTCCTATACATGTATATATATATGTAATTAATATTTACCCTGCAGTTTTTTAACGCACATTACCAATTGGACGGATTCCGATGTTAACTAGCAAGAAATTTGCAACCCTCCAACAAAATTGTCCATGTCGATGTGACATTTTAGGTTAGCGATACAAGGTCACCACGGTCCTCTTCTTTAGGGACGGACTTAGAAGTTTAGAAGTAGGTGTATACTTTTCCTGTCCGGTGTGTGATAGCACACCCAGAACTAAATGTAAATAGGCATGTATCCTTGTACCTATTTTTTATTCGAACTTACTTATTGTTATATCGAGCGTCGCTGTTGTATTGAGACCCCCTGTATCTGTGGCTGTAACATTGCAGCTGGCAGTGGTCGGTAGAGAACCCGTGTCAAGGTCATAGTCAAGCTGATAGCTGACGGCACTTGTACCGATGTTGAGTAAGAAGTAACTGTCAGTAGGACCGCAGTCCATGGATAGCGTAATCGAGTCCCCATTATCCGGGTCAGTAACGCCAAACGAGGGTGTTCCGATCACTGTTCCGGCCTGGAAAATAACACTTAGGCATTTGCATGTTCTGCGTTTATTTCAAATTTCAATACCTACTGAATATTCATGGACAAAATACCGTAGTTATAATGAAATATGGAAGGTGGAACATTGTAGCCATTTTAGAAAGTAAAGAAACAGATCTAGCAATATCCTTTAGCAAACAGAGCAGACCCTGATCAGACGGCTCCTATAGTCTGCTCTGTTTGAAAATACGTGAAAATGCATTTATATTAAGGAAAGGGTTAGCCGTTTGCATGCTATCTGCGAATTCGTGCAGATTTAGAGGGGCGGAGCCGGTGTACGCCCCCTAAAATTGCCAAAACAATATTTTTAGTAATATTTTAGATCTATATACAGTAAAACCTCTCTATAACGACCACTAAATTGTGTTAATTAGTTGGTATTTAGAGCAGGTGACTGCACTTTCACCTTGCTTTAAGCAGCCACTTGCCTTTAACACAGCTCTTTTTCAACATGTATGGAAGGTGGAACATTGTAGCATTTTTTATGTCATCAAACAAAATAATCTACGCCCCTCCCTCCAAATTTCTATGGACCCCCTCCACCCTTAATCTGAAATCCTGGATCCGCACCTGAGTTTGGATCCATATGAAAACTTTGGTAAATCGTTGTCTTGTCAGAATGCAAACTGCTTCAATGTTGTTGTTGTTTTTACAGAGAAGAATTCAGACGACAACACGTGGTTGCGTAAACACACTCACTCCATTACAGTTATTGCTTTTCATTTATTGGAAATGCATAGACGTGTGCACAAGGCTGGTTTATTGGAAATGCATAGACGTGTGCACAAGGCTGGTTTATTGGAAATGCATAGACGTGTGCACAAGGCTGGTTTATTGGAAATGCATAGACGTGTGCACAAGGCTGGTTTATTGGAAATGCATAGACGTGTTCACAAGGCTGGTTTATTGGAAATGCATAGACGTGTGCACACGGCTGGTTTATTGTTCATTATTTAAACCGTGTGTGATGGAGAGGAAACGTAGACGGCATATTGTCGTGAAATATGTATGAAGCCGGATCTAGGATCGCACATTGCCCATAGGCATTATATGACAAAACCAGCCGTAATGACACTCTAACAGTGTATACCAAGATTAACCTCATTGTCACTTACACAACATCTTTAGTTTGGATGTCATGGCATGACTTAATTATATTCATTTGCGGCAATGCTAACAGTGTATACCAAGATTAGACTTATTGTCATCTGATAATAAGTGAAACTGTTTTATATGCTGCAACTAATGTTACTGCATATATTGGTGTGTGCCAAACTGCGCAGACCCAGATCAGAAGCCTCGTCGGATATGAGGTGGCTTACCTGGGTCTACATTGTATGAATGTCGTTAAAGCTGGTTTTGTCGTGGCGCGACTCACGAATAATCATGTGCGATTATTTATGGAATAAATATGGAACTTAACCCTTCTCTTGCTATTCACGTCAATATACGTACCTGTAAATAGTGAAGACCCAGATGACCTGCAGGAGCTGTCTCATCAGGGTCTGCACTATTTACAAGTTGATTGTGCAACAAGTGCACCCCACAGCAGTGATTGCACAGCGAAATACGTGTACTTAGTGAAGATATATGTAATTATACAACAGGGCATGGGTAAAGAAGGAGCAATGTATTTTAAAATTCAGCAAGAGAAGGGTTAATTTAAATATACAGTATGATATCAGTCACGTGGGGAAGTGTACAGTAAAACATTCTAAACTGGAATTCTAGTAGAAAAGAATTCAAATACTTTTAGTCAGGTGGCTGCTTAATGCACGGTAAAAGTCATGCAGAAAATTCTTACAGAAGCTTTCCGCATGACTTTAACCCTGCATTAAATGCCACCTGTTTTCAAGACCGATATTTATGCTAAATTTAACGTCCGGTTTAGAGGGGGTTTACTGTATCCATTTAGGTTTTGGCATTTTCAAATTGTCCAACGTTATAGATCCAAGCATTTTGTCATTGCGCCCAACACTGTTTGTCAGGGTTGAATTTCTAGGGAATACTGGAATCAAAACAACAGTAACCCATCATTTCCCATTTTTTATAAGAAAATCACGTCCAAACTGAAAGTATGATTAATGAAGCCAACCAGTTTTCATGTGTAAAGGGATGGAGGGTCTTCATTATCTGGGTCTACACTGTTTGCCTATGTCCTATGCGTGGTATCATGGCGCTTTATGGGTTTAACCATTTCCTCATAGGCTATTTTTAGACCCATCCTTTGAATAAATCTACCAAAAAAGGAAAACATTAAAATTTTGAAACCATTGTGATAATTAGAGCTCTATTTATCACAATTGTTTCAGAAAGTAACGTTTACAGAGGCGTCAAAATGAGGGAATGGGTTAATGCACTTATTAAACGACCAAGGACATGCTACTATTATACATCGTATGTTACTGAATGTATTCTTAAACACTTTAAATGTAACATTACTTTTCAGACCATTCACATCTAAAATGCTACCAAAACATAAACAAACAACCCCCAATAGGAAATTGAAGAACATTACTAACTGTTCCCTCAACGGCTGTTATTGAATAGGCCGTTGGGCTGAACACAGGTGGTTCATTGACGTTATAGACATCAACAACGAGACTTTGTGTATCCTGAGTTACCGGGTCAGCAACGGTGACGTCAAACGTGAAACTATACGTGCCTCCTAGAGCCTCATAATCCACCACCGTCCCCGATGTTGTGATGAGACCAGCTGAGAAAAATGAAATCACGTTATTTAACAGAGTTACAGATAAAGGTGCTTACTCAAATACTAAAATCGTGATTTCTCCCCCAAACCCTATGTTGTGACCACTCTTTAGAATCGTGTCAACAGTGGGTTTTGTGGAGAAATAAAGAAGTTATTCTTGAAAATGTTTTATTTTACGCATCTTATCTAGACATCTGTGTTATGCTGTGAAAAAATAATGTCTGCTTAAAGTTGGATCTGGTGTGGGTTTTGTTTTGCACACACGTTTGTCCAGTTTGTTTTACTACATACAATGTGTAGTCAGTTTCTTTACAGGAATGGATCAGCGTATTAATCAGTATGGGACATATAGAGACACGGAGTTTCCGTGCGTCGCACCGGGATCGAAACATCTTGGTAATCACAGGTTCGCTTTTTAATATACAATAATGCTATATAAATATACATTTTATTCAATAATGCTACATGTTTTTGAATATTTATACAATAATGTTGCATATCAATGTATATTTATACAACAATGCTGAATATATGTGTATGTTTTATACAACAATGTTGCATATCAATGTATATTTATACAACAATGCTGAATATATGTGTATGTTTTATACAATAATGCTGCATATTCATGTATATTTATATAATAATGCTGCATATTCATGTATATTTATGCAATAATGCTGAATATATGTGTATGTTTTATACAATAATGCTGCATATTCATGTATATTTATACAATAATGCTGCATATTCATGTATATTTATGCAATAATGCTGAATATATGTGTATGTTTTATACAATAATGCTGTATATTCATGTGTTTATCCAATAAGACTGCCTATTTATGCATTCATTATACAATAATGCTGCATATTCATCAATTTATCATACAATGATGTTGCAAATTCATGCATTTATTATACAATAATGTTGCATGATCATGTATCTATTTTACAATGACATAACAGAAGAACAGAGTATATCTGTACTCAACATGTACAACCATGTGTATTGATGCTATTAATAAATATACATAATGCATGTCACATAGGCCAAGACTGACAGTAAATTTGAATCACAATCAATCTAATTATGAGCAAAATCATTATATGAAGGGAAACCGACACTTTAGTTGTGTAATGAGTATTGGCTATTCAGATTTGAGATGACTTGCGTGTAAGTGTTAACAAGTGCATTTCTCCTGCAAAATGAATACTTTATATATAAAGCAAGCAAATTCCTAACAATACCTCTGCAATGCTGCATATTCAGGTAGTTTAATAATACTGCATATTCCTTTATTTATTATTGTAAATAAAGCTGCATATTTATTATTCATGTATTTTTATATAATAATACTGCATATCCATGTGTTTATTATCTTACAATAATTCTGCATATTCAAGTATTTATTATCGTACAACAATGCTGCATATTTATGTATTTATTATCGTACAAAATGCTACATATTCATGTATTTTTATACAATAATGCTGCATTTATTATGGTACAGTAGTGCTGCATATTCATATATTTATTATCGTACAACAATGTTGCACGTTCATGTATTAATTATCGTGCAATAATGTTGTATATTCATGCATTTATTTATCCTTGAAATAATTAATAATTTCTGGTAAGTTTGTTATTGCTTGAAACATCTGATTTCAGTTTCTAAAGAGGAATTTTTTTTATTATTTGTTAATTAATTTTTTTTCTTGATCAACGCGTAACATTACACACACATGTATGATGTAACCTTAGAAACTAAATCTGCATTTGAGCGACTTTCAATCTTGTCTTTATTGATTCCGATCTATAGCAAAGTTCTACTAATCCATTCACCGTTTATTTTTTCATTTAAAGTTTATTTTGGAGAAATTTGACAAAATGTCTTGTGTTTCATTCAGTGATTCTGAATCTCGTTGTATGGAAGATCGTAAACAGGAATGCGATCGTCACAAGTTAGAATATACGATAATTACTGTCCTGCGATCTTTCATAAGAATGCACCCCTCCCCGATCTATCTACGATTATGCGTGTGCCAAAACAATCCGCGCCCATATGTCATTTTAGAAATCCCTCAAATTAATATTCATGATTTCATTATTTCTGACATGAATATGTATTAGGTAAAGGATTAATACTTACTTGATGGGTCAATGGCGAAGTAGGTCAGACCAGCTGCAGGGGCGGAAGTCATGATAAAAGTGTGTGTCTGTGACGTGTCAACATCTGTAAAGGACACGTTGTAGACGCTCGTTCCTAGCACTGTGTTTTCAGCAACAGTCAGCGCTGAACCGATTGGCAGATTTGACAAGGTCACTGGGTTATTCAGGTCTGTAAAGTAGTACAGTAGAATTCCTCTAATGCGACAACTAAAATAACTATAGCTGTCTTTATAAGCAGGCGGTTACTTAATGCAGGGCGAAAGTTATCCAGAAAGCATAATTATGCGCCTTTTTGGTGGTCGCATTAGAGGGGTTTACTGTATCTTTAACCCTTAGTTTGCTGACCAACTTTTCGTTTGCAAAAACCTGTCCTGTATATTTCTATAATCACAGTAAAACCCCGCTAATGCGATCTCTCAAAAGAGGTATAATTCTTCTGAATGCTAGATGCAGGTGGTAGCTTAATGCAGGACAAAAGTAATGCAGAAAGCTCCTATAGGAGCTTTCTGCATTACTTTTGTCCCGCATTAAGCAACCACCTGCTTAAAAATACACTCATGTTTATTCATTATGTGGTCGCATTAGAGGGGTTCTGCTGTAGTTCTCTTTCTGCATATCTTTCTCCGCCGAAGTTGCCAGACGCGACTTACAGAACTTCCTGCAACGGACGAATCTATCATTACCTTTGCAAACAGTTTGGATTGAGATCAGATTTGAGTAACTCGGCGTCTCATCAGGATCCAAACTATTTGATATACCACTTACGTTTTAGAGAGTAAACTGGATGAAAGTCCGATCCGAAGGGACACCGTGTGGCACATCGCCTCATCTCGATGCAAACTACATTGTGTTTGCACAAATAAACACAGATCCGCCATAACCATGTTATTATGTTAATCTTCGCCTAGCGATGGACGAACATCGTCATCATCATGTTAATATAAAATCTATCGACAATAAAAAAATATATGCGGTAAATTCCAACGCTAATTTGTTTGATAGAGTAATTTGTTTGATAGAGACACAATTTTTTCATTTTTGTATCACCAGGTGTTAGCACAAGAACACCAAGTAAGATGGAAAACTAACCTACGGGAAAATTACATGAGTGCTGTTACACATACTGCCATGAGCTTTTTTACCCAACCTGTTTCAATAAATCTGCTGAAAAGTAGCATTGACTAGAAAAAAAGAATTTGTTTTTATAATTGTGTAGTTTTGAACCCATTGTGATAAAAAGAGCATTTGCTCCTATTAGTAGAAACTGTAGACCCAGTTCTGCTATAAGTACATACAGGATCCTACAGGAGCCGTCTGATTAGGGTCTACTCTGTTGCAAAAGCGTGAACAAGCATTTTTATGAAGGAAATGGTTAAACGAAATTAAATGATACATAAGTCAAAGATTGGAAGCAGACTTACTTATTGCCGATGTAATCTCCCTTGCCATAATATAATGACACCCCGCCCCTTGTAATATTGTGACCTACTCTTTTTTATCGTAGTAAGACGACCGAGGGGTCTATATATTTTTATAGTACTATAACTCCCATCGATTTTCTCTACTTGGGAATTATTTTGTTTTTAAAAACTTGAACATAATGCATATTTTGCTCCACATTTCATATAACCAGACCCCTTCCGTGGGCACACGACGTTGATTCAACGTTGTTTCAACGTATGCGACATTGATTCAACGCTTATCAACGCTTCAACGTTGAAATAACTTCTCGTGCCCACTGGACTGGGATTTGATGGACCCCTCTTTCGGAAAAAAATTCTGGATTTGGGCATTGTATCTAACATTAATTTTGAACTATATCACTCCCGTCGACATTTTTGAACATTACACTTAAAAGATCTCATCTACAAACCATACTCAAGAACACAAAATTTTCTGTTGTTTCATAAAGACACTTATCACATTAAAGAAGTTTGGTTCCAAATGTTGTTGTTGTTTGTTTGCGTTCCACGAGGAGAATAGGGTATGTATTTCGTGTTGCTGCGGTTTTGGGTAGAAGGCGCCTGTCAAACCGGGGGTCATTGTACTATATAATAACTCGACCCCGGTCGATCTACTATGGGGTCAGTTTGTTATATGAGGGGTCAATTTTTTATATGTAAGGGGGCCATAGTACCAAGAATCCCCTGATTATAGTACTATAACCGGGGGAGGGGGTGTCATAGTACTATATGATAAATCGACCCCCGGTCGATCTACTACGGGGCTCACTTTTCCTCATTACACCGGTTGCATTTACAAACAATCTGACAAACAGACAAACAAATATATGCAAAATGTTTACCTGAAAATGTTATGGTGAGAGTTTCCGGACCCACGGTGTTTCTCGTGTCTGAACAAGAGATAAACAGATCGTAGCCAACGGTTGTCTCGCTGGACAGATCTTGGGTAGTCTGTACTGCTCCAGCTGTAGTAACATGACAAATGTACTATAATAAAAATCCCTCTAAACTGGTATTTCGATAAAGAACATTCTAGGTCTTTTCAGACATTGGTCTGCTTAACCCTTTCCCTCATATAAACATGTTTTCACGCATTTGTAAACAGAGTAGACCCAGATCAGACGGCTGCTAGAGGAGCCGTCTGATCAGGGTCTGCTCTGTTTGCTAATAGAATTTGATATATCTGTTTCTTTGCTTTCTAAAATGTTTACAATGTTCCACCTTCCATATTTCTTTATTATTATTTTGTTAATGAATATGCAGTAGGTATTGAAAGTTGGCCTAAATACAGAACAGGGAAAGGGTTAATGCAGGGTGAACGTGACTTTCAACTTCGGGTTTATACGAGTTTTACTGCATTCATATTTTGTCGGAATTGTTCAGTCTTATTCTACGAAATACATTTGACTTTGTCTGAGTGAACCGAATATTTACGACTGATTCATACATAGAACTCTAGGTGTCTGTCACGTATTTGCTGTTACCGACTTCGAAAAGACATTGGTATGTCTGTATAACCTTTCCTTAGGGCTATTGGACATTAACCAGTTAATTAAAGAGGTGAATAATTACGGCGTGTGAGGCGTGCAATATTGTATAAAATATATATTTATTGTATACTTTTATATATTTATTGTATAATTTATATTTTATATATTTATTGTATAATTTTTATACATTTATTGTATAATTTTTTAAACAATATATATATTATTGTATGTTGAATAAATATATAATTTATAAAATAAATATATATTTTATACAATAAATATATAAAATATATACTAAATAGAGGATACAACATGAGTGGTCATTGAATATTTGGAATATTCAATGACCACGAGTGCTGTATTCTATTTATCACATTACCCCTAAGGCAACGCATTTACTAGAACGAAATACAGGTGCCTATTAGTACTTTGGGTGTTTTGATCCCAGTTGTGTGTGATTCGGTCTAACCAAATAAAAAGTAGATCCTAACAAATTTCATTTGTTTTGTCCACAACAAATTGATACTTGTGTATCATTGTTGAAAACACCTAGTTATATAATCAGGCAACCTAGAAATTAACCAAGTGTCTTTTTATACATCAGAAACAAATAAAGCAACATCTACAAGTGCAGTGACGGCATTCTTGACAACCGTCTCGCGACCAAAGTAGGTCAACAATCATGTAAGTTTTGAGCGCCATAAATGGCTACTTTTCAATCAGTGTCACTATCGGTCAATCTGATTCGTTTTCTGGTTGGACTATTCGATTTTGATGGATTGTCATTCTAATTGATATATACATGGAAGGTCCCGCCATGTATTGGGGCGGCTAAAATGCTTTGGAAACCACCAGTAACATGGACATTTGACGATTATGCAGCGTGTAGAGAGTTAGAGTTCAGCTGCACTGGACCTGCTCTTGTGACCTGGTTTTGGGAGGTGTTATAATTGCTGTCAGTTGAGTTGGGGATGGATGAGATCATTTTGTGCTGATTCTGATTAATGCGGCTATAGTTGTTGATTGAAGCCATGCTCCTGTGACCAGATATTTGCCACAGGGGTCTGAAGTATGCCTGGACCCAAAAATGGCACACCTGTGTAAAAAAATCCATTCTGGGTCGAAGTCATTGATTACAAATATATACATAAGAAAAGGGGTGGAACTCCGCTCGCCATATCCACGGTCTCATTTTGACACGCCTCAAACAAACCCCGATTTTATCGTCAATATTTGACCTAGCAAGCAAAGCTATGTACCAATCAATAGCATTTACATTTTTCTTTCCAAAAATGTATTGGTTTCCATGGCACAAAGCTCCAATTTAGATGCAGAACTTATCAAAGTCGAAAATTTGACCGAAAAACGCTACTAGGACACGATGTTGCAACCGGCTATTTACATTGGATACAAGTGCAAAATGCTACTGACACGCGATATGCATGCGAAAACAACATGTGAAACAATTATATGATGTGTTTGGGAACACCTACCGTCAAGATTTTAAAAGATTACCGAAATCTATCCAAGTTGTCGACTATTTGTTTTTCTCCCCGACATGTATACTCCGGCGGCAGCCATGTTTGGAAACGGGTGGTAGTGAACAGATTCTAAATACAGACCTCTGATTTCGGAAGCCAGCGCCAATCGTCAAAAAGCAAATAGTCGACAACCGGGCCGGAAGTAATGTGATAAACATATATGTTATACAATAAATATATATGTTATACAATACATATATATAATATACAATAAATATATAAACTAATACAATAAATACATAAAATATACAATAAATATATAAAATTATACAATAAATATATTTTTTGCAACACGTTAAATATATTAATTGTATATTGACCAATGGGATGTGTTCACATTTGCAAGGAAGGATCTGATTTGACGGCGAGTCTTAGCAAGCTCGACATCAACGATAGGTGATTCGGTTCTCTTCCAATCACCGAAGTTAAGCAACGTCGAAACCGGTTAGTACTTGGATGACATTGTTTTCAAGAAGTCAAACTTTGGTCACGGACTATACAATAGCTGCCTTATTTCATTGGACGAGCGGAACATGGCAATGGTTTTCCGATGGATCACGAACAAGGTTGAATAGTTCGCTTTTGTCAACGGCTAATCAAAACGTGCATAGCAAGAAGTCACGTGACATGACTTCGGCGACTTGAAAATGAAAGTAAAAGTTGCTGACATGGGAGGAACATGAAAAACACACGAAGGGCAGTAAAACCTCGTTTTCGTGTAAGGCCGCAGTAAGAAAGTTCTTTTTATTGATTATAATGCTGATATTAACGCCAAATTTTATTGTGTTTGACGTATACGTAATCGTTTCAAGGCTGTCGGCGGTTCGTACTCGGGGACGCGGCCGTGTCCGACTAACTTACTTTGGCCATTTTGCTCATGTTTCTGATGCCGTGTTAAGTTTATTCCTAATTTGACCGGGAAAATATTCGAATAAAACAATGTCTTTGCTTACGGAATAGCGTTTTATCTGATCGAAATCGGTGCATTTATTGCAGAACGAAGGGTTTAAAGTAGAGGAGTGGGTAATTTGGATTTTTTGAAGTCGGATCCCTTCTTTCTATATATACATATACTGACTCAAAGGTGTTTTACCCCTGTGGATAAAATACCCTCTTGTTAATAATGCCATTACACATGGTCAGTAATTATGTCTTACTGATATTTACATATATTAGGTAAATAGTAAGAAACTAGAAATATATATATCAAAGCGTTACATGGTATCAATGTGATGAGAACCAAATTTATTTAAATCGAGTGTGCCTTGGCATGGAATAGCTTATCTAAAAGGGAAATGATTAGTACTCTTTCCGGTGGGTAATTCAGGTGCAGCCGACACTTCAGCCGTTTCCCACTACGCTTATTAAATTGACCACGGAGTTGCTTACGAAGTTGATGGGCGTGATTACCTAATCGCATGCATAAGGTCATCCGACTCGCTCTTCTTTATTCATATTATGGTCACGTGATTTCGTCATATGACTGATATTTCCATATTCGTGCGCTCTCCTTACACATTGCTATATTTTGGGGATTGTTTTGCATATAGAAAACAAAAGCTAGAGCCAGGTATAGTATTCATTGATTGTTTCCGGATGCCATGCTATTAAACGCCTTTTATATCCACCGAATGTACGTCAATAAACTGTACTAGACTGCCATGCGGAATGGCGGTTCAGTGGCGGGTGGTTAGAGTAAGAAAGAGAATATGAAAAATAACGCTGCTTACAGTCAAATATTTCGAATGGCGCGTTAGGCGGGTCACTGGTCAGGGAACAGTTTATGTTGTCTCCCTCGGCGTCCGTGATGGTGACATTAAATATGTTAACACCAGAACCTGTGTTAGTTGTGAGAATAGCAGCATCTGAAGAAAACAGAAACAGAATAAATGTATTAGATAAAATGTAGCGAATTAATCATTTCCTCAAGTATATTTATGTAAGAAATAAATATTTATGAATATTAATTTGCTGAATTTATATATTGGCATATGAGCACAGGACTGTCTGGATATGACAGAACGACGTGTAGGATCAGCGCTTTATTATCCAACAGGCAATCAGAGCAAACTCTGACCAGACGGCTCCTACAGGTGTTCATCTAACCTCGGTACAAACTCAGACCAGACGGCTCCTACAGGTGTTCATCTAACCTCGGTACAAACTCAGACCAGACGACTCCTACAGGTGTTCATCTAACCTCAGTACAAACTCTGACTAGACAGCTCCTACAAGTGCTCATCTAACCTCGATACAAACTCAGACTAGACAGCTCCTACAAGTGCTCATCTAACCTCGGTACAAACTCAGACTAGACAGCTCCTACAAGTGCTCGTCTAACCTCGGTACAAACTCAGACTAGACGGCTCCTAAATTTGATCATCTGATCAAGGTACACACTCTGACCAGACGACTTCTTCAGGTCTTCATCTGACCTGGGTTCAAACCCTGACCAGACAGTTCCCACTGATGATCGTCTGTTTTGCTTACAAAGCCTGACCAAACAGTTCCTTCTGGTAGCCATCAGCTCTGGGGTTAACTGTTGCGTTAAACCACGTATCTATCACACCGTGTCTAATCTTGATCCAAACTGTGTGTTACTGTAAGTGTGCCCTTTAACCTCATTCCTTCATACTAACGCCTGCTAACGCCTCGGTAAAAGTCACTTTTTGAAATACATTGTGATAAAAGGCTTTTGCTCCATAAGAGCAAATGCTCTATTTATCAAAATGGTTTCTAACTACACAATTCTAAATAAATCCCCTTTATTTCTTGTATATGCTCCTTTTCAGTAATCTCATTCAAAGAGGCTGTGTCTTAAAATAGCCTATGGGGGAATGAGTTCAGAAGATTAAACAATAAAACATTTGCAGCTGTCAGATGTTGCAGATGACAATGCAACTGAAGAGTTAAGTTACTTATCGTGTTCGTTATTCCGGGGAATACTAACTTTGTAAATTTGTCATGGCCGGTGTCGCGTTTGGGATCACATATACGTAGTAATTGTTGCTGGTCACTGTGGATACCCCGTCTGTGCAGTCAACCTGCAGGATGTACTCATCCTGCGTGTTATAAGACAAGACCGGAACCGCCGTGTAGTAGATGCCGTAGTCTAACGACAAACAGAGAAAAAGACGACTTTCAATAAATAAATGTACAGTAATTAATTTCTGAGATTAGATATTCGAAGCCGCATCTAAAGCGACAAACAAAACGGAAAACTGAGTTTTAAAGGCAGATGGTAGCTTAATGCAAGACAGAAGCAGGAACTTTCTGCATTACTTTTGTCCTGCATTAAGCAACCATATGCTTATATAGCCCAATGTCAATACACTATCTATAGGAAAGATGTTACTCTATATGTACATGTATTGTATATATCAGTTTACTTAGTACTGTTTCATATGTGGAACGATCAAAGAAAAGGGGCGATGAGGCGATGGCAGTTATGGAATGTGAGACGAGATAGAGAGGGGTAGTGAGGCAAAGGTAGGGAGGGATGGTGATGCTTTGGTAGAAAGGAGTGATGGTAAGGCTATTGTGGAGAGTAAAGGTAGGGGTCATGGGAAAGAGACATTGGCGATATAAGAGAGGATGGTGAGGCGATTGTAGAGAGGGATGGTAAGGCTATGGTAGAGAGCGGTGTTTAGGCATCGATAGAGAGGGATGGTAGAAAGGTGTTGTGAGGCGGTGATAGAGAGCGGTGTTTAGGCATCGATAGAGAGGGATGGTAGAAGGGTGTTGTGAGGCGATGATAGAGAGGGATTGTTAGTCTATGGTAAAGAGGGGTTGTGAGGCGATGGTAAAGAGACATTGATAGGCGATGTTAGAGAGGGGAGGTAAGGCGATGGTAAACAACGACAGTGAGGTGATGGTAGAGAAATATGGTGAGGCGATGGTGGAGATGGTGAGATGATGGTAGAGATGGTGGTAGAGAGGGATTGTGAGGTTATGGTAGAGAGAGATTGTAGGGTGATGATAGTGAGGTGATGGTAGAGAGGGATAGTGAGGTGATGGTAGAGAACGATGATGAGGTGATGGTAGAGAGAGATAGTGAAGTGATGGTAGAGAACGATGATGATGTGATGGTAGAGGGGGATAGTGAGGTGATTACAGAGAACGATATGGTGAGGTGATGTTAGAGAGGGGAGGGGTGGTGAGGCGATGGTAGAGAGGATTGTGAGGTGATGGTAGAGAGGGGTTGTGAGGCGATAGTAGAGAGGGATTGTGAGGCCATGGTAGAGGTAGATTATGAGCTGATGGTAGAGAGGGATTGCGAGGCGATGGTAAAGAGGGATAGTGAGGTGATGGTATATAGGGATTGTGAGGCGATGGTAGAGAGGGATTGTGTGTTGATGTTAGAGAGAGATTGTGAGGTGATGGTAGAGAGGGATTATGAGGTGATGGTAGAGTTGGATTGTGACTCGATTATAGAGAGGGATTGTAAGGTGATTGCAGAGAGGAATGGTAAGAGCCACGGTAGAGAGGGATGGTGAGGTGATGGTAGAGAAAAATATTTATATGAAGTTGGTGGTATGAGTTGCACAAAATTAATACAAGATGGAGATGTAGTACATGTATATATGATGTAGGTGGTATTAGCTGCACAACATGAATATAAGATCTAGTATATATGATATAAGTGGTATAAGATGTAGTTTATATGATCTAAGTGGTATAAGATGTAGTTTATATGATGTAAGTGGTATATGTTGTAGTTTATATGATGTAAGTGGTATAAGATGTAGTTTATACGATGTTAGTGGTATAAGATGTAGTTTATATGACGTAAGTGGTATAAGATGTAATTTATATGATGTAAGTGGTATAAGATGTAGTTTATATGATGTAAGTGGTATAAGATGTAGTTTATATGATGTAAGTGGTATAAGATGTAGTTCATATGATGTAAGTGGTATAAGATGTAGTATATATGATGTATGTGGTATAAGATGTAGTATATATGATGTAAGTGGTATAAGATGTAGTATATATGATGTAAGTGGTATAAGATGTAGTTCATATGATGTAAGTGGTATAATATGTAGTATATATGATGTAAGTGGTATAAGATGTAGTATATATGATGTAAGTGGTATAAGATGTAGTTTATATGATGTAAGTGGTATAAGATGTAGTATATATGATCTAAGTGGTATAAGATGTAGTATATATGATGTAAGTGGTATAAGATGTAGTTCATATGATGTATGTGGTATAAGATGTAGTATATATGATCTAAGTGGTATAAGATGTAGTATATATGATGTAAGTGGTATAAGATGTAGTTTATATGATGTAAGTGGTATAAGATGTAGTATATATGATCTAAGTGGTATAAGATGTAGTATATATGATGTAAGTGGTATAAGATGTAGTTCATATGATGTATGTGGTATAAGATGTAGTATATATGATGTAAGTGGTATAAGATGTAGTTCATATGATGTATGTGGTATAAGATGTAGTGTATATGATGTAAGTGGTATAAGTTGCAAAACTAATGGATGTAAGATATAGTAGTATCAGCAATGAATATAAGTTGTAGTTTATATTATGTTGGTTGTATAAGTACACACATAATTGGTACAACCTGTAGTTTACATGATATCGGTGGTAAAAGTTCAATACCAAATTGGTCAAAAGATGCTGTTATATGATTACATGTGTTTATATGATTTTGGTTGTATACGCTGAACAAATAATAGATATAAATAATAGGTATAAGATGTAGTTTATACGATTTTGGTTGTATACACTGCACATATAATAGATATAAGATATAGTTTATACGATTTTGGTTGTATACACTGCACATATAATATATATAAGATGTAGTTTATATGATTTTGGTTGTATACACTGCACATATAATAGATATAAGATGTAGTTTATACGATGCTGCTGGTTTAGGTTGCACAAACAATGTATAAAAGATGCAGCATATAAAATGGTATACATTGGTATAAGTTGCATGACAAAAGATATAAGAAGTTGCTAATATGATGTTGGTGGTATACGTTGTACAAATAATAGACATAAGATGCAGTTTACAAGATGTCGGTTGTATGCGTTGCACAAACAATAGATAAAATATATAATTAATATGATTTTCGTGGTATAAGTTGCACATAGAATGGATATAGGATGCAGTGATATGCTTTTAGTGTTATAAACTTGCATAAAGAATAAGTCATATACGATGTGGTTTATATGATATTGGTTGTACATGTATAAGTTGCACAAATAATAGTATACATATCACAAAGAATATAATGGTGTTGGTATAATGGGCATAACTAATGGATATAAACCGTAGTGTTTATGATATTGGTGGTATGAGTTGCACAAATAATACATATAAGATGTAATTTATATGATATGGAAATATAAGCTGCACAACCAATGAATATAATACAGTAAATCCCCGCTAATGCGACCACCTAAAAGAAGTATACTTATGGGCGCTAGATGCAGGTGGTAGCTTAATGCAGGACAAAAGTAATGCAGAAAGCTCCTGGAGGAGCTTTCTGCATTACTATTGTCCTGCATGAATCAATATAAAAGTATGATGTTGATGGTACAATATGCAAGACGAATTCATATAAGAATATGAATTGCAAGTAATGAATATATGATGTAGATTTTATTATGTTGGTGGTATAAAGTGAAGAAAGAATGAAGATAAGACGCAGTTTATTTGACGTTGGTAGATAAGACGCAGTTTATTTGACGTTGGTAGATAAGACGCAGTTTATTTGACGTTGGTTGATAAGACGCAGTTTATTTGACGTTGGTTGTATATATTGCAAAACTAATGAATAAGGTATAGTTTATTTTACATTGGTGGCATAAGTTGAAAAAAGAATGAATATAAGGTAAAGTTTTGCTTACGTTGGTAGTATAAGATGCAAAAACGAATGAAGATAAGATGCAATTTATTTGACGTCGATGATATACTGTGTATACAGAATGGATGTACGATGGTGTTGGATGTACGATGACGTTTAAATGGTATTTGTGGTATGAGTTGCACAGATACTGTTATACAAAAAGTAGTTAATGTGGTGTTGGTGGTATAAATTGCACATACGATGGATAAAAGATACATATAATGATCACCTTATTTATATAAGGCTCTAAATAAGTGTATATAAGATGGGCTTTACCTGTTGATGATGGCTTTAGGCGAACGGCAAACGGATACGAGGCTGAAACCGAGGCAGACATAGAACAAGTCACCACGTCGGCGTCTGTGACATTAATGGTGAACATTAACGTCCCTGATGATGCGTCCTCACTCGTGTTGGTCGCGGCAGGAGTGTCATGAATAACTGGCGGCTACAAATCAATGGATATAAAGTAAAACAACTCTAAACCGGACGTTCAATTTAGTACAAATATCGGTCTGGGAGACAGGTCACAGCTTAAGGATGCACATCACGCTAGGAGCTTTCTGCATGCCGTTCACCCGGCATTAAGCAGCAACCTGCCTAAAAGTAGCTGAATTCTTTTATACTAGAATTCCGGTTCAGATTGGTTTCACTGTATAAAGTAAAAGCCATCTACATGGGCACAAAAGGCGTTTTATCCGATTCACGTGATACAACAATGCGTTTTATCCTATTCACAGGATACAAAATGCGTTTTATCCTATTCACGGGATACAACAATGCGTTTTATCCTATTCACAGGATACAAAATGCGTTGTATCCTATTCACGGGATACAGCAATACCTACCCAATCTCTAATTTGGTGAATAGTACAGTGACTTCTAATTCAGTCAAACTTTAAAAATTGACCGAGGGTAAAACAGCTTGGATCTTGATGAGATGAGATGCCAGGAAAGACACACTTAGCATGGCATGAGAAGCGTAGAGATCAAGAAATACACATCAGAATCTAAATGGGCTCAACATTTTGAGAAACTATTGAGCAAGTGCCAAACAGCTTGGCTCCTTGTGTTACTCGGTGTCTTATCTCGCCCAAACCCTTTTGCAAATGCTAGTCAAATCGGGGATAGGGAGATGAGGGAAAACATATCAACATGATATGCCATAGGATGCCATTATATTATACCTAAACATTATAAAAACGAGCTAGTTCTCCATACAAAATGAAATATAAACGTACTTACAAATTTGACAAACGTACAAAACAGTTTCTTCGTAGCTCTTCTAATCCAGTATTTTAGAACAGAGGAATTCAGATATATTTAAGCTGATTGATGATTGCTTCATGCAGGGTCAAACTCTGGCAGATAGCTCCTTTGGGAGCTTGCTGCATCGATTTCACCTTGCATTAAGCTACCGCCTATATTAAAACCGGCATTGAATACCAACAACAGAACTCTGAAATCTTGTTTATTTGTTTAAATGCCCGTTTCTATGTTAAAATGTATTCAACGGCGGTGTGCAGAGCATCCTAGAAAAAATGTAAATTTATATCATAATAACTTAACCTATATGTATGTTTAAAAGTAAAACAAGAGCTGGACAAAGCGGTGCAAAATATGCCCGAGGAAAAGTCTACTACCGAGTAAAAGTTCTGTCATTTATTTCAAAATCGCTTAATGCATAGCATAGTTATAGATAGGATGGAGATTAGTAAACCAAACCCAGAAAGGTGGAGATAACCAGAAACCACAATTACAGTGTTATCATTATTGTATGGGAAACAATTCTGCACAATTATCTATTAAATAAGGAGCAATAATGCATAAAACAGCTCCTGAATGGATAGGGTCCATTTTTATAAAAAAATTTAGTTGAGTCTGAGTTCGTTCTCAAACTTGAGAACGAACTCAAATTCAACTAAAAAGTTTTATAAGCATGATACCTGATTCCAAACTATTTACATTGGTTAACACAGATATAACATTAACAGCTAAAAATTAAGCTCAACAGGCACATGAAAGTATTGGTATTTTAGGTTAAACTCAACAGGCACATGGAAGTATGGGTTTAAATGGTCAAGCTAAACAGGCACATTAGGGTATGGGTATTTAAAGGGCAAGCTCAACAGGCTCATTAGGGTATGGATAGTTAAGGGTCAAGTTCAACAAGCACATTAGAGTATGGGTATTAAAGAGTTAAGCTCAACACGCACATTAGGGTATGGGTATTTAAGGGACAAGCTCAACAGGCACATAAGGATATTGTTATCCAAGGGGCAAGCTCAACATGCACATTAGGGTATGGGTATTTAAGGGGAAAGCTCAACAGGCACATTAGGGTATGGGTATTTAAGGGGAAAGCTCAACAGGCACATTAGGGTGTGGGTATTAAAGGGTTAAGCTCAACAGGCACATGGAACTTTGGGTATCAAAAGGTTAAACTCAACAGACACATGAAAGGATGTGTATTAAAGGGTTAAGCTCGACAGGCACATGGAATTATGGTTATTAAAAGGTTAAGCTGAACAGGCACATTAGGTATGAGTATTTAATGGTTAAGTTCAACATGTACATTAGACTATGGCTATTAAAGGGTTAAGCTCATCAGTATGGTGTAGAGGATTAAGGTATTTGTACGAGTATAAACGGGTTAAGGTCAACAGGTGCATTAGAGTATGGGTATAAGGTGCAGCGAGGTAGCAAAGGCTTACCGGGTTGACAATGGTCACAGTGAATGTTCCAGTGTCCGTATTTCCGCACAGATCTGTCACTGTAAATGTGAGTGTTTGCGTTCCGCTGGACGATGTCAGAGTTCCTAAAGTCAACTCATCTGAAATACACAGCTTCTGAATGAACAATCCTGGAGTTTCCTTGATGTAGGACGACACCAGCTCATTTTGACCGACACTTAGCTGGTGAATCCTTTATCTGATAGATGCTCCATTTTATGTTTTTGCAAACAAAGTAGACCCAAAGCTAACCACTGTTTGTTCTTTTTACTTATAGAATTATACTGGTCTAATTCTAAACGCCGAAATATGCATGACACTGTGTTCTGGGTCCATGCTTATAAAGCTTTTAGTTGAGTCTGAGATCGTTCTCAAGCTTTTGACCAATCAAAAGCTTGAGAACTCAAATCTGACCAATCAAAAGCCTGAGAACGAAATTATATAAAAATTCAACCAATAAATATTCATGTTGACATTATTTCTTACATGTATATTCACGAGATAAATAGGGAAAACATGTATTAGTGTGCGATATTCCGAAGATTTTATTATCATATGATCTACATTATAATGTGCCATGGTCGATTATATAAAATAATATCACATTAATTCGGAACCCCTCAGTCAAAATTGTCACTAACGACAAAACCGGACACATCTGCATCTGGGCCGTCGCCATACTTAGACAAACCTGTAACTGTTACTAAAATTAAGCAACTCGGAAATCGTAGTATAATTCTAAAAAATACCAGGGCCCAATACTACAAGGTTATAACACTTCTGAGTATGTGTCTGAGATTATTCTCAGGTATCTGACTGGTCCGATTGTGAGCAAGCTCAGAATCGGACCAATCATATGCTTGAGAAATGACCTCAGACTCAATCAAAACGTTTTATAACCTCGGACCCAGTATCCGGTGGAAGGATGTTTGCCAACTTGAATTATTTATTTTTATGCCCCCACAACGGCGGGCATATAGTAATCGCATTGTCCGTCCTTCCGTCCGTCTGTCTGCCCGTCCGTCCACCCGTCTGCCATTCCATCCGTCCGTCCTAAAGTTCGTGTCCCTTCTATAACTTTTTTTTTTTTATCTGTGAATGGATTCCAAAATAACCTGGCACAAATGTTCACCACACAAGGGCGGTGTGTAGCGTTCAACTCCCTGGTCCATGGGTCAAAGGTCAAGATCATCCTTCAGGGTCAAAGGTTGGGGGCATAGTGTTAAACAAACACATCTTGTGTTCTTCACTTTTTGCTCTCTTTGTTATTTTCAGAATAAGGATATACCATAGGTCCAGCAGAAACATCAGATGGATGTAGTGAAAGAAGCATGTTTTTAAAATAAAATTTGAAAACAAAAACGTTTATAAACCGTTAACAAACAACGACGTGAGTAATTTCGCAAATACCTGCTTCAGGATGCCACCTTTTCCCCCTAATTAGTGCACTAGAATCAGTCTTAAGCGAGAAAAAAGGATAACAATTATTGGTATTTAAGAAAGATTATAGCTTAAAGCGGATCGAAAGCTTTCTGTTTTACCCTCGCCCTGCATTAAGCTACGGCCTGCTTTATTTTAAAGATTCTAGTCAATTACAGCAGATTCTATTGTATTAAATGACGGCGTCTCATCTGGATATAAACTGTTACCATAGATACACAGATTCACACATATCAGAAAAATAGTTAACGGAAAACAGTTAAACGCTCAGTGTTTAGTAATGACGTTATTTTCTTATGCTTGACAAAAGTACCGGACTCGTTTTTGAATTCCATTCACACTAGAACATGTATACAGTCACTAACCAAACTATGTCTAATTCTGGATTATTAAGACAGGTCCTAGAGCTTTCTGCATAACTTTCGCCCTGCATTAACTCATTCCCTCATATTGACGCTTTTTGACGCCTCTGCAAAAGTCACCTGTTGAAACCATTGTGATATATAGAGCATTTGCTCCTATAGGAGCAAATGCTCTTTTTATCACAATGGTTTCAATCTACAAAATTCTACAATTTTCCTTTTCTCTAGTTAATGCTCCTTTTCTGTAGATTTATTCAAAGTGGCTGGGTCTAAAAATAGCCTATGAGGAAATGGATTAAGCAGTCACCTGCTCTTATAGACCCCATGTTTATTAATTTTATGGTCTCTATAAAGTATAAACAGATTCAACTGTATTCAACCCTCACGTGGTTTCAAAGGTTCCTCATTCTTTACAATAAGTCCCACTAAAGAAAATTTACTAGAAAAATGATATTTATATGTTAGTATCAATCGCGTCATTATCCCATCTGTACCCAGTGTCCCTTATAAAGGACATATGCAAACAGTGTTGACCCTGATCAGGGAATCCTTTGATCAAGGTCTGCACGGTCTGCTGACCCCATCAATGCCAATGACTTATTCCAGTAAATATTTTGTTTGCTGCTCTGCTCCATCAACATGTAAAATGGATGGGTTCCAAATTAAGAAATAGACGAATTTTCTTATACAATATGGGAATAAATGGATTCAGGTTAGGTAGAAACTGTGTACAAGGACCACTAAATAAATCATATTAATGGTCTTATTAACCATTTCCCTGTTCTATGTTTATTACAAATTTCAATACCTAATCAATTTTCATTAACAAAATAGTTATAAAGAAATATGGAAGGTGTAACATTGAAGACATTTTAGAAAGCAGAGAAACAGAACTATCAAATTCTATTAGCAAACAGAGCAGACCCTGATCAGACTTCTCCTTTAGGAGCCGTCTGATCTGGGTATACTCTGATTACAAATGCGTGAAATGGTTGCTTAATGCAGGAAGAAAGTGATGCAAAAAGCTCTTTTAAACCTGCATTAAACTACCACCTGTCTACAAAGTCAGTATTATACCTATTTGAAATGTCACTGAAGAGAGAATTGTACAGTTCTAATATTTAATTTTTAAGTGATGATCTCTACAATAAAATCATAAAACATGGTATTCAATTTATTTTATGAAGAACAGATCGAAACCTAAATCGAAAGTGCCCCTGTGGTACAAAATGAACCGTTTTCGTCGATATCTATAGCTTTTTGTTGTACAACAACATATTATCGGCCTATTTCTAACAGTGACGAAACTAAAACGCAGCACGGAACAGTACTGATACATTGGCGCATAACACCGGGTATTCGGTGTCATACACATGAAAGTTTGTCTTCGAACAGTGTTTATTCCATCAGGTTTCTTGCTATGTAACTCATACACAATCACTGCGGAGGATGTTGAAAGCCCGTTAGAAAAGTGTAAAATGGGTAAAGTCCCCGGGATAGATGGTATTTGCTATGAACATTTGCTGTAGGGTGGTCTAACCGTTAGATATATATTATCACGTTTGTTTACAGCCATGTTGAGACTTGGTCACCCACCATTACATAGATAGAGCTAGAATCTTTATTTACATCTCATCAATGCACATTCAGTAAATATAAAAACATATACAATAAATATTTCAAATAGTGCATAGCTATTCCATAAAGGAATTATAAGAGATGGTAAAACTGACATTGCATGTCATATATAACACACATGTTTATAACATCACAGTATGACACAAATAAAATCGGACCACTGCAAATTGCAATACTGATCCAATATACCAAAACGGTCCAAACAAAGAGAGTATAAAATGAAATAAGAATAATCAACAAAGGCAAGCTAAAGAACTCCGATGTCCAAAATCTACATCTGTTAAGAAAACTTAAAGATCAAAATGACATGATACTATATCATATAAAAACATATCCGGAACATCAGATACATAAAAAATAAGTTTATTTACAAAGTGAAATTTGCCGACTCTGTAAAATGTAAAAGCAGGTTTTGGCACAGTCCCTTATCATGTTTGTGTTGGAAAACAGAAACACATATTTTCTATAATCATCTAAGTCTAAGAAATCTTGAATAAACGTACACGCTTTTCTAAACAACTCTTCCCTTAAATCACTGTACATAAAATTATGGCATTTCAAAATCACATGCATTTCACTTTCGACATTATTATCCAGACAAAATGGGCAAACTCTACTCTCTTCACTAAGACCCTCATAACGGCCAGTTTCAATCCGAATTGGAGCAACGTCCAATCTAAATTTATAAAAAGCCGACCGTTGCAAAGGCGGGAGTACCATTCTACAGTATTGTTCTGTAGAGAAGGTGAATTTAAAACTCTTGTACAATCTGAACTTGTTACGACCACGGTCAGATATACCAACATAATTAATTCTACGTAGCAAGCTACTAATGAAATTACCAACCGTTCGAGTCCCAACCATTTAGGAAAATGACCGAGCGATCGGATATTCTAAACGACATATGGATAGGGGTATCATAATTACATTACATAAAGGTGGTTCAAAAAGTAAGTCGGGCCCATATAATTACAGAGCGACAACTCTAACCCCAACAATACTTAAAGTTTATTAAACAGCTTTGTTGTCACTGATAGAACCTAAGATGTTTTCTGTTCTGACCGAACAACAGGCTGGGATGTATAATGTCATCATTTACTCTTAAGGAATGCATAATATACGCTGTATTATTAGATAATTAATTGCATGTGTGCACGACAAGCATTTGATAGAGTTTGGCATAACGGTCTAATGTAAAAATTGTACCAGGTTGGAACTGAACTGTTTCATTAATTTGTATTACACTATGTCAAGTTGTGCCAGGCTTAGTGGTTTGACATTAATTCTAACACACCTCGCGCACACATCTAGACTACATAAACAAAGAAGGGACGTATCTATGTTTGAATTTTCCATAAAACACCGCACGCGCTGTAACGGCTTAACGTGACGTAATATGGCTTCGACAATTCGTACGACAAGAAACGTAGTGCCGTTGTGGTGGTACAAATTATAGTTAAATTGAAGTGTTAGAATCGAAATAATAAATTTATACCAGTGTTTTATCGTGCAATCGAACACTGGTAGGAGTTGAGATGCGTAGTAATTAAATTTAATTATAAGCATCTCAACTCCTACCAGTGTTCGATTGCACGATAAAACACTGGTATGAATTTATTATTTCTTAAGCAAAGTACGTCAGTACACACAGTCATTCAGGACAATTTTATTAACTACAGTAGAACCCCTCTATAACGGCCACTAAATTGTGTTAATTAGTTGGTATTTAGGACAGGTTGCTGCTTAAAGTAGGAAACATAGAGGAAACATACGCACTTATTTTTCTTGATGCTCAGGGTGTTTAGTGAAGTTCACGTTTGCTTACTTGTTGTAGTGTTGAAATCGAATTGAGTATTCGTTGCCATGGCAATGTTTATAACGTCATTCGTGTCGACGTCCGCGGCAATGATAGTGGATATGCTGGAGCCGGCCGCATCAGTAGTCAAAATAGTGGCAGCGTCCGGCAGGCTCGGTAAGGTCGGAGCATTGTCTGAAAACATTTAACAGAAACTCTGTAACGAATATAATCTATCACAAATCATAAACGAGAGTGCCATGATGGCCCTGTATCGCTCACTTGGTTAAATTATGCCATGTGACCTATCAATTTTGACCCCAGGGGCACAATTTGAACAATCTTGGTAAAGCTCCTCCAGATGAAGCTTCATGCTAAATATGACAGCTCTGACACCCACCCCCCTTCCCAAGAATGGGCCATTTTTTACCACATGGGGAAAATACCACCAGGACAGAGCCAATTTTGTTCCTAGGAGCTTAATTTGTACGATCTTGGTAAAGGAGGTCTACTAGATGGTGATATGTACCAAATATCACAGATCTAAGCCTTTCAGTTTTTTAAAGTTTTTACTATATAATCCAATGTAAAACTTGTGACCCCAGGGTGAGGACACTTTTAACCCCAGGGGCATAATTTGAACAAGCTTGGTAAAGGTCCACCAGATGATTCTATGTACCAAATATCACAGTTCTAAGCTTTTCCGTTTCGGACAAGAATATTTTTTAAAGTTTTTACTATATAATCCAATGTAAAATATGTGACCCCAGGGTGTGGCCGTGTTTGACCCCAGGGGTATAATTTGAACAATCTTAGGAGAGGTCCACAAGATGATGCTACATACAAAATATCACAGCTATAAGCTTTTCCGTTTCGGACAAGAATATCTCTAAAGTGTTTACTATAAATCCTATGTAAAACTTGTGTCCCCGGGGTTGGGCCAACTTTGACCCCAGGGGCAAAATTTGAACTATCTGTGTAGAGGTCCACTAGATGAGTCTGCATACCATGTTTGGTAGCCATAGGCCCAACAGTTTTTGACAAGAAGATTTTTAAAATCAAAGGCCTGAATGGCCATAATGGCTTTCGGGTTTGATATGGATGTTAAGTGTAAGGGGAGAAATTGCTGTACACATTAATAACAATAACGTCATGGAATTGATAAAAGTATTAATAACAACACATTTTTGTGAAACACTATGCCCCTGATTGTGACCAATATAAATTTGACCTGTAATGTGACATTTAACTGCTATATGACCTTGACTTTAATAAGCCCCCCCCCCCTCGCTCCGCCTCCCCCCCCCAAACAAAAAAATAAAAATAAATGTTCGCCTCCGTAAGTTGCACAGGTGTGAAGTATGTATGTGCAATGGCTACAAAGTTATTGCGAACATTAAAGTTTGAGCCAAGCCAACAAACCAACAAAATCAGCCCCCCCCCCCCCCCCATTGATTGGGGGCATAAAAATATGGCAGACTGAAACAAAAGGAGCCACCTCATGATCTGCTGTTTATATATAGACATGCTTCTAGTTTCTACTATGGCCAAAATAATATCTTATTATATTCATGATGTCATTATTTCTTACATGAATATTCATGAAGTAAAGGGTCAATTAATGCTTTCATGTCCAAAGCTGATGCAAAAACTGAAGCACAACATCAAAGTTATACAAAGGCTACCTATAATCCTACATTTTTTGTTCAACTAATTCTTACACATAACATTTATTTTTCCATGTTCAGCACTCGTTTATTTTGAATAAATGTAGTATGCTTACAAAATGAAGGTAAGACTGTTTTTATTTTTAATTACTAAGTAGATCCATACATGTACATACAATTGCGGTAGTTGTTTGGAACCTGGTGAAACTCAAATTCAGAACTACAGTCTGAAGTAAAGTTGTAATCTGGGAAATACATTTCAACAAATTGCTACCTACTTTCGCTTTTACACGACACAAACGTCTTGAGCAAACGACAGTGTCGGCGACTCGGCGGTTACACGATACATAGAAGAGCCTCTATATATTTCCACAGTTGTTATTGACACTGGAATATAATTTGATTGAATATGTGTTGAAAACCTTCTTTGGATAATACTTACTTTGATACAATGTAAGCCGATAGAACCCCGTGTTTTTACGGTTTTACTTCTTGTAAGACTTAGACTTGTGTTGAGGTTGGGTGCCATAGTCAAAACACGCTGTTCGATGCGTGATACATGTGTATATGGGAATTCCGAATTTCATTGGTTGATTATGTTAGATTTCTTTGACCTTGTCCTTTATGAAGCTTCCTATTTCTAATTTGAGTACGGGTCAAACGGAAATGACCGAATACGACGCAAAAGGCAGTTTGATTGGCTGAAGATGTAGGTCTATAAAATATTATGCTAATCAGTTACGATTGTGTATAAAGATACAATCGGAAACCTCGGCTATATTCCTTCTGCTTTAGAACGCCAAGGTGTTGCGAAAACTACGGTAAAAATATTCGTTCGCGTCTTCTTTGGAGTTTATTAAAATTCAAGACTTTTAAAAAGTTTATCTTTGTGTAGATTAGTAGTAATTATCTTACACAGCGAATTATTATTAAATACATGAAGAGTAAACAAATACATTAACATTTTACAACCAAACTAGTGCAGACTTGAAGAAAACTATTTTGTCTTGCGCATGTTCACTAGACAAGTGAACTCGTTGCCGTAAAGAGACCGATTGCTTTATGGCTCCGAAAGCCATAAAAATCAGTAAACTTTGTGACCCCCCAGGGTGAGGACAATTTTGACCCAAGGGGCATAATTTGAACACTCTCAGTAAAGGCTCACCAGATGATGCTACATACCAAATATCACAGCTCTAAGCTTTTTGGTTTCAGACAAGAAGATCTTTAAAGTTTTTACAATATAACCCTATGTAAAACTTGTGACCCCCGGGGTTGGGCCAATTTTGACGCCAGGGACAAACTTTGAACAATCTATGTAGATGTCCACTAGATTATTCTACATACCAAATTTGGTATCCCTAGGCCTTACAGTTTTTCACAAGAAGATTTTTTAAAAAAAATTACTTCTTTTTGGACATTGGTTGCCATAGCAACCAGGGTTCTGCTGGAATCCAATTCTTTGAACAACTTTGGAAGAGGTTGACCCAAGGACCATCTCTGCCAAGATTGGTTAACATCCAGCAAGTAGTTTAGGAGGAGATGTCATTCTAAGAAACAGTTGACGACGCACCACGGACGGCGCAAAACGAGTGACGACGGACAGAGGGCGGTCACAATAGCTCACCTTGGTACTTCGTGCCAGGTGAGCTAAAATAGTCAGTCTTAATCATTTTCCTGATGGTAAATGCGTCTATAATGCTCAATCAGCGGGGCTTTGACTTTCAGAGGGGGACGTCGGGATTCGATCCTCAACTAGTTAATACAAAATACTTTAAAATGATAATAGTTACTCCCTCGCTTGACACTTAACCCATAGGGTACTGCTACGACAAACTGGCCCGGTTAGTGTGATTTATATTGTTTAACATTTAGCCTGCTATGCGCGGATGAGTGAATACCCATGCAAACAGTTTGGATCCAGATGAGACGCCGAGTAAATCGGCGTCTCATCAGGATCCAAACTGTTTGACACCCTGATTGCATTTAGGTAGACAATTTTATTATAGCTTGACTTTCCTCAGCAGGCTATAAGGTAAACCTTCTTCCGCTTCTTGCTTGTGGATTCGTAATAAAAAGATATATAGATCCGATTGTTGAATTTCTGCCAAGGCCAAATATTTCTATGTCCATATGCCATATGCAATTAATATTCACAATGCCATTATACTGTACTCGAATATTCTTAATTCTTAACCCTTTCCCTGTTCTGTGTTTATTACAAATTTCGATACCTACTGAATATTCATGGACAAAAAGGTTGTAATGAAATATGGAAGGTGGAACATTGTAGCCATTTAGAAAGTAAAGACACATCTTTGAAATTCTATTAGCAAACAGAGAAGACCCAGACCAGTCTGATCTGGGACTACTCTGTTTGCAGATGCGTGAAAACACGTTTATATGAGGGAAAGGGTTAAGGTAAAGAGTTAGCCATTTACTCCTTAAATACGCCTTTGTACGCATTTGCCCAGACTCCTATAGGAACCGTATGATCAGGGTCTGCTCTGTTTGCTTATGAAATGATATAGAGGTTCAAAAACCACCGAACATAATCACAATACAACAAAATGATTCGTACCTGGACCAGTTCGAACACGCACGGCGAATGTAACGTCGTTGATGACTGTTTTTCCATTCCAGTCGTGCGTGTCGCCTGTTGTGTAGTCGGGCAGTCCAACTATTTTCCAGTTGTTGTCAGCTTCAGCACCACCACCCTTGTAGCCTACAACTTCGGTTCCACTAGCCCACCTACATGTCAAACCAAAAAAACAGAACAGGGGTGATTTGAGCCACGGCACCAATGAAACCTCCTAACTATAACCATTCGAAAGAAGCCCACGTCTTTGCCATCAACGTACATAATACCCTAACCATGTCCCTAACAGAGACGACTTTTTGGCATCTTTGCAAGCTGGGTAGACCCAGATCCTTCAGGAGTCGTCACACCATGGTCTGCCTGTTTTATTATGAAATTATATAGCTTTGCTTCTACAGTTTTTTTAAATGTAAATATAATATTTTTCATTGACCAAGGTACAAATCCAGGTAATGAATACACACGAAATCATGACTTCTTGTATAAATGTTCATAAGGAAAAGGGTTAATACATTACAGTAAACCCCTCTAAACCAGAATTCTAAAAGAGAATAATTTAAGATACTTATAGGCAGGTGGCTGCTTATTTCAGGGTGAAAGTCGTGCAGAATGCTCCATCCTGCATTAAGCTGCCACCTTTTCCACGACCGATATTTATACTAAACCGAACGTCCGGTTTAGGGGAGCTACTATATATAATTCCATCGAAATTAACCCTTTCCCAGTTGTATATTCATGTAAGAAATAATGACGGCATGAATATAAATAATAATATTTTTATAATGGCATATGAACACGGGACATTTTGCCTCAGGCCGAAGCTGTAGAATCAGATCTATAAGACACCATAAGCAAACAAAGCAGACCCTGATCAGACGGCTCCTATAGGAGCAGTCTGATCTGGGTCTACTTTGTTTGCAGATGCGCCAAAATAAGCTTACATAAGGGAAAGGGTCAAGGAACTTTTACCTCAATAACTCTTAACCCCATGGATATTCATTTAAGAAATAATGACCGCATGTCTATTAGATGCATTTTTAGCTCACCAGAGCACAAAGTGCTCAGGGTGAGCTTTTGTGATTGCCTGATGTCCGTCGTCCGTCGGCGTGCGTCGTCAGTCGTGCGTCGTCAGTCGTCAACAATTTGAACCTTTACAAATCTCCTCCTCTGAATCTACAGGGTTCTCAGCTTTCACCTTTGGCACATAGTATCATCTTTAGGTCCTCTACAAAAGTTGTATAAATTATGGCCCTGGGGTTAAAATTGGCCCCGCCCCAGGGATGCCTTGTTTTCAATAGTAAAACTTTGAAATCTTCTCCTCTGAAACTGGAAGGCTCTCAGCTTTCATATTTGACACAGAGCATTATGTTTAGGTCATCTACGACAGTTATATAAATTATGGCCCTGGGGTCAAAATTGGCCCCGCCCCAGGGGTGGGCAATTTTCAATAGAAACAAATAGTGAAATCTTTGAAAATCTTCTTCTCTGAAACTGGAATGCTCTCAGCTTTCATATTTGGCACAAAGCATCATGTTCAGGTCCTCTACAAAAGAAATATAAATTATGACCCTGGGGTCAAAATTGGCCCCGCCCCAGGGGTTGGGCAGTTTTCAATAGAAACAAATAGTGAAATCTTTGAAAATCTTCTCCTCTGAAACTGGAAGGCTCTCAGCTATCATATTTGGCACAGAGCATCAATTTCAGGTCCTCTACAAAAGTTATATAAATTATGGCCCTTGGGTCAAAATTGGCCCCGCCCCAGGGGTTGAGCAGTTTTCAATAGAAACAAATAGTGAAATCTTTGAAAATCTTCTCCTCTGAAACTGGAAGGCTCTCAGCTTTTATATTTGGCACAGAGCATCATGTTCAGGTCCGCTACAAAAGTTATATAAATTATGGCCCTGGGGTCAAAATTGGCCCCGCCCCAGGGGTTGGGCAGTTTTCAATAGAAACAAATAGTGAAATCTTTGAAAATCTTCTTCTCTGAAACTGGAAGGCTCTCAGCTTTCATATTTGGCACATAGCATCATGTTCAGGTCATCTACAAAATTTTATATAAATTATGGCCCTGGAACCAAAATTGGCCACGCCCCAGGGGCGGGCAGTTTTCAATAGAAACAAATAGTGTTGTTCAGGTCCTCTTCAAAATTTGTATAAATTATGGCCCCGGGGTCAAAATTGGCCCAGCCCCAGGAGTGGGCAGTTTTCAATAGAAACAAATAGTGAAATCTTTGAAAATCTTCTTCTCTGAAACTGGGAGGTTCTCAGCTTTCATATTTTGCACATAGACTTAACACTTCACTTGACAGAAACTGCGTGAGCACGCCTTTGCAAACAGAGTACACCTACAGAGCTTTGATCTAACAGTTTCTGCCACGGCCAACACTTATTTTATTTATACGCCATTATAAAAATCAAATTGATTTATATTCATACATAAATTATTTCTTATATGAATATTAATGAAATAAAGGATTAACAACCTTTTTGTATGGCTAACCCTTCGAATACTAATTATTCAAAGTGGAATGGTCCATCATTGTCTAACTGCATAGTCCATCATTATGAAAGGGCATAAATTGTATTAGGATTTTGAATGACAAACAGTGCAGACCCTGATCATAGAACTCCACTGGGAGTCCTCCGATCTGGGTCTAATCTGTTTGCAAATGCAAATAGAGCATTTAAATTGTTAAATGCATTACTTATAAATTGTTTTCCTTAATATATGTCTATAATTATATATGGTATGACAAATAGGGACACGTTACCATCCGAATTTATCACCGGAGTCGAATAAGATTTGGTCGGTACCAGTGACCGTGATGGTGTTCTCGTTATTGTCAGCTGAAATAGAGATTAATACACCAATTAGTATAAACGACATTTGATTGAGGTCTTACATTGGTACTTAACCCTTGTCCTGTCGGAAAAAACTCTGATAAATATGAAGCAAGATTCATTTACTCATGATTCACTCAAGCTTTTGAAAAAGTACCGACCGAGAGTAAAACAGCTTGGAACAGCCGAGTTACCTTGCGTCCCATAAGGACCCAAACTGTTTGCAAATGAGAGTTAGGTCGCATCAATTGGTGAAAACACCAAGTTGTTCAAATAGTATTTAACTATGGCGTGACAGACGTTGCACTATTCTATAAGGTACATATTGACGTCATTGATTTGTATATGTCAAAGTCAGACTTTTTTTTTGCAAAACGAGTATATCTATATATATATGGTATAGCTATTGAATTTATGTTCGATCTTGACGTTTATGTGTGTTGTATAATTTGCATCTTGGGATATGTTTACAGCATTTGTAACGAGGGCGTTTAATGCACAGTGAAATCTAAGATGGCGGCCCCTTTCTTGCTTATAATTTGTACACAAAATGTTGGTTAATATATTCTGAAAGTGGGTGATCCTTCGAAAGTAAAAGTAGCAATGCGAAAAAAGAAAATTGCAGACTCGGTTTTATTGAGTATGTTCATGAGTAGTAATTAAATGTGCAACACTACTCACGCCCCCTAGCACCGGCTTAAGCAGTATCCAATTTTCAAACTATTAACATCAAAACTAATGATCATGAAAGACCAACAAATATAACAACACTGAGAACGAAGTACTGGGCGACTTTTTACGGCCGCCACACAGGCACCTGCTGTTGTGAAGTACATATATTCTGAAAGTGTGTGATCCTTCGAAAGCAAAAGTAGCAATGCGAAAAAAGAAAATTGCAGACTCGGTTTGTTCATAAGTAGTAATTAAAAGTGCAACACTACTCACGCCCCTAGCACCGGCTTAAGCAGTATTCAATTTTCAAAACTATTAACACCAAAATTAATGATCACGAAGGACCAGAAAAATAAGTGTTTTTTTTTTCAATTCAGACCACGTCTTCCCTGGAGGCTGCCATGTTTCAAAGCTCGATTCGTCTAGATTTTACCGTCCAATGAAACCCGTCGTTGGATATGTTGTAAACATATCCCAAGATATAGAACGTACATAGTTGTCAAAATCAATCATAAATAAACTAGTTTACAACACATATATGATCGTTTACAACATAAATACTGACTTCATCAATAAAGATAAATGATATAGAATACAAATACATTAATATGTACAATTAGAAATTTAGTATTTATACCATATACATGTGCAAGTTTGAAAAATATGTATAATAAACATATCATTTGTACAATATACATACATTCTTAACCATGTATACATTGAATTTTACAAAACAAATATAACTTTATAGAACACATATATGCAATTTTATTACATACATATACAGGTACTGAATTGAGCAACGTCTGATAGGCCATATTTGAACGGAGGTCTTACATATATACATGTATATGACTACCAAGTTTGAGTAGTATCACCTGCAAATATTGATTAAGAATTATCCTCTAGAATGTAGTCGCAATCGTGTATCTCGAGCTCTGATGCCTTCTAGAGGAGCACTCTGGTTAAGGTCTGCACTTTTTTCAATATATTCTCGCTATTTATACATTTTCATTCAGAATGAACTCTATCGTTAACCCTTTCAGCGCAAAATTTATAATTGTCATCTGCAAACCACTTTTGTTAAATCATTTGGTAAAATAAGGAAATGAGATAAATAAATGCAAATTTCAAAGGAATAAAGCACATACATGTATATAGAAATAGAGTTTGAAACAAAATGCGAAGTCCCTGATCAGACGCCGCCTTGATCTGTGACTGCACTATTTGTTGTGGTGCATTTTTGCGACATTGGCGGTGAAAGGGTTAACCCTTTACCTGGTGAATATACATGTAAGAAATAATGGCATATAAAGAGTGATTAGCTGAATGCTTATAATGACATTATGAACAAGAAAAGTATGACCATTGCATAAACTCTTGCACCAGATCTATTCCATTTCATAAGAGAACAGACCCTGACCAGTAAACTCTTCCAATAAACAATGATGGACTACATTAGAACCTGTCTTAAGCGGTCATCAAAATAAGGTCTAACTATGGGACTGTACGGCAGATGATAGCTTAATGCAGGTCAAAAGTAATGCAGAAAGCTCCTATTTTTGTTCTGCATTAATCAACCGCCTGCTTTTTAACCCTTTCCCTCATACAAACATGTTTTCACGCATTTGCAAATAGAGTAGACCCAGATCAGACGGCTCCTAAAGGAGAATTTAATAGAATTTGATAAACCTGGCTCTCTAGTTTCTAAAATGGCTACAATATCCAACCTTCATAACATAACATAACATAATAGTTCATAACTATTATATTCATGACTATTCAGTAGGTATTGAAATTTGAAACAAACATAGAACAGGAAAAGGGTTAACACGTTTGTGTTCCATAAATAAATTGCCACTTAGGACAGGTTCTACTGTATTATACTTTCAAAGTTTAAACAACGATGGATACTTTGTCTAATCAAAGTACTGATAGTACTGAAGGGATCTGTGTTTTTGGAAAGAAAACGTGTGTTATTCAGTAGAACCTCTCTAAACCGGACGAAATATAAACATTATGACTGGGCATTAAAGACTGCTGTATGCTGACCAACTATACAAAAAGCTCCTGCAGAAGTTTCCGTATCGCTGTCAGCCTGCATCAAGCAGCCACCTGTTTTGAATCCTCGAAAATAATGTTTATTTTCTGTTCGGTCTAGAGAGATTCTACTGTATTTGGGTGTTTGTTTGCGAGTTATTTTTTATGTTCCCAGATGCTGAAATCTTATCTGGTGGTAGCTGGCATTTTGCATGTTTTATGTAAATATTTCAAACCCAATTTCCAAATTTGAAGTATAATGTAGTAAAGGTATAAGTTGAACAGTGTCAAGAAATCTTGATCTTCTGAAAAACATTATATAAATATATTTATATAAATGTATACAAAAATAAGTTTAAAATTAATTAAATATTGGAACCTCGCAAACAATTCAAGTAGATAATCAAGAATGGTTGTATAGTTTTACAATCTATAATGGTAATCACCTGAAATTGTTCACAGATTTTGAAATGGGAGAAAAAAAAGAGTAAATGTATTTATGATGAAAACTTTATTGTAGACAATGTCAAGAAAAAGTATAAAACAGCAAATAAACATATGTTGCAAGTAAAGCATCTGTTTGAAAGTAATTAAACCAGAGCACAAGCGGGTGCCAACGCTTATCTGTTGTCATTGTCAAGATGAACATGTATACCAAAAATGAAGGTTGTAAATGAACAAGAGTGTTCGGAGGAACACATGTGTCATCTGCTCGCAACTGACACAAAATTGTTAATATGCTGAAGTGTGAAAATCTGAAAAAAGGGGAATAACTCATCAATGGTCCTCAATAAGAGGAAGACACATGACATTTGAAAGCTCTGTAATGGTTAGTTTAGAAATGACAGACAGACTGACGGACGGACAGACAGACAACGGAAAAGTGATCCATAAGTGACACACTGCCCCTCGGCAGGTGACACAAAAATTGAAGAAGTTATGGTAAATAGTAAGATTTCGGACGATGACGACAACAACGCGGACGCCGGAGTTACGACAATAACTTGTGATTTCTTTGAAACAGACAAGCTAAAATGTTATCAAATGTTAAATCGAAACATGGTTGTATTTCTACTTTTACCTGGTTTATTGTAAAACCTGTGTTGAACAGCCACTCAGATGTTAATTGATAATTCCTTATGACAGGTGGTACTTTAATGCAAATTGAAAAGTTTCACAGGGGCGCATCTTTTTGAGTTGCATTAGGCTGTCGCTGTAATCATAGGTCATCATGGGTGAAAACAAGTGGCTGTTCAATAAATGTTATTGAAACATTGAATGGGATCATGAATAGTAACTAACGCTTACATCTAAACTAAATAGCTACACTACATATAATACAGAAACATTGACAGGCAAAGCATATTTCAATAATAATGTTCAGCTATGCTTTAGTTTTCTACTTTAAGCCATTGCAGGGTTTGACAATTTAGAAAAACTAAATTCATCATGTCAGGCTTACAGTAAAGAAAGAGTAACCAATATATTTTTGAAACCATTCCATTCTCATTCAACCACATCTTATGGTGTGTCCATTACTATGCGTCGTTTTGTTGAATGGATTCTAATTATGGTCACACCAATGGAACTGTCCGAGAATAAGGAAGTAAGCATTTGAAGAGAAGTTGACGAGTCATGCTTGCATGTTAGTTTTGCATGACTAGTAGGAACGAAGTTCTTCAGCCTTGAATTGCATATAGTGTATCCCTAGATAAGTTGTCATAGTAAAGGTTACAACTGATCTAGCCTTTAAATGTATGAAAGCCAAATTATTGAAACAAGTGCTGAAGAAAGAGCAAATAAGTTATTCAGAAAAATGATGTTGCAGCAACTCAATAGAATTAAGTTACAATCTTTTAACCCATTCCTTGATGTGCTATTTTCAGATTCAACCTCTATGAACGGATCTACTGGAAAGATGCACTTACAAGAAAAACTATAACTATCACTAAAGGTGATTTATACCCCCACTAGCACATTTGACACAGAGATAGGGTTATAGAAATAAAGCTTTGACGGCTAAATTTTTATCTGTTAAATTACAAAAAGGGAGACCATTCATTCATGCACGAGGTGATAAATCAAAATCTTTATCGCAGGTGCAGAACTTCAGATGGCGTTCAACAATACTGCAAAATTTAACAAGAGTACCGCATACGGTACATAATACGCCCACTTGCAAACTTTCTCTGATTCAACATGCCTTATAAGTGTTGACATTTTCTAATCTGTGCTTCAGATCTTGATTTCCATATTAAGGTGATACTATTTTTTAAAAAAATGAAGTGAATATCTTATTAAATAAAAAAGTTACAGCTAATCCTCATTTTTGCAGATTTTTGTAAAGTGCAACGGCCATAACTCTGTAAAGACAAACTGAATGAACTTCAAAATAAACTCAGCTTCAAATTTTGTTGCTTAAAACATTTGTATTAAGTTTCATTTATATCATTTTAATAGTTTTCCCAGAAAACCACAGACAAACTAAAAGTTGACCGACTAACAAAGCAATGAACACACGAAGTTCAAGGACCATAACTTTAGAATAAAATGACATATTTAAACCCCTGCAATATATGTGAAAATGCACATTAAGGTTTAACCATGTAAAAAAATTGAAGTAAATATCATTTCAAATGAAAAAGTTATGGCCACCCTCATATTTGCATAGATTTGCATTATTTTTTAAGTGGAAGGGCCATAACTCCGAAACATAAAATCAAATGATCCTCAGAATCAACTTAGCTTCAGGTCTTGATGCATTAAACATGTGTATGAAGTTTCATTAATATCTGTCAAACAGTTTTGCCAGAAAACAGTGGACAAACTATTTGCATATATTTGCAATTTTTTTAAGTAAAAGGGCAATAACTCCGAAACGAAAAATCAAATAAACCTCAAAATCGACTCAGCATTAGATCATGATGCATTAAACATTTTTGTGAAGTTTCATCAATATCTCTCAAACAGTTTTCCCAGAAAACAGCGGACAAACTATTTGCATTATCTTTTAAGGACAAGGGCCATAACTCTGAAACGAAAAATCAAATGATTCTCAGAATCAATTCAGCTTCAGATCTTGATGCATTAAATATTTGTGTGAAGTTTCATTAATATCTCTCAAATAGTTTTCCCAGAAAACAGCGGACAAACTATTTGCATATTATTTAAGGACAAGGGCCATAACTCTGAAATGAAAAATCAAATGAACCTCAGAATCAACTCAGCTTCAGATCTTGATGCATTAAACATTTGTGTGAAGTTTCATTAATATCTGTCAAATTGTTTTCCCAGAAAACAGCGGACAAACTATTTTTTAATGTATTTGCATTATTTTTTAAGTAAAAGGGCCATAACTCCAAAACGAAAAATCAAATGAACCTCAGAATCAACTCAGCTTCAGACCTTGATGCATTAAACATTTGTGTGAAGTTTCATTAATATCTCTTAAACAGTTTTCCCAGAAAACAGCGGACAAATTATTTGCATATTTTTTAAGGACAAGGGCCATAACTCCGAAACGACAAATCAAATGAACCTCAGAATCAACCCAGCTTCAGATCTTGATGCATTTAACATTTGTGTGAAGTTTCATTAATATATGTCAAATAGTTTTCCCAGAAAACAGCGGACAAACTATTTGCATGTATTTGCATTATTTTTTAAGTAAAAGGGCCATAATTCCGAAACAACAAATCAAATGAACCTCATAATCGACTCAGCTTCAGATCTTGATGCATTAAACATTTGTGTGAAGTTTCATTAATATCTCTCAAATAGTTTTCCCAGAAAACAGCGGACAAACTATTTTTTAATGTATTTGCATTATTTTTTAAGTAAAAGGGCCATAACTCCGAAACGACAAATCAAATGAACCTCAGAATCAACTCAGCTTCAGATCTTGATGCATTTAACATTTGTGTGAAGTTTTATTAATATCTGTCAAATAGTTTTCCCAGAAAACAGCGGACAAACAAAATGTTGACGGACGAACGAACGAACGGACGGACGGACAGGGCCACGACAATATACGACCACCTTTATTAGGTGGGCGTATAAAAAAGCTTTGTTTATTAAAACAAGCCAATTTTTGACAATAATAACAAAAGGCAATAACTCCAAAGACACTGAAGACAGAGTTATGGACATTGTGCACTGCACTTGTGGTCAATGTGTGGTCTATCTGTATGTGAAGTTTGAAGTCAATAGCTTTTATACTTTGAAAGTTATGATCCGGACAAGCCGGATTTAAAAAAAAATAACAAAGGGCAATAACTCCAAAAATACTGAAGACAGAGCTACTAACCGTGTGCACTGTACTTGTGGTGAATGTGATCTATCTCAATATGAAGTTTGAAGTCAATAGCTTTTATATGTTTGAAGCTATGATTCGGACAAACCAGAATTTCACTAGAATAACAAAGGGCAATAACTCCTAAAATACTGAAGACAGAGTTATGGACCTTGTGCACTGCATTTGTGGTCAATGTGTTCTATCTGTACATGACGTTTGAAGTCGATAGCTTTTACACTTTGAAAGTTATGATCCGGACAAGCCAAATTTTGAGAAAAATAAACAAGGGCAATAACTCCAGAAGTACTGAAGACAGAGTTACGAACATTGTGCAATGCATTTGCAGTCCATGTGATCTATCTGTATATGAAGTTTGAAGTCAATAGCTTTTATACTTTGGAAGTTATGATCTGGACGAATGGACGGACTGACAGACGGGCGGATAGATGAACAGACGGACGGACATGGTTACTCCAGTAAACCCCCCAAAACTTTGTTTGTGGGGATATAAAATACAATGTTCATTATTTTGTAGATTTTAAACCATTAAGATAAATAGAGCATTTGCTCCTTTGGAGCAAATGCTCTATTTATCACAATGGTTTAAAAAAGTGACTTTAACATATTTGTATGCGATCGCAATCTGTCCTAGGAGAATCGGCAATTGTCCTGAATCGCAATTAAATATATTATTTCATGAGCAAACAGAGTAGATCCTGATCTGGACCTACTCTGTTAACAGTTTGCAAAGCCTTAGCCTTATGGAGGAAAGGGTTTACCAAATGCCTTTTCACTTTTGCGAACAGAGTAGATCCTGATCAGACGGCTCCTATAGTTGTTGTCTGATCAGGGTCTGCTCTTCTTTACTCATGGTAATTTATTCAGACATGATATAGATATGATTCTATAGTTCTTTTCAGAGTAAAAAATTCCTTAGAAGGTTTATATTAACATTCAGCTTATATAAATATTCATGATACATCAATATTTCTTAAATGAATAATGAACAGGGAAAGGGTTTAGATATAATATACATGTAGATCTATACGGTTATAGTTTCTGCCATGGCAAAATATTCCAGTGTCCATGTGCTTTTACAACAATTAACCTAATTAATATTCATAATCATGATGATGTCATACTTTCTTACATATAAATTAATGTTAATATTCATGGAATAAAGTCTTTATTGACATAAGTATTGAACATTGTCAGATAAATTATGTCTCTAAACCCATTGCTACATGAAATAATGACAATATGAACATTGATTGTAATATTATTTATGATATAATGTTTAACAGGAATTTTGGTAATGGCAGAAACTTTAATCTATATAGTATTCTATTAGCAAAAAGAGCAGACCCAATCAAACGGCTCCTAGTCTCCCACATCTGTCTGATATGGGTATACTCTTTTTGCAAAGATATTCAGCTCTTATATATATATATATATATATATCACCATCTGGGTGTTGTCAGTCTAGTTCCTTATATACCACTCATACTGTGTTAACCCCTTACTCCATAAATACGCCTTTCTACACCTTTGCAAATAGGGTAGACCCACATCAGACAGTTCTTATACAGAGCTCCAAATAAGATGCCTTTACATTTTCAAGAATAGCTCCTTTATTTCTCCACCAATTAAACCTTATATACTGTGACCACTCTTCAGTAATTTTCTAGAAGAGACGATTGTAAAGAGTGGTCACAGTGTAGGGTTTGGTGGTGAAATGACGATTTTAGTATTTGGGAACACACCCTTATCTGTACCTCTGCCTATATGAGTCATCTGATCAGGGCATGTTCTATTTGCTTCTGACATAACATACATTTAGCTCTACAGTTTCTGCTGTGGCCAAAAACCCCTGTTTTAAAAATGCCGTTGCAAAATTTTAAAACTCAACCCATTTATATTCATGTCATATGATAATTTCTTACCATGAATATTCATGGAGTAAAGGCTAAACTGCTATGATCAAATTTTGATCACTGTGACCATGACATGACAACTCTGCATGGTTTTACAAACTGAGCATCATCTACGGGGTCGACAAACAAATACTGATTGCTTGTATCCCAAGTAGTTCATTAGGTTCATTCTGAGACATGTTTGTTGCTCATTTTACAAAACGTTGGGATAGCTTCTGATAGTCCTTTCTGCTTTTTAATATGTCCAAGTTGTTGACTAACATCATGCTTCAGAGTCCTGCCCATCTCTCTCAGCATGCCAACATATTCTATTTAATTATCCGTTTAGAATTACCATCATACTGTCTTTGACTGAATTGTTTTGCAATAAACTGGTACATGTGAAAAAGTTGTGACTCGACTGGGACTTGAATCCAGGGCCTGTGGCTTACCATGCCAACACTCTACTGACTGCGCTATCAAGTCACACAGTTTAAAGCTTTTTAATGTTCCGACAATCTTTAACCAACTACTGTTCCATCTGGAGATCAGCAAACACTGGCTGCTAGTATCTAAAGTAGTTCAGTAGATTTTAACAATTCGTATACCACAAAGTCAGCACCAGCTGATCAAGCTTTTCATACTTAGATCAGTATCGGGAAATCTTGTTTGGATGTTGATAAAAATGTTTCATTGATTCGGTCTTGCTTTGTGGTGACAATTACTGTGTTTCGACATTGAAAGCTCTTTGTCAATAAAGCAATATTATTCTCCATTTTTGTGGCATTTAAAGCATAGTGGGCTTTGTTAGAAAACTGGCATGTCAGGTCCCTTGTTGTTTGGAATCTTGTCGAAATTACTGTCCCCTGCAAATAAAATTAATGTTTATGATTAAAATGTATTTCTGGAAATATTTCTTAATCCCTTACACCATAAATATTCATATAACAAATAAATAGGGGTTATTACGCAGGTGACTAGGGCCGCAACAAACAAATAGAGGTTATTACGCAGGTGACTAAAGCTGCAGCGTGATATATTGGCCCGCCACCTTGCAATTGGCCCGAGGGCTTTAGCTCGAGTTACTATACCAAGGTAAGGGACTATATCACTCTGCGGCCCTATAGTCACCTGTGTAATAACCTGTTTATTACATTTATGGGTCAAATTGGATCTACATGTACTAGGTGCAATAGATTCTCAAAGGATTGAAAGAATCAGCACTATCAAGTCACACAGTCATTAGATGACGTCATTATGACGGGTTCATATTATTCAAAACTTGGCGTTGGAAAGAGCGGACAGAGTGCTCTTTTTATTCACCGGTACGTGCACATGTATTGGGCATGTAAATTTGAATCGAATCGGGTGAGGATTGTCTTTGTAAAAGCCATGGTTTGGGGACTATTCGGTATACTGTGTACGAGAACTTTGACAACATTTGCATCATCGGAGCAAAATTAGACCTTCATCGCATATCAGGGTTCTGTTGATATAGATTTAGAATGATTACCTTGGCAGCGGGCACAATATCTGTTATTGGCCCGTTGCTAGGTCTGTATTGGCCTGCTCAGACCACACGACTCTATTTTTTTAAATGATATTGGATCATTTATAACGTAAAAATGTTACTATTTATAATAACAAATGTAATAATTACATTTATAGTTGATATTAACTGAATATTTATAATGACACTACAGACAATTCTGTTTGAAACATGCTAGAAACTGTATTATCATCTTAATTATTTCATAAGCAAACATAGCAGACCCTGATCTGAGAGCTCTTATATAGATACTATCTGATATGGATATATATGCTCTTTGCAAAGGCATTAACCCGTTTCCTCATATAATGTGTTTTCACGCATTTGCAAACAGAGTAGACCCAGATCAGATGGCTCCTATAGGAGCCGTCTGATCAGGGTCTGCTGTGTTTGCTAATGGAATTTTGTATACCTTTTCCTTTACTTTCCAAAATGGCTACAATGTTCAACCTTCCATATTTCATATAACTATTTTTTCATGAATATTCAGTAGGTATTTAAATTTGAAATAAACATAGAACAGGGAAAGGGTTAAGAGGCCTGTTGATTGAGTAAATGACTATAAAACATTTTACATTTAAAATTGTACACATCATTCACCTTTTTTCCACAAGCCTAAACGCATATAAATGATACTAAAGCACCTGGCTGGTCAGAATGTCTAACTTTCTCAGTGTGTATTAAATACCAGGATAACAACAATATAGGAAGGCCTTGTACAACCTTTCTTCAGATTTCACTATATGTCCATAAATTAACCATTTCTCTGTTTAAATATTCATTTAAGGGTTAATGACATCATTGGTATCATATTATTGGATAATTTTTTTAAATTGCATATTAACAAAGGATATTGGTACAGACAGAACCATAGAATTTGATCTATATAACACCATATTATTATAAGCAAACTGAGCAGACCCTGATCAGACAGCTCCAATTGCAATGCTTACTTTCACTACCATGAGAAATTAGTGCAAAACCATTGTAACAATGTATACGAAAATTACCATTGTACAGTATAAAACCTCTTTAAATTGACCACCAATTTGGCAAAGCATGTCTAATTATGCCTAAAAGTCAGGTGGTAATTATTTGCAGGTATGATTAGTTTAATTCTTTATGCCTTTGCAAACAGAGTAGACCTAGATCAGATTGCCCCTGCAGAAGATACTGTTCACCTTTTTGTTTGCCTTGTGATGATAATACATATTATTTCTAAGGTCTAAAACCCCCAAGAAGAATGCCCTTATAAGTTGAAAAATTACTGAGACGAGTTTTATTTGTTATTATAACAAATAAAACTTTCATCCCTGTAAGTTTTCAAAACTGGTGCGAAAAATTTACGGGTATAGATTTAATCCAATTCAGTGTTCCGTAATAACAATTTATAATGATGATCTGGATCCACCTTATAAGTTCATTTTATTGATTGATTGACAGGGAAAATGTAAATTTGATAACAAAAACTCATGAAAATAAATAGGTGCCGAATCGTCTAGGGTAAATTTTTGGGAGGGGCCGAGTTGACCATGGTGTCGAATCGTTTTGGGGCCGAATTGTCCAGGGACCCGGTTAGTTTGGTGCCGAGTCGTCCAGAAACCTGTTGTGCGTCTACTTTGTTTGCAAAGACGTTAAAAGGCATATTTATGGAGGAAGGGGTTTAACTTAAAGTCTCAGGGATAATTAAGTTAAAAACTTAATAGTGCAGGTGCTGCAGATCTTCTTTCACAGCATTGTAATAACTCGGAAGATTCAAGATAATAAATCGTGTTCACGAAAGTCATAGCAGAACTATAAATAGAAGACAATGATAACCTAAGCGTTAATGTTTGTATGTATATGTACTTACGATTTTCAAGCTCATCCAAAATGCGTGTCTGGTAAACAAATTCTGCGTAAAGTTTTCATTCTCCTACTCGATTTGCAAACTCCTCACAGTGATCTCCCTTGTCACCACGCGTGCGGTCTATTAGGGGAGATAACTGCGTTGGAGGTTGCGTTCCCCTGTAGCGTAAAGTCACGTGATATTCAAAATGGCGGCGATCAATTAATCAAAAATTGATTCGTGTATAAGTGTGCATAAATACCCCAATATTATTAATATCGCCTCATTTTAAAAATATTCGTCATATTTGTTGAAAAAATGATCAAATACAGTAACTGCTTGTCTTAAAAAACGGTCCACGATAGTACTTTTTGTAATAAGTTGAGCTGATTACCTAACTACATTACACATCTGAGTAAATCGTTTTGTGAGGACCGGCTGATTTGCTCTCGCAGGTTCGGTAGAACTGGTATCTGTGTAAACACAGATCCCAAAAATCGGACTCCAAAAGATAAAGTATGCTTGAAATGAACACACTACGAATGAACGTAGGGTGAGTGACAGACATTCAGCAATTCTAAAAGCTCACGCCAAGCTTCGTACTTGTGTTAGCATAAGAAAATGTGTATTGTCATTTTACTCACTGACAGTCATCGGATTTTCACCAAGAAGCTCGTACGTCGTTCCGCTCGTAAGCCGCCATACTTGAAAGTAGACAATGGTTGTCGCGGCAACCGTTTTAAAATCCGCCTGCCACTCTGTTACAACACCGCAACAGTCCGCTGTAGATGCCCCAAGAATGTATCCTGCATCTGACAATAGCAATCTCAAAATGCATTTATGTAAATGAATAACCTTTACTCCAAAGATACGCATTTTAACGCCTATGCAAACATAATAGACCCATATCAGACGGATTCTGTGGAAGCCGTCAAGTCAGGACCTTCTCCTATTTAGCTCCATACGTTTACACATCAGTGATTTATATTTGTAGCTTGATATTATATTTTCATTCGTTCTCTTATAATGCTTCATTCCAATGTTGTTATTTAAAGTCAAATATCCACGGCTGAAATTTAATCTTCATAAAGATACACCAGTTTCTTGTCAGACTGCATGCGTTTTTAAAGCTATCTGCAAACTTTAAAGAAACCAATATTGTCATATATTTACAATAGATATAACTTAGAATTTATGAAAAAGGACACGAGTTCGAAACATCGAATTAGAGTTTAGCTCAGAACTATTTTATCATGTTATTACCTCCCTTAGGATGACATATTACTATATACCTGAGACATACTGATCAAACAGTGTGTGTTATATCAGTCGATCCATAAGAAAAGATGTATTGAGGTCTTACTCTTGCAACAATGTAGACCAAAATCAAAAGCTTTATCCCTTTACCCCTTACATCTCTGAATAGTACAGATATTTTTCTGCAGTTTCCACCAAAACTTAAAAAGCTTTCCATGTTCATAATGTCATTGTAAAAAAATCAGCAAATTCATATTATATATTATACACTGCTCACAAAACAATGTTCACTTACATATATTATGCACAGTCGAAATAACCTACATTTCATATGAGCTTTAACCCATTACCTCATAGGTTATTTTTAGATACAACCTCTTTGAATAAATCTACCGAAAAGGAGCATTAACTAGAGAAAAGGAAAATTTTAGAATTTTGTAGTTTGAAACCATTGTGATAAATAGAGCATTATTTTGCTCCTATAGGAGCAAATGCTCTATTTATCACAATGGTTTCACAAAGTTACTTTCACAGAGTTGTCAAATGTCGTCAATATGAGGGAAAGGGTTAAACATATAATAAAGCGATCCTTTAATTTTTGTGTGCAGCGTACTTCAAAAAGTCATTATAACGAATATTCATAAAGTAAAGGTTTAACAATTTCCCTGCCGAATATTCATGCAAGAAATAATGACATCATGACTATTAATTAGCTGACGTTCTATAATAGCACATTTAGACAGGATTTGTTGGTATTGGTAGAAATAGCAGAGTCAGAACTATTATGAATTCATAAGCAAACAGAGCAGACCCTGATCAGGCGACTCCTGCAGGAGCTGTCTGATCTGGGTCTACTGTGTTTGCAAATGCGTGAAACGGCATTTATATGAAATAAAGGGACCCATCATATATCAAGACACGTCAAATGTGAAGATGAAGTTGTTTTACTAGGGGTCACTTATGACGTTTTGTTAAATTTTAAATCACATCTTAGGCGTAAAAAAATAGGGTTGTTTCTGGTTACCCGACCGACCGTCCATTTAACCCCCCCCCCCCGACACTCCGACTCACTTTTTTATTGCATTCAGAAATTTCCGCGGGTCTGTCTCTTGTGATTATTACGAGTTTGGTGAGAGGCCGATCTTCGGGGACTTCCCAATTGGAAAAAAGCCTCTTTTTATCCCAATTTTTGTGAAAGAATTTCAAAGAAAAAACCGATGGAGAAATTCCCATTATGTTGACATATCTCAACATTTCCACAGGTCAAACATTTTTTCGCCACAGTCACAGAAAACGCTAAAAAGATACATCGGAGGTTGACACTAAGTAACCATAGACCGAGCGATATTTCTAGTACAGTGCAGGTCAGGTCCAGTCGTTAAATATTCAAAACTGGTCCGAATGATCCAGTGCGAAATAATCGATTCTAGAAAAAGTCCATTCATTATGCAAGCTTTTCCACTCGTTTTCTCCTTCTGTCGCTCTAATATTGATTTGTTTTTATCATTGTACTAAGTAGAGAAAGCAGTTAGTACCTTGCAACCATGTGACTTTCTTCATAACGTCGAAGTCGGGATTGTCTCAAATTAAGTTAGGGTATTGTGATAAAACACTGTCGTTTTCGAAAAAATCGCTAGTAATTCTAATGCTTTTATTTCAGTTAAGGTTTCGTGTAAAAAATATTTTCGTGGAAATTTATATTTTAAAGGAATATATTAACAGAAAAAAAAGCCAAATGATTCTTAATGACACCACTTAAAACATTATGAAACGTTCCCTAAATGTATGTCGTAAAATAGATGTCGTAAATATTGGTTTCCTACACTAATACCACTTTTCTGTTATTTACACTCGCGACGCTATATGCCAGTTTCAATTTGGGTTTACGGGCAGTCAGTGGAGATGACAAGAAAGAAAGGGAAAGGTAAGGGGGAGTCGAAGAGAAAATACGAGGAAGAAAAAAGTCAATTCTGTCAGAAATTGAAAGAAGAGTTTACTTGGTTAAACTACAGTACATTCCTTGTAGAAAATACGATTTAGTTAATAGTGGAGTTTTACAGTGGGGTGCTAAATGCCAATAGGTCCATACCACAGATTAACCATTACCTGATGAATATTGATGATTATTCATATAAGACTATGCCTACTATGAATATATATTCATATTTAGGTATCAATTCGATTTTAGCATACTGCTGACCAAAAACAGATCCCGACCTACCGACCCAACTTTTTGGGGCATGTAACCAGAAACAAATCTATTTTTTACGCCTTAATAAAATATGCAAAATGGCATCTAAGCAACTAAATGTCATGAAAAGAATTGGATGTAACTTGACAAAACTTGGTAGACTTTTTTTAATTCATTTAATTACTGTCCTTTGACTTGGTATTTCAGTGGTAAAAAAATGCATCTAAAATTGAATAAAATCCAATACAGAGCCCTTAGATTTATATATAATGACTACAGCAGTTCATATGAACACCTTTTGGAAAAGTCTGTTCTCCTTCACTTGAAGTGAAACGAATGAGAACGTTAGTTGAGTCTGAGATCGTTCTCAAGTTTTTGATTGGTCAGATTTGAGCCTTTGGCTCAAATCTGATCAATCAAAAGCTTGAGAACTCAAATCTGACCAATCAAAAGCTTGAGAACAAAACTCAGACTCAACTAAAATGCTTTATAAGCATGGACCCCGGTATACTAATACAGTTGAGCTTCTGAAGGTTAGAACAAACAGGTATGGTGTAAGTTCTTGTTGGTATTCGGCAGCTAAGCTATGGAAATCCCTTCCAAATCAAGTAAGAGAAACGTCTTCACTCAATTGATTTAAATCCATGATCTCCCTCTGGAATGGTGACAATTGCTCATGCCCATCTTGTTCAATCATATAGCTGACTGCCAGGACCTAAAGTGCTTTAAAAACCCTTTCCTTCAAATAAACATATTTTCATGCATTTGCAAACAGAGAAGGCCCAGGTCTGATAAAGGTCTGCTCTGTTTGCTTATATAATTCAATAGATCTGTTTCTTAAGATTCTAAATTGGTTATGATGTTCCACCTTCCATATTTCATTGTAACTATTCTGTCAATGAATATTCAGTAGCCATAGAAATTTGGTCTAAATATAGAACAGGGACATGTTTAAACATGTTTATATGAGTGTTCGTCTCTGGTTATTCGTTTCTGTTACACTTTTGATTTATTTTATGCTGCTTGAATGTTTAGTTAAATAAGTTTTTGCAATGTGCTTAGATGATGTATTAGTGCTAGCTGACTATCCTAGTAATGTAATGCTCCATGTATTGTAATTGTTGTTTTTTATTCAGAAAAGCACCCACCTATACTGCTGGATTTTATTGCATTAGTAAATATATGCTCTTAACATATTAGTTTCATATCCTATCATTCTAATTATAATTTAATACTAGTCTGTATCAACATACCTTTATCAACACGATTTTAATTTTCTATTTACCCAGATAAATAAAAATTAAATATGCATGCTAGAAGTAAGGTTTTAACTGAGATTTTTGCCTAACTTTTACTACTTATTGCATGTCTTGCATGTTATATGTGTGTTTAATGTTATGATGTTTGTTTTACGTGTGTATTTGTCAGCTCGTTTGTCATATATTTGTTTGTCAGTTGGTTTAAAAGCTCTGCAGAGCTTGTGCTATTACTGTTATTGTAAACCTCCGACTTTAATAAATACTTGACTTGACGAATGTAGACCTACCAGTGTCGGAAAATGTGGACTGATCATTGCCATTCGGGTTATTTGTTCCGAAGTCCGTGTTGGGAGTGCAACCTGAAAGATGAAGAATTCTCGGTTTGTTTACACCCAATGTCACCGGAAAGCGACTTATAGCTCTTGCTGCACTGGGCGAATCTGTGATTACCTTAGAAAACGGATTGGATCCAGATAAATCGGCGAGTAAAATTATTAGGCATAAAAAGTGTGTATTAACCCTTTCACTGCCAATGTCGCCAAAATGCACCACGACAAATAGTGCAGTGGCAGATCAGACGCCGCCTTCTCAAGGCGGCGTCTGATCAGGGACTTCACTTTTTGTCTCAATCTCTAGTTCATGATCTGTGTTTCATTCCTTTGAATTCTGTATTTATTTATTCCATTCCTTATTTCATCGAATGATTTAACAAAATTGAGTTGCAAACGACAATTAGAAATTTGGCACCGAAAGAGTTAAGGCGTTATTCTGTTGTTATGATGGCTGATTAAAATCTGATCTGCGTCAGAGTTTTACTTATATCCGATTAGGTCAAAGATTTTAGAAACGATTGGCCAAAAATATTGTCAAGCAGTTTGGATCCTGATAAGATGCCAATGTACTCGGCGTCTGATCTAGATCCAAACTGTTTGCAAATACCAGTCAGAGCACTCTTAGCTGGATATGACTTTACACAATGTGGACTTGCCTTGATGTTTGTAGATCTCTTACCTTTCTTTTAGATAATATATTTGTGCGTTATGGAGATACCATATATCGTCAAGTTGTTGGTATACCCATGGGTACAAATTGTGCCCCTCTTGTTGCAGATTTGTTTTTGTATTGCTACGAGAGGGATTTTATGCTTAGCTTAAAACCTGATACACAGACCGATATTGTTAATGCTTTTAATAAAACTTCAAGGTATTTAGACGATATTTTGAATTTAGATAATCCTTATTTTGATACTATGGTTTCTTCAATCTACCCAAAAGAACTGTCTTTAAACAAAGCTAATCAATCTGACATTAATGCTTCATTTCTAGATTTGAATCTTTCAATTACAAATGATAAAGTTTCGTCCAAAGTATACGATAAAAGAGAAGATTTTAATTTTAAAATTGTTAATTATCCTTTTCTAGATGGGGATGTGCCACGTTCTACATCTTATGGTGTTTATATTTCTCAACTTATTAGGTTTGCCCGAGCCTGTTCTTTGCTTGAAGATTTTAACAGACGTAATTTAGTTATAACTGATAAACTTCTTAAGCAAGGTTACAGATATCACAAACTTCGGAAAACCTTTTCTAAATTTTATTATCGAAATTTACCTCTCATTAGTAAATATAATTGCAATCTACGGACGTTACTGCGACAAGGCATTTCTCAACCAGAATTTTATGGGGATGTTATCTACAAACTTAGGAAAATTCGGGGTCATATCCATTTTCATGATTTGTTTATAAAACGCATTAAAAAATTTAAAAAGAAAGGTTATGATCCTATTATATTGCAACACACTGCATGTTTGGTTATCGACCCTTTTACAGTCGGTAGCTACGCTTCCCTCTTTGCTTGCGCGATGACAGGCCGAGGGTAGTACTCTATGATGGTATACTCTTAAACTTGGATACAGGAGGAGCTTACCAGACTCATGTATTATTTTTTCCCTGTCGTGCCCTTAACGGCTTACCTACAGGTGCTCTGACTTCAGCAAAGTCATTGAGTACATATTTGACGGATTGTCACAGTTATTATGCTATGTTTTACATGTTGTCCTGTGTTTACCGTCGTCTATGTTGTGGGTAAGTCCAGCGGGGATACCTTTATTTACAATATTTGTAAAGCTAGGGTGACTTTGAGAGAAGTGTGAGGTTAGGACGTCCGTAAACCGGTTTAAACCCCCAGTGGTGTTTTTGCTGCTGACCGTGCCAAGGCGGTACTCTCTTTGTCACCCTTCCTTTTGTTTGCATTGCGTCTTTGTGCTTGTGGTTTGTTCATGTTGTGGAACGTTTGTCCCTGGTTCTTGTGTGTCTTTTGGTGTTTTCTGTGTTCATTTCGTGTGTGTGCGTGTGCGTCATGCTGTCTATCGGTGTTTTGGTGGTGGTTGCGTCTTGCATGTGGCTTTGCCTGCTTGACTTTACTACTTTTCCATTTAATTAGTCTACGAAATCAACCTTTGATTGGTCAGATTTGAGTTCTCAAGCTTTTGATTGGTCAAGGCTCAAATCTGACCAATCAAAAACTTGAGAACGAACTCAGACTCAACTAAAAGTTTTATAAGCATGGACCCCTGATTGGTCAGATGCTTGAGAATGATCTCAACCTCAAGCAAAAAGGTTTTATAATCTCGGGACCAGGCCTCGTCGTTTTGCTTGAGTCTGAGATCATTCTGAAGTATCTGATTGGTCAGATACTTGAGAATGATCTCTGACTCAGAGTCAAGTTTTATAACCTCGGGCCATGGTCTTAGCCACACGAAATGTACAGAAAACATTCACTAATATGATCACTCAAAAGAAGTGTAATTCTATATTTTTAAACGGTAACGTGACAAATTGTCGCAGATGTCATGCCAACTACGGTAAAATGGCAACGTTACAATTTGTTAAAGATTCTATCCCCGTCGACTCATACCAACTACTAAAACGTGTCGCAGATTCTGTTCCCGTTGAGTCATACCAACTATCGTAAAAATGACAACGTCACAAATTGTTACAGAGTCTATCCCCGTCGAGTCATACCAACTACCAAAAACTAGCAGAGTCACAAAGTGTCGCAGATTCTAGTCCCGTTGAGTCATACCAACTACGGTAAAATGGTAATGCCACAAACTGTCACAGACTATTCCCGTCGAGTCATACCAACTACCGTAAAATGGTCACAAATGTCGAATCATAATGGCGGTAAAAAAAACTCGCTGATGGCAGTGATGGTACACTTAATGTGAAGATAACATGATTGGGTGTTGGTTAAAAGCCCACTGTATGTCATTGTATTGCATTGGGAACGATGAAAAATCAAGGGACACAGAGATGGTTTATATATATCCCAACCGCACTTTGGCACTAAATACATGTAGTAGAATTAGGTGCCTTACTTAAAAACGAAAAAGGTCCACCTGGTGTTTCATTTGGTTTTCCAAATAAAAGTACACTACTACAGAAATCTAAAACTTAAAATTCTAAATGAAGTTGAGAAGAATACTGAAATACTAAAATCGGCACTTAGTTTAAAATGTTTTATTTTTCAATTTCACATGCTATAAAATTACACATTACAATAAATGGATTGAAACAAAGGCTACAGTCTCGTTAAGAAATCACATGTCAATTATAAACGGGAGCATGTTAACACTCTACTCCATAAATACGCCTTTCTATGCCTTTACAAACAGAGTAGACCTAGATCAGACGGCTCCTATAGGAGCCGTCTGATCAGGGTCTTCTCTGTTTTCTTATAAAACAATATAGATATGATCATACACTTTCTGCTATGGCCAAATTCCTGAATGCATATGCCATATGAGAAATTTATCCAACAAAATATCCATAATGCCATTATTTCTTACATGAATATTCATGGAGTAAAGTCCAAACTAGGAATTTAAAAAACATGACTACCAAGACAAAGGCATCAAATCAAACCGCACAATCAAGTCCTAATCTGTCAAACATCATGTATAATGTTAAAAAACAAAAAACTCTTACTTGCACAGTGAATAGATCTTGTCAAAGTCACTAAAACAACAAGCCCACCTAACAGTGTAGTTGCTATACTGACTGCCATCATGTGAGAGTATACCCCTTAGTCAGTTGTACTGTTCGTTGAGTGTCAGTATAATATGGTATCTTTCCTGTCAAAGTCAGGTTCATTTAAATGACTTTCTCCGATGTTGATATCAGTTTATATGTACGTATAGTGCACGGTTAAGGTTGAAGTGACACAGAGTATCTCTTCTAGTACAAAAATTAATCCCTGATCTGCCTCACTAAACACTAACTTCAGATTTGTTCAAGCTTTTGAGAAACTGCTGACCGAGTGCTAAACAGCCTAGATTCAGACAGGTTGGAGTAACTCGGCGTCTCCTCTGAATCCAAACTGTTTGAAAATGCGAATGAGGTCACGCTTAGCTTAAAGGTGAATTATTTCACCCTTAGCCCTTTGATCCCCGAATATTAACCCTTAACTCCATGAATATTTATTAAGAAATAATGAATACATGACTATTAATTACCCGATTGTTTATAATGGCATCATGAACATGATATTTTTTTATCATGACAGAAATTGTAGAATCAGATCTACATTATAGCATAAGCAAACAGAGCAGACCCTGATCAGACGGCTCCTATAGGAGCCGTCTGATCTGGGTCTACTCTGTTTGCAAAGGCGTAGAAAGGTGTATTATAGAGTAATGGGTTCGAAGGAGCACGGTCCAACAGTGTTCAACTTTCAACCGTTCGGTATGAAAGGCTTGACGTTCCTAGAGGATTTTAAATGACAAATTGTTCAGACGCTGCCAGAGGGATTCCCTTTGTGACATCTGATCTAGTTCTACACTGTTTACAAATGTCAGTACATTAATTTCTCGTATCCAAATAGTTACCCATATTGACTGACTTTAAAAACGTCATGCTGATGTTTTGAAGAGGTGTTGGACAAACTGGTTTTTTACCTGCTGTTTACAAAAGCGTGATACCTGTTGCAAACAGTTTAGATCAAGATGAGATGGTGTACCTCTAGTGTCTAACCAAGGCAGTGTAATTAAACAGATTAAAAAGAGTTACTTTAGAGTGTTTCAGCAAACAACACTATTTGCAAATGACGTTTACTCGGGGTTCTAAGGTTATTGGCGATTTTCCCGTCTGTGAACTTTCAATGGCAATATTCCGTCTTTAGCTATGAGCAACATGTCGCTGGAAAAATATTCAAATTAAATTTTCAGATTGTTTTGTTTTGTATAAAAAACGACCAGAATGTCAACCAGTTTGGATCCTGATGAGATACCGAATAAGTATGTACCTGGTAAGAATCCAAACAATTTGCAAAGTTTATCACACATTTTCTCATAGCAGAGTAAAGCTTCAGCTACATTATCGAATATACAACAAAAATCAATAGGTTTTATTCTCTAAGAACGTGAATTTGTTTAGTTAAATTGAAATGTCTTTCACGGATAAAGTTAAAAATGTAAATTTATTCATACACAAAATATATGTGTATGAATGAATTTATTTAAAAAAGCAAATACGTACGTACAATACCGCATCGCTAATTTGATCTTTTAGTATTGGAGAAGTATTTTAGAGGCAGGTGACTGCTAAATGCAGAGTGGCAATAATGCAGAAATATCTCAGGGGAGCTTTTCTGTGACTTCCACCTTGTATCAAGCTGTCATCTGTCTTAAAAAAAAACCCCGCTGATACTTATTTATGGGTTCCAATTAGCGAAGTGTAACTCTATTAATGACGAATAGATTTAAGAACTTTGACCTGTATGGAAAAGTATGCGATTTGGACGTCAATAAACTATTTTTTTTAACGCTAAATGTTTATCTCACATAGGTGAACGACCCAATCAGGCTGTACGTGACGCTTGCTAATCCTTATCCTACCCAACACGACTTGCATCACATTTGCAAACAACTTGGATCCAGATGAGACGCCGAGTAACTCGGCGAGTCACTCGGCGTCTCACCAGGATCCAGGCTGTTTGTCACTCAGAGGCTTTTTTAAAAGTGCCTTAACGAATAAGGGGTAAGTGCAAAATACAACCTACACATGTATTTGAATATGAGCAGACAGTTTGGTTTCGCACGTTAAGAGTAAATACAATTTAGACCATGTTACTATAGTGTTACCCAATTCTATACATATCAACACAGGATCACAGCTATAAACCTTTTGCAAACAGTGAAGAAATAGTGTCATATCAAGTTCTACACTGATTTCTACTCACCAGAGCATGTTCTATTTGCTGATTTGTGTAAAAACAGTATAGAAACTAAGACGCCACAATACAGATAAATAGTTATCAATATTATTCGATTTATTTTTAAATGCGGAAAGTGATTGCACTGATACAGTGTAGATCCAGATCAATAAAATCCTAGAGGAGCTCACTGAATAGGATCTGCACTGTTCGTCATTTAAAATAACTTGATTTCATATTGAATGAACTCTATCATCAACACTTTACTTCATAGAAATCCAGTTTACGCCTTTGCAAACAGAGTAGATCCAGATCTTGGAACACTCTAGTGAGGCTCGTCTCTGATTGCTTATTAAACAGTATAGATCTGATTCTACAATATTTGTCATGGACAACCCTTCTTGTGTTCATACATTAAAACTCCGCTAATGCGACCACCTAAAATAGGTATTATTCTGGGTGCTATATGCAGGTGGTAGCTTAATGCAGGACAAAAGTAATGCAGAAAGCTCCTACAGGAGCTTTCTGCATCACTTTTGTCCTGCATTAAGCAACCACCTGCTTATAAAGACACCCATGTTTATTCATTAATTGGTCGCATTAGAGGGGTTCTACTGTATTTCATTATAACAAATAATGTAATTAACATTCATACAGTAATTATTTCTACAATAAATATTCATGAGGGAAAGGGTTAAATACTAATGGAGCATTCCACAACCAATATTCAACCATCAAAGAGTTAATACGTGTTGAACAATGTTATCACCACCATTTCCTTGTTCAACCAATATTCAACATTTAAAGGGTTCATACGCATTGAACAATGTTATCACCATTTCCTTGTTCAACCAATATTCAACAGCGAAGTGGTTAATACGCGTTGAAAAATGGTACCACCATCTCCTTGTTCAACCAGTATTCAACAGCGAAGTGGTTAATACGCGTTGAACAATGGTACCACCATCTCCTTGTTCAACAAATATTCAACAGCGAAGTGGTTAATACGCGTTGAACAACGGTACCACCATCTCCTTGTTCAACAAATATTCAACAGCGAAGTGGTTAATACGCGTTGAACAATGGTACCACCATCTCCTTGTTCAACCAATATTCAACAATCAAAGGGTTCATCCGCGTTGAACAATGGTATCACCATTTCCTTGTTCAACCAATATTCAACATTTAAGTGGTTAATACGCGTTGAACAATGGTACCACCATCTCCTTGTTCAACCGATATTCAACATTTAAAAGGTTCATGTACGTTGAACAATGGTACCACCATTTCCTTGTTCAACCAATATTCAACATTTAAAGGGTTCATACGCATTGAACAATGTTATCACCATATCCTTGTTCAACCAATATTCAACATTTAAAGAGTTCATACGCGTTGAACAATGGTACCACCATTTCCTTGTTCAACCAATGAGCAAGACAATCTTTAGATTAAATGCTTACAGTACAGAAGCGGATCAAGCAGCCACGTAAAACAACATGACGTCTGATCAGGTTCAGCACTGTTTGCAACTCATCAGATAATATTCTGTAAAAAACAATGTAAAACCCGATCAGACGATGTCACGCGGCTAAACACGTTTCGATATTATACCAGACGATGTCACGCGGCTAAACACGTATCGATATTCGTCCATTAACCCTTACAACGTATGGTAAATATTTGGGGAGCTTTCTATAATGACAAATAGTGCAGACCCTGATGAGAGGGCTCCTTTTATCTGGGTCTACTCTGTTTGTAAATGCCATTAGTGATTCGTGTTCCGCACTGTAAGGGTTAACCTTGTACCTGATAAATATTCATGCAAGAAATAATGACATCATGAATACTTTTCATCTAATTTTTATGATGGCATATGTACACAGAAAGTATTGATAGAAACTGTCGAGTCAGATTTATTATAATTCTATAACAGAGCAGACCCTGATCAGACGGCTCTTATAGGAGTCGTCTGATTTTGATGTACTTCGAAAAGGCCATGGTTAACCCTTTCCCTTATGTAAGCGCATTTTGACGCATCTGCAAACAGAGAAGACCCAGATCAGACGGCTCCTATAGGAGCCGTCTGATCAGGGTCTGCTCTGTTTGCTTATGGTGTAATATAGATCAGGTTCTACAGCTTCTGCCTGAGCGAAAATGCCCTATGTTCATATGCCATTATAAATAAATAATATTATTAATATTCATGACGTCATTATTTCCTACATGAATATACAACAGGGAAAGTGTTTAAGTGGTAAAAAGTCCACAGTAAACACATATATTATAATTTTGAACCAGACGTTTAACTGGAGAGGGGATGTGGAGAGAGAGAGAGAGAGAGAGAGAGAGAGAGAGAGAGAGAGAGAGAGAGAGAGGGGGGGGAGAGGGAGAGAGAGAGAGAGAGAGAGAGAGAAAGAAAGAAAGAAAGAAAGAGAGAGAGGGAAAGAAATAAATAAATAGAGATTTACCTACGTACTGAGCTAAGGACCACAATGGAAATAAGGAAAATAATTTCCCATCTATATAACCATCCATCATCCATCCATCCATCCATCTATCCATCGATCTATCTATCTATCTAACAGGACCGATCTCCGGTTAGTGATGTTTTCAGTCTGGTTTGCTCAATGCTACATGTTCAATAATGGGTTCAAAATCATTTTAATCGGGGTTTACGTTGCTCATATCACGACGTCCAGCTAACTACAGATGCAGGAAGACCCCCATAGATTCTGTGCACGGAATAAATTGCATTCGTGCACAGAATAACATCTGGATAGAACCACATACGGAGTACCAGCCACCTGGAAGGCTTCCTCACTTGAAAAAATATAAATGCCCAGACCGGGATTCGAACCACAGCGGTGAGGGGCCAAGCGAGTATCAGTCGACGACTATAACCATTGGGCCACGGAGTATCAGTCGACGACTATAACCATTGGGCCACGGAGTATCAGTCGACGACTATAACCATTGGGCCACGGAGGCCCCATTGTTTTCACGACTGTAAAGGGCTAAGCGATTGTCAGTCGACGACTATAACCATTGGGCCAAGCGAGTATCAGTCGACGACTATAACCATTGGACCACGGAGTATCAGTCGACGACTATAACCATTGGGCCACGGAGGCCCCATTGTTTTCACGACTGTAAAGGGCTAAGCGATTGTCAGTCGACGACTATAACCATTGGGCCAAGCGAGTATCAGTCGACGACTATAACCATTGGACCACGGAGTATCAGTCGACGACTATAACCATTGGGCCACGGATGACCCATTGTTTTCACGACTCTAAAGATTGTTGTCTACTCAAACTTGTTATTCCTTTACCTCATTAATACATCTTGTTCACGTCTTTGCAAACAGAGTAGACAGGGTAGACCCAAATCAGACGGATCCTACAGGTTCTGGGATTCTACAGTTTCTACTATGACCAAAAAAGTCCCGTGTACATATTAGGATGTACGCTCGTAGCTAAATATTATTCATAACGTCATTATTTCTTTCATGCATATTCATTAGGTGAAGGGTTGCCTCTTTTCCTTCTGTCAAACACTCACGTTTGCTTAACCCTTTCCGTCATATAAATGTGTTTTCACGTATTTGCAAACGGAGTAGACCCAGATCAGATGGCTCCTCTAGGAGCCGTCTGATCAGGGTCTTCTCTGTTTGCTTATTGAATTTGAAAGATCTGTTTCTTTTCTTTCTAAAACGGCTACAATGTTACACATTCCATATTTCATCATAACTATTTTGCCATGAATATTCGGTATGTATTGAAATTTGGAATAAACATAGAACAGGGAAAGGGATAAACTCCAATTTGATGGAATTCATTCAAGGTGTTGATGCTCTATTATTTGATTGGCAAACCTATTGATTCCTGATGATACTCCGGGTTACGTTACTCGGCGTCTCACCAGGATACACACAGTTTGCACATGTAAGCACAAATTCGCTGCTAACTTACAAAGAGTTTAAAACTACGTGCCAATTGTTACCGATATGTATGTGTGACACTGATGGTCGAGTGGTAAACAGTTTGTATCCTGGAGAGACAAAGAGTAACCCGGTATCTCACATCAGAGTGTAAGCAGACATCGGAGATTAATACATTACCTGTTGAATATTCACGTTAGAAATAATGACATTATGAATATTTATTGACTGAATTTTCATAATGCACACTTGAAAACTTGGTATTGGTTAAAAAAAACTGTAGAGTCGGATATGTTATAATTTCGCAAGCAAACAGAGCAGACCTTAATCAGACGGCTCCTATAAGAGGCGATTGATCTGGATCTACTCTCTTTGCAAAGGCATGAAAGGACGTTTTTATGAATGGTAGGGTTAAGTAGACATCAGAATTTAAGTGCCTCATCACACATCAAAGTTTAAGCGCTTAAGCAGACATCAAAGTTTAAGCGCATTGGCAGTTAGCAGAGTTTAAGCGCATAATCAGACATCAAAGTTTAAACGCTTAAAGCAGACATAAAGGTTTAACCGCTTAAGCAGACATTAACGTTTCAGCGCTTAAGCAGACATAAAGGTTTAAACGTTTAAGCAGAGTTAGAGCGCTTAAATAGACACAAAACTTTAAGAGCTTAACCCATTCCCTCATATTGACGGCTTTTGACGACTCTGTAGAAGTCACTTTGAGAAACCATTGTGATAAATAGAGCATTTGCTCCTATAGGAGCAAATGCTCTATTTATCACAATGGTTTCAAACTCCAAAAATCTAAATTTGTCCTTTTCTCTAGTTAAAGCTCCTTTTCGGTAGATTTATTCAAAAAGTTGTAACTAAAAATAGCCTATAGGGTAATGGGTTAAGCAGTGATAAAGGTTTAAGCGCTAAGACCAGTAGATAATATGCCTACAGCTCTATCAAACTCATTTATTTCTGGCCAAACTCCATTTTGCTACTCATTGGAATCACCTCTCCAAGACGAATTCTTTGCTGATGAGGCATGTTATGCAGCTTGATAAGATGCAACTCAGATTAATGTTCGAATGTCAAATACTAAAAGTATATTCCAGATGAAGTGCTTGAAAGGTTGTCAAAATAAATGACTTTATGTTCAAATGACTTTTAGGGTTCCATTACCAGATTCTATTTGAATAACTAAGGACCTTTTTAAATGAAATATCGAACTCGATTTTTTTTTCTGATTTATTAGTCTGATTTGTGATTTAGTAGCACTTAACCTTTTCCCTGTTTATTACATATTTATTTCAATACCTACTGAATACTCATTGACAAAAGAGTTGCATTGAAATGTGGAAGGTGGAACATTGTAGCCATTTCAGAAAATAATGAAACAGATATTTCAAAGTCCACTAGCAAACAGAGCAGATCCTGATCAGACGGCTCCTATAGGAGTGCCGTCTGATCTGGGTCTATTCTATTTGCAAATGCGTGAAAACACGTTTATGAAATATGAAGGAAAGGGTTAAGCAAGCATGAGTGTTTGAAAGGGTTAAATTGTGGCAGTTGCAGGCTATACATGACATTTTATTAATACACTATGGACATCGAAATTGTTTACCATTGCAAATACGGTAAAATTAGATTTATAGTATTCGATTATGAAACAGAGCAGATCCTGATTCAGATGGATCCTACAGGAACCGTCTGATCTGGGTCTATAATGTTCGCAAATGTGTTAAAGGACTCTCTTTGAGATAAAGAATTTAAATTTGATTTAACAGATTCCTGATAAAAGGTAAATCTTGTTTATTTTGTTCTTGCGACCCTCTTTGCTCAGTGAGACTTGAACAGGTTTCTGTGATGACACGTTATTAGAAAGACAACTGATGTAAATATTGTGAAACAGTCAATCTATTTTGCAGGAATGAAAGACAATCCTTGTTTTATATTGTTAAACTGTTAAGGGTCGTTATCGTTGCACACAATTAATTAACATAATACAAGAAAGAAAGACAACTCTTGTAAACATTGCAAGACTGTCAACGGGGGTTATCATTGCATAATCAATATATTACAAGAAAGAAAGTCAACTCTTGTAAACGTTGTGAAACTGTCAACAGGGGTTATCATTATTCAATCAATATCTTATAAGAAAGAAAGACTACTCTTGTAGGTATTAACTGTTGTTACTGTAAAATTATATCATGTTTATACACATGTAAAAATCATGATTTTTTTCTGACTAGTTACTTTGTCATTAAATACTCATTATTTATCTTCTATGCATTTGTATCTCAGTTTTGCTCATTTGCTCTAGTGATTCTATAAATGGAGCATTGACAGTGTAGACCTAGATCATAGGGCTTCTTCGGCTCTCCCTTGTACGAATGTTGAGCTAATTGCTGCCAATGGTTTGTACAAGCTTTTGTTTGTTGTGTCCCCTCAAAATAAAAAAATGACTGTGTTCTAAAACGAATTTTGGACGAGTTTATCATAAATAATATGGGCATATGGGGAATGCAGTAAAACCTCTCTACAACGACCACTCAATTACATCAATTATTTTGTATTTAAGGCAGGTGGCTGCTTAAAGCAAGGTGAAAGTAAGCAGCTGGACTCCTATAGGAGCGTTCTGCTTTACTTTCACCTTACTTTAAGAAGCCACCTGTCCTAAGTACCAACTAATTAACACAATTTAGTGGCCGTTATAGAGAGGTTTTATTGTAAATGGATAAAAAAAATATAAACAAATTCAAACGTGAAGGATGTATTGTGGTACAAGTGCATTCCGGTTTTGTTAAAAATACTCTAAAATATGGAAGCTATTATCTCATTATGTTTTATTATGTCGTAGCTAAACTTTAACTAAGTTGTAAGAACTTGCAACCCATCTCCATTTCTGTATACAATAAAACCCTTTGCTTAAACCGGACCATGCTTAATGCACAATGCGTGCGTGCATGCGTGCGTGCGTGCGAGCGTGTGTATTACTTATTTCACTGAGTTTTTGTTTGTTTCGTTGGATGGGTAATGTATTAACACTTTCCCTGTTGGTTGTATATTCATGTAAGAAACAATGACATTATGAATATTAATTAGCTAGATTGTTATATCAATCAATCAATCAATCAATCATTTATTGCATTCAGCATCATAAAATGCTCATAGCAAACATAATGTATACACAGTAGTAAATACATAACTCATACACCTATCGTTTTACTGAGGAACCAACGTGCCGTCAGGTCCATAATCAGCACACATAAAAATGTCTAAACTTTTGATGACATACATTGTATATAAACAATATAAATCGTTATTCTACTAATCTATTTTTCATGGCAAAATATACGTACTTAGCAATATTTAAGACGACTCGTTTTGATTTTTCTGAAAATAGATTTTGCAATTTTTGTAAAGTTGGCCATTGGCAATAATATCTTTTTAAATATCTATTTCTTAAATGTCGAAATGTGGGACACACTAACATAAAATGGAATTCGTTTTCTATAACATTCATATTACATTGCTTACATTTTCTATCGTCTCTATTAGTCTTAGTGTATCGGCCAGTTTCGATCGCTAACTGATGTGAGGAAAGTCTAACTTTTGTCAGTGAAATTCTAAACCTTTTCTCCTTTATAAAGTCCAAGTAAGGTTCTAAGAAGAAATCATGTTTAAACAAACAATATGTTTCTAGTCTTGTTGCATTATTGATATTTGAGTACCAGGTTTGTTTATAAATTTCGAGAATTCTTACTTTTATCTTCTGAATTGAAATGCGAGTTTCAGATTGATTCATCCAAACATGTGACATGCCGATAGAGTCTAGAATCGTTTTTATCTGGTGAGCCCAGTTCGAACCGCTGTAGCTGTTATTATTATCTGCATCACGCTTAAGCGAAGAGTATATTTTAAATAACAGTGACGTATGTCCGGAGTTTATTATTTTTATCCAATAACGAATCATAATGATTTTTCTCATAACACTCATAGGAACACGACCAAGTTCGCCGTATAAACAATCGAGATTTGTTGATGTTTTAACGCATATAATTTTTCTACAAAATTTGTTGTGTATTAGTTCTATATCTTTTGCGGGATGATTGCCCCATACTTCAGCACAATAATTTAATGTAGGTGCTACTAGACTATCAAATAGTCTGCATTTTTCGGATGTGGATAATTCTACCTGGTTTAATACAGTGAACAAATTATGTAGCGAAAATGACGCATGTTGTGTTATTCGTTTCTGTGTCATATGCCAGTTACCATTTTTAAAGAAGTGCACTCCTAGATATTTGAATGAAGTAACTATTTGTATTGGAATGTTGTTTATGTAAAATTCATATCTTGTGTGTCTCCCTTTTTCAAATACCATGACTTTTGTTTTAGTTTCGTTAATTTTTAACCCCCATATATCGCAGTAATTTTGTATATCATTTAGCATTAATTGTAAGTTTTCTGGTTTGTAGCTGAATAGTATTCCGTCGTCCGCGAATAATACCATGAAGAGCTTAAGTTCATCGAAAGTTAAAATTCCATCTAAGTCTTGGTTAACATATTGTGTAATATCATTAATGAAAAATAAGAACATAAGACTGGAGCTCGGGTCCCCTTGTTTGATCCCTATATTTGAATCAAAATATCGCGAGTTTTTACCTTGATATCTCACACATGCTTTCACTACATTGTACATATTTTTTATTGCAGTTATCATCTTAGAGCTAACCTTCTCGTTTATGAGTTTTTGTAATATAAGTGTTCTGTTTAGAGTATCAAATGCCTTTTCAAAATCCAAAAATATACAATAGAGTTTCTTCTTTTCATTTAGTAATTTTGATATGATTGCATGCAGAATGAAAATACAGTCTGTTGTCGATTTTCCCTTTTGGAAGCCAAACTGGTTTTGATTTATCTTGGAGTGCGTTTGTGACCAGAATGTTAGTCGATTTAATAAAAGTTGAGAATATATTTTACTTAGAATATTGATTAGTGTTATACCACGGTAATTCTTTGCCTCGTCAGCATTCGCACCCTTGTATATTGGAACTATTATTCCTTCGCCCCATGATTTTGGATAATGTCCTGTATCGAATATTTGGTTGTACAGTTTCAACAGATATGGAGAAATAAAATCGAAAGAATTTTTAAAAATCTCAGCGATTAATTTATCAGATCCAGCACTTTTACCATTATTTTGAGTCATAACAGCGGTGCGAATTTCTTGTTCTGAGAAGGATCTGTCAAGATCTGGATCTAAAGTCAGGGGAATATCAGGATCTGGTGTCATTATGTTGGGCTGGCTGCCATATAAATGTTGAAAATGGTCGTGAAGGTCTGAAATTAACAGTTTGTCAGATGATGGTGGCGGATTTTGATACTGCTTTTTGATAGTTTTCCAAAAATCTTTAGGATGCGATTTTGCTTCGTGTGTAAGTTTTTCCCTCTCCTTTAACATAAATTGTTTTCTTGTTGCTCTCTTGGTTTTGTTATAATTGCGTTTTTTATCAAGGAAAGTTTGTCTTGTTTCGTCAGTCTTATTTCTTAGAAATGTGTTTCTTGCCTGCTTGAATTCTTTTCCTTTTTCATAACAATCTGTGTTGTACCACGGCTGTTTACGTCTGTACCGGGAGTCTGTTTTAAATGTGTCTTTAGATTTATATTTACGTTCTTTACCAAATACTGCAAACGTGTTTTCTTGCATAAAATTTGTGAAATTGGTCACAGATTCCTCTACAGAAGTAACACTCAGGTCTAAAGTTAGGCGATCTAGCGTAGTTTCATTGACGGAAAGCCTGTCGTGAAAGTCACGGATCAGTGAGTTATCCCACGCTATAAACCAATCAGATTCGGTGTAGTTGTCATGTGATGGTTTCGGCGCACGTGTTCTTTTTAAATTGATATTCAACCCACAGTGATCGGAGAATTCTGTTGGGCTAAGAATAGAAAAATCATGAATTATTATATGATCCTGGTAGTTTAAAAGCAAATAGTCGACCGTACTAGAACCATTTCTGTTGTGGAAAGTGTATTCTCCACATTTATCATTGAGTAGTCGACCGTTTGCAATTACTAGGTTTGTAGACTTACAAAAGGATAATAGCTGTCTGCCGTACGCGTCGATCACGTGATCTTTGTTTACCCGTATCGGAATGTCACTACAGTTCGGCAATTGGTCAGTACCATCTAAGTACATGTCAAAATCTAAATTATCAACTTCATTTCCCGTTCTACTGTTAAAATCACCATTTACAAATATTTTCCCAAATCCTCCATACTTTTCGATACCTGCTTCTATCTGTTCAAAAAGGTTTATATCATTTCTGTTAAGGACTGGGGAGTTTACAGGGGGCACATACGCAGTACAGAAATACACATCTTCATTATAATCAAAAAGATCACTGTTAAATTTTACCCATACGATTCCACACTGTTCTTGTTCTATGATTTCTATTTTGTTCTTTAGATTGTCTCTGTAATAAACTGATATGCCACCGCTATATCGTCCTTTCTTAACACTTGGCGTCTTATTACCAAATAAATGACTGCCAGTGTAATTTAGAATATTGAGATTTAAGTCAGTGGTTTGTGAAATCCAAGTTTCTGTTAAAAAAATTACATCATAGTTAAAGAGAATGTTTAAGAAGTCTGGGTCTGCAAGTTTTCTCGATAGTCCGTTCACATTCCAGGAAAGTACTCGAAGTTGGTCCTCTTGACACCCTTATTTCTTTGTTTTTGGATTGCTGTCTGGTTTATAAAGTACCTTGTTGATGTATAATTTGTCATTTACGAGCTTGACACTATCTCCCTTTTCCTCAGCCTTTTTTATTACTGGGTACAGCTCCTTGCGTGCGTCGCGCATTTCCTTTGGGCGCTGTATACCTACACCGTAGCCCATGGGCTTTAGTGAATCTCGCTCTTCATACGCTTTCTGTCGAATCTGCTCTCGCTGTTTGTGGTAGTGAAATTTCGCTACTATGGGTCTCGGTTTCTTCGCTGTATCTGAGCCCACCCTATGCACTCTATCGAAGCTCACACTGTCGGGAATACTAAGATTTTCTCTAATAAATACGTTTACTGTATTTTCGCAATCTTCATCTTTTTGTTCTGATATACCGTAGAATAGTAGATTGTCTCTCATAGATCTGAATTCAAGATCAGTAACTTTTGAACTCAGCCTCTGTCTCCCTGCTTCTAAAGTCCCAGCGCTTTCAGTTAGGGTCTCACATGTTTTCTTTAACTTGCCTATTTCACTTTTAGCGTTAACGAGTTCGTTTTTGTGTGTGTCTGTAGCCGCACTGATGAATGAGCATGACTTTTCTGTTTCTGTTATCCGAGTGTCCATCTGCTTCATTTTTGTTTCAAGGTCATTTACCTTAACATTGATGCTGCTCACTGTTTTTTCTATGTTGTCAATTTTTGGGATAGATAATTTGAGTAGCTTTATATCTTCTAGCAGTTGTATTGCCCAAGGGGGTGGGGCCGACGAAGCTGGCGGTGTGGATTGGAAGAATTGTGGCTGGGGTATTTGCATATTATACGGATACGGATACTGGGTATAAGGAGTTCCAGGTGTTGCCATACTCTGATTTTGATTCATTGTATTCACAGGAGAAGCCATGATGTCATACTCATTTAAATTTTTACGTTTGTTTACATTTGCTGGATTGTCACTCACCCCACCCACGCACGAACCGGTTTGACCACAATGGCTACTGTCCACTAACAAAGGTGACCTGGCCTTCCGCTTAGATTTTCGCGTCTTATTCGCTGGCCTCTGTGTCTCAGATCCCGTTTCCTTTGTCGACATGTAGAGACTGAATTCCGGTCCATTCCGTGACAAATTGTTACTTTAAGAGCATTGTATTTCACCAGAAATGATATATTTTTACAGAGCCTAAAATCATGTATTTACTACCGATTTGACCTTGACCTTTTATAATGGCATATGTACACATGACATTTTGGCTCATGCAGAATCTGTAGAATCAGATATATATTATATCATTCGCAAACAGAGAAGACCAAGATCATACGGCTCCTCTAGGAGTCCTCTACGAGTCGTCTGATCTGGGTCTAGTCTGTTTGCAAATGCATGAAGGGCGTTTATATGAAGGAAATGGTTAATCCTTTCAGTGCCAGAATTGTCGTCTGTTGGACATATTTTCGACTTCAATTCTTAAAATGGAAGCTTGTTCAGTGCCCATATTAAATAATGAACAGTGTATCAAACAGTCTAGATCCCGATGAGACGCCGAAACTGAGACCAAACTGTTTGCATTAGATATCACTTACCCGCCTATATGGTACTGAAGGTACCCGCTGTATAAAAAAGATGTTTGCTCAAATTTGCACTTTTTGGAAACAAATTGAACAATACAGTAAAACCTCTCTATAACGGCCACTAAATTACATCAAGTATTTTGTGACAAAGGCAGGTGACTGCTTAAAGCAAGGTGAAAGTAAGCAGCTACCTGCCCTAAATACCAACTAATTAACACAAATTAGTGGCCGTTATAGAAAGGTTTCACTGTATCGTTTCAGCTGGTATTTCAATGCTATAAAGAGGCCTAGGTTAACATGTTCGAGCATACTTTCAGGGTTGTCTACCTTGTTTCGTTAATCGTTAACCTGCTCCACTTGGAACACCTCAGCTATTTCTATCTATTCCGAACCCTGCTTGTATACCATTTTCGAGCATACTTTTCGGGGTTGTCTACCTTGTTTTGTTAATCATTAACCTGCTCTGTGGTTAACATTTTCGAGCATACTTTTCGGGGTTGTCTGCCTGGTTTTGTTAACCATTAACCTGCTCTATTGTTAACATTTTAGCATAATTTCAGGGTTGTCTACCTTGTTTTGTTAACCATTAACCTGCTCTATTGTTAACATTTTAGCATACTTTCAGGGTTGTCTACCTTGTTTTGTTAACCATTAACCTGCTCTATTGTTAACATTTTAGCATACTTTCAGGGTTGTCTACCTTGTTTTGTTAACCATTAACCTGCTTTATTGTTAACATTTTAGCATACTTTCAGGGTTGTCTACCTTGTTTTGTTAACCATTAACCTGCTCTATTGTTAACATTTTCGAGCATACTTTTCGGGGTTGTCTGCCTGGTTTTGTTAACCATTAACCTGCTCTATTGTTAACATTTTAGCATACTTTCAGGGTTGTCTACCTTGTTTTGTTAACCATTAACCTGCTCTATTGTTAACATTTTAGCATACTTTCAGGGTTGTCTACCTTGTTTTGTTAACCATTAACCTGCTCTATTGTTAACATTTTAGCATACTTTCAGGGTTGTCTACCTAGTTTTGTTAACCAATAGCCTGCTCTATTGTTAACATTTTAGCATACTTTCAGGGTTGTCTACCTTGTTTTGTTAACCATTAACCTGCTTTATTGTTAACATTTTAGCATACTTTCAGGGTTGTCTACCTTGTTTTGTTAACCATTAACCTGCTCTATTGTTAACATTTTCGAGCATACTTTTCGGGGTTGTCTACCTTGTTTTGTTAACCATTAACCTGCTCTATTGTTAACATTTTAGCATACTTTCAGGGTTGTCTACCTTGTTTTGTTAACCATTAACCTGCTCTATTGTTAACATTTTAGCATACTTTCAGGGTTGTCTACCTTGTTTTGTTAACCATTAACCGGCTCTATTGTTAACATTTTAGCATACTTTCGGGGTTGTCTACCTTGTTTTGTATCACAATGGTTTCAAAACTACACAATTTCTAAAATTTCCCTTTTCTTTTGTAAATGCTCCTTTTCCAGTAGTATTCTCATACAAATTTAGTCACACAGGTGCCAGCTTAATGCAGGATGAACATCACATGTGCATGACTCTCGCTCTGCATTAAGCAACTGCCTGCCTAAACGTATCCAAATTCTTCTCTACTATAGAATTCCGGTTTAGAGAGGGTTTACTGTACCACCTAGTATTCTCGTTGAAGATTTAATCGAAAGTTGCGCACCTCTTCAATAAAATAATGTTATAACAATAAAACAACTTCTTGCAAAATACCACATTTGATCTAGTATGCATAATTTTGACATATGTAGGTAATTTTTATCTGGTATCTAGGAGCTTAGTTTGCATAGGGCACCCGTGAGTATGTCAATATCCTTCCACTGTCAAATCTCTTTGTAGGTCTGCAGTAGCTATAGAATATCATATTTATTTGTACTAAATTTTGAACTGTTCAAATTCCGGTCTGCAGAGCGTCCCAATTTAATTTTAACGGTTTGCATTACTTTGTAATTTTATATACCAAGGACAAACATTATAAGTTGTAGTTTTAAAACAAAACTCTTTCGCTACTAAATGCGAATTTGTGATTTGCCCATGCGATCAATCTAGATCTAAATGAGAAGCTATGTAAATTGAAAATTGAAGCAGATGATAATTGTTCAGGCTATAATACATGAAAGCATTCTTTCATGCAAAATGATTTTCACTGAGAGTGCTATAATGTTGTTAAATGCTAGCAGTACAAAGAAGCATGGAGCGCATTTGCACCACTTCAACGATATCTATAGCATGCATGTCCCGACATTTTCAAGGGCAAATACAATTGAACTTCGATATCTCGAACTCGGATATCTTGAAGTAATAGTCCTTCCAAAATTTAAAATACAGATTTTTTTTCTAAAATATATCACATTGATTATTTAGAAACACACGTTACATGATAATACAGGTCGAAAGTAAAGCTGGAAGCTCCTACCGGAGCTTTTAGCGTTACTTAAGAACTGCATTAAGCTGTGAGTTTAATAAATTATGCAGATAAGAAATCGGTTAACTCGAACCTATCTTATCTTGAGGTAATTTATATGGTTACTTGAAGTTCGTGATATCGAAGTTCAACTGTACTAAATGAATGCCAAAAAAGTAGGTAAAAGTCATTGTTGATCAATATTGCTTTGTTGCTATGTTCCTTAAATAGCTGACGTTTACAAAATTGCTATCAGTGAACGCACAGTCCCTCATTTTTGAACCTACAATAACAAAAGCTCATAGAAATCCCAAACAATATACGCAAAGAATAATCAAAGTAGTGAAATTACCGACAGCAGGTGGTAATGTTTCTATTTAACCCTTCGCTTGCTATTCACGTCAATATACCTACCTGTAAATAGTGAAGACCCAGATGAGACAGCTCCTGCAGGAGCTGTCTCATCAGGGTCTGCACTATTTACAGGTTGATTGTGCAACCAGTGCACTCCACAGCAGTGATTTCACCGCGAAATACTTGTACACAGTGAAGATGTATGTTATTATACAACAGGGCATGGGTAAAGAAGGAGAAATGTATTTTAAAATTCAGCAAGCGAAGGGTTAATGCAAGTTAGTCTGGCTAGTCTGTTAGTCCTTACTCCATAAATACGCCCGTCAATGCCTTTTCAAATAGAGTAGTCCCAGATCACCACCAGTGATCAAGACCAGTATATACACCACAGTAAAGTTTCGCTTATGAGACCACTTAATGTATTAACACAGAAGTATGTAATTACATGCGATTGCTTAATTCAGGGCAAACATAATGTAAAAACTCCTACAGGAGCTTTCTGCGTAAATTGTGCCCTGCATTAAACCACCACCTAAATCCAGAATTATACCCCTTTGTGTGGCCGTATACGCAAGACTGCTGTAGTTTGAAAGTCTGGTTTGAAAATGTACCATGATTCCAGCTAAAAAGTTACCAATTACATGTATAAAAACGGTGCCTATGGTTGTTGTAGCTTTATTATGCCATTACACAGAAGTCCAGATAAGATACATAAATTTAAACATGTTCAACAATTCCTCCTTTATTTCTCCACCAAACCCTATACGATTCTAAAAAGTGATTACAGTATAGGGCTTGTTGGAAAATGACGATTTTAGTATTTGGGTAAGCACCTTTAGGGTTTTACTGTAGCTCTGATCAGTAAACATATTAGTCGTTTGGTATGCAGACCCAACTTTATCACCGACTTAACCCATTTCCTCGTACTGACGCCTTTTCGTGCCTCTGTAAACGTCACTTTTTGAAACCATTGTGATAATTAGAGCATTTGCTCCATAGGAGCACAATTTCTGAAATGTTCCTTTTTGTCTAGTAAATGCTCCTTTTCAGTAGATTAGTTCAAAGAACTTGAATCTACAAAATAGGTTATGGGGGAATAAGTTAAATCAACAAGCCACGTGGCTAAGGCGGCGCCGGTGACAGGTGCCGATTGTGACTTAACAACATGATCTACTTCTAGAACCGCAGTCAATGTTCTAATACCTGAAAACAACATTTTCAGAAAATGCATGATATCACATGGATGCTATAGGACTAGTGTCCTCATAATCTTGTTAATCGTACTGTGATATAATATATTTAACCCTTTTCACATTGGCAGCGAATCACAGATGCGACATTGGCAGCAAAAAAGTTAACCTATTCGCGACCTAACTTGCATATGAAAACAGCTTCAAAGCGAGCTGTTCGACACTCGCTCAATAGTTTCTCAAAAGGTTTATGCAGTGTGAGTCATGCAGAAAGATCTGTTGGGAGCTGTAGATACATAACTTCCGCCCTTAAAATGTCTGGTGTCTTTTTCACCCCAGAAGCCCGGTTTATAGGCAGTTATTGTAGGTATGTATATTGTTACATTTTATAGTTTATTGGGCTGCCGAAGGCAGCCCATACTTATACGCCTTAGAAAAAGGTGCATGATTAACCGCAGTCCTGTGTTTCTATAACTGCCGACTGCTACAGATTTTTTTGTTATCTCGTCCTTTCTAAAATTCATGAAAATTATGCTGTTGTTTTTTTTTTCAAAAATTATGACGTACCCATTTATTATTGTTTAAACTCCGCATGATGCTTTTGCATTTTAATTTCATATGCACATGTTTATAAACATGTGCTTCGAAAGCGGGTTTTTCAAATGCTAGTGATATAGATATAATTTAAACACAATTTTAGTATAAAGCATCGTGGCGTAGGGGTAGCGCGTTAGCCTAGAAACCAAGTGTACACGGGTTCGATCCTAGGTAGATACGAAAATATTTATTTCTTTTCGTATGTCAATTGTTTCTTTTTATTCTTATTTCGACATTAACGTGCTTTTGTTTTAAATCCATTTTATATCAGGGGTTTAAATATCCACACACTGTCCCGTATGTAGAACCTACTCCACACTTACACAAATGACACCTTAACTCTGATTTGCTGATGAAATTTGGTAACTAGTTGAATACAAACTTTTTACAAACACAACAAATCCTCTCAAACACGACAGGTTAATAAGTGTTATACATGTATGTTCTTTTTCTGATTTCCATTCATTAGCCCCCCCCCCCCATTGTTTTTTCTGCAAGTACACTATATAACCCGCTTCTTATATTTTTTATTTATTGACATTTAAGGTCTTGGTTTACACTGCTGATCTTGCCACCTGATACATGTTAGGCAGCCATTTTACGCTTGCGTAAAACCTCGCTTGTATATGTTGTGGTGAACACGGATAGAGCGGCATGGGGTCCGACAATGAATTATGAACAACATAATGAATAACAGTAAAGTGCCATTAATTTTTGTACAGTTAAACGCAAACACGAATTACTAGCAAGTACTATTCATTGGCGTCAATCGGCATGGTCGCTATTGTGACATATTGTTCCCCAACTCTTTGCACGCTGGGGAATTATCGTCTGCAGTCACTGCTGTCTGTTGCAATTCTGAAAGGTCACATTTCCTCCATTTCTTCTCGAAAATGCAGTCAGAACGTCAAACGGTTTGGATCCTGATAACACATCTAGTCACTCGGCGTCGCATTCGGATCCATGCTGTTTGCATCTATAGAACCCCTTCTAATGCGACCACTTAAGAAATAAACATGGGCGTCTTTATAAGCAGGTGGTTACTTAATGCAGGACAAAAGTAACGGAGAAAGCTCCTCTAGGAGCTTTCTGCATTACATTTGCCCTGCATTAAGCTACCATCTGCATCTAGCACCCAGGATTATACCTATTTTAAGTGGTCGCATTAGCGGGGTTTTACTGTATATTGACAAAGGCGTCACTTTCGCGCAAAGAGTTAACCCTTAGTATGCTGGAAACCGTGGTACTGACATATGCAAACAGTGTAGACCCAGATCAGAGGTTCCTAAATGAGCCTTCTGATCAGGGTCTGCATTGTTTGTCATTCAAAGTCCTCTAGTAAATTTAAGCCTGCCATTCTGGATGGACTCTGTAGATAATAAATAATGGGTTATTCTATTCTGAATAGTCAGCGTTCAAGTGGGTAAAACGATCCATAGATAATATTGACTTACGCGAAGTGCAAGCAAATGAAAATAATGGCAGTCCTTCACAATAAAGTCAATATCAGATAGTGTACAATCCATAAAACCATTTCTCTCCACTATCTATATATCTCAGAGATATCTATGACTGGCGACAGGGAAATAAGGACAATGAATATTTGCAGACTGTGTTGACCCAGAGCACCGGATGGAACTCGGTGGTTAGCTCTTTCCTGCATATAAATTTACAAGCAAAGTAGACCCAGATCAAACGGCTCCTTGCTTGAGGAGACGTCCGATTTGGGTCTGCTCTGTTTGCTTATGGAATAATATAGATCTGACTACAGTTTCTACCAATACCAAAATTTCAGCTAATAAATATTCATGGTGTCATTATTCCTTACATGAATATTAATCAGGGAAAGGGTTAATAGAGTTAATCAAAGTTAGCAGCAAATCTACTGTAAACGCTCTCTAAAAAACGACCACCAAACATAGGTTTTATTAAGGGTATTAAATGCAAGTGGTAGCTAAATGTAGGGCAGACGTTATACAGAAAGCTGCTATAGGAGCTGTCAGTATTACTTCAGTATTACATTTGGTCACTAAATAGTAAATAGTAAGGTACTACTGTGTTTGTCACTCAACAATAGCTATTGTTCAATGTTTCTACAATCAGTTCCGAATCTGAATCGACAAACGCTTGAGTGTGGTGGCTGATCTATGTTCTCATGTGCTGTAATATCCCAATGCATTATCTTTCCCTAGTCCATGCAGTTTTTTTTGCCGATTCATCCAGGGGTGCGTTCGGTCAACAGTAACCGCTAGTTTTATACAGCTATATCTGCAGATTAACCTTTTCCCTTATGTAAGTGCATCTTGACGCATCTGCAAACAGAGTAGACCCTGATCAGACGGCTCCTATAGGAGCCGTCTGATCAGGGTCTTCTCTGTTTGCGTATGTTGTAATATAGATATGATTTTACAGCTTCTGCCTGAGCCAAAATGTCCTGTATTCATATGCCACTATAAAAAATAATCTTGTCAATATTCATGACGTCATCATTTCCTATATGAATATTCATCAGGGAAAGGGTTAAAGACCGAAACATTGCACTCACTGTTGTAATCGAAACAATGTGTCAACATTTGCATAAAACTAATTAACTGAATGCAGTGCTGATGATTGTGGGAAACTACGGAGTGAATATACTCAACAAATGGCTCACATTATTTCCACTTTCCCCTGTGCTGTCCTTACCCTCACCTTTACATGTATGTATTCCCCTCCGCAGAACTGTCTATGCAATAATTCAGTGAACCCTTCCCCTGTTTAACATTTATTCAGGACAATATCACCTCATTTATATTTATGGACAGAACCAATACAATGGGACATGGGGATTTTTTTTTCACCCAAGATGGAGATTATAGAATTAGATCTTTAAAATTCCATAAGCAAATAGAGCAGACCCTGGTCAGACGACTCCTATAGGCGCCGTCTGATCTTTGTCTACTCTATTTGCAAATGCGTGAAATGTGTTTGTATGAGGGAAAGGGTTAACAGTAACTGTTCGCAACGTTAAAGAATAACACACTGACGACCCATTAGCATTGGAAGCGTTAACTCATTCCCTCCTATAGACTATTTTTAGACCCATTCTCTTTGAAGTAATCTATTGACTAATGAAAATGGACATAAACTATAGAAAAGGAGAATTTTATTGCAGTTTTTAAACCATTGTGATAAATAGAGTTTTTGCTCCTACCGAGCAAATGCTCCATTTATAATAATAATAATATTAATAATAATAATAAAGACTTTATTTAACGAGAGTACTCATTTGGTTATGACCAATCTTCCACGAGGCCCTCAACAGAGAGAAAACATATATACAATTTGTAATAAAGTAGCAATGCTATCATAATATCACAACGGTTTCAATAAAGGAGTTTTACAGAGGCCAAAATGCGCCAATAGGAGAGAATGGGTTAAAGGGATTTTGATGGAGGTAAACACATGATGTGTCATAATTCTTACTGGATAGTTCTTTCAATTGAGATGACATTTCTACCATTAACACTATTTTACTTCACTATCGTATTGCATATTTGGGCGTTGGCTGTCACATTATTTAACCCTTTCCCTGTTGAATATTCATGAATTAGTATAATGGCAGATGTAGATAGGATATTTTGGAATTGGTAGAAGCTGAACAGTCAGGTATGTTATAAGTTCATAAGCAAACGGAGCATACCCTGACCAGACGGCTCCTACAGGAGCCGCATAATCTGGGTCTACTCAGTCACGGTGCAATGGCGTGAACAAGCGTTTATAAGAGGGAAAATGTTAAATAGGATAACATTACATCAAACTGAAAATACATCACTTTCTTTAGTCCTGTCTCTTCTTCATACGCCGTCTGCGACATTTGACGTCTGCTACAAGTTTCATTGATTCATTTTCCCACAATTTCCACATTTTCCTTAACTCTTTCCCTCATAATATTTATACACGTGTTTTCACGCATTTGCAAACAGAGTAGACCAAGATCAGGAGCCGTCTGATCAGGGTCTGCTCTGTTTGCTAACGGAATTTGAAAGATATGTTTCTTTACTTTCCAAAACGGGTACAATGTTCCACCTTCCATATACAAATGTATCATTATAGGAATTGCTCCATCTATATTCATTAGGTATTAAAATTTGGAAAAGACATCGAACAGGGGAAGAGTTAACCCTTTCACCGCCGATGTCGCATACATGCACCACGACAAATAGTGCAGTCCCAGATCAGACACCGCCTTTTCAAGGCGGCGTCTCATCAGGGACTTCACTTTTTGTCTCAAACTCTATTTCTATATCTGTGCCCTTTTCCTTTGAAATTTGCATTTACTTATCTCATTTCCTTATTTTACCAAATTATTTTACAAAAGTTGTTTGCTGACGACAATTAGAAATTTGGCGCTGAGAGAGTTAATAAGAATAATAGTTTCTCGGCATCTCATTTGGACCCACACTGCTTGCATAGGTAATCATAATTCGGCATTGGGAGCGAACTATTAAAAGTTAGACAAAACAGTGTCATGTAATCTGGATCCAAACTCTGTACATAGGGTATAATTAGGATGGAAAGATATTACGACGAAAATCAGAACAATATGTCACCAAGCAATTGTTTTGTACGTTGCTAGTACAATAGATTAGTATGTTGCAAGGACAATAGTAAAGTAAGTTGCAGAGACAACTATTTTAAACGTTGCTGTGACAATTGCTTTGTATGTTGCTGTGACAATTGCTTTGTATGTTGCTGGGTCAATTGTTTTGTATGTTGCTGCGACAATAGTTTTGTATGTTGCTGCGACAATTGTTTTGTATGTTGCTGGGACAATTGTTTTGTATGTTGCTGGGACAATTAGTTTTGTATGTTGTTGCGACAATTGTTTTGTATGTTGCTGGGACAATTGTTTTGTATGTTGCTGCGACAATAGTTTTTGTATGTTGCTGCGACAATTGTTTTGTATGTTGCTGGGACAATTGTTTTGTATGTTGATGCGACAATAGTTTTGTATGTTGCTGCGACAATTGTTTTTGTATGTTGCTGTGACAATTGTTTTGTATGTTGCTGGGACAATTGTTTTGTATGTTGCCGGGACAATTGTTTTGAACGGTGCTTGGACAAAGGCTGTGTACGTTGCTTGGATAATTGTTTGCAATGGTTTAGCACATTGATCAAACAACGGTTTAGTACGTTGTTAAAAATGGTTTTATACGTTGCTGGGTACGTTGATAGGCAATCGTTTTGTACGTTGATGGGACATGCACTATGTATATGGCATTTTTTCTGAAAGTCAGTTGGTTCCTTTAAGGATCTTTCTCCACCTGTAGTTAGCTGGACGTCGCGATATGACTGAAACACTGTTAAAGCGATGCAAACCACCGATACTATTCCAATACACATGTATAATTCACATCTAAAATAACTCATTGAACTCGAATTCGTAAATTATCATGACCATTAATCTTCTGCAGGCCAGTATTATATTACTGTTCGTTTTGGTCTTCTGCTATTTAGTGAACTATGAACACTTTAGCTGATGAATACTCATGAAAAGATAATGATATCACGGTGAAATTTGAAATTTGCATATGAACAAAGTAATCAAAATAAGATATATATGAGTATATAAAGAAACAGAGCAGACCCTGTTCAGGCGGCTCCTACAGGATCCGTATGATCTGGTTCTTCTCTGTCTTCAAAGGCATGGAACGACTTCTGTATAATGTAAAGGAAGTCTCACCTGATCACTTGCCGATAATTCTACCAACCGCATTTCGTATACATATACACTCTTTTTGTTTCCGTGGGTAACCACCTGTTCTAAAGTTGTTGCGATATATTGACAACAAGAGCTGTCACAAGTGTGGATAATGAGAAGACCTAGTACGGGAAAGACAGAGATTGTGGTCAGCTATAAACCTTGGACGGTATGCAACATTCCGCTATCCCAAGATGAATCCAAACACAAGCATTTGTATACGAAGTGATGCTTCTACTGACAAAATGTGGTATTCCTAGGTGATGTAGTGTAGGAGATACAATCCGGACAAAACGTTTTCTAAGATCAAGATCAACGGTCAAGGCCATACGTCAGAAAGATCTAAAACAAAACCATTACGCAGCACTCCGCTATCTATGGATACGTCTAACCAAAAGCAAAGTGGGGTATTCATAGGACATATAGTGTAAAGGACACGAGGGACAAGGAGTCACGACTTTGACCCCCTAATTGTGACATTGACCTTTGAGAGGCAGACCTGTGTCATCACCAGCATGACGTGAATCTTTGTGCTAGGTTATTCCAAAATCCATTCATGCATGTCACAGTTACAGAGCGGACAGGAAAATAGGAAGCAATGACGTTTTGGTCCCTAAGTGTGACCTTAGAGAAACGGACCTGTATCTTGACCGCGACACATCGACTTGATACGGTTAACATAATTATGTTCCTTGTTATTCCCAAATTTATACCTGCATATGAGTCATACAGCGGACACGAAGATAGGGTGTCATGACATTTGGCCCCTAAGTGTGACCTTAATAATTGAGATACGGACCAGGGTCTTGCGCGCAACATGACATATCGATGCTGTGAACATTTGTGCCGGGTTATTCCATTATTCCAAAATACATACATACATGTCAGAGTTGCATAGCTTGTCTAATTGACAGACAGACATGGGTCTTGTGCGCCACACACCGTCTGAATGCGGTGAATATTTGCACTAGGTTCTTCCAACGTCCATCCATGCATTCAGAGTTACGGAGCGGGTACGATAATGGGTAGTTTTGACCTTTGGCCTCTACATGTGACCTTGACCTTTGAGAGACGGACCTGGGTCTTGCGCGTGACATGTTGTCTTGATGTGGTGAGTATTTGTACCAGGTTATTTCATAATGCATGCATGTCAGAGTTACTGGGTGGACACGAACATTGAGACGAATGGACAGAAGAACTAAATTTATACTAAATTTATAGTCCGGCTTAGAGAGGTTTTACTGTATCCTCTCTTTGATCAACGTCATAGGGAATTGAAATCATAAAAACACATTACCATGTATTCAAATGCAATGCCGGTATAATATAGTACAACATATTAATCAGGGTCTGCCCTGTTTGCTAATGACAAAATATAGATTCGATTCTACAGTTTCTGCCAAAAACAAAAATCCTAATGTGTCCATATACCGTTATAAAAAGTCAGCTGATAAATATTCATGATGCCTTGCATTCTTGTATGAATATCCATGAGGTAAAGGTTTAAGCACTTACGCCATGTCTAATGCATAGTATTTGACCTCCAATCATTACATATTTTGTTATTGCTAGAATTAGTAGTACTTTGGACGCTAGCAGCTAATCCATTACTCCGTAAATACGCCTTTTACGCATTCAAAATTTGCAAACAGTAGACCAAGATCAGACGGCTCTAATAGGAGCCGTCTGGTCAGGGTCTGCTCTGCTTGCTTATGATATAATGTATAGATTTCGTGATTCTATAATTTATGTCACGATAAAACAGTAGGAGCAGAGTCTACTCTGTTTGCTTATGAAATTCCATAATTTCTGTCACGATAAAATGTCTATTGTTAATATTGCCATTATAAAATTCAGTTAACTAATATTCATGATTTAGTTTTTTCTTGCACGAATATTCATGGCGTAAAGGGTTAAAAAGTTTAGATTCATACCTGGCACTACTTACTGAACGTGAAGATTGGTCATGGTTCATATTAGTTTCAATGTCATTTTCACAGGTGTGCAGTAGTTTCTTATCAAGCATTGAAATACCAGAAACGCTTGAACTGGCATTTTCAAATAGTGTGTGCCCTGATACATGTAAGAATGCTCTTCTAGAGGAGCCCTCTGATCAGGGTGTGCACTGTTTGTCATTCAAATTTCTCTAAATAGAAAATGGTGTAGTTAATCACCTATAGGTCATTCTATTGAATAATCCACATTCAAAAGGTAACTCTTTGCATGTTAGCGGCAAAATCATGATAACCCATGCAAACAGTTTGGATCCTGATGAGACGCCACATAATGCGGCGTCTCATCAGGATCCAAACTATTGTAACTTTGACCATATGTTGGCAAAGATTCAATATGAGAAGTCTTATTTTTAGGATTGAAGCAGACGACAATTGTCGCAGACGAAAAGAGTTAAGTGCAAAGAGTTAAGTCATAGCTCTACGGACAAAAGAGAGTACGAGGTATAATTAGGTTTACCCTTATCAACAGCATTGGCGTTAATAATAGCAGACCAGACAGTGTTGCATAGTGTTCACAGGATATATCAAGTTTACCCACATTGTTAAGATTTATTATACCGTAACCAATTACAATGTATGACATTATTTATGACATAAGGTAAGTGTCATGTTACGGCTATGTTCCAAAAGTCAACCCCTCTCTGATCAAGGTCGAAAAACAGCAAGTCGAATCTGCTGACTTATGCATAGTGTAGGGCTGGTTGAATTTAACACTTTCTCTGTTAAATATTAATGAAAATATGTTAAGGGAATTTTGTTTTCTGTGACAACAACTGTAGAATCAGATTTATATCATATCATAAGAAAAACTAGTAGACCCTGTCCAGACGGCTCCGACAGGAGCAGAACTATTATAACTTCAAAAGCAAACAGAGCAGACCCTATACATACAGAACAACAGATAACGGTGCGTACTCAAGTACTAAATTCGTCCAATCCCCTCCCCCCAGCAAACCCTTTGTTGTGAATACTCATTAAAATCGTCGAGCTATGGTCACAACATAGGGTTTGGTGGAGAAATAAATAAGATATTCCTAAAATTGTTTTAATTTACGCATCTTATCTGGATCTCAGTATAAACATACCATGACACTATTTGAGATAAAAAAAAATATATTATAAGAGAACGGAGCCTAACTGATAAACACTCGTGGAGTAAAGGTTTGAAGTAAAATGACACGGTAGAAAATAGTGTAGATCCTGATTAACCATTTACTCCATAAATACGCCTTTCTATGTCTTTGCATACAGAGTAGACCCAGATCAGACGGTTCCGGTAGGAGGGTCTGCTCTGTTTGCATATGGAATACAGTAACCTCCCTCTAAACCGGAAGTTTAGCAAAGAAGAATTTAAATACTTTTAGACAGGTGTCTGCTTAATGCAGGGTGAAAGTCATTTCTGCGTGACTTACATCCTGCATTAAGCTGCCACCTGTCTCCAAGACCGATATTTATACCAAATTTAATGTCCGGTTTAGAGGGGTTCTATTGTAACACATATATCATTTTAAAGTTCCTGCCCTGAACCTAACCTTCTTTGTCGATGTGCTATTATTAAAAAAATAATCTGATATACATGACGTCATTATTTCTTACATGAATATTCATGGAGTAAGAGGTTAACTGCTCCTTTAGGGTTGATGTGCTTTTGCCTAAATATGTCTGTCCGAATACATATGGTAATAATAACTAATAAAGGTACATTGACATGGTGACCCATTCCTATAATAACTAATAAAGGTACATTGACATAGTGACCCATTCCTATAAAGAAGACTTAGAATAAGTAAACCCCAATTAAAGAGACTACTGATTAATTGATTGTTTGATTCATTGATTGATTAATTGATTGTGTTGCTTAACGTCCGTTTCTACTCAAGGAATAAGCATGGGTGTCATTAAAGCATGTTAATGCTTGATGCAAGATTTCGTCCTGCAATAAGCTACCACATGCCCTTAAGAATCATGTTTATATATTTGTTTGTTGGTCGCATAAGAGGGCTTTTAAATCAAGCAGTATTTTAATGCAGGATGAAGGCCATGCATAAATATCTCGTGGGAGCTTTCTTATAAATTTCGGTCTACATTAAACGCCAACCTGCCTAAATGTTTGTTAATAAACACACCAATTCAACTTTTTGGTCTAGAATATGTGAAGTCTCTTAGTACGGTTCCAATACAAATTACATTAGAAGTTGTCTTAAGCGGCCATTGATTTATTGAACATAGGAGTCTTGAAAGGCAGTTGTTTATTAAGCTGCCACCTGCCTTACATACCAATAATTAGATCACTTTTTAACGTTCACTTAAGACATGTTCTACTATAGACATATTGTATCTGGGAGCCACTTCAGAATCAAAATTGTTTGAAAGTATGGTTGTGTTTTTGTACAAAAAAGAGAGAGGAAAATTCTCACCGAAATTTGCAACTGATGGCAGCCTTAGCCGGTGAAATGTGTTTGGCGAAGCTGAAAGGATTTTGTTTTGTTTATCTGATGAATGTTCATGTAAGAAATAATGACATGAATATTAATAAGATTTTTTTTTCTTTTTTATATATTGAATTTCCTATCAGCAAACAGTGTAGACACTGATCAGACGCCGCATTATGTTGTATGATACAATAGTCCTCCCTAAGGCCCTTTATGGGTGCGAAGTATGGTCAAACATGACTCTTGGTGAAATAAATACACTGGAAATAGCTCATAGATTCTGTATTAGAGTTATTCAGAACGTTGCCAGATATTCAAGAACAGATGCTGTTTTACTTTCTCTAGGTGTATATCCCATTGAGGTCGAAATCGACAGGGGAAAACTGACATTTCTTGGTCAACTATGCAGATTGGAAAATGACAGTTTAGTCAAGAAATTATTTGTTTACAGAATTTGTAACTATGTTAGCGATTGCAGCAGAGTTAGAGGATTCGTTCCAGATATATATAGAATTTGCAGAAAATATAATCTGCTTTCAGTTATTGACGACTTTGTAAAAAATGGCATTTTTCCTACGAATCATACATGGAAACGCATGGTATACAATAATATAGAATCTGCATATATGTCTGAAATGCAAGTACGCCTGTTATCAGATAATACACTAAAAGAAGTTGGTACTATTTTGTCTTTAACACATGTTAATCCGATTTGTTATTGGATAATTAGTATAAATGTGATAGAAGCATGCTTAAATTTTCCCAAGCTGCAGTCAAGTTTATCAACCTGTTGTTTTCGAGATCCTATATTACTCGCTGTAGTAAGTGCAACAGTGTAACTGACAGTATTGCCTTGCATATTGCGTTACATTGCCGTGTTACGTCAACATCAAGAAACTGTCTTTGGGAGAATATCTGTAGAAAATACGGATTGGGAGTATATAGGAAACTAATAGTTTTTCCAGAAAAAAGCAGATGGTATGTCTCCTATCAGGTCTAAGAGATCTAATAGATGCAGATCAACATATGTCATGTTTAAAACTGATGGGGAAGTTTTGCTTTAAAATTTTCAGGCATGTAAACTAATTAGGACTTCTGTTATAATTATATTAGATAAATAGATAGGTTATTACAGCATTTATTACAATGAAAAGTAAAATCCTCTATTTCGATTGGTCAAATAGCCAGATATAAAAGCCGTGTATCCCTCTAAATTCTGATGTATATACGGAGTCATGAGCAACAATGGAACTTCCCCCGTCGACGGCCTCGCTTTGTTGCTACAACAAAATAAAAATGGCCGACCAGCTTCACTTCGTCGATTCGATCCAAGCAACCCCTCTCATACGAAATAAGATGACCTGTGGGCGAAAGAAAAATAGCCATTGAGTGACAATTTTGTTACAGTTGTTGTATGACAATGAAAAATTAAATTAATTGAATATATAGCATAGTTTTTAAATATTATCTTACGAAAATTAGTGCAATAGACGGTTAATTTGTGAAATAGAATATATCTGAATGAAAGATTAACATTGTCGCCGGGTGTGGAAATCTGTTTTATTTACCTATTCATTCATTCATTATAATTTCAAGAAGCAAATTGTCCCCATACACGTATAAAATAAATAAATGAAGTGAAGAACTACTTTGTGTGTTGTTTTCTTTTTCGAATGGAAAATCAATACATCATATTTATGCAGCGGACGCCACTTCCTTCCAAAAACAAATAGCCTTGAAATCCAAGCAAAAATACAACAGATCTACTAAAGTTGCAAGTCAGCACACACTGAAACAGGTTTGTATATTTTTGTTTGTTATTGATTTAAATTGCTGCCTAATAATGAATGGCCTAAATAATTAAGATCCTAAGTTAAAAAATAAACAGAGGTAGAGAAAGTGAGTGTGAGAGAGAGAAAGAGGGAGAGAGAGAGAGAGAGTTGGTCTAGGTTTATATCAACCATTTGGTCTAGGTTTATAGACAGAATCATAAGAAATATTATGATATCATAATAATATATCTCATATATTTGAATTTTCAGACTGAATTTGGATTCAAACAGTTTAGAATTACATTTTAAATGTAATTCTAATCTGTTTGAATATGATTTAATGAATTCGCTAGACACAGGAGCAGGCACACACACTTTGCATTTAAACGTCTTGCTGGGACTTGAACCCAGACCTCTTACTGTCACTGGGATAGTAAGCGTTCTGACCTTTGAACTACAAGAAGTGTCTGAAAAGCAAATTTATGCATGTACATGTCCTTACACTTACTTGATGCAATTATTATGTTTTTTATCTATTAAAAAAATTATATTTTAAATATAATATGCTTCATTGTGGACATTTTTGTATGATTAGTATAGCTCTTTGAGAATATTAATAGTCATCCAAAAATATTTGAATTTGTATGGGTAAATGAATGTTTCTTTGAAGAAATTTCTTTGGAGAATTGAAATAATGGCCTGATAATTGTATAACTTGCATTTGAATTTTGCATTTTGTCAAATATTTTCAGAAAATGAGTGTTAAAAGAAGGTCCACAGACCTAAATGAAGATGAGATCCTGTCAAAGAGACTTGAAGCTGTCCCAAAAAACACAAAAAAGAGCCAAGACGGAGCAGCTGAACTTCTGAGAGCTTATCTCAGGGAAAAAGAAAAAACAACAAACTTTGAAGATCTCAGTGAAGATGAACTGGCAGAAACGTTGTGTCATTTTTATTTGAATGTAAGAACGAACGAACGTGAACTCTACAAAGGCCAGTCTTTGGCGAGTACCCGCTACTCCCTTAACAGACATCTAAAATCACCACCATACTTGAAAAAAGTTGACATCATCAGCAGTCTTGCGTTTGTTGATGCAAATGAGTGTTTTACATGTAAGGCTGCAATGACTGAAATAAAAAAAAGGCTGGTAAAGGAGCTATTGACCATTACCAGATGGTTTCACAAACTGATATGCAAAAACTGTACAGCAGCATTTTTTTGTCCCCAGAAACACCATCTGGTCTTCTGAACCGGGTACAAGTGAACATTAGACTGTACTTTTGCAGGAGAGCTAATGAGAACATGGAAAAAATGACCAAAGAAACATTCAAATTATCCACATATGAAGATGGAACTAAATATATATCAAAATCTGTTGATGAATTAACAAAAAATCACAGGGGTAATGACAATGAAACTTGTCTCAGGCCACATGCCTGAAGACAAGGAATATGCCAGTGTCTGTCCTGTCAGGACATTCTTGTTCTACATTTCCAAGTTGAATCCTGCCTGTGACAGACTCTGGCAATATCCAAAGGAGCCATATCAAGAAAGTGACGAAATCTGGTTTCAAAACCGTCCAATAGGCAGAAATTATCTTAGTAAGTTCATGCAAACACTGAGCAAAAATGCTTCATTGTCCAAGATTTACACAAACCACTGTATCAGGGTCACAGGAGCAAGTCTTCTCAGCCAAAATAATTTCAACGCTGCTCAAATCATGGTTATTACAGGACACAAGTCAGTATCTTCCCTGACTGTATATCAAAAAGTAACAGACAGGGAGAAACAATCAATGGGCACAGTGCTCAACCAAAGTACATTACCCGTGCAGCCTGCACTTCTGCCCCCAAATGTAACTCCAGCTTTACCTGCCCCTATACAAACAACTATTCAAGCTCCAAATAATCTCAATAACCCTGTTGCAAGGCCAGCCTCCTCAAACTTGGGAGTTTTTCCATTTTCTTACTACATGGAGGGCATAAACGAGGAAGATCTGTTCTTAGAGTTTCATCAACCAGTGCCCCAGGCTTTACAGACCTCAAATAGAGTCGCAATGTCCTTCCAAAATCCAAGGGGACCAATATTTCACAATTGCAGTCTATCCAACATCACAATAAACATCAATTATAATTAATTTGATGACCATATTTGATGTTTGAAGGCAGACAGATTTGCTTGTCACAATAATGCAGTTGGCTATTCAGATTGTTTAGCCTTATTCTTATTGCTTAATGTTACTGAAACAAAGTTCACCTGTCAACCTGCCTAATTGAACTTGCTCTTATAATATACTTGAACTTGCTCTCATAATATACATGTATTAATTCTATTATGTTTATGCTCTGTCTCCAGTGTGGCTTCGTGTGCCAATCATATATCATATAGACTGCCTCTATGATTCTGGACCATTGACTAGCACAATGAAACCCATTTGTGACTGTTGTGGATTGTGATATTCTTTTAGTGCATGATATACACTAATTGCATATTTTCTCTATAATATGTGATCCTATATATTTAAGCAAAGTATTCGGTACAAGTCGCGGGTGACGGCACTCTCCATTGATTTTGTGATAAGTGTACCTGATTCAATCCAATCCAGGGTTGGGCTTGCAATTCATGAGAGCTACATGTCTCATGTTGGTGAGGGAGAATTTCATTCCCTTTTCTCGACTATTGAGAGCAACATGTGTTCATGTTAGAGTGGGACACTGCTCCCAAGTCTCTGGTTGTGAGTGGTCTTTCCGTCCAACTTTGGATTGTGCCTGATGGGTTAGTCATTGTTATAGTGTGTATATATCTGCATCTGCTGGAATAATCCCAACAATATGCTTTACTATCATTCGTATGGGTTTTTTTTATATCATGCTATCTGATGCGTATGTATGCTGTGTTTGCTTTATGTCTTATAAATGCTTTACTTTTGCCTGATTTTTATTTAATGCGATCTTATGCTCCTTTCATCCATTAGCAAACAGAGTAGACCTAGCACCAAGAAGTATGTTCAGTCTAGATGGAAACGTCCAATTTTAGAGCCAATAAAAAAGCATGCAATAAATATTCAAAGATTACAACATTCGTCAGTATCTATATGGAAATGATAAAAATGTAATCAGACTTTATATACAACTGGATTTGAAACACGATGTAAACCCCTGCATTTCAGGTGACCTACATTTATGCAAGCTCTGTTTGACAGACTCTCATAGTAAAAATACAAGACGTATGTGCTGATTATTATTGCTATCTGTTTAAAAACATGTTGAAAACGACATTACTTACTCATTTGTGAATTAAAGTCCCATCGATTGTCCATAAAAACCGTGTTAATATCCAACGAGCAACGCCAAACAACACTTTTACACAAACGTGTATTGAACTGCGCGTATTATATCACATTATTATAATAAAATCGTTATACATATCATTGGCTGGGTATCTGACTTTTTGTTTCCTGCTGAGGAAAATGCATGTAGCCCTCGCCTAACGGCTCGGGCAACATGATTTTCCTCAGCAGTTTAACAAAAAGTCAGATACCCCGCCAATGATATGCATAACTAATAATATGTCTGTGGCAAACACATATATTGTAACCGTGTATGTTGCAAACTTACTTTTCCATAATGTCAGTGTTAAAGTGTACCAGTATGGTACATTATCCTACAGATAGGCAGTCCTGAAAGTACATTATGCCATTGTAGTGTACACTTATGTAATGTGCAATTGTGTTGATTTGGGTTCATTGTACATGCTATATATGTGTAACCAGCGACTGAGTGTATGTATATGGCTACATATTAATGCAGACATATAGCATTCAATTGGTGTGTGTAATTCATACGGGTTGTAGTTCATTGAAGTTCCTTAATGTATCTCTTGGGTTAAATACATAAGGGGTGCATGTTTGGATCTTTGATAGTATTATATTATACCTTTTGTATCGTAAATTGCCGTCAAATATCTCTTTATTTCGTTTCGTAAGAGGTAAGATAATCGGACAAATAGTAACGCTTGGTAATTATATATACGCGTACATGTGTATGTGCGTGTATGTGCGTGTATACACGTACACACATGTGCGCACGCGTGGGTGCATACATATGCATATTTACATATATATGTACATACGCGTGTGTGTATGGAAGTGTATATATATTTGTGTTTATACTAACTGTATGTCTTGTTCTGTATATTCATGTATTGCGTTGCTTCTTGTTTCACGTTGATGATCTAAATGTATGTCTGTTTGCACAATTGTTTATATTACATGTTGTACTCTCTTATATTGGAGGAAATAAAGGAATATCTATCATATATGGGATCGTGGGAGCAAATGGGTTAACTTTGTAGTATATGCACGCATACAGTGCGTGGACTGACTGGGGTCCAAATTGTTACTCAAAAGTCCTTGCAAGTTCAAGGTGTTTTTGCTCTGCCTTACTTTTACTCAACTATAGTAAAACCTCGCATATGCGAACATTTAGAAGAGAAGAAATGATATCTTATAGGCAGGTGATTGCTTATGTTAAGGTGGGATTAAAGTCAAGTACAAATTTCTTACTTTCTGCATGACTTTCACTGTGCATTAAGCTGTCACTTGTCATAAATACCGATATTGATAATTATTTGAGTGTTCGCTCTAGCAAAGTGTTATTATATGTGCATAATGCTATCGAATTAATCTATCAATTGTTTACGCAATTGATTTTAAAAGAGCTTATGCTATTCTTAACTCGAGCAAAAATAGAATTTCTTAACTTGAAAAATCACGATCTACTACAATGCCACCAACGATCAAATCTTGAGTTTGCGCTTAGCGGATTAGCAGTCTGCTTTCATTTTCACGTTTGATGTCTCGTCCAATTCTCTTTCAAACACGAACTCAGTGTAAACAAGTTTGGACCGTAATTAGACGCTGGTTTACTGGTCGTCTAATTTGGACTCGGCCTGTTTGCTAATGTAAACATAGAGTAAGATATTACATGCTCAAGGTCCAATGCTTTGCGACACACGGTCTTTCGTTCCTTCAAAATAAATAACCACATACAGAAAAACATGTCTTAAGCGGTCATAAAAAATGTCTGATTATGGGTCTACAGGGCAGGTAGTAGCTTAATGCAGGTCAAAGGTAATACAAACGCTCCTGTTTGGGGCGTTTCGCATTACTCTTGTCCTGTATTAAGCAACCACCTACTATTTAAGAGTCGTGTGTCCAGTCGATACATGTATTAAGGTTGCTTAAGCCTTTCTCTGTTCTATGTTTATTATTAAAGTTCAGTACTTACTGACTATACATAAACAAAATAGTTACAGTAAAACCTCTCTATAACGGCCACTAAATCGTGTTAATTAGTTTGTATCTAGGGCAGGTGGCTGCTTAAAGCAAGGTGAAAGTAAAACAGAACGCTCCTATAGGAGCGTTCTGTTTTACTTTCACCTTGCTTTAAGCAGCCACCTGTCTTTTACACAAAATACTTGATGTAATTTAGTGGCCGCTATAGAGAGGTTTTACTGTATAATGAAATATGGAAGGTGGAATATTTCAGCCATTTTAAAAAGTAAAGAGACAGAACTATCAAATTCCATTAGCAAACAGAACAGACCCTGATCAAACCAATAGGAATCGTCTTAGCTGGGTCTTCTCTGCTTGCAAATGCGTGAAAAATGCGTTTATATAAGGGCTAAGACAGGCTCTAATTGTTAGTAGAATTCTTGAACAGAGTGCAGACAGACCGTTTAACGATAGAACTGTTTGTGGCATTTTAAAGGTGTACTATACAGTATATTAAACACGCTGTCATTTTACAGAACACAGAGACAGATTAACAGTTGGACTGGAGGCACTCATTCAAGTTCAGTTTGATTTTGGATAAAATATATTTTGAATTTTAGGTAAGAAATCTATGAGCATTTACCTGCGTGTTTTGTTGCGTAAAACATAACTGAGGAAAAAATGTTTAATAACACCTAGAATTTTCATTTTCTATAAAAAATCCTTTAATCCACGAATATGCATGTAAGAAATAATGGCACCATAAAAATCAATTAGATACTTTTTATAATGGCATTTTAATACTGGAATGTTTCGGTCATAGCAGAAACTATAGAATCAGATCTATATTATTTCAGGAGCCGAATAATCTGGGTCTACTCAGTTTGTACTTTAGGTGATAAATGACGTATATATCTATAGAGTAAAGGGTTAAACATTACATAGAAAAAAATGTTCGGTCTTATTACTTAAAAAACCCTACAATTCCCCCTTTCTATACAAAATATTAGTTGAATGTTTGCACCCAAGTTACTGGGCGTCACATTGCGTTACTGGGCGTCACATTGCGTTACTGTGCGTCACATTGCGTTTGCTACTAATACAACAGAGCCTGTGTGAAGCGACTTGTCTTTCTGCATACATTTCGCCCTGCATTCAGCTTCCACTTGCGTTTGAACATACATGTAATTATGAATCTTAAAATGCCTCTAAAGGCTAAGAATTAGACATGCAGTTCTGCAAAAGATTTTCTACATTTTTCTTTTAGAAACTTTACCACAATAACAAACAGTTTGGATCCTGATGAGACGTCGAGTTACTGGGCGTCTCATCTTGACCCAGACTGTTTGCATAGGTAATTACAGATGCGACACTGACAACAAAAGAGTTGAGCAAACAAAGTTGCTTTATCCTTTAGCTGTTCAGTTTTCATTTTAGAAATAATGACATCATGAATATTTACTATCTGAAAAAATATCATATAAATTTTCAAGGGCGTGATTTGCTTTGGCAAAAACTGTAGAATCAGATCTATATCATGTCATTGGCAAACAGAACAGACCAGAGTCTATTGTTTGCAAACGTGTCAAAATCCGTTTTGTATGAAGGAAATGGTTAAAACAGGGCAAAAGCACCGATGGAGATTTTCTTCACATCTTCCTTCCATCTGCATTAAGCTACCTACTTGATTTTTGCATTCAGCTACCACATGTTTTTGCATTAAGCTATCACCTTATTATGCATGAAGCTACCATCTGTTTTTGCATTAAGCTACCACCTTCATATTTGCATTTAGCTACCACCTGCTTTTTGCGACGGCATTTGCAAACAATGTAACCTAGATCAGTGGAATCATCTAGATAAATTAAGCATTTTCAACTGAGCTGACCCTACTGTTAAATTCAACATGTTTAACTATACAGAAAACTACCGTTCATCTGACATTCAACATTATCCCTGTACTTCATAGAGACGCATTTCGGTACCTTAGCAAACATAACAGAAACAAATCAGAAGGCTCCTGTAGGAGCCGTCTCATTAGGGTCTGCTCTGTTTGCTTATGAAATAAGTTAAATAAATATTTCTGTTATGGCAAACATTCCCTTGTTCACGGTGCAATTATAGATATTCAACTAATTGATATATACAGTGAATCCTCGTTATACCAACAATATGCACTGAAACAAAATTACCGTTAACTCTTTGAAACAGCCACTGAATAAATAGGTGCAATGCCAATAGCACAGGTGATTGCTTTATGCAGAACACAAGAAGTGCAAAAAGCTCCCTTAGGGAACTTTATGCACTTCTTGTGTTCTGCATTAAGCGATCACCTGTTGGTACTAGTTTAAAGCTAGCCAAAAGGTTCCTTTCATATTTAAACTCGTTATAACGGCAACCTCGTTATACCAGCACAATGTCTGGAAACAAACACCTCCGTTGTAATGAGGGTTCACTGTATATAATGATTATTTCTGACGTGAATATTCATAGAGTACAATGTTAACAAGTAATGACATACGCCGTAATAAGTGATTACCTGGGCAGACTTGACTCCATTACGAAGAGATCTCCTAAATAACGGCTTATGGATATATCCACGTTTTACATCGGTTCTCCACTTTAGTAAATCATTACCCACCTTTGTAAGCCGTTACTCCACCTGTGTAATACATGTACATTGCTCAGCTTGTGGAATCTTTACTCCACTTGTAGATATTGTTACTCCACCTTTGTAAATCGTTACTCCACGTGTTGATATCGTTACTCCATTTTTGTATTATTCTACCTTTGTGAATCGTTACTGCTCTTTCGTAAATCGTTACACTATCTTTGTAAATCTTTACTCCAGTTTTGTAATCATTACTACACCTTTGTAATCGTTACTCCGCTTTTGTAAATCGTTACTCCAGTTTTGTAAATCCTTACGTAAGAAGAAACGAACTAAATAATATACTATGGGAACTTTCTTCATTACTTTTGTCCTACATTAAGCTACCACATGTTTTAAAGACCCAACTTTCAATTCTATTTATTTATTGTCGCTTACAAGGTTTACTGTGTATTCAATTATCGGGTATTTCGTCTGTACCACACTCGTTTGCAAACTTTATTTCCAATTCGCCAAGAGGACCTTTCCCTCATATACATGTTAACATATAAACGCATTTTCACGCATTTGGAAACAGAGTAGACCCAGATCAGACGGCTTCTACAGGATCTAAGTTAATGCATGAAGGAGCGTGTCTGTGAGGTGAGTGGTTAACTCTTTCCTTAATGTAAACGTGTTTTCACGCATTTGCATACAGAGTATACCCTGATCAGACGGCTCCTATAGGAGCCATCTGATCAGGGGCTGCTCTGTTTGCTAGTGGGTTAGTTACTTTCTAAAATGGCCACAATGTTCCTCCGTCAATATTTCATTTTAACTATTTGTTCATGAATATTAAGTGGGTATTGAAATATAGACCAGGGAAAGGATTAACCCTTCACCTCACAGAAACGGCCCTTTATGCCTTTACCCAGATCCTTTAGGGACCGTCTGATCAGGTTCTCCTCTGTTTGCTTATGCTATAATAATAAAGATATGAATTTACAGTTTCTGTCATGGTAGAAGTCTCCCTTGTAGATAGCGCCATCATATAAAACATTATATAACATTCCTAGTCACTTTTACGAGCTATACATGAGGTCACCTTTAGTCTGCTGTTGGCAGATGAGTGATTACATATGCAAACAGTTTGAATCTAGTTGAAACATCGAGTAACTCGGTGCATCATCAGGATCTAAAATGTTTGACACTCTCGTCGTGGTTTTGAAAAGAAATTCAACATAAATTAACCCATTTGCACCCAGTGGATTCTTCCATGATTATATATTGGATTAGTCAATTTTTGATCGAAGGGGTGCCTGGCCTAAAATTTCAATTTCGTTTTGTTTTACATTGCAGTTCTTATCAGCAAACAGTGTAGACTCTGATCAAACGCCGCATTATGCGGCGTCTAATCAGAGTCTAAACTGTTTGCCCATGTCCCATATATGGGATCGTGGGCACAAATGGGTTAACTATGAGAGCTGAAGTCGGTGGCATTTTCTACCAACGAATGTTGGATCAGCAAGGTAAAAAATAATGTATATAATACACATGTGGTAGACAGTTACTTCACCGCCTCGACTTACGCAGTTTAACATTGCTATTTTAACTATCGTTTTGTCACAGCAAGTAGTTCGCTGTAGTTAATTCCATAGGGGTCCGTACCGCTTCATTGGAGTTTTTACTATATAATATTGTATATATAGTATATGTAGACTCCCATGAAGCGATGCAGATCCCTGTGGTTTATTCTATGGTATCGGATATGTTAATTCTTTTCCTGTTGAATATTCGTTGTAGAAATAATGACATCATGACTATTTAATAGCTGATTTTTTATATTTGTGTATGTACAAACCATACTTTTGTATTGGAAAAAACTATTGTGTCAGATCTGTTATAATTCCACAAGCAAGTCTCCTATAGGCGCCGTCTGATCTGAGTCTTCTCTGTGTGTATAGGCGTGAAAAGGAAATGGTTAATACAATAGCGACATAATGCCAGTTTAAGGATTCATTTCCATGCGGTATCCAGTCGGCGTTTCTCATGTTGAATAAGTGTGAAAATGGGCGCCTAAACCGGTTTAACCCCCCCCCCCCGGGCGATAATTCCACCTTCTCCCTATTGTTTGTTTGTTATGTCTTTGTGCGTCTTTTTTGTGTCTTTAACGTGCATGTTAGTGTACATTTACTGTTTTTCATCGTGGTGCTGTTCGGGCGGCTGTGTGTATTGTATGTGGTGTTTCCTGCATGACACATACATGTACTTTTCTCTTGGAAGCTAACCTATTTTAAAATGGTTGACATAGTTGTTTGTTCCAATATATAGCGTGAATTCTCAAAACACTCGCATGAATGTGTAATTCTTTACAATTGACAGAGTTATCAGAGACTAGCTTGTTCGCCATGGTTCTAACGCTACATTACGATCCTCTGTCACAGCCAAGCCGCGCGCTGTACCTCTTTCTCAAGGCAGCAAAGATCGAGTTTGAGGCCAAAAAAGTGGAACTTATGAAAGGTAAGTCGCCATCTTGAGCCGTCAGCTTATGACACTAGGAATCAAAAAGAGGCATATACAAGTTAACGTTTTGCTTGATGATTATTCACGTAATGAATGATGACTATATTTAGTCATTATCAGATTTTTATTACTGGCACTATGAAGAAATCTGATCTGTGTCTTCTCTGTTTGCAGATGCGTTAAAAGGTGTATCTATGAGGTTTATGGTTTTAAGTAAAACCTCCTATTACTCGCCTACTTAAAATAATTTAAGTAATGCAGAAAACTCCCATGTAAAGTAGTCACGGGTCTGCAATGAGCGTGCAATGGTTGGACACATACAAAAAAACTCAAAAAGATTATTTGCATGATTAAGTTTTTATTACAACCGACACCCACACATAATTAGACAACAGGATTCCTGTAATAATGCCTATTTTAAGTCCCTTTATCTCTTTGCCTCGTGAATATTCATGTGAGAAAACATCAAGAATATTTATTTTCATAATCACACCGTCCAATCGATTATGGTTACCCCGTCGATAAAGCTGTGGTTACCTCGCGCAGCGAGAGTCGATTTAAAAGGCGAATTTGTATTTTGCTCCTAAAGACACTTACTTTCAGAAGATAGGCACATCTTTGTATGCAGCCGTAAAAAGAAGTGTTTGACGAACATGTTGGTGTAATATTTTCCCAATAGCATGCATAATGGTGTATTAAATCAGTGATTCAACGTGGATTAAGATGCCAAAACACCGTTTTTCTTTCCTTGGGACTGAATATCTCCGATGTATGACAAACTCACATTAATACAACGATGTTGAAGGTAAATTGAAGTATTTTTCTGTCCATCCTTTGACTATCATCTTGCTTTGTTTAAATTCAAGGCAGTTACAGGTGTTTTCGTGTAATGAGTTGATGCTCGAATGGCTAAGGTTACCCAATTTTGAAAAATTGGTGGTTAAGGTGCACCCTAAATCTGGGCGCTTGTAGGCTAAGGTTACCAGACAACTAACATATGCAGTATTACAGCATCTGAAGACACACACGTCGTATGTTTTCCCTTGAACTCGAAAAATAAGAGCCACAAATGTCATGTACATATTCTGTAAATTGTATTTAGCCAATTATGTTCACAACAATTATTATTTCTAACGTGTAAAGCGAGTTTGTACAAAGACAACATTCAACAACGTAAGTTCATCTATACAATTTTACAATTAGGTGAACTATCAACATGTATAAATGTATTTAACTCTATTGTAAGGACGGTTATTGATTTGCTAAAATTATTCTCAATGCAACATGGTATCAAATGTGTATATATACACAACTCATTTTGAGTATGTATGGCTGAATTACTTTTAAAGCGCAAATAATCGATCCGTTTACGTAAACGGAATTGCTTTTTTTTTTCTAGAAAAGGGTCCTTTCCGCTACTAGGAAATGCACATATTGAAGAATGTTTTGCAAATCTCCTATGTGGAATCATTAATAAACACTTCGTCCTTGAAAACATCTTCAAGTATTTTTGTTATTCAGACAGTATAAATCGAGCTAGATCTAAAACTTGACGCATTGGTTTGTTTCTTCGAAGAAAAAGTGTTATATCTACATTTTGAAATTGATTTGGCTATGTATCATATGTGTGACATATGCGAGTATATCCAGAGACTGTCGAACATCGTATAAAAGTTAAAAACAAGGCACGGAAATGGATTCGGCCCCGACGTTCTCGTACTCAGAGTGACTCGGACCAAATTAAGTCAGTCCTATGCTCCTGTGATTTAGGTCTACACGTCCATGAAGTGTTGGATATCTAGTATATGATGAAGAAAGAAAGATATGTCCGTGTAGATCTATATCAATTTCCGTTTGACGATTAATATATATATATATATCTTAAAGAATTAAGTTTTACACAGTTCAGATCTTATAATTATTGTAGTAATTTATTTTAATTTTATCAGTTGCTCCCTTAAACATACAGAATCGTGTACTTCAACTAGATTATCGATGATATCTGGTAATGCATTGTGTTTCATATAGAAGTAATAACATTGGTACATTCAGCGCTCCATGGTTATGGTTGGTAACCTAAAAGCATATGGAATTTAGTAAATACTCAGTAGATTTTGGTGGTGTTGTTTTTGCCGATTAACTTTAATTTTGTAAACCATTAGCACGGGAATGATGAATCTATTCAACACTAGACAAACTCTTTACAGTATAAATACGTTATAAGGGGTTAGCGTAGTTTTGCGTGTAGACCCAGGTTAAAAGTCTCCTGACTGCTTACAATGCTACGAGCAATGAAGATATTTTAATACAAAAGGAAAAAAAAATAGATATAATAAAGATATGCAGTACAGATACAAACCAAGTGTCACATGATAAATATAGCATCCGACCTGTGTTTACATGTTTTGTGCTTCAATACAAGGACTTTTTTTCAAACAATAAACAAGGAAATATTTACTGTGAGAAATCGATCAGGTTTAACGCCTTTGTACAAACTCGATTTACACGTTAGAAATAATAATTGAAGATTGTTCATAATTGGTTAAACACAAGTAACAGAATATACATGACAGTTGTGCGTCTTATGCTTCAAGTTCAAGGGAAAAAATACGACGTTTGTGTCTTTAGATGCTGTAATACTACATATGTTAAGTGTCGGGTAACCTTAGCCTAAATGCGCCCAGATTTTGGGTGAACCTTAACCAACAAATTTTCAATATTGGGTAACCTTAGCCATTTGAGCATCAACTCAATACACGAAAACACCTGTAACTACCTTGATTTTGAACAAAGCAAGATGATAGTCACAGGATGGACAGAAAAATACTTCGATTTACCTTCGACATCGTTTGATTAAAGTGAGTTTGTCATACATCGGAGATATTCAGTCCCAAGGAAAGAAAAACGGTGTTTTGGCATTATGATCCACGTTGAATCACTGATTTAATACACCATTCTGCATGCTATTGGGAAAACATTACACAAACATGTTCAGCAAACACTTCTTTTTACGGCTGCATACAAAGAATTGCCAATCTTCTGAAATTAAGAGTCTTAAGGAGCAAAATACAAACTCACCTTTTAAATCGACTCTCGCTGCGCGAGGTAACCACAGCTTTATCGATGGGGTAACCATAATCGATTGGACGGTGTGATAATGGTATACGAACACAGGAGTTTTGGGCCTTGGCAGAAATTGTAGAATCTCACAAGCAAACAGAGCAGACCGTGTTCACACCCTGTTCAGGCGAATAACTTATACAATGAAGTCTCGCTAATGCCACCACATAATTGATTAACCCTTTCACTGATGAATATTCACATAGGAAATAATGACGTCATAAAAATTAAAATTATTCTTTATAATGGCTTATGAACACATGACATTCTGGCTCAGGAAGAAGCTGTAGAATCAGATCTATATTACACCATAAGCGAACAGAACAGACCCTGATCAGACGGCTCCTATAGGAGCCATCTGATCTGGGTCTAGTCTTTTTGCAGATGCGTCAAAATGCGCTTACATAATGGAAATGGTTTACATAGGTACCTGTCTGTAGATGCAGGTGGTTGCTTACAGGAATTGTCTGTATATATTTCGTCCTGTAGTAAGCTTTAACCTGTTTTAAACAAAACAAAAACAGATGACGTCACAATAAATAAAACGTAAGATACAGTAAAACCCCGCTAATGCGACCACCTAAAAGAGGTATACTTATGGGTGCTAAATGCATGTGGTAGCTTAATGCAGGACAAATGTTATACAGAAAGCTCCTACATTAAGCAACCACCTGCTTATAAAGACACCCATGTTTATTCATTAAGTTGTCGCATTAGAGGGTTCTACGGTATAATAATACAGTACATAGTAGAGCCAGTCCTAAGCGGCCATTCGTTTATTGAACATAGGAGTGTTAAAGCAAGTGGTTGTTGAATGCAGGGCAAAATTAATGCAGAAAAACATATAGTAGCATTCTGCATCACTTTTGACATGCATATTTAGCTACCACCTGCCTTACAGACTCATAATTAGACCTCTTTTTGATGACCACTTAAGTCAGATTCTACCGTAAATAAAGAGCGATGATGTTGTTCAGAAGGGGCAAGCCCTTTATAACTCTTTGAATACTATAGTATTGCCACCTTCTACTCTGCAACTAGTTCCAAAGTAGTTTTCTTCATTTCTCTTCACATCTGATGTTAGAGCTTCAAATGCGTTGGATCCTGATGAGACACTTAATTACTCGGCATCTCATCTGGATCCAAACTGTTTATATGTTACCTGGACCTCGCCCCTGACGTTGAAAGAGTTGCACGAGCAAACCGAGTTACATATTTTGTCGTTCTAAAATAACAATAATTAACCCTTTACGTTGTCGAGATGCACGATAAAATCTCCTGTAGGAGCTGTCTGATCAGTGTTTGCTACTTGTATACAGTAAACCCCCTCCGATGCGACCACTTAATGAACAAACGTGGCTGCCTTAATAAGCAGGTGGTTGCTTAATGCAGGACAGAAGTAATGCAGAAAGCTCCAATCTGCATAACTTTCGTCCTGCATTAAGCTACCACCTGCATTTGCCACTGTGAATTATGCCATTTTTGGTGGTCGCATTAGAGGGGTTATACTGTAGATCTGATTCTAGAGCTTCTGCCATGGCCAGCTATTCCTATGTTTATATCATGATAAAACATGGGCTAATTAATATCTTTGTTAATACGTATTACATAATGATTCATCAAGAATGGAGTTACAAAATATATCTTTCCTTCAGGGGACCTTCAAACGCCCGAATATGGGAAGATCAATCCTCTTAGAAAGGTACCAGTGATTGAAGATGGTAAATTCATTCTCACAGAGAGGTAAATAAACGCTTTTTGCAGCCAATCCGTGATACCGTAGTCTCGTTAAAGCAATCACGTGATTTATCAACATAGGAGACTATTCTTAATGCAGGACAAAGGTCATGCAGGAAGCTCCCGTTGGAGCTTTTTGTATCACGCTTGTCCAGCATTAAGTTACCATCTGTTTCAAAAATCCGGAATTTGACTTCTTAACTGTACAATGGATCTATCAGAAACATGAAAATGTCTCATTTACTCCTTAAAGAAGGTTTTTCTTTGATCTTGCATTTCTTATCGAAACTCGTTTCATGTCAGAATTTCAAACAATATTAATACTAACGAGACCCCATATCTCGAGTTAACCCATTCCCTCCTAGACTATTTTTAGACACATCCTCTTTGAATAAACCGAAAAGGAGCATTTACTAGAGAAAAGGGGCATTTTAGAATTGTTTAGTTTTGAAACCATTGTGATAAATAGAGCATTTTCTCCTGTGGTCATCAGGATCCAATTTGTTTGATTCTCGGTCAATAGTTTCTCAAAAGCTTGATCAAATCGGTAGTAGTCAGATTGCACCATATCCAAATTTGTACGGAAATGTTTTAACAGCTGGGTTCATTACCCTGTGTCACTCATTTAACCTGGGGAGCCATACTTTGGAGTAGTTTACATGTAAATTGCATTATGCACAGGGATAGTTTTTACCCTGACATATGCTGTAATCACATCTATATATTCCATAAACAAACAGAGCCGACCATGATCAGACAGCTCCTACAGTAGCCATATGATCTGGATTTACTATGTTTGCATTGACACCAAAATGTGTATCTATGGGGTAGAGTGTTTGGCCCCGAGGTTATAAAACATTTTGCTTAAGTCTGATATCAGACTTAGACTCACACTCAGAAGTTTTATAACTATCTCCTGAAACTAAAACCGGGTGCAATTTTCACTTCGCCCTTTACCTCATGACTATCCATGTAAAATAATGACACCATGAATATTGATAAAACAAAATATTTTTTATTATGGTATTTGGCCAGAAACTAGTATCCGATCTATATTATTTCATAAACAGAGCAAACCTGGACCAGACGCCCCCATACAAGAGCCATCTGTTCTGGTCCTTTCTGTTTGCATTAAGGCTCCAAAAACTCCTGTATTCGTAAAGGGCTAAGCACGTACAGCAAACCCCTCAAAACCAGACGTTCAAGTTTGGAGACATGATGATGTGACAGCTTAATGCGGGGTGAAAGTCATGAAGAAAGCTCCTCTAGGAGATTGCTGTGTGACTTTCACCCGGCATTAAGCTGTCACCGGCCTAAAAGTATCTAAGTTCTTCTCTACTCGAATTCCAGTTCAGAGGGGTTTTACTGTATATACCGAATGTTTAACATCTTGGTACCTGATGAGATCCCATATGGTGACTCGGCGTCTCATCTGGAACCAAGTTGTTGACAAATGCATGTCTGATCGAACGTTGCTGTTCACACAAACACACATAGAGGCGTGACGCACGCACTCACACACGCACACATTCGTGCGAATGTGTTTCCAGGAGCCCCTCACATAAACAATGAACGGGTTCCAATTTTCCATTTAAGTTATCGTATATAATATAGGAGGTTAAAGGTTTTGTGATCGTTACATGTTATTCAAATCAAAACAAATGCTTTCACATGTGTGTTAGATCTGGATTCGTTTTGGTTCTCTTCGATGATACTGGGTTAAACATGCTTCTATTTCAGCGTTGCACAACTGTGTTACCTTTCCGACGGGAACAAGGTACCAGATCACTGGTACCCAAAAGATGTAAAGACTCGGGCCCGCGTGAACGAGTTCTTGAACTGGCATCATTCCGGACTGAGATCACAGTGTGTACCATTCTTCTTGACAACGGTAAGACAGAAAACAAAAAATAATCAAAATACTATCTATGTACAAGTTTTTGCTTCCGTACATTACACATGACCTGATGCATATTCATGTAAGAAATAATGACACCGTGGTCATTTTTTGGCTTAAATTTCAAAATGGCATCATAAACAATATAATTTTCGACCGTGACAGAAAACTGTAGGATCTGATACAGTTGTATATATTATTCCATAAGTAAGCAGAGTAGACCTTGATCAGATGACTCTTGTAGGAGCTGTATGATTTGAATCTACTCTGTTCGCTAAGCTGTCAAAAGGCGCCTCTACCAGATAAAGTGTCAACCCTTTCGTCGCAATTGGCAAAACCATGATAATCTTTGCAAAACCATGATAATCTTTGCAAACAAATTGGATCAAGATGAGACGCCGAGTAACTCGGCATCTCAGTAACTCGGCCTCTCAGTAACTCTGCATCTCAGTAACTCGGCATCTCAGTAACTCGGCATCTCAGTAACTCGGCATCTCAGTAACTCGGCCTCTCCTCACGACCCAAACTGTTTGACATGCTGATTATGTGTTTGTAAAGAAGTAAAAGAAAACGCCATTTTGAAACCTGAAGCTGAAATAATGTTTTGTAATTGTCGCAGTGCCATCGAATTTCCCCCATCATGTTTTAAAATTCGTAATTCTAACGTTTGTAACCAAAACGTTATTCCAAATATAAAAATGCACAGTTTCTTTATCGTGTTGATTCGTAGACGTGGAGGCCACAACAGATACTGATATTTTGTCACGGACACATATTCGATGGCAAAACGACAATTACAAAAGATTACAAGTCTGCAACTTTTACTATTTCCACCATCGTCATTCACACACAAAACTATTATCTGCAAAGTATTGAATCACAATTAAAAATACACCATCGTGTAGCCAATACATTACTACCAATTTTGTCTATGGTTTGTACTTATAACTTGATATAAAAAAGGTCCCTCAGACCAAACGTACATTTTTATCGTGTTAGATCTATATCTAGTATACAAATCTAAAACACCATTACGGTGGTCAGATTGTACATAGAATGTTTTCTTTTGTCCCCAATACAGAAACAAATACGATTTAAAGAAAGAAAACGTGTGAGGTATTGTATCGAGGAATTAAATAAATATTTATATATTACCTGTCGAATGTTTGTGTAAGTAATAATGACATCATGAATATTTATATATTACCTGTCGAATGTTTGTGTAAGTAATAATGACATCATGAATATTTATATATTACCTGTCGAATGTTTGTGTAAGTAATAATGACATCATAAATATTTATATATTACCTGTCGAATGTTTGTGTAAGTAATAATGACATCATGAATATTTATCAGCTGAATTGTATCATTGTATGCATGACGAAATGTGTCAGTCATGGTACATGATCTATAGAAGCAAACAGAGCAGACCTTGATCAAACATTCCTACAGTGTCTGATCTGGGTCTACTCTGTTTGCAAAGACGCGAAAATGTGTTTCCAAAGGCTTTATACACATGAACCCTTTAACTGCTCATGAACAGACTCAATAAAAGCGAGTCTGCAACTTTCTCTTTTCACATTGTTGTTTTTGCTTTCGAAGGATCTCATATTTTGAGAATTTAAATGTATAATGGAAAGCCAATGAGACACGTGCCCCGTTGCAATTACTAAATTAGGCATTGTGTCCTATTTATTTGCTAAATAAGACATGTGTCCCATTGTAAGTACTAAATTAGACATGTTCCCTATTGCAGTTACTAAATTAGACATATGCCCTATTGCAGTTACTAAATTAGACATGTGCCCTACTGCAGTTACTGAATTAGACATATGCCGCATTGCAGTTACTAAATTAGACATGTGTCCTACTGCGGTTACTAAATTAGACATGCTTTACTGCAGTTACTAAATTAGACATGTGTCCTACTGCAGTTACTAAATTAGACACATGCCCTACCGCAGTTACTAAATTAAACATATGCCTTATTGCAGTTATTAAATTAGACATGTGTCCTAGTGCAGTTACTAAATTAGACACATGCACTACTGCAGTTACTAAATTAGACACATGCCCTACCGCAGTTACTAAATTAGACATGTGCCTTATTGTAGTTATTTAATTAGACATGTGCCTTATTGCAGTTATTAAATTAGACATGTGTCCTACTGCAGTTACTAAATTAGACACATGCCCAATTGCAGTTACTAAATTAGACACATGCCCTACCGCAGTTACTAAATTAGACATGTGCCTTATTGTAGTTATTAAATTAGACATGTGCCTTATTGTAGTTATTAAATTAGACATTAGCCTTATTGCAGTTACTGAATTAGACATGTGTCCTACTGCAGTTACTAAATTAGACATTAGCCTTATTGCAGTTACTGAATTAGACATATGCCCTACTGCAGTTACTAAATTAAACATATGCCTTATTGCAGTTAATAAATTAGACATGTGCCCTATTGCAGTTACTGAATTAGACATGTGTCCTATTGCAGTTACAAAATCAGACATATGCCCTACTGCAGTTACTAAATTAGACATGTGCCCTATTGCAGTTACTAAATTAGAAATGTGTCCTATTGCAGTTACTAAATTAGACATGTGCCCTATTGCAGTTATTAAATTAGACATATGCCCTATTGCAGTTACTAAGTTAGACAAATGCCTCATTGCAGTTACTAAATAAGATATATGCCCTACTGCAGTTACTAAATTAGAACTATCACTAAAGGTGATGAATACCCCCACACGGCAGCCTTGATTGCAAATCCAAGTTTTGAACATGTAACAGGACCAAATAACAAAAATACCCAAAGTTCAAATAGAGAAAGTTCTGTGATTTATGCCAAGTACCAAGTGAATCAGGTTGAAATTGAAGGAGGAGTTCAAAGTGCAAGATTTTGCCTGCTAATTTCAAGGCCAAAGGTCAAGGTCAAGGTCACAGAGACCTGAAATTTGTGTCTTGCACATCTACTACTCCTGAGTAACATTTATGCCAAGTATCAAGTAAATCAGGTTGAAAGTGAAGGAGGAGTTCAAAGTAAAAGATTTTGCCTGCCAATATCATGACCAATTTCAAGGCCAAAGGTCAAGGTCAAGGTCACAGAGACCTGAAATTTGTGTCTTGCACATCTACTACTCCCGAGTAACATTTATGCCAAGTATCAAATGAATCAGGTTGAAAGTGAAGGAGGAGTTTGCCGTACAAGATTTTGCTTGCCAATTTTAAGACCAATTTCAAGGCCAAAGGTCAAGGTCACAGAGATTTTAAATTTGTGTCTTACACATCTACTACTCCTGAGTAACATTTATGCCAAGTATCAAGTGAATCAGGTTGAAATTGAAGGAGGGGTTCAAAGTACAAGATTTTGCCTGCCAATTTCAAGACCAATTTCAAGGTCAACGGTCAAGGTCAAGGTCACAGAGACCTGAAATTTGTGTCTTGCACATCTACTACTCCTGAGTAACATTTATGCCAAGTATCAAGTGAATCAGGTTGAAAGTGAAGGAGGAGTTCAAAGTACAAGATTTTGCCTGCCAATTTCAAGACCAATTTCAAGGCCAAATGTCAAGGTCAAGGTCACAGAGACCTGAAATTTGTGTCTTACACATCTACTACTCCTGAGTAACATTTATGCCAAGTATCAAGTGAATCAGGTTGAATGTGAAGGAGGAGTTCAAAGTACAAGCTTTTGCCTGCCAATTTCAAGACCAATTTCAAGGCCAAAGGTCAAGGTCAAGGTCACAGAGACCTGAAATGTGTGTCTTGCACATCTACTACCCCTGATTAACAATTATGTCAAGTGTCAAGTGAATCGGGTTGAAACTGAAGGAGGAGTTCGCCGTACAAGATTTAGCAGACCGACCGACCGACCGACCGACCGCCCGACCGACGACCGACCGACAGGCTGATTCCAGTATACCCCCCTCAAACTCTGTTTGTGGGGGTATAGTTAGAAATGTACCCTATTGCAGTTACTGAGTTAAAATATTGCAAATACTAAACTGGACATTTTGCTCTATTGTAGTTACGAAGCCAGATGGCAGTGGGACCTTTAACAAAGATTCCACGTGATGAAAAAAATCTGAATGACCTCAAACAGAAAGTCGTAAGTGCGGTTAAAGAAATCGACACATACTTTCTAAAAAAAAAGAAGTTCATTGCAGGCGATGACATCTCGGTGGCAGATCTAATTGGCTATTGTGAGCTAAAGCAGCTAAGCGCGATCTGTGAGGAGGATGTTTACAAAAATGTAAGCGCCTGGATGAAGAATGTTGAATCAAAACTGGGAGGACTGGTGGATGAGATTGGGGGGACCTTGAAAGCAATAAAGGAAGATTTCACAAAAGCAAAGGCAGCAGAGAAGGGTCAAAAAAGCAAATGAACATTTGTAAAGTTAAAGATTATTCTAAAAACAAAAACAATTTTTTTATATTTCTTTCTACCTTGAAAAACTGTCAGAACGATTATCACGTATTTGATACTGCACGGTTTTGCAAAACCTCATTTTGTTATCAGTACTATAAACGATGTCTATGATTGTATATCTAGCATCGAGATCAGGGGGGAGGGGGAGGGGGTTGTAACCAAAGAATGAACAGTCGGGGGGCGTTCGCCACTTCAAACAAATCACATCGGACTCTGTTTTTCACTCGATTAACTCTTTCCCTGTTCTGTGTTTATTACACATTTCAATACCTACTGAATATTCATGGACAAAAAGGTTATAATGAAATATGGAAGGTGGAACACTATAGTCATTTTAGAAAGTAAAGACACATATCTTTGAAATAAATTCTATTAGCAAACAGAGTAGACACTGATCAGACGGCTCCTCAAGGAGCCATATGATCTGGGTCTACTCTGTTTGCAGATGCGTGAAACACGTTTATATGAGGGAAAGGGTTAAAACATTTACAGAGCTATGGTAAATGTGCCTACCAAAATGCAGAGCTATACAGATAAATGTGCCTACCAAAATGCAGAGCTATACAGATAAATGTGCCTACCAAAAGGCTAAAATTGTCCTGTCTCCACCAAAGCCTATGTTGTGACCACTCTTTAGAATCGTCTCTTCGAAGCGATTCTAAAGACTGGTAACAACATAGGTTTTGGCGGAGAAAGGAGTTATTCTTGCAAATGTGTCATTTTACGCATCTTATCTAGACCTCTGCAATTTGTCTCTGTCTAAGATGTAGATAATAGAGAGTTACGTTGGGAATAAAAAGTAAAATATTAATTTAAACCGTTCACTCCATGAATATTCTTGTAGAAATAAAGACATCGTGAATATTGATCACATTAGTTATTACAATAGCACATAGACACAGACAGAGCAGAATCAAAGTTGTATCATATCATAAGCAAACAGAGCAGACAGAGCAGACCTTGATCAAACGGCTCCGTTTAATCTGGATGTACATGTACTCTGTTTTCAAAGGCGTATTTAAGGAGTACAGGGTTAATATTTCTCTGTGATCCCTTATCTTGCTGCTACTCACTAGAATCGCATCTTCAAGGAGAATCCTAATGATTAACAAGACAAAGACAGCAATTATTCGCTGGATAAGCGATGTAAGTTGGAAATCTAAATACAGCATGTAGTATCACAATTGGTCTACATGTGGCAGCTTAATGCAAGGTGAAAGTAATGCAGAAAGATTTCTACATTAAACTGACGCCTGTATAAAAGTATCTGAAGTCTTCTCTACTAGAATTCCGATTTAGAGGGATTTTTACTGTATCATGCTTTTGTTTTTCTTGCAGCAAGATATGTTTTGGCTGAAAAATAAGTTATTTTGGCTGAGAAGATAGTTTGATAAGTACACATCTTACCTACGGATCTGTTCACATGCTATGCTCTGCTATTAATGCACATGCTCTAACAATTTTATAGACGTGATATTTAAGAGTAATATATTTATCACTTGGTGGTTTGGGTTGGGTGTCTTTATATAAATAAATGTAAAAAATACATTTTACCGTGTTGTTTCCTAATCTTGACATGCTGCATATAATAGTCTCTTCATGGTTACAATCATACAAAGACAAAATTATATCTATAAAGAAACCATGCCATTTATATTTGAATTACAAGAGACTATACATATATCACTGTACTATTGCATACTTATTGCATTATATTTATATATAAATTAAAGAGTATATATAGCCTCCGTTAATCTAACAAACAAGACGTCCATACATTTACGAGAACATAATGTATGCTTGATTAAAAACTACTTAACCCTTTCGGCGTCAAATTTCTAACTGTCGTCTGCAATCCAAGTTTGTTAAATCATTCAGTAAAATAAGGAAATGGGATAAATAAATGCAAATTTCAAAGGAATAAAGCACATATATAGAGATTGAGACAAATAGTGGAGTCCCTGATCAGACGCCGCCTTGATTAGGCGGCGTCTGATCTGGGACTGCACTATTTGTCGCGGTATATATTATTCCTAAGCAGCGTTAATGCCTACTGCCGACTCACACAGGGGATTTCGACGGTCATTGTAAACGAGACAGTTTATAAAGGCATGTATTTCGTCTTCAATACAATGTTCACAAAAAGGACACTTCTATCTATTAACAGCACGGGATGTTCTTAAAACGGTCTCTCTCTATTCTCAGTGGAGCGACACCACATCTGAATTTCACAAAAGCAGATTGTGTTTCCTTGTCAGGAAAATTCTCAGATACAGTTCATACTTAAATTTATACTTAAAATGTCTAAGTCCTGAATTTATTGCCACCAATCCCTCGATTACCAAACGTTTTATTCAACGCACTGTGTCATTCATCATCAATCGTGCTGCATGAATAATGACGAGGCATCGCAGCACCTCAAGGCAATACACGTGGTTTAATGGTTTGAACCCTTTACCTCATGAAGGGCTTCACGTGAATCTTTGCTCGTAAAGCAATGCGTTGCATTACCTCATGAACACCGGGAGCACGTCATTTATTTCTTATATTTATATTCCATTGTATTTCTTATAGTTCAACGGGTTTTTTTAAAAATATTATATACCGGTCACGTAATAGCCGCTATCTAGGTCGTTGCCAGGTTCGTTTCTAACGTAGTAGGATCTCTATATATTGTATGAAAAATAGTCCCAAACACATATTATAAATATAGAATGAATACAAGATTTTAATCAGTAAATTGTCCAGCTATGTTTAAAGAAAAGATTATCGAGATATTTCAAATCATATATATTTACGAAATGTTGGTATTAAAGCATCTTCTTAAATGTAGGTCGCGGTGTCGAAGCCAATTTACTCACCCGCCATGCTTGATCGAAAGCGGGTCACAACGTTGGATTTTATTCTCGGATTTTTCTTTGTTAACGGTAAGGACATTGACTTATTTATGCTTCACTCATTACTTGATAATATATTTTGATACGCCACGGCTGTTAAAGTTGGCAATATTATGTATTCAAGCGTTAATTCTCAGTAAGAAGATGCCACATTTCAAATTTTCAGAGCCGCTTGAGCGGAATTCTGGGAAAAGGAGAACCGACTCAAACCGGTATTGAAATGAACGTTCATGGGGAAAGGCAACTTTCTTTTTAGAATAAGGTTATATAAGGACGTTGCAGGGCGAATGTAAATATTGACATATGAACACGTGAAACAATTGCCATGACAGAAACTGTACACTCGGATCTTTATTATTTAACCTTTAGCCTGCTAAGCAAATTATTTTAACCGAATGTTTTCCCTTCTACATTTTCAAAATTCAAACTATAATCATATTGTCTACCAAAATACAATCAGGATGTCAAACAGCTTGGGTCCTGATGAGACGCCGAGTTACTCGGTGTCTCATCTGGATCCAAACTGTTTGCATAGGTATTCACTCATCCGCCCATAGCAGACTAAAGGTTATTTTTTGCAACAGAGCAGATCCTAGTCCTACCGCTCCTATCAGTTTGCTACGGCGTAGAAATACAATCTGTGTCTATGGAGTAAGGGGTAATATGTATCTGAATGCTTAACGCAGAATGAAGTAATGCAGAATAAGCGAGGAGTTTCTGTATTACATTTGAGATATATGTTTAACTGCACAGTAGAACCTCCCCTAAACGGCCATTAATTTATTGAACATGCTTAATACAGGGCAGAGGTAATACAAAAATATCATATAGGAGCTTTTTGCATTACTTTTGACCTGCATTAAGCTACCATCTGCCTTACAAAACTACAGTTGGCACTCTTTTTAATGGCGGCTTAAGACAGGTTTTACTGTGCACACATTAAGTATTCTCACTTAACCTTTATTGTGAGGTAAAAAATCTCTGCTCATGTACTTTGACTACTTCCGAATTGATCAAGCTTTTGAGAAACTTTTCAACGCATACCAAGCAACTTCGATCTAAACTAGAATTGTTTTTGATACAAAAACCGAACCCCCCCCCCCCCCCCCCCCAAAACACACGCATACCAAGCAACTTCGATCTAAACTAGAATTGTTTTTGATACAAAAACCGAAACCACCCCCCAAAACACACACACACACACACACACACACACACACACACACACACACACACACACACACACACACACACACACACACACACACACACACACACACACACACACACACACACACACACACACACACACACACACACACACACACACACACACACACACACACACACACACACACACACACACACACACACACACACACACACACACACACACACACACACACACACACACACACACACACACACACACACACACACACACACACACACACACACACACACACACACATACCAACCAATACCGGAAACTCACTACATTGTGTTTAACACCTGAAAGTCACTACACCTACTTCTAAAACAGATATAGTAAAACTGATTCCATAAAACAGTATAAAACAGCCTTAATAGCATGCCGTGCGGTTCAAATGTTGAAAATTCTTAAAAATAAGAATGTGTTTTTAACCGGGAGAGTCACTACATTTGTCACGTGACCATATTGACGCACCCCGGAGACCCACTACAGCTGTAACACACATGCAACCCACTACATTTACAAACACACATGCAACCCACTACACTTACAAACACACATGCAACCCACTACAGTTATAAACACACATGCAACCCACTACATTTACAAACACACATGCAACCCACTACAGTTATAAACACACATGCAACCCGCTACATTTACAAACACACATGCAACCCACTACAGCTATAAATACACATGCAACCCGCTACAGTTAGAAACACACATGCAACCCACTACAGCTATAACACACACATGCAACCCGCTACAGTTATAAAAACACATGCAACCTGCTACGTTTACAAACACACATGCAACCCGCTACAGTTATAAACACACATGCTACCCGCTACAGTAATATATAAACACACATGCATCCCGCTACCGTTATAAACATACACGCAACCCGCTACTGTTTTATATAAACACACATGCAACTTGCTACAGTTTTAAATAAGCTCACATTTCTTGTTTGACTGAGCTATTACGTGAAACTGGTACTGTTTCCGACCGTTCGCGACCAGGTGCACCAAGGGTGACGTCTGTACGCCAAGACAAATTTAATTTGACAACGTCACCTCTGGGACAGCCAAATGAACGCGCAAACCACAACAAATATGCTCGTGGTAATAGAGGGTTACATATCTGTGACAGAACAGTTTGTAATCGATTGGAGGAAAGTAGAATTTTCTGTCGACGTCTCTACGTCGGACCAATGTTAACCCAGCAGCACCGCCGTCTCCGTCAACAACTGGCGGTCGCTAATGTTGGTAGACAGTGGCAGAATGATGTATTTTCAGATGAGTCTCAGCTTCACCTTTCTGATCATGATGGGGGGGGGGTTAGAACGAACGGTATTGCGACTGCTGTAACCCTGTAAAACGTGACCGCTTTGGTTGCGAAAGCGTTTGTATTCGGACACAGTCAGTCACAATTTAAGGTCACCGCTAGTCATAGTTGAAGGTAATGTCAATGCCCATCGGTATGTAAATCAAGTCCTACCTCTTGTTGTACTATCCATGATGCGACGTCGCCGATGCCTAACGTGCTCGCCCACATACATCTCAGCTCATTGTGACGTATATGCAATATTATAAGATGAATTCAGCTCACTGGCCCCAAGATCTGCCGACTTAAAACCCATAGAAAACATGTGCATGGTCTGGGACGAGCTCAGTACTGGCCGCGACGCGTAGTTCTGTTTAAATAATCTATATGTGAGAAGTTTATATCTTCCTCTCCCATTAATGACACCTATTCTGTTAAACGATGCCTTAGCCTTGAACTCAAACATTGTATGTAGTTTGACATCCGTAATAATGCTTATGTTAACATCAATGTTACAAAAGTGTTTATCTTTAAATCAGAAAACTTATATTTAACATTATAGAACTTTATTTACATGATACTAAAGATTTGGACACACGTACACAAGTTATACCGCCTACGCTCTTTGCACTTAAATGCATGTATGAATTGAAAACCACTAGCCCATTTGAATCAGACCAGCCACCGTGTTGTCTACTCTGTTAGCAACATGTAGCAGACGCTGATGAATGACAGCGTAGAGTCTGATCAACGAGGAGGCGACTCTGGGTTAACACTTCTTACACTTTATGAGGTACTTTACAAACGGGTAGGTATTCCGACATTGCAAATAAAAATACCGAGATAACTGGCAAGTTTAAAACTCAGCGTCTACACTGTTTTTATCTGCGACAAATTCATTTTTATCTGTCATCACAAATAGTGTAGCCTCGGATCAGACTTCGGGTTTCAAAAGCGGCAGCTGATCGAGACCCATACTGCATTATCCATTTTACTATTTTAGCACGGTCAATTTTTGACGAGGCCCCGATTCTACCTAATCTCTTCTTTTGATTGTCATAGCAACCAGAGTTCAACATGGATCCAGAATTTTTAGAAATTTTGATAGAGCATTATAAAAATGTTTGGTTACATTTCTGCCTTGTGATTTCAGAGATGATTAAAACAGTTGTTGACGGACAGACATCAGCAATCACAAAAGCCCACCTGAGCATATTCTGGTGAGGTAAAAATGTTTGGATGGGGTCTAGGTTAACCGTAGACAGAAACATGAGAAATTAATTTAAGGCTGATTAGATTATTGCAGACATACAGCATAATGAATCTGATTCACTGGGCACTTAGAAACATGCACACACATTTTGCTTTAATACTCTTGCTGGGACTTCAACCCAGACCTCTTGCCATCACTACGATGGTAAGCGTTCTATGCATTGAACTACAAGAAGTGTCTGAAAAGCAAATTTATGCATGTACATGTATAAAATCTTATGTTCTAAAATATCTACTATGATGTATTTATGCACAAACACCTCCTCAAGATTTCTTAAATGAATATTTATTAGAATATTAATTTAATAGGATTAATACATTAATGCTGATATCAAGAATTATTCAAGTGTGTGTTGGAGGGGGGGGGGGGCTGTTAACAATTAAACAATGCTACAAAAACATGCATTTCCTGATCTGATCAGAGAGGAAATATAGAGTGACAGCAATATTAATATCAACCATAACAATCACAACAAATTGTTAACTACAATGATTTACATTAATTCAGAGATCTACCTAGTATTCCCTATTGAAGGAGGTATGCTCCGGACAAACTATACAAACACAATGCACCAAAAAACTAGCTGTGGGGGCATAAAAAACTATGTCTAAGTAATTTTGAAAAATAAACATACATAATTTCTAACTCTATCCCTGTTCATGATCTCATGAATATTCACAGAACTTTTATTTTTGTATATATTGCAAAATAAAGGTTGGGTCAGAACAAAGGAACTGTGTGTATTGATCTATAAAACTTCAAAAGCAAAGAGAGCAAACCAAGACAAGACTGCAGCTATAGGAGCTATCTGGTCTGGCTTTTCTTTGTTTGCCAGTGCCTGAAAATGCAAGATAGTGAAAGGAAATCCAGTGAAAGAAGGAAATACTTTTTTAGCACATTTGGAATCAGCAAGAGGTATAATTACCATAAACTATTTATCTGGCGCTCCCTGGCATAAACCGATCTATTAAGAATGATCATCAAAACTATACTTCTTAGCTATATTCTGCGAAAAAGGTATTTCAACAGCTTGCTTAAACCGATGAGCCGTTAAAATGAAGAATCTCCATGTAACACTTTCCTCTATAGATACAGGACAAACCTAGATCAGACGGCTCTGTTTATATATGAAATTCAGAGGATCCTTGTATACCTGCAAGTAGGGAATCGCTCAAGGGAAGTGCTGTTAGAAGAGGAAATTCTGTAACTGCAATGTACTGCCCAATGAGTGTTGACAAAATAATCCTGAGACAACTAAAACAATATTTACTTTGCCCGGGTCTCCTTCTTCCTCAGGACTTCAGGAATCCCCTAACTGAAATTAGAAGTGTCATTGACATATTAATACGATATTGATACAGGTTTAAAAATATCGATACAAATGGAGGGCAAATAAACACCTTTCCACTGGCTATATTTCTTACTGGTTGACAACTAAATAATACTGGTACTTGCAGTGAAAGTCTTCTGAAGAATTTCCACGCATACTCTCATTTACACCATTTTCTAGTATTTACTTGATGGGTTAGGCTTAATTCTGAGCGACATTGTCAAATGTCAAAAAAACAAACTTGAAACTTTTTACTGTTAATTTATGAATATAACTGTACTTTTGACCCATTTACACTCAGAGGAGAATGAAACATGTTAGTGTATAGAATCGATATATCGTCGATATTTAGCCATCGATATATTGATACAGAAATTTCCATCAATGACAGCTCTAACGGAAATTAAATCTAAAGCACAGGTATGGCTATTATTTAGCTAAATCATATTACAGTAAAGATTTTATAGAAAGTTCTTGGTTAATACGTTTCCTTGATAGAAAGTTCTTGGTTAATACGTTTCCTTTGATATAACGTTTAGATTGGTGAGTCCAGGCCAAATGCCTTCTTTATCTACGGTATATTGTAAAAGATCAGATACAACGTTCTTGTTTTAAACATTTTTCCTGTTTTGAACGCTTGAGAAAGTTTGTCCGAAACTGCTAATAGCTGTAATTTTGACGTTTTCCTGTAGTGTATCGATGACAACGGTCATGCGTGGGAATTGATTAACAGTGAAAATCGCCACTACTTGACACCTAATTGTATGGCATATTTTGTTTAATATTGAGTAAATACGATTTTCAAAGTTTGCACAATATGATTCTATTGAAAACTGGCCACCCCTGGGGTGGGGCCAATTTTGACCCAAGGGGCATAATTTATATAACCCTTGTAGAGTACCTGGACATGATGATATGTGCCAAATATGAGAGCTGAGAACCTAGTGACCTAAAACAATAGGGGTCATTTAGTGTTCATGACTAATCACCACAGCAAATTTGAAGATCCTAAGCCAAACCCTTGAGCAGGTATTGATCCGAATTCATTTCACCAGTTAAGGTCATGGTGACCTTGACCTTTGATCTAGTGACCTCAAAAACAATAAGGGTCATCTAGTGGTCTGGTCATGACTAATTATCACAGCAAGTTTTAAGATCCTAAGCCAAACCCTAGAGCAGTTATTGAAGTTATGGATCCCATTTCACAGTTAAGGTCATAGTGAACTTGACCTTTGACCTTGTGACCTAAAATACAATAGTGGACATCTAGTGGTCACGATTAATCACCACAGCAAGTTTGAAGATCCTAAGCCAAACCCTTCATCAGTTTTATTGATCTGAAACCAAAGAAAACCAGTAAGGTTATGGCGGCCTTGACCTTTGACCTAGTGACCTAAAAAACAATAGGATTATCTAGTGGTCATGACTAATAACCGCAGCAAGTTTGAAGATCCTAAGCCGAACCATTGAGAAGTAATTCATCGGAAACCATTTCACCAGTTAAGGTCAAGGTGATCCTGTCCTTTGATCTAGTGACCTCAAAAACAATAGGAGTCATTTAATGGTCATGACTAATCACCACAGCAAGTTTGAAGATCCTAAGCCAAACCCTTGAGCAGTTATTGATCCAAAACCATTTCACCAGTTAAAGTCATGGTGACCTTGACCTTTGATAAAGTGACCTAAAAACCAATAGCTCATCTGAGCATATTCTGGTGAGCTAAAAAGAAATGGAATGTTTGGATGGGGTCTAGGTTTACTGTTGAGAAAACCATGAGAAATGATTGTCAGTTTTGTTAATTTACAGCTGACTAGATTATTGCAGACAGATAGAGTATGAATCTGATTCACTTGGCACACAAACATGCACACACATTTTGCTTTAATACTCTTGCTGGGACTTTAACCCAGACCTCTTGCCATCACTGGGATGGTAAGTGTTCTATGCATTGAACTACAAGAAGTGTCTGAAAAGCAAATTCATGCATACATGTACATGTATAAAATCTTATGTTGTTCTTAAATCTTTACTTGATCTATTTACGCACTACCGACACTACTAATCAATATTGATATCAACCATAACAATTAAAACAAATTGTTAATTACAATTATATACATGTAATTCATAGATCTACCTAATTTTTTAATTTTTTCGCAATATCTTTAGAATATGATTCTCAAAACTAAACGAAGATATCCTAACATTGCACAAGAACTAGAAGCTGTACCAAGTCAAACAAGATGTGTTTGTGAAACACTATGCCCGACCTTTGAACCTGAAGGATAACCATAACCTTTGACCAATGGACCAGGGAGTTGAATGTGACACATCATCTTTGTGCGGTGAACATTTGTGCCAGGTTATTTTGAAATCCATTCAGTTAAAACAGTTATAGAAGGGACATGAAATTTGGGATGGACTGACGAAACAAGTATTTCATCAGCTTGCTGAAACCAATGAGCAGTTAAAATGAAGAAAGTCCGCTTAACACTTTCCTCCATAGATACAGGACAGACCTAGATCAGACAGCTCTGTTTACATATGAAATTATAAGATCCTTATATACCTGTACATCTGCGCGGGAACCGATCAAGGGAGGTGTTGTTAGAAGAGGAAATACTTTAACTGCAATGTTCTGCTCAATGTGTATTGACAAAATAACCCAAACAACCAAAACAATATTTACTTTGTCCCTCTCCTTCTTCCTCAGGATTTCCCTCAACTAAAATTTAATTTAAAGCACAGATATGACTTTAATTACTTTAAATGTGCATCAATATCCATGTGTACAACTGCCATTATGTACAACTGCCATTATTTAAAATTAAGTTAATAAATATAAATGATGTCATTATTTCTTACATGAATAATCAATTTTTAACAGGGAAAGTGCCCCAGTCCCAAGGTTGGCCAGCAAAGAAACTGCAGAATCATATCTATATTTTTTAAAACAAGCAGAGCAGACCCCAAAGGAGCTGTCTGATCTGGGTCTTCTCTGTATGCAAAGGTGTAGAACAGCATATTTATCTAATAAAGGTTTAACCCCAAGTAAAGGATTAACCCATTACTTCGTAAATACTCCTTTCAACTCCTGTGCAAACACATTAAAGTAAAGTAAAGTACCTTAAGTTATAGTCTACTTTCAGTCCGGATGACCGCTCAGCCGACTGTACATTTACTCCCCTGGTTAATGAGTCATTGGCCTACAATATTGAGCACTGCTAACATATGGCGCAATCATGCAGCCGCAGTACCGGCGAGTGACCCTCACAGGTACCCATTTTAACCCCTGGGTGGAGAAGATGTGCGGGTGGGAGACACGGAAAAGCGTCTCTGAAATTTCCGGGTTTGACCGGGATTTGAACCCCGGACCTCCGGACTGATAGTCAAGCGCGTTACCACTAGACCACCGCCACCCACACATTAGACCCAGATCTGACAGCTTCTGTATGTAGGAGCTGCCTGATCAGGGTCTATCCTGTTTGCTTATGATATAATATAGATCTGATTCTGGATCTCATCATCAACATCATTTGAAAACACAATTTATATATTCTATTTTCTGGCTTAAAGTTAAAAAAACCTACCTTCTTCTTTGTATTTCTAATTTAAGTGATATATAAATGTGATTAAGGGGCGTATATAACAATTTTTTCTAACAGACTGATTTGTTTTAAACTTTGCACATATGAAGTTTATGGTTTACTCATTGAAATGCCACTAAACTAAAGATCACCGTGCTTTTTCCCCAAGATATGATCCTTTGAACATGGCCACTAATGGTCCTTTTAATGGATGGTTGTGTCTAAATACCTGTTTGTCTAAACAACATGGGAGAATAAACAAATATGTAAGAATCATATGCAAACTATATATAATTTGATTTGAAAGACATCCATGTAATTTAAGTCTTACAAGTAGAACAAGTTAATGTTGTATAGCTATGCAATACACAAGTCCCCACCGGATTAAAAAAAAAAACCTCCTTTGAAACATCCACCCAGTCCATGGTGTAGTTGACCATGGTATATACATGGCCAACCTGAATGGTATTTGTAAAAATCATAAGAAAAACAATATGAAAATGGGGAATAACTCCAAAATATTGATGCTAGATTTATGGCCCTTGTGCATGACACTTTCTCTCATCATGCCTGTTCCATATGTTAAATTTCAAATCAATTGAACCATTAAAGTGTTATTGTCATGACAAGAAAATATGAACAAGAGGGCCAGAATGGCCCTGAAGCGCTCACCAGACAATCAGAGGAGAAGATTTTCACTATATGTTTCTATACAAACTAGCCTCCCCTGGGGCGGGGCTAATTTTGACCCAAGAGGCACAATTTATATAACTTTTGTATAGGACCTGAACATGATGCTATATGCCAAATATGAAAGCTGAGAACATTCCAGTTTCAGACGAGAAGATTTTCAAAGTTTTCACTATATGTTTCTATTGAAAACTGGCCACCCCTGGGGCAGGGCCAATTTTGACCCTAGGGTCATAATTTATATAACTTTGTAGAGAACCTGAACATGATTCTATGTGCTAAATATGAAAGCTGAGGGCCTTCCAGTTTCAGAGGAGAAGATTTTCAAAGATTTCACTATTTGTTTCTATTGAAAACTGCCCACCCCTGGGGCAGGGCCAATTTTGACCCTGGGGCCGTAAATAATATAACTTTTGCAGAGGACCTGAACATGATGCTATGCACCAAATATGAAAGCTGAGAGCCCTCCAGTTTCAGAGAAGAAGATTTTCAAAGATTTCACTATTTGTTTCTATTGAAAACTGCCCACCCCTGGGGCGGGGCCAATTTTGACCCTGGGGCCATAATTTATATAACTTTTGTAGAGGACCTGAACATGATGCTATGTGCCAAATATGAAAGCTGAGATCCTTCCAGTTTCAGAGAAGAAGATTTTCAAATATTTCACTATTTGTTTCTATTGAAAACTGCCCACCCCTGGGGCGGGCCAATTTTGACCCCGGGGCCATAATTTATATAACTTTTGTAGAGAACCTGAACATGATGCTATGTGCTAAATATGTAAGCTGAGAGCCTTCCAGTTTCAGAGGAGAAGATTTTCAAAGATTTCACTATTTGTTTCTATTGAAATGTGCCCTACCCTGGGGCGGGGCCAATTTTGACCCTGGGGCCATAATTTATATAACTTTTGTAGAGGACCTAAACATGATGCTATGTGCCAAATATGAAAGCTGTGAGCCTTCCAGTTTCAGAGGAGAAGATTTTCAAAGATTTCACTATTTGTTTCTATTGAAAACTGCCCACCACTGGGGCGGGACCAATTTTGACCCCAGTGCCATAATTTATATAACTTTTGTAGAGAACCTGATCATGATGCTATGTGCTAAATATGAAAGCTGAGAACCTTCTGGTTTCAGAGGAGAAGATTTTCAAAGTTTTACTATATGTTTCTATTGAAAACAAGGTACCCCTGGGGCGGGGTCAATTTTGACCCCAGGGGCATAATTTATATAACTTTTGTAGAGGACCTGAATATGATGCTATGTGCCAAAGATGAAAGTTGAGATCCCTGTAGATTCAGAGGAGAAGATTTATAAAGGTTCAAATTGTTGACGACGGACGACGAACGACGCACGCCGACGGACAACGGGCGATCACAAAAGCTCACCCTGAGCACTTTGTGCTCTGGTGAGCTAAAAAGGGGAATACATGTAACTCCAAAAATATTGATGCTAGAGTTATGGTCTTTGTGCATGATACTTTCTGTCATCATGCTTGTTCCATGTATAAAGTATCAAATCAATTGAACCAGTAGATAAAGAGTTATTGTCCGGACAAATAATAGGGGAATAATTCCAACAAGAGGGCCTGAAAGGCCCTGATATCGCTCACCAGACAATCAGAGAAGATTTTCAAAGTTTTCACGATATGATTCTATAGAAAACTAGCTGGCCCTGGGGCGGAGTCAATTTTGACCCCAGAGGCATACTTTATATAACATTTTTTGTAGAGGTCCTGAGCATGATGACATGTGCCAAATATGAAAGCTGAGAACCTGCCAGTTTCAGAAGAAGAAGATTTTCAAAGTTTTCCTATATGTTTCTATAGACAAGTGTGTTCGGAGGAACACCTGTGTCAACTGCTCGCGGCTGACAAAAACTTATTGTTAATATGACAAAGGGGAATAACTCAAAATATATTGATGCTACAGTTGTGGCCCTTGTGCATGACACTTCCTCTAATCATGCTTGTTCCGTGTGTGAAATTTGAAAGCTCTATAACGATTAGTTTAGAAATGACAGCCAAAAAAAGAAAGTGTGACGGACAGACATGCGGAGGAAAAGTGATCCCTAAGTGACAAACTGCCTCTAGGTAGGTGACACAAAAACCAGAACTACCAATAAAGGTGATGAATACTCTCACTAGTACAGTTGACACAGAGATGGGGGTTTTAGAAATAAATCACTACAATATCTGCTACAGTTAAGAAAAAACTGCAGAAAACCCGAAAAAACTGCGGAAAACCCGAAATTTCCTAAGTCAAATTGCTGTAATTCCGTTAAAAATCAATGTAGTGTAACAAAATTCTAACTTGATATGTAACTCATTATTTTAAAGCTACATACCAAATATCACATCAATATATGCAAGGGTTTAGAAAATAACTCCGGAAAACCTGAATTTCCCGAAATTATCTTTAAGTAAAATCACTGTTTTTGTGAAAAATCAATGAAGCGCCATGAAATTCAAACTTCATCTGTAACTCATTATAATAAAGCCACATACCACATATTATTCAATATCTGTAAAGGTTTAGAAAAAAAATCCAGAAAACTGAAAAATAACAAAGGGTAATAACTCCAAAAATACTAAAGACAGAGTTACAAACCTTGTGCACTGCACTTGCTGTCAATGTGATCTATCTATATATGAAGTTTGAAGTTAATAGCTTTTATACTATATATAAGTAGTCTTGGTCAGTTTGGAAAGTCACTACACCAAAAAACGTAGTGACTTGCCAAAACGTAGTGACTTGTTTGGTGTGCGATAACATGGCCGTAGTGACTTTCCAGGTTATGCACACACACACACACACACACACACACACACACACACACACACACACACACACACACACACACACACACACACACACACACACACACACACACACACACACACACACACACACACACACACACACACACACACACACACACACACACACACACACACACACACACACACACACACACACACACACACACACACACACACACACACACACACACACACACACACACACACACACACACACACACACACACACACACACACACACACACACACACACACACACACACACACACACACACACACACACACACACACACACACACACACACACACACACACACACACACACACACACACACACACACACACACACACACACACACACACACACACACACACACACACACACACACACACACACACACACACACACACACACACACACACACACACACACACACACACACACACACACACACACACACACACACACACACACACACACACACACACACACACACACACACACACACACACACACACACACACACACACACACACACACACACACACACACACACACACACACACACACACACACACACACACACACACACACACACACACACACACACACACACACACACACACACACACACACACACACACACACACACACACACACACACACACACACACACACACACACACACACACACACACACACACACACACACACACACACACACACACACACACACACACACACACACACACACACACACACACACACACACACACACACACACACACACACACACACACACACACACACACACACACACACACACACACACACACACACACACACACACACACACACACACACACACACACACACACACACACACACACACACACACACACACACACACACACACACACACACACACACACACACACACACACACACACACACACACACACACACACACACACACACACACACACACACACACACACACACACACACACACACACACACACACACACACACACACACACACACACACACACACACACACACACACACACACACACACACACACACACACACACACACACACACACACACACACACACACACACACACACACACACACACACACACACACACACACACACACACACACACACACACACACACACACACACACACACACACACACACACACACACACACACACACACACACACACACACACACACACACACACACACACACACACACACACACACACACACACACACACACACACACACACACACACACACACACACACACACACACACACACACACACACACACACACACACACACACACACACACACACACACACACACACACACACACACACACACACACACACACACACACACACACACACACACACACACACACACACACACACACACACACACACACACACACACACACACACACACACACACACACACACACACACACACACACACACACACACACACACACACACACACACACACACACACACACACACACACACACACACACACACACACACACACACACACACACACACACACACACACACACACACACACACAAAGCTTCATCGGTAAATATAATCTGGGGATTTAACGTGTCTGGAAGTTGGCCATTCAACCAAAACATGTCTGATGAGAGAGAATTTCTTTCAAGTTATATCACAGACAAACCAGTGCCTGTTGAACTCGAAAGGTATCAAGAGAACAACACTCCAAGCGTGCAACTGCATCAAACGAATCCCCAAACAAACCGTCCTTGCATGCAAATGAGTTCACCTGGTATCACTTACTGATGACTGGCATCATTGGCAGCTTTGTTAGACGAAGCAATCGAAAACTGATCACAGTTTCTGGAGACGGTCACTATATGCTACACTCTCTAAGTAGGGCTCTTGAAGAGAAAAACATTGGCTACGTTTCAAATGATGAACTTTGAAATAAGCTCACAGTAAACAGAACCTACATGCACTACCATGACTTCGGAAGTGACATTGTTAAGGACATTGAAAATTAAATAACAACAAGAGCTCAATATGTCGGAGCATTATAAGCCCGAAGTGACCTTGACCTTTGACTTACTGACCTCAAAATTGACCGGGGTCATCTACTAGTCATGACCAACCTTCCTACTAAGTATGAAGCAGCATACCCAATAGTTATCAAGTTATTGAGCAGACATGGCACTATGACCTTGACCTTTGACCGACTGACATCAACATCATTAGGGGGCAATCTACTTGGCATGACTAACCGTCGCAACTAGGTATGAAAACAGCACGCGCAATAGTTATCAAGTCATCGAGTAGACAATATTTTTGGGTTGAAGATCACTGTGACCTTGACCTTTGACCAAATGACCTCAAAATCAGTAGGGGTCATCTACTTGCCATGACCTCCCTCAAAATATGAAGACAGCACACCTAATACTTATCAAGATATTGAGCGGACACATTTTTTTGATTGAAGGTCACTGTGACCTTAACCTTTGACCAACTAAACTGAAAATCAATAGTGGTCATCTAATAGCCATGACTCCAGAGGCGTGCCTGGGCATACGCACATACGCACGTGCGTACACATGGTTGAACAAGTCGAAGTTCTAAAAAACGCTAAAACGGCATTAAAATTGGTGCCTCTCTTTGGTAGGGTCCTAGAAATTCTCACAAAAATGATTACGTTTAATCTTTAAAATTCTGTGGTTTTCAAAAGTCTTGGGAGTTAAATGAAGGACAGATGTGTCAAGGTGGTCTTTAAATTTACTAGAACAAGTTGTATAGTGGTCCTTTAATAATTATTCCATCATCGTGTATAGTAAATCTAGTCCAACATTGCTTTTTTCTATCTTTTGAAAAGTAGCCCCTATCTTGACCATGGTTTTCAATTAACAACTTAAAAAAGGTCACATAAGCAACATTCCTGCATAATCATATTGAAATCTGTCCTGCGCTTTCATAGAACAGCATTTTCAATGTTCCGCTACAGCGATACAGAGACAATTAACTCCTGGCGGCCAGGTTTAAATGATTCAAATTGGGTTTAAAAGGATTGATGTAGGTTACATATGGATCATTCTTGCAAAATCATTAACATCTGGCCAGTGGTTTCAGAGAAGAGAATTTCCTAAAACATTTCACTACACTAGTATCCATATAAGGACAGTTAGCTATATCTCTGGCATTCATATTTGTAAACGAGCCCTACAGCTCGGACATTTCGGTAGAGGGTAATCTAAGCATCAGTCTCTCTATAGCCATTTCGAGAAATAAGCTCCGCCCCTGGTGGCCGTATGGTTTAGGAAATCAAAATGATTCGATTGTTTGGTGGAGAGTCACTTAAAAATGACTCCTGCAAAAGTAACTCTATACAGTGATTTCAAGGGAAACTTCCGCTATAATCGTTACAAGGAAAATTAGTCTCAGTTTATTTTTTTATACATATATTTATATTTCTTTCTTTAGTTATCTATTTTATTTTTTACTTTTTGGGGGAGGGGGGGGATTTGACAAAATTATACTGAAATTAGCAAAATAAAGAAAAATTAGCACCACCTTTCGCGGCCATGTCTTAACGAATCCAAAACGGTTTGAACAAATCTGGTAAGGGGTCACCTAAGGATTATTCCTGCAACATTATAGTGGAACCTTCCCAGTGGTTTCAAAGAAATACGATTTTTAAAATTTCCACTATTACGTTTTTAGAAAGGAAAGTTAGCCCCACACCTGGCAGCCATGCTTTTATCCCTTTCCCTGTTCCATATTCATGTAAGAAACAGTGACAGTATTACTATTTATTAGCTGAAATTTTATAATGTAATATTTTCGAGGCAATGCTTTGCTTTGACAAAACAGTAGAATCATAATTCTATATGATGTCATAAGCAAACATAGCAGACACTGATCAGACGACTCCTCTATGTGTAAATGCGTTTGTATGAGGGAAAGGGGTAAACAAGCAAAATGGTTTTACAAACCTAATGATCATGTCTGCCAAATTACAGTGAAATTGGCCAATCGGATATATTTTTATGGTTGCCATGAAAGAGAACCTTTCGATGACTATTTCTGTGGTCGCAAATGACCCAGGTGTTTCAGAAGAGTTGTTGTTAAAGGGTATTGTTGACGACAGACGATGCATGGCAACATATACATGTATATCAAAAGCACTATCAGAATAGTTCACAATGAACAAACACTATCAATATAGATCAATTGAGCACTTCGTTCTCAATTGAACTAAAGCATCTGAAAATATGAGATGAAACGGGTGTGACTCTTTCGGCACTTTTCAGTAATTTACATATAGATTAAATGTTTGTAGAAAAACAAGCTGGCTTTTTTGAGTTGGTGAAACTTTAATCAAAGGCTAAATATTGAAACAAAATGCACGCGTTATAGCCCTCATATATAATCATACCAATACTGGTGACACTTCGATACACATGTTCTATATCTCAGTCCTATGCGAAATGTACAGGACCTTACTAAAAGTCGTCGGAATACACACCAGATTAGCATCTACTACAAATTAGTGCTAGAACAGAGATATGCAATCTATTTAATTAAAATGCTAATGCATATATGTTTTGATTATGTTTCCTTCAATCATTTTCACGTCTAATTAATGTGTTCTGATGATGTTGGATTAGTTGTAGTTAAACCTTTGTCCGTCTGGCGATAGTGGATATTCCTCGATTTCCATCTATAAGTGTACGAGTAAAATAATAGGTGAGTGGATAGTGGGGGATAAAGAACATCGTGCAACATATATGAGTTATTCTTACCAGTATCTATCATCCTTATTTCTGAAAATGCAAAAGTGTGGCCTCTTTACATTTTAAAATGTGTTCCAGTAATAATAATTCTAAACTGAAAACTATGGTTTGCCTAAAAAGATTAAACATGGTTTAAACTGTAACAAAATACACACTTTTGCAAAATTTAAAAAATAGTCGTATTTGTTTTATATTGTGAGCAAACGCATCCCAGGAAATAATTTTAATGGAGCGGAAATGGCACCAGTATGCACCTTTGTCCACCTCAGAATAACGACTGTTTTTTTTTTAGAGTTTTCATAACCAGTGACTTATAATTCTGTTAACCTTTTCCCACATTGGCTATTTTTAGATCCAACCTCTTTGATTAAATCTACCAACAAGAGAGTCGTCACGGGTGACAAATGCCCCCAATGTGTTTGACACCGAAATGCATTTTGGCGGAAAAACAATACAATGTAATGCAGGTGTAACATGAAATTTTGATGCTGTTAAAAATGACACAGGAGTCAGTTCTCTTTTTGTAAAATCGAGGTCAAAGGTCAAGGTCACAGTGACCTGAAAATGATACGCGACACTCCGTCATCCCAAGATGAACTCACATACCAAATTTTGGATCCGTAGCTGGTAAGGTATAGGAGATATGCTCCGGACAAGCTTTTTGTAAAATCGAGGTCAAAGGTCAGTGTCAAGGTGACAGTGACCTGAAAATGGTACGCGACACTCCTCCATCCCAAAATGAACTCACACACCAAATTTGGAATCCGTAGCTGGTAAAGTATAGGAGATATACTCCGGACAAGTTTTTTGCAGCTGGTAAGGTATAAGCTTTTTTGTAAAATCGAGGTCAAAGGTCAAGGTCACAGTGACCTGAAAATGATACGCGACACTCCGTCATCCCAAGATGAACTCACATACCAAATTTTGGATCCGTAGCTGGTAAGGTATAGGAGATATGCTCCGGACAAGCTTTTTGTAAAATCGAGGTCAAAGGTCAAGGTCAGAGTGACCTGAAAATGGTACGCGACACTCCTCCATCCCAAGATGAACTCACACACCAAATTTGGAATCCGTAGCTGGTAAAGTATAGGAGATATACTCCGGACAAGCTTTTTGCAGCTTGTAAGGTATAAGCTTTTTGTAAAATCGAGGTCAAAGGTCAAGGTCACAGTGACCTGAAAATGATACGCGACACTCCGCCATCCCAAGATGAACTCACATACCAAATTTTGGATCCGTAGCTGGTAAAGTATAGGAGATATGCTCCGGACAAGCTTTTTGTAAAATCGATGTCAAAGGTCAAGGTCACAGTGACCTGAAAATGGTACGCGACACTCCGCCATCCCAAGATGAACTCACACACCAAATTTGGAATCTGTAGCTGGTAATGTAGAGGAGATATGCTCCGGACAAGCTTTTGTAAAATCGGTCAAAGGTCATGGTCAAAGTGATCTGAAAATGGTACGCGACACTCCTCCATCCCAAGATGAACTCACACACCAAATTTGGAATCCTTAGCTGGTAAGGTATAGGAGATATACTCCGGACAAGCTTTTTGCAGCTGGTAAGGTATAAGCATTTTTTAAAATCGAGGTCAAAGGTCAAGGTCAAGGTCACAAGGACACTCCGCCATCCCAATATGAACTCACACACCAAATTTGGAATCTGTAGCTGGTAAGGTAAAGGAGATATGCTCCGGACAAGTTTTTTTGTAAAATCAAGGTCAAAGGTCAAGGTCAAGGTCACAGTGACATGAAAATGGTACGCGACACTCCGCCATCCCAAGATGAACTCACACATCAAATTTGGTATCCGTAGCTGATGTGACAAAGGAAATATACTCCGGACAAAAGGTACACACACCCACCCACCCACCCCCCCCCCCCCCCACACACACACACACACACACCCACGCACGGTGCGATCACTATATGCCGCCAAAGCCTAGCTTTGGGGGCATAAAAAGGAGCATTTACTAGAGAAAAGGAAATTTTCAGAATTGTGTAGTTTTGAAACCATTGTGATAAATAGAGCATTTGAGCAATTGCTCTATTTATCATAATGGTTTCAGAAAGTGGCCTTTACAGAGGCGTCAAAAGGCGTCAATATGCGGGAATGGGTTAACCCTTGCAACGCTATTTTGTTCAAATTAACTATTCCAAAATAATAAAAAAGATCATATTTACGGTGAATATTTAGTGATAGTTTTAAAAAATACCTGTACCTTGACAAACAGTGCAGACCCTGATGAGACCTGGATCTACACCGTTTGTCTGAATGCATTCTTCTCATGACCTTAAGACACCTAGTCTTCCCTAGCATTGGTGCGTATTCAAGAATTATGACCAGGCACGCCCCTGGACTCAGCCATGACTAACCTTCCTACTAAGTATGAAGACAACACACCTTATACCTATCAAGTTATTGAGGTAACAAGATTTTTGAATTGAAGGTCACTGTGACCTTGACCTTTGACCAACTGACCTCAAAATCAATAGTGGTCATCTACTAGCCATGACTAACCTTCCTACTAAGTATGAATACAACACATCTAATACTTATCAAGTTATTGACCGGACAAGATTTTTGAGTTGAAGGTCAGTGACCTTGATCGATTGGCCTCAAAATCAATAGGGGTCATCTACTTGCCATGAGTAACCTTTCTACTAGGTATGAAGACAGCACACCTAAAACTTATCAAGTTATTGAGCAGACACGATATTTGAGTTGAAGGTCACTGTGACCTTGACCTTTGACCTACTTACCTCAAAGTCCATAGGGGTCATTTACTAGTCGTGACCAGCCTTCCTACTAAATATGAAGACAGCACACCTAATAGTTGCCAAGTTATTGAGTGGGCAGATGTACCAGATTTTTTAGCTGAAGGTCACTGTGACCTTGACCGTTGACTGACTGACCTCAAAATCCACAGGGGTCATTTATAAGCCATAAGCCACCTTCCTACTAAATATGAAGACATCGCATCTAATAGTTGTCAAGTTGAGTGGACAAAGATGTACAATAATTTTTAGTTGAAAGACACTGTGACCTTGACCTGTGACCGACTGACCTCAAAATATATAGGGGTCATCTACTAGCCATGACCAACCTTCCTACTAAATATGGAGACAGCACACCGAAAAGTTGTCAAGTCATTGAGCGGACAAAGATGTGGCTAACGGAGCTTTCACCATTACTTTCAACCTGCACTAAGCTGACATGCTAACACACCTCGTGCACACATCTAAATAAACAAAGAAGGGACGTATCTATGTTCGAATTCTCCATAAAACACCGCACGCGCTGTAACGGCGTAACGTGACGAAATATGGCTTCGAAAATTCGTACGACAAGAAACGTAGTGCCGTTGTGGCGGTGCAAATTATAGTTAAATTGAAGTGTTAGAATCGAAATAATAAATTTATACCAGTGTTTTATTGTGCAATCGAACACATTATTTCTTAATTACATCGAGAAAACGTCCAAATTAGAAAGGCCGACTAGAATTCTTGTTATCCCGAAGTAGTTTGTATACGGTCCCTTAAAGTTGGAGATATCAGGGTTCTACTGTACTATAATTGGTGACGTGGGTGGAAGTACATTTGTACATCCGATGCCAACGTTCCACTGTACCGACACGATGAACTTATCGGCTCGTGGAAGAGAAGGTTCCGAGCATTCAAGTTGTCAGTGGCAGGCAAAGGCGTGACCGACGCCGAATAGAAGAAAGCGTTGCTCCTACATACACACGGTAGGGTGTGGGGATTCAATACACTTATTACACGCTTCCAAAGACGTCGTGTACGAAATGGTAAGCAAGGCTGTCTCTCTGTGATAACTTTACACAAGCAAATGACGTGTTTTCATACGCATAGCCAAAAATCAAGCCTGAAAAGTACTGATAAACCAAAGATCAAACAAGATGGCTAATATATAAGATGTAGGTCAGACAGGGTCAGGAAAAACACATCGACTGTGTTATCAAGTGTAATACTGAGTGCGTTTTAACTTTGCTCAGTATGAGCCAGTGAAGAAACCAATTATCAGCATTAAAATTAAGTTGTATGCTTCATTTCATCCTGCATTATACATGTATATGTTGTGTTATTTGTTATAGCTGTTTTAGTGAAAACATATTCGGAGTGTCTATTTCCACGTATTTTTTCTAACCGGTGAAAGGGTAAAAATCACATGCATCGTGAGAATTACACAATACGGCCAGAAATTCCGATAAGATCCTAATAGTACATTGACATGCATTTAATTGGACGAATAAACTATTCATATAAGTAAATTATAAATCTTAATACTGTTTTATGAAGGCCAAATGTAAGCATATTCCAAAATGTTAAAAATCCTTGCCTTATATGCAAAAATAATTAGCCTGCACAGTCCATGTACATGGTATCAGGTTGATAAAAGTAAAGAAATAATAATCCCGTGAACATTGTGCATGGTATAGATATATAATGCATTAATATAAATAAAAAGAATTACCCACCTTATATATGAACAGTACATAAGTAAAATTCCATATAACAAATAGTAACTATGACAAATTCACTCAAATCCAAAATACACTATTTCACAAAATATCCCTCGTAGTATTACCACGAAGTCTGTATTTACTTCGTGGTATTACCGATCTCTTCCCACAAACTTCCGTGAAATAATAAAAAAAATGACCACAAAATTTTAACTTGATTGAAAACTCAGTATACAAGCCGAGTTTCTGTCAGCTTTGATACACACATTTCACAGTCGGTAATTACGAGTTGTTTGCAATGCAAACACCAAACAACACGCGCTAACAGCTTTGGTAAGCCGACAAACGCATTAATTGGTGTTACTCATTCACACCTGTAAACGTATAACAGCAAGCCAACCTACTGTGGAGCAAAATTTGACCAAGCTGAAGGAAACATGATTTACCTATATAAACTTCAGAGAAATCTAATTTCATCGAATAATCTGTTTCTCACGAGGCAAAGAATATTCTCTTGATACAATGGCTGTACTGTACGTCGGAGACTCGATCTTCAAGTACCTGGAGGTTGGAAACGGGTGCGTCCGTTCTCTGAGCGAAATTGTAACTTGAACAGCTGTATATTGACTTGCCATATATATTTGCATTAAAGCTGAAGCTAAAACACACAAATTCTGGTCTAACGGAAAATACGTGGTACTAAGCAAAGGGACATAACCCGCCGACAAGGTCTATCTTATTAGGATAGGTTATCGTTCCTTTCCTACCACGTAATTTGAGTTCTCCCGTATTTTAAGACATAACAATACATTTTTTCACTGCAAAAGCTTTTTCATATACAAAGTGTTCGAATACTTTTTTATATTAAATATGAAGACAATTTAATTATTAATCTGAAGCTAAACTAAAAATAGTCTGGTCTAACCAAAATTACGTGGTACTAAGCATTTTTCATTGCAAAAGCTTTTTCATATATCAAGTGCTCTAATATTTTTTTAATTAACTATGAAGACAATTTATAAATAAATCAGAAGCTAAACTAAATCTGGTATAACCAAAATTACGTGGTACTAAGCAAAGGGAAATCACCGCTGACAAAGTCTAACTTATTAGGCTAGGTTATCGTTCCTTTCCTACCACGTAATTTTAGTTCTCCCGTATTTTACAACATAATATTACATTTTTTTTTACTGCAAAAGCTTTTTCCTATATCAAGTGTTCGAATACATTTTTTTTTATTAATTCTTAATAAGACAATTTATATATAAATCTGAAGCTAAACTAAACAAATTCTGGTCTAACCGAAATTACGTGGTACTAAGCAAAGGGAAATCACCGATGTGAAAGTCTACCTTATTAGGCTAGGTTATCGTTCCTTTCCTACCACGTAATTTGAGTTCAGTCTAACCTATATTACGTGGTACTAAGCGTGACCCGGTTTCTAACGTATTTTATTAAGGCATAACACTACTTTTTCCATTGTAACAAATTTTATATATTAAGCTTATTGTTACACATCTGTTTGAAAAATATCTGAAGCAAAACTGTAAAAAAAATAGTACTTAAATTTACGGGGCACTACAGTAAGCAAGTTGTAATTATATTACCGTGCAAAACTTATGGTCAAATTAAGCTATTTTTCTCGTTTGATACAATTTCATACTACAATTTATTTATTTATTACTTTAAAATGATTAAAATCCCAAATACATGAATTGTTTTTTCCTAATCAGACTTTTGGCAAATATTGGCCGGAAACTTTCTTGACGTGGGGGTGATTTTCACGAAAAGATGATTATTATGTGCATACGTGGAAATAGCGAGTCGCTATTTCCACGTAAAATACGTGGAAATAGACTCGGCCAAACATATTTCAATGTTTCAATTATAGTTACCAAGGCACCATAGATAAGATTACCGAGTCTCAGAAAATGAGGAACGTTTCACAAGTCAATAGAATAGATGTAAGGCAGGGCCATAAGCACAAATCAAATTTGACCTAGTTTTTGACCCCACGTGACCCTCTTTCGAACTCGTCCGAGATTTCATCAAGACAATCATTCTGACCAAGTTTCATGAAGATTGGACAAAAATGTCACCACTGGAGTGTTCACAAGCTTTTCTTACTATTTGGCCTAGTTTTTAACCCCTTGTGACCCACTTTCGAACTAGTCCGACATTTTATCCAGACAATCATCTTGACCAAGTCTTATGAAGATTGGACTAAAATTGAGACCAATAGTGTTCACAAGCAAATTGTTGACGATGCACGACACACACCGGACGCCGGACATTCAAGTCTCCCACAAGCTCACCCTCAGCTTTGCTCAGGAGAGCTAAAAATTAGCTCCAATCCTTGCATTTTAAATGGCCTGAAAATTCTCAGACTGAAATCAGCAGTGTCTCAAGTGAAGTGTTTATTGTGTTAACCCTTACAACGCTGACTTTTCAAATGGCCTATTCCAAATTTCAAACAGGCCAAGCTTATGGTAAATATTTGGGGATCTTTTTAAAGAAAAGGGTAACATGACAAACAGTGCAGACCCTGATGAGAGGGCTCCTCTAGGATCCCTCATATATGGGTCTACACTGTTTGCAAAGGACATCAGTGACTCGCATCCTGCACAGTAAGGGTTAAAATATCCATATGGAGCTTGAAATAAACATATTTCAGCTATGAACTCCATAATTGAAAACTAACTGAAACCTCCCTGGATAACCCTTAACTTTATATATAAATGCACATCTTGTTACGCCTTTATAAACAGAGTATACCCAGATCAGACAGCTCCTATAAGACATGTGTGATGTACATATAGACTACATGTAGTACTACTCATGTGAGCAAAGATCATTAGATGTACTCTCGTAGAAGCCATATTGGCCTCAAACATCTCACTGATAAAGTTCAACTGCTTGTGTGGCGGCCGTAAAGTCGCCCCATACTTCATTCTCAGTGTTGTTATATTTTCTGGTCCTTCGGGATCATTAGTTTTGATGGTAAATGTATAAGTTTTGAAAATTGAATACTGCTTAAGCCGGTGCTAGGGGTTGTCAGTAGTGTTGCACCTTTAATTACTACTCATGAACAGACTCAATAAAACCGAGTCTGCAATTTTCTCTTTTGCATTGCTACTTTTGCTTTCGAGGGATCACCCACTTTCAGAATTTAACCATATGAATACAGAAACTGGCTAAATGGCATTTGCAAACAGTGTAGACTGGATCATACACTCCTAGAGGAGCCTTCTTATCAGGGTCTATCCTGTTTGCCTATCAAAAATCATTTCAGCAAGGTTTACCTTTTCATACTAAATGGACTGTTAAACAAAGATAGAACATTCCAATCTGATTATTCAGGTTTTTGGCTTTTATCGGGTTTTACGTCGTTTTATCAGTATTACAGTCATATCACGACTTCCAGCTAATTACAGGTGGAGGAAGACCCCAGAGGTTCTTCTGTGCACGGAAAAATACCAAATGCCCAGACTGGGATTCGAACCCACAGCTGTGAGGAGCTAAGCGGTTGTCAGTCGAAGACCATAACCACTCGGCCACGGACGCCCCATGTATTTAAAGGGTTAAAGCAGGACATTTAAACCATTCCCTCATTAGCTATTTTCAGACTCAACCTCTTTGAATAATCTACTGAAAAGAAGCATTTACTAGGAAAAAGGGAAAAAACTGTGTAGTTTTGAAATCATTGTGATAAATACAGCATTTGCCTCAAAGGAGCAAATGCTCTATTTATCAAAATGTTTTCAAGAAATGACTTTTACAGAGGCATCAAAAGGCGTCAATATGAGGGAATAGATTAAAACCAAATATGACATACAATAAATAAAGAAAAACACCATTTCTTTTTTGATAGAGTATTTCAGTAAAATAATAAGATCTACATCAATATACATTGTACTTTTCTTACAAATATTTGTTTTCTCATCACAAAACAAAATGTAAAATCTTGCCCTTAAACAGACATTAGATGACACACTGACAACATTAAGTACTCACTTAAAACTTAACTCACCTGAGTACAGTTTTACTAAAACTACTTATACAAAATATGTCCACCATGCCTAAACAAACCTTATAAACCTTGCAAACAATGTAAACCCTGTGGCATCTGATCTGAGTCTACACTGTATGCAATGGTTATTGATAAAACCAATATAAGCATAGTTTCAAATGTGTATTATGCAAGGTTTCTGCATACGCTGTTCAAAACAAGAGTGTTCAAAGGAACACGTGTCACCTCCTGGGAGAAGTGTTAGAATTAAAAAAAAGAAGAAAGTGTGACGGACAGACAGACAGATCGACAGACAGATCGACAGACAGATCGACAGACAGATGACGGAAAAGTGATCCCTATGTGACACACTGCCTCTTGGCAGGTGATACAAAAAATACTTTTTTAAAACAAACAATTAACAAGAAAAGGATGTTGACACGACATCAAACCGGGTTTTCCTTCACTATTAACTGTGTGCAAAACTCTTTATCAGATACCCCTGCTTATCATGTATAATCTTGGCTAGGTCTATGTCTTGCGTTGGGAGACCACAAAATAGTTTGATAAAAATTTAAAATACGACATGTAAGAGATGCACAATGGCATTATATGCAGAACATTCTTTCAAAGATACATGAAATTCGTTTAAAGGATTTAGGAGGAGTTGCGCTCATAAATTACATGACTCCAAACTCCATGTACTGTTACTGTCAAAGTTTTACCACCTATGTAGGAGTTGCTCTTACAAATTCAAAAATACAAAATATTTGTAATAAATCCTAAAGTCTAATAATCTCCCCTGAAATAAGTCAGATCATACAGATCATACTTCATGCACATCTTCATATGACGTATTACCTTCTTTTAAAGATTCATTGAAATCCGACTACCCATGTCAATGGAGTTGCGCTTAAGAGTTCAACCGAACGATATATCTGGAATAAATCCCAAAGTCTTAAATTTGTTGAACCAAAATCGTTCTTCATGCATATCTTACTACTTCTGTAATTTTTTATTGAAATCCGACCACCCATGTTAGAGGAATTGTGCTTACAAGAATGGACCGACTAACGGGACGGACGGACGGACAGAGGTAAACCAGTATACCCCCTACTTTGTAACTGGGGTATACAAATCCCTGACAATATACACATCTACATATTGTCACATAATTGTGTCTATGCTACATACAAGGTTTTATGAAATTCTGTTGGACAGTTAGAGGAGTTGCGCTTACAAGGACAGGGTCAAAAGACCTAGTGATTTCTAAATTCAAAGGGGCATAACTCCAAGAAAAATTGCAGAAGGAAAAATCCCCAACAATAAGCATATCTACATATTGTGTCCTTGCTACATACAAGGTTTTATGAAATTCTGTTAAACAGTTTGAGAGGAGTTGAGCTTACAAGGGTAGGGTAAAAAAAACTAGTGATTTCTATGTTCAAAGGGGCATAACTCCAAGAAAAATTGCAGAAGGAAAAATCCCCGACAATATGTACTTCTACATATTGTGTCCTTGCTACATACAAGGTTTTATGAAAATCTGTTGAAGAGTTTCAGAGGAGTTGCGCTTACAAGATTGGCAGTTGCCCAACTGTCCACCCGCCATACATCACAATTTCAATAACCGGATTTTGCGTGGAAAACCCGGTTGACAAAATCTTTCACAGGTTCGGGCCAATCCATGATTGACTCTTCAAACAGTCTGGGTCCAAATGAAACACCAAGCAATTCAACAGGAATAAAAGATATACAACAAACAATCTCATCACGTGTTTGAAAAGCACAGTAGAATCTGTCTATAGTGACCATATGATGAATACACATGGAGGTCTATACGAGCAGGTGGTTGCTTAACCCTTTCCCTGTTAGGCTATTTTTAGATCCAACCTCTTTGAATAAATCTACCAAAAAGGGAGCATTAACTATAGTAAAGGAGAATTTTGGAACTGTGTAGTTTTGAAACCATTGTGATAAATAGAGCATTTGCTCCTAAGGAGCAAATGCTCTATTTATCACAATAGTTTCTTAAAGTGACTTTTACAGGGGTGTAGATACATGTAGGTGTATTTATGGAGAAGAGGGTTAACCCTTTCCCTGTCCATGTAATAAATAATGACATCATGACCATTTATCAGCTGATTTTTATGATGTAAACTGTTCAATGACTTATTTTGCTTTTGACAAAAACTGTAGAATCAGATCTATATCATGTGAAAAGCATACAGAGCTTACTTTGATGATCAAATGGCTCCAATAGAAGGTCTACTCTGTTTGCAATTGTGTGAAAATGCTTATATGAAGGAAAGGGTTAATGCATAACGAAAGTAAGGCAGAAAGCTTCTAGAGGAGCTTTCTGCATAATTTTCATCCTGTATTAAGCTACCACCTGTCTTCATCGTTTCCCTTTAATGAATATTAATGCATGAAAGGATCACTTCAAGAATACTCGTCAACTTAATTTTTTTTTCATATAATATTTTTAAGGGTCTACCCTGCTTGCAAATGTGTGAAAAGGAACAAAAGCTGTAGGAACAGATCTTTATAATTCCATACACAAACAGAGCAGACCATGAACTGACCGGCTCCTACAGGAGCCGTCTGATCTGGGTCTACTCTATTTGCAAATGTGTGAAAAGGCATTTGTGTAAGGATAAGGGTTACATGCCGAGAATTAGGCTTATTTTTGGTGGTTGCTGTGGACAGATTTTACTGTACATGTAAGACATTTTCACTACTGATGAAATGTTGCCCAGCAACACCAGGTTAAAATTCCTCACATAAAACTCACATAAAAATAGTTTTAACCTAAATTCCTTAATAGGTTTTACATCATGAACATTTATGTAATAAATAATGAATAGCAATTGGATAAATTTTCATAACGGCATATGAACACAAGTAATTTTGGCCACAGCAAAAACTGTATAAACAGATCTATACTTTAAGACTCCTACAGGAGCCGTCTGACCTTGGTTCTACTGTTTCCAAAAGGATATCTATACAGTAAAGGGTTCAGAGTCATGAGTAAAACAGCAGCATATACAGTGTAGATCCAACTCAGTCAACCCATGTACCTGCTTCCTCTCTAGGTTTGCCATATTAGCCATTGATCTCATGAAGATCAATCTGTACAAAATCACAAACTTTGAAGGCTCAAATCAGACAGCTCTTATAGGAGCTGTCTGATCAGTGTCTGCACTGCTGACTTATGGAACAGTATAAACCTAATTCTACAGTTTCTGCCATGGTAAAAATTCCTTTGTTTGAAATGTCATTATAAAAATTCTGCCAATATTTATAGTTATTATAATCCTACATGAATGGTAAATGGTCAAAATGAAGTTGATTTTAGTATACAGTCTTTAACTCTTTGCACGCTAGCGGCGAAACTGTGATTACCTATGCAAACAGTTTGGATCCAGATGCGACGCCGCATAATGCGGCGTCTCATCAGGATCCAAACTGTTTGTCATCTTGGGCATACATGTATTTTTGCAAAAAAATGAGAGAAAGTTTATTTTAAGAATTGAAGCAGATGACAATTGTTGCAGATGAAAAATTACTTAGCATACAAAGAGTTAAGAAATCCAACTGCCCCTTGCTCATGATAGATCCCCTTTAACTCTTTACTCCATGAATATGAAAGAAATGACATCATGAATATTAATTATCTGAAGTTCTCATAATGATATATAAACAGAATTATTTTGCCATGGCAGACACTGTAGAATCATATCTAAATAATTCCATAAGCAAACAGAGCACACCCTGATCAGACTGCTCCTACTGTTTGCCAAGGTGTTAAAAGCAAACTTATGGCGTAAAGAGTAAAGGGCAGCCTTGCAGCCAGGACCAGTGAGGCGATACTCCCACCCCTCCCTCCTTTTGAAACTTAGAGGGGAAAATGTAAAGAACATACAGGATTTCTCCTAACCCTGTACTCCAAAAATCTGCCTTTTGACTCCTTTGCAAACAGAGCAGACCAAGATTACAAGGGTCCTGTAGGAGCTGTCTTATCAGGGTCTGTTCAGTTTGTTTACAGAATAGTATTTATTTGATTCTACAGTTTCTACCATGGCAAAAGTTTCCTGTGTTCACATGCCATTCATTAACATTCATGTCATTAATTCTTAAAAGAATATTCGTGAAGTAAAGGGTTATTAATGAAAATCTAAACTTTTCTGGTCATTTTAACCTGACACAGACCCTTAGATAGCCATAAATTATTTGTAACATGTTACTTAACCCATTCCCGCATATTGACGCCTTTTGACGCTTCTGTAAAAGACACTTTATGAAACCATTGTGATAAATATAGCATTTGCTCCACAAGAGCAAATGCTCTATTTATCACAATGGTTTCAAAACTACAAAATTCTGAAAATTTCCTTTTCTCTAGTTAATGCTCCTTTTTGGTAGAATTAATCAAAATGGTTGGATCTAGAAATAGGCTAAGTGGGAATGGGTTAATGAATATTCATGTTAAGATAATAATAACTCAGTTTGTATGATAGCATATATATGAACAAGGGAATATTTGGCCATGGCAGAAACTGTAGAATCATATCTATATCATTATAGGAGCCGTCTAATCTGGGTCTACTCTGTTTGCAAAGATGCAGAAAGGTGTACTTATAGAGTAAAAGAGTCTTAACCAGTATTGATCAACATGTTCAGTAAAACCTACTGCATTTACAATCTTTTATCAACGAGAAGCAGCTCATTTTAATGTTTATGTCATTCAGGGATATATATCAAAATTTGGCATATACAGTGAACCCTCGTTACAACGGAGGTGTTTGTTTCCAGACATTTTGCTGGTATAACGAAGTTGCCTTTATAGCAAGTTTAAATATAGAAGGAACCATATGGCCAGTTTTAAACTAGTACCAACAGGTGAACGCTTAATGCAGAACACAAGATGTGCAAAAAGCTCCCTTTGTGTCCTGCATTAAGCGATCACCTGTCTTAATGGCATTGCACCTATTTATTCAGTGGTTGTTTCAAAGACTTAACAGTAATTTTGTTTCAATACATACTGTCGGTATAACAAGGGTGCCATTGTAATGAATGCCGGTATAATGAGGGTTCACTGTAATATGAAAATTGCTAAGAATGATGGAATCATACAGAACAAAAACTATGTATTCACTCCACTGTATAATGTATAAATATCACATCACAGTTCAGCCCTTTACCTTGTACATTGTTCATGACTTTGCAATAGCAGACCAAAATGATTATCAGACATTTCCTGTAAGAGCAGTGTAATCGGGAATAGAGATATATCATCCTTTGTTGATATACCACTATAAAACATTCAGCTAATAATAAACAGAGCTACAGATAAGGGTGCGTACCCAACTACTAAAATCACCATTTCTCCACCAAACCCTTTACTGTGACCACTCATTAGAATTGTCTCTTTCAGAATTGTGTAGTTTTGAAACCATTGTGATCAATAGAGCATTTGCTCCTGTGGAGCAAATGCTCTATTAATCACAATGGTTTTACAGAGTGACTTTTGCAGAAGCGTCAAAAGTTGTCAATATGAGGGAATGGATTAAGGGAGTGATTCTGCTAGAATTCAGTTGAAAAATAATTTGTGAAGTAAACCATGCAGATCCTGATCAGAGGGCTTCTTCAGGTGTGTTTCTGGGTCTACAGTGTTTGCTATTGCTTCCTTTCCAATAAACAAATACATGTATTTAACATTATTTTGTAACTAAATCAAAATCAGAACATTGTCAGGGATCAGGCTGTAGCTCTCTACCAGGGAGAAGTTTAACCCTTTACTCCATGAATATTCATGTAAGAAATAATGATAACATGAATATTAGTCGGATTAATTGTTATAATAGCATATGGACACAGAAATGTTTGGCCTTGACAGAAACTATAGATTCATATCTATATTATATCCTATGCATATAGAGCAGACCCTGATCAGACAGCTCCTATAGGCTCCTATCTGATCTAGGTCTACTCTGTTTGCAAAGGCGTAGAAAGGCGTATCTATAAAGTAGAGGGTTAACAGTAGAATTCAGGGAGACACTTTAGTTCCGAACCATTATCTTTCTACATGTTCCAGCGCTACAGATAAAGGTGTGTACCCTAAATACAAAATCGTCATTTCTCCACCAAACCCAATACAAACAGACGATTCTAAAGAACGGTCACAGTATAAGGTTTGGTGGAGAAATAATGGAGATTTTCTTGAAAATGTCTAAATTTACACATCTTATCTGGACCTCTGATGTTCTATGTACCGATATTTAACACTTTCCTCCATAGATATGCCTTTCTACGCCTCTGTATAAGTCACTTTTTGAATCCATTGTGATAAATAGAGCATTTGCTCCTTAGGAGCAAATGCTCTATTTATCACAATGGTTTCAAAACTACAAAGTTCTAAAAGTTTCCTTTTTCTCTAGTCAATGCTCCTTTTCGGTAGATTTATTCAAAGAGGTTGGATCCAAAAATAGCCTATGAGGGAATGGGTTAAACTTCTCCCTTAGCTCAAAATAGGGAAACAGGAGCAGGATAATGGGAGACTTTTTCTCCCAAATCAACCTCTAGCTTGAGCCCTGGATATACGTGGTAACCGTGTTAGCATGATGTGAGTGAATTCATATCATCTGCCAACAGTTAGGATCCAGATGAGATATATTAAAATCTCATCAAAATCTCTTAATCAACTATAACACTATGTAAAGTAATGGAAGAAAAGTTTCCACTTTTTAAGACAACAACTGTTTAGTGGTGAGAGTTAAAACCAAGCTAAAATATTATATGACCAAACTATTACACTTGGCCCAAGGTTATAAAACCTTTTGCTCTGAGATCATTCTCAAGCATCTGACTGGTCAGATTCTGAGCTTGCTCAGAATCTGACCAATCAGATACTTAAAAATGATCTCAGAATCAGACTCAGAAGTTTTATAACCTTGGACCCAGGTATCAGATCTGGCACCGAGTTTGAATCTGAGTTCATTCTCAATTATCTGACCAATCACATGCTTGAGAATGAAGTCAATCTCAATCAAAATGTTTTACACCTCTGGACCAGGTATGTAGTTTCAGCTGGTATCCATGGTTTCTGATGCGGTATCCATTCCCTCACTACTCACAGGTTTGGCATTAACATCACTGGGTTTGCCACCAAACCCACTAACACCAGCTGTGGAAGCAGGAGAAGGAAGATCTCTGCCTTTCGGTGACTGATTTCTGTCTCCTAATGGGGGTCTATTATGTTGCAAAGCTGATAAAGGTTGACTGGTGGGTGTGAATTGTCCAGAGGAAGATTGAGGTGTATTGAGACCAGCTCCAAACATGTTACTGACAGGTATTCTACCAGTGTCAAGGTCCATTGGCGCCCGCAAAGGGGTCGTCATCACACTCTCTGACTGAACAAAACTACGAACTGGTGACTGTCTGTTAGTCTGAGCCATCCCAGGAGATGTCACTGCTGCTTCCGATGGGGCCACACTACGGATTGGAGACTGGCGGTTAGACTGTGACACCGGTGGGGTTCTTGGAGAGCCAGCAGGGCTGCCTATTCGAGCCCTACTGGGACTGCCTGGTGCTCGAGGTGACTTTGCAAGCTTCCTGGCCTCTCTCTCAGCAGCCTGTTGTTTCCTTTGCTGCATCATGTCTTTAAGCACTTTGTCCATTTTGGCCACTTTCTTCTGAGGTCGTGGTGTAGAGCCTTTTTGAGTAAAATTAAAATTTAGGTAGCATATCAATAAAAAAATCTAAAATTGATACATTTGATGATGAAAGCTGGAATATTATATCAGACTATTCTAATCCTCAAACAATGGAAAATAGAATTATGTCCATGGGTGACCCCACAGTGCCATTTTCACTATAAACCCGTACTGCATGAATATTCAGATCAGAAATAATGATTATGGATATTAATTACATGTAGCTGATTTTTTAAACTGACAACTATCAATATTGACCTTGGCAGAAACTGTACAATCAGATCTAGATTGTACCATCAGCAAACAGAGTACACCCAGATCTATATAGTACCATCAGCAAACAGAGTACACCCAGATCAAGAGGCTCCTACAGGATCGGTCTGACCTGGGTCTACTCTATTTGCAAAGAGGTGAAAAAGGTCTCCATAAGGTCAAAATGTCTCTGACATGAGACAACAAAGTTTCAAGGTTTTTTTCCTTTTGATTAGAACAATAGTTAAACATGGAATTCAACTACAGCTAGACACATCAAAAGTTTCATCAGATTGGCATGAGTAGTAAAGAAAATATAGCTAAGTTAATGGTAAAGTTTGCAAATGACGACGACAACAAACTAGACGCCGAAGTTAAAAGAATGGCTGACACTTTTATTACGTTATTGTTATATTTACATTTTTTCTCAGTTAATCCTTTACTTCATACATATTCATATGACAAATACTTACTGTATGAATATCTGTTAGCTCATTGTTATAATGACACAATAACAAGAAAACATTTGGCCATAGCACTAACTGCACAATCAATTATATATACAGTAAAACCTCTCTATAACGACCACTAAATTGTGTTAATTAGTTCGTATTTTGGGCAGGTGGTTGCTTAAAGCAGGTGAAAGTAAATCAGAACGCTCCCATAGGAGCGTTCTGTTTTACTTTCACATTGCTTTAAGCATCCACCTGCCTTTAACTCAAAATACTTGATGTAATTTAGTGGTCGTTATAGAGAGGTTTTACTGTATATATATTATTTCACAAGAAAATGGAGCAGACCCTGAATAGAAAGCTCCTACAGAGACTGTTGGATTAGGGTCTACTCTTTTTACAAAGGAATCTATAAGGTAACAGGTTAATAAGAGGGTTAACCTAGTAAGTATTTTAGCATTCAGAATGTTTGATTGGTCCATCTTTGAATTCACCAGTAATATACTAAGGTTTGAGAGTCAATATTATTCTCAAACAGGTTTGCTTGGTTCACAACTTAAACAATCTGCAAACAGAATGGTAGAGATTGAGACCCAAGCCAACAAATTCTGAGTAACAGATAAAGGTGCGTACTCAAATTCTAAAATCGTCATTCCTCCACCAATCCCTATGCTGTGACCACTCTTTAGAATCGCCCCAAAGAGACAGCTCTAAAAAATTGGTCACAACAAAGGATTTGGTGGAGAAATATAAAAGTTATTCTTGAAAATGTTTTAAATTAAGCATCTTATCTGAACCTCTGCAAATTCAAGATTATTATTGACTTTGTGCTGTCAATTTGAAAACTAAAGTCTGTACCTGGTGTCCACCGTGGGGTCAGGACCGTCTTTGGCTCACTGTCATCATCAAAGTCAAACTTGTTTGGAACAGCTTGTCTGTAGATGGAAAAGAACACTAGGTATTACTGGTCAGAAACTGTAGAATTAGATTTACATTATACAATAATCAATCAGAGCAGACTGATCAGACAGCTCCTACACAATCTGTCTGATCATCTGGGTCTACTCTGTTTGCAAATACATGTACATGTATGTACATAATGCATCATTATCAAGTACAATGTACCAATGCACATGGTTAATGAACAATCATTTGGGCTTTAAAAGCAGGTGGAGAACTTATGCAGAAGGTCTGCACTGTAAATCATTCTAAATTCTCTTGCAAATTACTTGCTTTCATACTGAATAAGCTCTATTATTTAGCATTGATGGGCCATTCCACTTTGAAAATCTACATGTAGTGTTCAGAGTGTAAATCCCCAAAACACAGGTACAATCATGTTACATGAGCAACTCAAAACACAGGTACATGTTACAGGAGCAACTCAAAACACAGGTACAAACATGTTACATGAGCAACTCAAAACACAGGTACAAACATGTTACATGAGCAACTCAAAACACAGGTACATGTTACAGGAGCAACTCAAAACACAGGTACAAACATGTTACAGGAGCAACTCAAAACACAGTTACAAACACGTTACATGAGCAACTCAAAACACAGGTACAAACATGTTACATGAGCAACTCAAACACAGTTACAAACATGTTACATGAGCAACTCAAAACACAGGTACAAACATGTTACATGAGCAACTCAAACACAGTTACAAACATGTTACATGAGCAACTCAAAACACAGGTACAAACATGTTACATGAGCAACTCAAAACACCACAGGTACAAACATGTTACATGAGCAACTCAAAACACAGGTACAAACATGTTACATGAGCAACTCAAAACACAGTTACAAACATGTTACATGAGCAACTCAAAACACAGGTACAAACATGTTACATGAGCAACTCAAAACACAGGTACAAACATGTTACATGAGCAACTCAAAACACAGTTACAAACATGTTACATGAGCAACTCAAAACACAGTTACAAACATGTTACATGAGCAACTCAAAACACAGTTACAAACATGTTACAAGAGCAACTCAAACACAGTTACAAACATGTTACATGAGCAACTCAAAACACAGTTACAAACATGTTACATGAGCAACTCAAAACACAGGTACAAACATGTTACATGAGCAACTCAAAACACAGTTACAAACATGTTACATGAGCAACTCAAAACACAGGTACAAACATGTTACATGAGCAACTCAAAACACAGTAATAAACATGCTACATGAGCAACTCAAAACATTGACCAAAATTTGACCAGCATATAATTAAACACACAATTATCTAACTTGATACTTTAGTCAATTATTTTCATGATGTGCAGCCATTACTGAGACATGTGTATGACAGTAAATTGCACACAAAACTTTAACCATAGTCAGAAAAGGGCCATATGTTGCATATACATGTAGTTTAATCCAGAGTGATCTGGCTTGACTGTCTGATAGAATGATAACCATGAATATGTCCATGAGGGTTCTAATCAACTGCACAATGGCCCTGTTAACCTATTCCAAATGTTAATACCTACTGAATATTCATGGACAAATTAGTTATAAATATGGAAGGTCTAACATTTTAGCCATTTTAGGAACTACAGAAACAGATCTTTCAAATTCCATTAGCAAACAGAGCAGACCCTGATCAAACAGAGCCGTCTGATCTGGATCTACTCTGTTTGCATATGTGTGAAAACACGTTTATATGAGGGAAACGGTTAAGGAATGACCAGACTGAGTAGCTGTCAAAAACATTCTGTATAAATATATCCCAACTTATGATTTGTAAAAATGAAATAAAACATGTTGTACCCTTAGAGGCTTTACTTAATAAATAATGACTTTTGGAATACTGAGTTAGGTGGAATATGAACAAAAGAATTCTATAGAAATGGCAGAACTGTAGAATTAGATCTATATCATTCGAATTTCCATAAGCAAACAGGGAAGCCCCTGACCAGACAGCTGTCTGATCTAGTCTCTAGATCCTAATATTTTGGCAAAGGAAGCCACCTACTTTTTCTCCTCCTGTTTAGGTGGTGTGGAAACTGGCTCTTGTTTGATCTCCTCCTCCACCTTCACCTCGGACTCTGGCGGACGTCGACCAGGACATTTCCAACTCAGCTCTAAAATCTGATGAAATTCTCATTTAACCATTTACCTCATGAATCAGACCTGGGGTAAATTACATGGCAATGTAATTAATTAAATTACAATTACTTTGCTAAGTAGAAAGACAGTCTGGAATATAATGCAAGGCGGGTATACAGGCAGATAGACCGAGAGGTAAATGTAATTAATTACATCTCAATTACTTTCAAAAGGCTGGCAACAAGAAATGTTTTAGAAAACAAGTTTATTAAGTAACACAACTAGTACATGTACATGACCAGTAACATATTTACAGTCATTGAATTCTGTTCATGTATCAGAAGTATTTTTATGAACAGCTTTAAGTGCTCACTGGATATACATACCAATATACAAAAGAGTAAATCTTCACCAGAAAACTGTCATAAACGTGTTATACACATATGTCTGATCAGGGTCTACACTGATTCTAACTTTTCATACATAATCTGGAATACTGCAGGTCTGCCATACCAGTAAATATCAGGACTGGGGGAAAATGTTTTTTATCCAATAAAACTATCTTGCAACTTGTTATAAAGAGTTCAGACAACAAACCCATCATTTAATTATTTTGAAGCTCAAATTTACACACTTTAATACCAATTTTACACTAGATACTGTAAGTTCAAAATTTTCCTTATCTTTTGATTAATATGAAACAGTTGTAACAAAGGAGCAGATATAGAATTTAGCTTGTGTCATTTGTTAGCAGGCAAAGGGTTATACAATGTATGGTCACTGCATTTTGCATTCTGTGGTCAGTCGGGTGTCACATTGTCTGTTGTCAATAGCATACTTATGAATCACAGGTAAAGGTGTCAATGCAAACCTCTTTTGGCTGTACAAGTAGGTATTTAATTATCATTCTGGATACTTGTAGTCCACCAAACTTTAAATAACTCTTCCAACATAATATACTTGTTCATATTGCACTGATGACACTTGAAAACAATATATACCCAGATCAAAGCGCTGCTATAGGAGCCCTTTGAAAAGGATCTCATTCAATTGAATATATATGTTATTTGTCTGTGTACTAAACAATATAATACATGTACACTGAAATAACATTTGTTATTTACTCACTTTCTCCATGATTACAGTGTTTAAAAATTAAATCTATTATTCTGATTCAGTGTTTAAAACATTAAATCTATTAAAATCACTGAATGGCTATGCTTTATAGTGTAAATAACCAAAGTAATTGAGAAGTAATTGAAAAGTAATTGTTCATTGCACCTAATTTTTCACTGTAATTAATTACATTACAATTACATGTAATTAAAATAACACACAATTACACATTACTTCATTTACATTGAAAACATGTAATTAATTGTAATTAATTTAAATTACAATTTTAATTACCCCAGGTCTGTCATGAATATTCATGTCAGAAATAGTGACATCATAAATATAAATTACTGGTAGAAGAATTATTATAATGACATATGAATACAGGAGTTGGCAGAAACTGATCAGATCTATATATATGTCTCCGTAAACATACCGAGCAGAACCTGATTAGACCACTCCTACAGGAACCATCTTTTCTCGCTTCTCAGACGTGCTAGATAAGCTGAGTTACTAAAAATAGCCGTACTAGAAATCCTTATCTAGAACACCCATTGTCTGGTGTATTCATACGCCCGATTAGGTAAAATCAATACAAGGGAAGGAACTCTTACAGAATTATACCAGCATTTCTATAGTCAACGACTTCATAAATTAAAATTGATATAAGTAACTAGCCCGGTTATGAAATTCTATTTATCATATAAAATTTTATAAAAGGCTAGTTTAATTAACAGAACACATTGTTTTGTAGTCCCTCAGTCATTTATATTTAACGCCAAAATGCAACGTGTATACAGTCAGTAACAAATGATGTCATTTAATGTCACTTGTAGTTTGTTGCTATTAGATACGGAAGTCGTATTACGCAATGGAAAGCAGTACCTCACAAAATCCATTAATTTACTTGTTTTTAGGGTGTATTTAAGCAAGAAAAATAATCAAGCATGGGTTTTGTTAAAACCGGGAGGTTTCTATACCCTCGGTTGGACTGTTCCTGTCGGAAACTCTCTAAAGCTCGTTTCTGACTGGAACAGACCAACCTCGGGTATAGAAACCTCCGTCTTTAACAAAACCCATGCTTGATTCTATTAATCTAGGTCTACTCTGTTTGCAAAGGCATTTCTATGATGTAAAGGTTTACATTTATGATTATAGATCAGTATTATGCTTTTTGAATATTTTTTCCCTATATTATCACTAGATGCATCACAGAGCTATAACTGATAAAATGAAAGCTGTCATATCGAGAGATGGTTGCACATGTACTTATAACTTAACTTTATAGGTATATATTTTCCGCAGGCACATAACATGTAATAACCTCTACAGACAGCTGCTGCGCAAGGACATTATCACTTCTCATCTGAATCTAAACTCTTTAACCAATTCTTATTTGTTTTTTATCCTTTACCTCATGAATATTCTTGTAAGTAATGACAATATGAATATTAATTAGATTAATTTCATAGTGCCATATCATGAACAAAGGAATGTTCGACCATGACAGAAACTGTAAAATCAGATCTACATGTATATACTATTATTGATAATTACATATGCAAACAGATTAGACCCAGGTCAAACAGTTCCTCCTACAAGAGTGTCTGATCTGGGGTCTACTCTATTTGCAAAGGCATCAAAAGGTATCTCTATTATGTAAATCGCCAACAGAAATGAACTAAGCCTACATTAAGATTTGTACAATTGTTTAGATTAATTAACACTGCAGTCTGTGGTTACCTTTTTAGTCTTCAGCTCATCAAATAGTCTGATCATGTCTTCAGCCTTGGGCTCCCACGTGCCCTTCTTCAGCTTACAGGGATTGTACATTTCATCATCGCTACACTCACACCAGACCTCCTCCTCCTCCTGGGCTGTTGTCAACTACAACCAACATAGATCCTAGACAGCTAACAGCATCATGGCACAAGATATGTGAGCCTCTAGGCAATGTAGATCCAGACCAATCACAATACCTGAGAAGCTCATCAGCATTTAATGATTTACAGTATCTCGTTATCAAACCCAAAGGTCTTTGGCACATGTTACTTTACTATGCTATATAGAGTAATACTGGTACCCCGGGGGCCAGAAAGGGTTACCGTGCACCCCCCATCTGACTTTTTTTCATGGGTACCAGGGTGTTTGGTAGGGTCTGCTGAATGGAAATCAAAATTGTACCCAAGAAAAAACTCATTCCTGCTATGGGTTTTTCTACCGTTTCCATGGCAACCAGTGGTCTTGACAACGGCGGTGGGTAAATGCTATAATGTAGTATATCTATGCTATTCGGGGCACTAAGAGTTTGAAACTGGTGCCAAACTAAAGGAAAGACATTGGTCTTTAATCAAGAATATGTTTTTGTTAATTATCTCATTTGCATAATCACGAATATTAATGAGAAACCCGAAAAATGAAGGAAAAATACTAGAAGATGGTAAAAACTAGATCTGAAATCAACTGTGATGGTCCAAATACACCCAAATATGTTTTTAAACATAAAACACCCCCAAGGAGTGTATTATTTAAAACAAAATCGTGTCTCTGTGGCTTATTTGCATTTTTATTGGGTTTTTGAGTATGCATAGCAGAGGTACGTCCGGGTAGCATAAGGGCATAGAGAAGATAGCATTATATCTCAAGGCCTTCGAGAGCTGGTAGCTAACAATATCAACTTGTTACCAAACATAGAATAAATACACTGGTATTTGATTTAAGATATATTGTAGTTAATAAGTTCATTAGCATATTCATGAATATTAATGAGAGACCCCTAAAATTAGAGAAAAAGACAGGGAAATGGTGAAAACTAGAACTGAAATCACCTGTAATGCTCCAAATCGATGGAGATATGTTCTTATACATAAAACCATCTCATTGTGAGTAATCTAGCTGATGCTATGTAAAAACGTGTCTCTATGGGTCATCTGCATTTTAGAGTTTCCATAGCAAATGTACGTCCGGATAGCGTCAACGCATAGAGAATGTAAAAACGTTATATCACAGGGCCTTGGGCAGCTGGGAGCTAACATTATCAACATGTTACCAAATATAAATTTAAGAAATACAATGGTCCTCTGATTTAGAATATCATGTTGCTAATCAGTTCATTAGCATATTCATGAATATTAATGAAAAAAGAAAGAAAATTATAAAAAGTGTAGAAATGAAAGTCTTAAAGATCCGTTATGCTCCATGTACACCAAAACAAGTAAGAGATACATCAAAATATTTTTAACAATTTTGTGCATTTAGCTGGTATTATATTAAAAGATGATGTCTTTATCCGGTATTTGCTTTTTCGTATGCGGGTGCGAGTGTGAACCCTTCTGGTATGAAAACAAATTAACAATTAAAATACAAAAAACAGACTGTTTCAATTTCCAAGTATAATATGGAAATTTAAACCACGTTCAAATAAAAAACTTGAAGGATTAAGATTTATCTAATTTGTTCTGCTTACTTGCTTATTCATAAATAATGATTTGGGTATCACAAACGGCCATGAAATGATTTGAAATGATTTAGGCTGTATTATGACTTGACCAAAGAACAAAATATTGAATCAAGAATTTAAACATATTAACTAAACTAATATTACCATGGGTAGGCTTGTGTCTCGGCTCATATGAATTGTATACATATTTCGTTTACGTTATCCTCACCAGTACATCACAGTTATGGTGATTGAAAAAGATATTTCTATCCAAAGTATCAACTTTTGAGGAGATGCTTATCTAATGGCTTGTACACTACAATCTACCAGCAGAAAATGCAATGAAACGAGGTCTGTAAAGTTGAATTAGAATAGACAGTAACAGAGAGAAATCATGGCTTATTGGTGTTTAACTGATGACATACAATTACATTCGAACTAATCGAAGCATGTATTATTCGGCATATTTACAAAGCATTATATCATTGTCGTCTTAGTATGTGTACAAAACATTATGTCCATGAATACTGCAAAGAATGTCTCACCCGGTTTACAGAAAAAGACATTTCTGTGTGATACACAAATTCATCACCATATCTGTATGCATTATAATGCAAGTTTAGTCCCAATGATAACCAGTGTCTTCAAAGAACCCCATTTTTCATCTTCTCTATATGTGCTTCAAATTACAGAATGTCTACCATGACTTGTGGAGGCAAGTACTCGCAGACTCATAATGGAATGGTCCAAGATCCACATTGACATGTCTCCAGTCATGTGCTTCTGAGGCTGGGGTATTACTGGATAGGCTATATGTGAGCTCGTCCAAATTCGCACCTGATTGATGACCCATTAAATGTGTCGGACTAAGCAAATCTATGTGGTGGCAAAGATCCCATGTCAATGTTATGCAAATCATTAATTGGCTTATCTTCGCGCGTCTCCTTAGCAGCAGTTTCAAATCAGCGTACATTGAGGATGTGCACGAGTCTTATTCACCAATTAGATCAGCTTAAACATCCCAAGTTTACAAAACTTACTAGTGGAGTTACGAATCTCGGTCTCTTTCCAGTTGTTATTTGGTGATACATATCCTTTTTCCTTAAATATACTTGTAGACTCACAGTAAGCATGAAGACCCAACATAGCATCCTCACATTATTATCTGTCAGCGTAATCAAACAGTATGAAAATGTTGTTGGCTGGCGTTCTTACTTGAACAGTCGTGCAGTCTTGTTCTCTGGCTAAAACCTGATATCAGTTTCTTCTTGTGCCGACTTCAAAACAGTTTTACTTTATGCTTTACAAATTACTTGTGTGGTGTGGTGGTATAGTGGTAACGCACTTGACTGCCGGTCCGCAGGTCCGAGGTTCAAATCCCTGTCCCACCCGGAAATTTCAGAGACGCTTTTCAGTGTCTCCCACCCGCACCTCCTCTCCACCCGGGGATTAAAGTGGGTACCTGTGAGGGTCACTAGCCGGTATGATTGCGCCATATGTTAGCAGAGCTCAATATTGTAGGCGAATGACTCAATGACCAGGGGAGTACATGTACAGTAGACTGAGCGGTCTTTTGGAATGAAAGTAGACTATAACTAGGTACTTTACTTCTTGTTGTTTTATTTGAACACGTTGCCTCATGTTGTCATCGTTCATAAAAAAACCTACCAGTTAGCAGGTTTCTTTGTATCCTCCCCTTACACTAGCAGCTTTTCTGAACCCCCATTTCCTCATTCTCTCCATATGTTTTTAAGTTTTCCTGATACATATCTTACATGAATACTTTCAGGCGTCATGTTGAAAAGTCTTTCAGATATTTGTTTGAAGATGCATGGAATGTCTCGCACTGAATGAAATAAAACATTTATGACTTCTTTTACAATGTGTTTCTCATCTTGTGTTTGTCATGTCTACCTCTTCTATTAGGTATTCAGCTACTTTGACTTATAGCATTTTGCTAAACAGCCTCCAGCATTACCAATGCTGAACGAAACTGGTGTTTCATGAGATCCCGAAGATCGATATCCACATATGACCCTTATGACTGATTTAGTAATTGCACTCAACTATGTCCGTGCTGCCAGTATACTAACACCGAACCTGCCATTGTCTTCAATTCAGTCTTTAACAACTCGAGGAACCGTGCGTGGGTTTCCAGCCTGTTGTTTATAAAAGCTTCTTTAGCGACTTTATCTCTTACATCTGCCCTGAGAAAGTCATCTTCATTTTGAACAGATTCTTGGACACATAATACAAACGATATTGAGCGCGAGGTTGACATCGATCATTGCCACCTTGTAGAAAGTTGGTTGCGTTGATTAACGCCCATTACAACTTTAGGCTAATTTGATACCCCAGAAAGAGGTCAGCGGATACAGAGAAAACCGGGTGCGATGACCTACTACTTTCTCTGGTTCAATAATGGATTGAGGATGAATTGTGGAAGCATTCTGGAGAAGGCTCTTGAAGCAGATGAAGAATATGAAGAAGTGAATGGGGGCTCTTTGAGGATTATTATTCGATCTAAACTTACATTACGATTAATACAGATGTGATGATAGTTAAATATATCACACAGAAAGGTCTACTGCTTAAACACGTAGAAACATTCTTAACATTGAGGAGCAGAATCGAAATGAGGGATGGGTTTTCCGTTTCTTGTGTTATCATCAGTATTTATTGAATTTGACATGATAATGTTTCATGCATGTTTTGCCATGTATCTTATTTTAGTAATGTGAAATGTATTGCTTCTAAAAATCTAGCTATGCATCTACAGCATGCACTGACGTTTTGTACATGTGCTGAAAACAACACTGATATAATGGTTTGTAAATACATGTATGCTTTTGTTTGTAAATACATGTATGCATCAAAAGCATTAGCCACTTGTATGTTACGAAATACACCATTTAAAAAGCCTTGTTTCATTTCTACTTTACAAATCATGTTAAATTACTTTTAGATGTCCTCATCAATACTGGTAATTTACACGTCATTACAAAGGCCGAGACATCAGCCTACACATACTCCGTTTAGTTCACTTAATAAGTTTAAATTTTGGAGTCAATTATCTTAATATATTCAGACATTGGGTAAATTATTTCACGTTTTGTGATACCTACCCTACTCATTTTTATGAATATAAAAGTAAGCAGATTTTATGAAAGGTGTACAATCATGCCCGTATAAAGAAAATAACGGATACAGACACCACCGTTTGATATAAAACCATAATTAAATCATAATATATTTGAAAGCGGTTGGATCATTTCGGTATACTTTGACCAAACCGGATGGTTTAAAATTCGTTCTACCATTTTTAAATAATGTCCCTTCTTTTTGTTTGATTTAAGCATTAATATTCATGAATATGCTAATGAACTGATTAACAACATGCTATTCTTCATCAAAGACCATTGTACATGTATTTCTTATAATTATATTTGGTAACATGTTGATAATGCTAGCTCCCAGCTGCCCAAGGCCCTGTGATATAACGTTTTTACCTTCTCTATGCGCCGACGCTGTCGGGACGTACATTTGCTATGGAAACTCTAAAATGCAGATGACCCATAGAGACACGTTTTTACATAGAATCAGCTAGATTACTCTCAATGAGATGGTTTTATGTATAAGAACATATCGCCATCGATTTGGAGCATTACAGGTGATTCAGTTCTAGTTTTCACCATTTCCCTGTCTTTTCTCTAATTTTAGGGGTATCTCATTAATATTCATGAATATGCTAATGAACTTATTAACTACAATATATCTTAAATCATTTACCAGTGTATTTATTTTATGTTTGGTAACAAGTTGATATTGTTTGCTACCAGCTCTCGAAGGCCTTGAGATATGCTATCTTTTCTATGCCCTTATGCTACCCGGACGTACCTCTGCTATGCATACTCAAAAACGCAGTAAAAATGCAAATAAGCCACAGAGACACGCTTTTGTTTTAAATAATACACTCCTTGGGGGTGTTTTATGTTTAAAAACATATTTGGGTGTATTTGGACCATCACAGTTGATTTCAGATCTAGTTTTTACCATCTTCTAGTATTTTTTCCTTCATTTTTCGGGTTTCTCATTAATATTCATGATTATGCAAATGAGATAATTAACAAAAACATATTCTTAATTAAAGACCAATGTCTTACCTTTAGTTTGGCACCAGTTTCAAACTCTTAGTGCCCCGAATAGCATAGATATACTACATTATAGCATTTACCCACCGCCGTTGTCAAGACCACTGGTTGCCATGGAAACGGTAGAAAAACCCATAGCAGGAATGAGTTTTTTCTTGGGTACAATTTTGATTTCCATTCAGCAGACCCTACCAAACACCCTGGTACCCATGAAAAAAAGTCAGACGGGGGGTGCACGGTAACCCTTTCTGGCCCCCGGGATATGGGTTTCATCGGACATGCAGGGTTCAGCGGACACTTTATTCAACTGACTATAGTTTAACAAAGTTGAAATCTTACATCCAGTGATAACAAAACTATATCTTGAGTGATTCAGATAGCAGGAAAATGCACCATTCAATGCGGCATACCAAAACAATTTCGGCTACCAGGAGGGGACCCCCTCCCGTACCCTCCCAAACTGGGCACCCCCAGCCAGAATTTTCTGGGTACGGCCCTGGTGTCCGATACTACCCAAAATGTATGTCCGATACAACAAGCAAGTCGTCCGATACAAAACTACACTGAGTTATTATGGAAAATGCATCATATGAAGCTTTTCAGCATGGCTAATTAATGTTACGAAGGTTTGTTCAGTGCAGAGTCATGCGATATTTAGTAGGGGCCGCAACTGGCACGCGACCGAGCCAGATGAGCTTTATTTCTCCTATCCACGGCCAATGGTGTCCGAAACAACCTGATATTACTCTATACACCCTTAGTGACTCTAAGTTGTCACCAACTGTTCAGCAGTCTGTAACTCAAAAAGTTGATAAATGTACTGATTTATTTCTTATTCGGTGGCACCTGGGTTGAACTTTTAATTGAGGGTTGTTCAAAGATCAATGAAATTCAAGGAAGTCAGTTAAAAAATAAACGTTATAATCAAGACCTTTGAGCAATGCTTTTGAAGAAGCAAAGTCTGAACTAAAACGATATTCTTATCCCCACCTTACCATCTGAATTCTGATAGGATTTTGACAAAACGCCCACGATGAAATATCACTGTCTGTAAATTTTGTAACTATGTATCTACAAATATAGTGGATAGATCTGAAGAAAGAAAAAACCCAGATGCTATACAGTTTTAAGCAGAGTCAATCCATCCAGTACAGAAATTCTTTCTTTCAAAAGACTAAAATCGACTGTGCAGTGTGTGGCAGAACAGTTGAGGGCTCTCAACAAATGAACAGTAGCAATCTCACTTCCGGTTCACTTTATTCCGTAACTGGCTCTGCACTGTAAAGGCGGGGGGGGGGGGGGGGTGGGGGGGGGGGGGGTTCGGGTCAAAAGGGCCCATGCCAGAAAGGCCAAAGTTTCGCGAAAATACATGACACAACTACAGGACTGCAAATGGTTGATTCAGCAGCATACGATTTCTTCTTTTATCATCGCTTAGCAAAGTTTAATAATGATAAAACATAATATTTAAACTAAAGACCATGCATATTCACAGACTTTGGCAAACTTACCATCATTTTGATCAGCGCGAATTGTTTTGAAGCTAGCGTGCGACTAGCTAATACGTTGAAATCAGTTCGTGGATAAAAGTACCGACCGATTCTACGACACGGTACGGAAGTAGTCGGAGAATCTCGGGACATGCCGGATAAAATCGGGAATACGGTAACAACAGAGAATTATTGAAATGTAGAAACTATGGAACGCCATTCTGCCATGCTAATTGCTAAATACAAAATGCGAAATGCTTTGTGCCAATTGTGTAAATTGCTAGGGAATATTCCAAATGATGGATGTAAATGACAAATGCGAAATGCTTATTGCTAAATGCATGTTTGCACTACTAGCATTGAACAGCGCCATGTGACTGTAAAATTGCTAAATAGGGGGCCTACATGTTTATTTACATTAAAGCTTATTGCTTATTGTACTACTAAATCAAAAATGGCACTGTAGTGCAAACCTGCATCTAGCAATAAGCATTTCGCATTTGACATTTACATCCATCATTTGGAACATTCCATTTCTTTCCCTAGCAATTTAATTACACCAAATGCTGACAAAAAGCATTTCGCATTTTGTCATCAGCATTTCGCATTTAACATTTAGCAAATAGCATGGCAGAATGGCGTTCCATACTAGAACAAATCAAGATTAGTCTACATAAAAATACAGATCTTTTGGATATATTGACATATTTCTGCCACCACATAAACCACTTTGTCAAGAAATTTTCACATGTTCACGTTAGTGATCTAAAACATAACCGATACATTTTCTAACAAGGGAAAACTAAAAAAAAAACGTTTATTTAAAAAACGAAGCCAGAAAGATCTGCATGTAGATTTAGTTATCTTATCGGAAAAAGCTGCAGTTAGTGTCCCGTAGGCATACTGTCACAAGACATTAATTTATTTTTCTGATTCGTCATAGATTTCTATATGTCCTGGTATCGGGAAATCTAGATGTATTAGACAAACGGAGTAGACCCAGATCAGACAGATCTTGTAGGAGCCGTGATCGGTCTAATCAAGGGCACAAGGTAGTTGCCTATCAAGCGATATAGATACGATTCTATAGTTTCTGCCGATGCCAAAACTTCATGATCATATGCCATTATTAAAACAATCATCTAGATCTTATTAATATTCATAATGTCATTATTTCTTACTTGAATAATCATCATTTTGGGCCTTTCTGGTTGGGCCTTTCTGGTTGTGGCATTCGACTGACAATTACTTAGCCCCTCATCTCTAGGGTTCGAATCTAATCCTGGGCATTTTGATTTTTCATGTGAACACCCCTCCAGTTGGCTTACGGTAGGTCGGTGGTTCTACCCGGATGCTATTACTCACTTTCTAAGCTTGACTTACTGAATGCGAGAAATGAGAGTTTCAAACAGTGAGAGCTCTTTGATCAGGGTCTGCATTGTTAATCATTCAAACTTTTTTCTCATATGATATCCCTTTGTACTTAACTGACAGTATACAAATGTAGTTAACATTGATGGACCATTCAACTTTGAAAATTCAGCACTCAATGGGTTAAACAATCAAAGTACTGACAGTACTGAAGGTTTCGGACATAATATATATTATATTGATTGTTCGCTGTGGATTTTTCTGAAAATCATGTCAGTAGTTTGGAAGACATTTAAAGAATTGTTTTATGAACATGTCACACACAGGACGATTCCAATAGCTCAACCTGCCATTTTGTGCCAATAGAGCCAACATTGATGTTTAATGTAGTATAGAGCCATCACTCCATTATTTGAAAATAAGGGTCATACTTCTGCTACTATCTGGTGGACCATAACAGTAATTAGCATGCATCATTCACTTATCCATATATACACTTCCACCAATTTTAAACATATATTTCCTTGTGATTCTAAATACCCTACAAATAATTGCCAAATATACTGTGGGGTGATATTAACAATATGACAAATTATAAAGTATCAAATATATTTCAACTTAGCATGGCAGGATACAACAGGGAAAATAAAATTAACTAGAAAATTGTTTCCAAGTCACTGATGCACCCCTCTATATCAACCACTTTTGGCTATGTGTTATACAGTGAAGAAAATTTCAGAGTCCCATAACTCTGGTAAAATGATCAGAGCATAAATTACATTCTTTAAGAAAATCTTCACATCAAGGTTGACAGATTATCATGGGTGAAATTTTGAAGTAAAACCTCCTATTGGTATATAGGTTGTTAGACACATAATATTGTTTCACTTTATATTATTTAGTGAAGACGATTTCAGGGTTCCATATCGGGTACAATTGGTTTGAGCAAAAATAAGCCTATCTATGCTTTTTGCAAACAGAAAATACCCTGAAGTTCATAGAATAGTTTATCCATGCCTATACTTTGTCTTTGCGTGTGATTGCATTGTATTTTCTTACTTTTTCCTGAGGAGACTGCGAGTGTGAGTCTGTTCAGGGCCAGTTTGTGAGTCTGTGCTGCAAACAATACATACCCCGATCAGTTACCACAACGGGCCAGGGTCTTCGCTATTTGCAGCATCATACATGTAACAAGTATATCAATAAATGATATAGTTAAAAATAAATTATAGTCATACATGCAAATAACAGTTAGTGTTGTAGTAAACACTACAGACCCTGATCAGTAACCGGCGTCATAGAAATAAATGATATGAATAAGAAATAATTTACATACATTACTATAAGATACTATACGACACTATAAGATACTATACGCCTGACACGTAAATCAATAAATGATGAAATGTATATAAATTAAAAGATAAGAAAGTGCTTTGTCTCATTTTGTTTGCCTTTCTGCCTTTTTGCTGTTAATGATTTTTATACGCCCGTTTGAAAAAACGGGACGTATTATGGAATGGCGCTGTCTGTCCGTCTGTCCGTCTGTAACATCTCTAACTCAAGTTCCGCTTGGTGGATCCTTCTCAAATTTAGTCACAATGCTTATCTAGACATGATACAGTAGCCTGCCAAGTCCCGGTTTGTTTATCCAAGGTCAAGGTCACACAATTGGACTTAGAATTTGCGTTTAGCAAAAATGTTAACCGGCCTGTCTGTCTGTAACATCTCTAACTCAAGTTCCGCTTGGTGGATCCTTCCCAAATTTAACCAAAATGTTTATCTAGACATGCTACAGAAGCCTGCCAAGTCCCGGCTCATTTATCCAAGGTCAAGGTCGCTTAATTGGACTTAGAATTTGCGTTTAGCATTTGCGTTAAGCAAAAATGTTAACCTCAATTTATGTGGAACAAGTCCACTTATTTACATAACACTTTGTGATAAAGCTTTGAAACTTGGAACACTTGTTCACCGTCACAACCTTCACCTGTAGGCAAGAGTAAATAACTCTGTCAAGCATTTTGACTGAATTATGCCCCTTTTTAACTTAGAATTTTTGGTTAAGGCTTTGTTAAAGTCCATTTATTTATATAACCCTTTGAGATAAAGCTTTTAACTTAGAACACTTGTTCACCGTCACAACCTTCACCCTGTTTGGATTCAGATCTAATACCAAGTAACTGTTTGACCTAAGTCTAAACTGTTTACAACTTGTGACAATTTTGCCTTAGGTCAAAATGCCTAAAACTGATCTTTTAGAAATTCAAATGATGACAAACCTGAAGCAGACGATATAACAGATCTCTACAGCTTGCATAATCCTTACAATGCTGAGTGATTTTTCGTTTGCAACAATTGCAGTCTGCTTCAATTCTTCAATAAACTTTCTTTCATTTTATGCAAAAATATGATCAAGATGACAAACAGTTTGGATTCTGATGAGACGCAGAAATATGTGGCCTCTCATCTGGATCCAAACTGTTTGCAAAGGTAATCACAGTTTCGCCGCTAGCGTGCAAAGAGTTAAGCGTATGACCTCGAGAGATTTTAGCATGATGTAACAGTTGCCCTGCACTACTGACCACCAGTGCTCTAACCTTTATACTGTAGCTTTTGATGTGAAGAACAGAAGAAGTCTATTTAACCCTTAATTCCACTCATATAAACTTGTTTTCATGCCTCTGCAAACAGATTCGACCCAGATAAGACAGCTCGCTCCCATATGATCAGGGTCTGCTCTGTTTGCTAATGGATCCAGCTTCCATATCTCATTATAAATATTTGGTAAGATTCCGGAACCGGATTGTAAGCCATGCACTGCACATGCGCGTATTCTCTTAGGGGGATTCCCGCTAGGTAGAGCTCGTGCAATAGGGTTTTCCGCCATAGTTTGAGTCGCAATCCATTTTATAAGGATTTCGGCAAAAGCCGAAACCCTAAAAAGTATGTGCTATATTCCCTGTTTCAAAGAGCTACAGAGAGGAGTAGAACGGAATTAAATTATCTACATCTACATCTACGTCGATACGTTGTACTGACATAGGTGACATTTTTACAACGGTGCGTCAAGAAAAAGATTACAGTAAAAATGAAATGATAGGAAAGATAGAAAAATAGCAGACAGAATGATAATTCAAATATCTGAGGAAATATTTTGTATAGGATCTTTCTGCATTACTTTTGACCTGTATTAGCTGTATAGAGATGAGTTTTGGGAGAATTGTAAAACGACTGTAGAAATAATGTAAACTATTTGTCCCTATTGTCGGTAACAGACTGTAGAAATAATGTAAACTATGTGTGCCTATTGTCGGTAACAGACTGTAAAAATAATGTAAACTATTTGTGCCTATTGTCGGTAACAGACTGTAGAAATAGTGTAAACTATTTGTGCCTATTGTCGGTAACAGACTGTAGAAATAATGTAAACTATGTGTGCCTATTGTCGGTAACAGACTGTAGAAATAGTGTAAACTATGTGTCCCTATTGTCGGTAACAGACTGTAGAAATAGTGTAAACTATTTGTGCCTATTGTCGGTAACAGACTGTAAAAAATAATGTAAACTATTTGTGCCTATTGTCGGTAACAGACTGTAGAAATAGTGTAAACTATTTGTGCCTATTGTCGGTAACAGACTGTAGAAATAATGTAAACTATGTGTGCCTATTGTCGGTAACAGACTGTAGAAATAATGTAAACTATGTGTGCCTATTGTCGGTAACAGACTGTAGAAATAGTGTAAACTATTTGTGCCTATTGTCGGTAACAGACTGTAAAAAATAATGTAAACTATTTGTGCCTATTGTCGGTAACAGACTGTAGAAATAGTGTAAACTATGTGTGCCTATTGTCGGTAACAGACTGTAAAAATAATGTAAACTATTTGTGCCTATTGTCGGTAACATACTGTAGAAATAGTGTAAACTATGTGTGCCTATTGTCGGTAACAGACTGTAGAAATAATGTAAACAATCTGTGCCTATTGTCGGTAACAGACTGTAAAATAAAGTAAACTATTTGTGTCTATTGTCGGTAACAGACTGTAAAAATAATGTAAGATATTTGTGCCTATTGTCGGTAAAAAGTGGCAAAAAAACAAACATTGTTTAACCTCGTATTAATTTTGGTTTAGTTCACTAGAAAAATGAGGCTTCATTGGGTCAACATAGTGGATTTACAGAAAGAAACATTTTAAACATGTAGGCTCTAAAATACTTTAACTGCTGTTTCTACGAGAATTCTTTCCCAATGTAACCGTTGGAAAATGAAGTAAACCATGCAGACCCTGATCAGAGGGTTTCTTAGGTGTGCTTCTGTTTGCTTATGGAATAATTCAAATCTGATTCTGAAGTGCCTGTTACAGCCAAACATTTGTTCGTTAATGTGTAACTACATGGTATATATAAAACAATTAATTCATGAAAATCGTACTATTTGCTTAAATATTTATTATTGATGGACAATGTTAATCACATTTATTTAGGGTTGGTGTAAGTGTTATGTTGGCTTAGTATTAGGTTGGTGTAAATGTTGAGTTAGTTAAGTATTATGTTGATGTAAGGGTTATGTTGGTGTAAGGGTTAGGTCAGTGTAAGGGTTGGTTTGGTGTAAGGGTTAGATTGGTGCAAATGTTAGGTTAGTCAATTATAAGGTTGGTATAAGTACATGTATTATGTTGGTGTAAGGGTAAGGCTGGTGTAAGTATTAGGTTGGTGTAAGGGTTAGGTTGGTGTAAGGGTTAGGTTGGTGTAAGCGTTAGGTTGGTGTAAATGTTAGGTTGGTGTAAGGGTTGCGATGGTATAAGGGTTACGTTGCTGTAAACGTTAGGTTTGTTTGAGTGACACGTTGTTGTAAGGATTAGGTTGGTGTAGATGTTAGGTTGGTGTAAGGTTTAGGTTGGTATAAGGGTTACGTTGCTGTAAATGTTAGGTTGGCTTGAGTGATATGTTGGTGTAAGGATTAGGTTGGTGTAGATGTTAGGTTGGTGTAAGGTTTAGGTTGATGTAAGGTTTAGGTTGGTATAAGGGTTACGTTGCTGTAAATGTTAGGTTGGCTTGAGTGATATGTTGGTGTAAGGATTAGGTTGGTGTAGATGTTAGGTTGGTGTAAGGTTTAGGTTGATGTAAGGTTTAGGTTGGTATAAGGGTTACGTTGCTGTAAATATTAGGTTGGCTTGAGTGATATGTTGGTGTAAGGGTTAGGTTGCTGTAAATGTTAGGTTGCTGTAAATGTTAGGTTGGTGCAAGGGTTAGGTTGGTGTATAGGTTAGGTTGCTGTAAGGATTAGGCTGGTTAAGTTGGTTACCATGAGTTCTTGGTCAAGGAGATCGTGTGGCATCTCCTTCCTCATTTCTGTTCTATTTCTATGTGTGCATGAAACCTGTCATGTTTTGTTTTGCTAGGAACCCTTATCCTGCTGTTAAAATGACGCCCTCTTAAACTCCGGTTTCTTGCAATGTTATTGCTCCACTTTCATTTGAAAGATTTTTAGAGACTGTTGGTCCAGTATTACACAGTTTGGAGCCTAATGAGATGACGAGTTACTTGGCGATTCACGTGGATCCCAGCTATTTGCAAATGCAAATGAGGTTGCAGTATGCAGGGCAAGGGATAACGATAATATCTGGAATTACATATACAGTAAAACCTCTATAAACCGGAATTCTACTAGAGAAGAATTTAGATACTTTTAGGTGGGTGACTGCTTGATGCAGGATGGAAGTCATGCAGAAAGTTCCTAGAGGAGCTTTATGCATAACTTTCACCCTGCATTAATCTGCAACCAGTCCCCAACACCGATGTGTATACTAAATTGAATGCCCGGTTTAACCCTTTCCCTGTTCTATATTTACTCCAAATTTCAATACCTACTTAATATTCATGGACACAATATAGAATGTGGAACATTGTAGCCATTGTAGAAAGTAAAGAAACAGATCCATCAAATTTCTTTAGCAAACAGAGCAGAACCTGATCAGACGGCTCCTCTAAGAGCCGTCTGATCTGGGTCTACTCTGTCTGCAAATGCGTGAAAAGGCATTTGTATGAGGGAAAGGGTTAAAGGGTTTACTGTATTTGGAATTACATGTAGTTTAACCCTTTCACTCATATAAACGTGTTTTCACGCATTTGCAAACAGAGTAGACCCAGATCAGACGGCTCCTATAGGAGCCGTCTGATCAGGGTCTGCTCTGTTTTCTTATGAAATTATAACAGGTCAGACTCTACAGTTTTTACCAACACCAAAACAATCCTGTCTACAAATACCACTATAAAAAATTACCTTATAAATATCCATAATGTCATCATTTCTTACTTGAATACTGAACAGGGGAGGGTTAAATACAAATGAGAAGCTGAGTTACTCGATATGCCAACTAGGGCGGAAACAACTCTATGAGAAAGTTGTTTTTAAAGAAAAAAAAACATATTTGGAAAACAAACTAAATAAAGACAAAAAAACAAAACAAATACAAATAAACAGGCAACAAATTTTGTAGATGAAGTTGGCTTAATGTTCAAAATATAAAGGCCATAACAATGCGATGTGTCAAGGGCTCGGGGATCATAATAGGAGACAATAAGACATTTACAAATACGTACATTTAATTTGTTCATATACACAAGATCAAATCTGGCACCAAACTATATACATGTATGTACATGTACAATTGAGCGCTATATATACACATACTACGTATATACGTTATCACTATGCATGTATAGAACACAGACTCTGAATCAAATGCTTCGTTTTAACCCTTTGCTTCATGAATATTCATGTAAGAATCTATCACATGAAACAGGGAAATGTTTGCCATGAGAAACAGTGTAGACACAGATCTATAACCATATTAAAGCAAACACGGTATACACTGGTAAAAGCTGTCTGATCTGGGCGTACTCTGTTTTCAAAGGCATACAAAGACAGGATTACCAAATACTGGATTAAGCCAGTGTACATAAAGCTATTATTGCAGTATTTTACCCATCTCTCACTCAACAATGTACAAGATTTATCTTAACCATTTCCCTGTTTTTGTATGGATTCCAAATTTCAACACCTACTGAATATTCATGGACAAAGAAGTAAGACATATAGAAGGTAGAACATTGTAGTCATTTTAGAAAGTAAAGAAACAGATATTTCAAAGTCCACTAGCAAACAGAGCAGATCCTGATCAGACGACTCCTATAGGTGCCGTCTGATTTGGGTCTACTCTGTTGCAAATGCGTGAAAATGCGTTTATATGAAGGAGAGGGTTAAAGTAGACATCTGAGTTTGATTTGGAAAATTCCCTCAATAAAACGGATAAGTCTGTTAAAATATTACTATTATCACTTTAAATATGACTTTAACATGTAAGACTCCATAACTATTTACATATCATTAGTTTGACCATGTAATTTTTGTCTCAGCCAAAACACCAAGGAGCGGGAAAATCTGACGGGTAACTTGTTTCCTGTCAGATTTTTTCTGCGCTCAAATTTATGACAGAGACAACAAATACAAAGCCATACTTTGATATGTATATCAATATAAAACCTTACATTCTACAATAAAAATTACCGTGGTCATAGTAATATTTGGCAAGCTTGATTATTACTGCATCACGTATATAAACAATATATATGAGGAATATGATAGTTCTCTTTGAACAAATATTTATAATACAAGACATCAGTAGAACCGATGGATACTCCCCGAAGCTAAACATGGTGGTGAATTTGTTATGCCATTTATTTTTTTATTGATAATGTTTCAACAAATTCCAGCAACTAGACACTGTAAGAAAAAGAGAACAATGGTGACACTACATACTGCACAGCATGTCTATAGTGACAGCCTTATGAATAAACATGATAGTCTATATGAGCAGGTAGTTCCTTAACCCATTACCTCATAGGCAATTTTAAGATACAACCTCTTTGAATAGATCTACCGAAAAGGAGCATTAACTAGAGAAAAGGGAAATTTCAGAGAAAAATTTGTAGATTGAAATCATTGTGATAGACAGAGCATTTGCTCCTATGGGAGCAAATGCTCTATTTATCACAATGGTTTCACAAAGTGACTTTTACAGAGTCGTCAAAAGTCGCCAATATGAGGGAATGGGTTAATGCAGAACAAAACGAATACAGAAAGCTCCTGTAGGAACCTTCTGTATAACTTTCGTCCTGCATTAAGCACTCTCCTGTTTTTAAATCCAGACTCAGAGTGATTTTGAGAGGTACTGTAGACAATAGCATGCTAAAATGATGCGATAAAATACTATATACATGTACTTAAATAATAAACATGAATAACTAAACGTCTACGGAAAATGTGCAATATGAAGATTATTTACACGATAATGAGGTCTGGCGTCAACCTTCATAACCATTTACTCCATGAATATTCATGTAATAAATAATGACATCATGGGTATTAATTAGATTATTTGGTCATAGCAGAAACAGTAGAATCATACTCTACATTATATATCATAAACAAACAGAGCAGACCCTGATCAGACGGCTCCTACATGAACCGTCTGATCTGGGTCTACTCTGTTTGCAAAGGCATAGAAAGGCGTATTTATGGAGTAAAAGGAAATAATCAACCACGCAATTGATGGACACTTTTCATGTGAAATTCAAAACAACGGAGAAAACCGAGAGAGCGAATGACACAGTAATAGCCATGGAGGATAATATTGCAGAGTTACTGCCCTTGTGAACAGCCTTCTATTAACCCCTTTACTCCATAAATACCAATTTATTCGCCTTTGCAAACAGAGTAGATCTAGGATCTGCTCTGTTTGCTTATGACATACAGTAAAACCTCTCTATAACAACCACTAAATTACATCAAGTATTTTGTGTTAAAGGCAGGTGGATGCTTAAAGCAAGGTGAAAGTAAAACTGAACGCTCCTATAGGAGCGGTCTGTTTTACTTTCACATTGCTTTAAGCAACCACCTGCCCAAAATACCAAATAATTAACACCACTTAGTGGTCGTTATAGAGAGGTTTTACTGTACTATGTATATTAATCCTGCAGTTTCTGTCATGGCCAAACAAAGTCATTGGTGGTATTATAACAATCAAATTCATATTCATGATGCCATTGATTTCTTGCATGAATATTCATGGCGTAAAGAGTTGAGTCCTGCTTATGAGCACAATAAGTTTCACTAGTTACTAGTAACAAATGTAGATTTAGATGTTATGGTCCAGACAAGAAAGGAAACTTATAAAATTAAATAGCAAAGGGAGAAAATTCAATAATGGGAGACATGCGTTTCTCCAAAGTCCCGAAATATCAGTAATTCCAGGTTCACTGGTTTACAATCAACAGCTTTGGAAAGCTGCACTATTCTGACTTGCAATTTATGAACGTTTATAATGAATGGATGGACTCAATCGTTCAACATTGACGGGGGCATTCGATGTTGAAATGGTTAAGGTAACCCATTCCGAATATTTTTAGACCTAGCCTTTTTGAATAGATCTATCGAAAAGGAGCATTTTTAAAATAAATTTTAGAATTTTGTAGTTTTGAAACCATTGTGATGAATAGAGTATTTGCTTCTATGTAGCAAATGCTCTATTTGTTACAATGGTTTCAAAAATGACTTTTATAGATGAGTCAAAAGGCGTCAGTAGGAGGGACTGCGTTAATATTTTAAGCATTTGTATTCAAACAAAACATGTCAGGTAAACCGTTAGCACTAGCAATACTGTTAGCATGGTATCTCTCCGTACATTCGATGCTCCATTGTCAAACTGAGATGACCTTGGTCTTTGGAAGGAGGTCCGGCGTCTGTTGTTGATCCTCAGACGCCTCTCCGAGTCTGTTTCATTCCCTCTCGGAGCTGACGAAGAAGTCTGGACGCTATCACTGGACTCTGTGCTGAGTAGGCCTACCAGTGACGTAGTTTGTTCTGCTTAGACAAAACAAAACACATAAAGTTTTTAACTATTATATCCCAAAACTACAATTCAGTCTTCAGAATAGACCGCTGATGGCGCTGAACCCATATAGAGCCATGTACACCCAGTAGCATACATATATAAATAATGAACGAATACAAATAATAAGATATACATGTACATGTATGGTCTGCCGGTATACAGTAGAACATGTCTTAGCGGTCATCAATACGAGGTCTGAGTATGGGTCTGTAAGACATGTGGTAGCTTTATACAGGTCAAAAGCAGCGTTTGCATCAATTTTTACCTGCATTAAACCAGCCACTTGCATTCTAAGACCCTTATTTTCAACCAATGAATGAATGCCTTACCATTTACTCCATAGACACGTCTGTCTGCGCTTTTGCAAACAGAGTAGACCCATATCAGACGACCCCGACAGAAACCGTCTGATCAGGGTCTGCTCTGTTTTCTTATGGAATTATATACATCTGATTATACAGTTTCTGCTTTGGCAAAAGTTTCATGTGTTAATATGCTATTTTAAAAATTGATTCATCATGATGTCATCATTTTTTACATGAATATTCATTGAGTATATGGTAAAGACGGGTTCTACTGTAAGCCATTTTGTTTTTTAATGATGTAACTATACATGTAAAAGCTCATCTTTGAAACTAATTTGTGAAACAATTGTACAGAATCGGATAAGGTGGCCCCTTAAACATTTACATAATGGATATTCATGGCCGACTCCACCCATTATCCATTTTGATTAATTATTGTTCTGATATTGTTATATACGACACTATCAGCAGACGACAATAGAGAGAAGGTTTAAGTAAAACACGGTGATGAAGTCACTGTATGACTGTTTGAGAACTCTCAACGCCAAGATGGCCGGAGAGCGACTCATAGGGTTTATATAAATAGTATATATCTATATAATACGTCAATTATGTTTTAGAAGACATTGCAAGAAGACGGCGATTGCAGACGAAAATTATTTGGCACCAAAACAACCTTTACTCCATAGTGCACCTTTGCAAACCAAATACACGTGCTTGGATCAGAGATTCCTGTAGGAGCCGTCTGATGAAGGTCTGCTCTATATGCAAACCAAATACACGTGCCTGGATCAGAGATTCCTGTAGGAGCCGTCTGATGAAGGTCTGCTCTATATGCAAACCAAATACACGTGCCTGGATCAGAGATTCCTGTAGGAGCCGTCTGATGAAGGTCTGCTCTATATGCAAACCAAATACATGTGCCTGGATCAGAGATTCCTGTAGGAGCCGTCTGATGAAGGTCTGCTCTATATGCAAACCAAATACACGTGCATGGATCAGAGATTCCTGTAGGAGCCGTCTGATGAAGGTCTGCTCTATATGCAAACCAAATACATGTGCCTGGATCAGAGATTCCTGTAGGAGCCGTCTGATGAAGGTCTGCTCTATATGCAAACCAAATACACGTGCATGGATCAGAGATTCCTGTAGGAGCCGTCTGATGAAGGTCTGCTCTATATGCAAACCAAATACACGTGCTTGGATCAGAGATTCCTGTAGGAGCCGTCTGATGAAGGTCTGCTCTATATGCAAACCAAATACATGTGCTTGGATCAGAGATTCCTGTAGGAGCCGTCTGATGAAGGTCTGCTCTATATGCAAACCAAATACACGTGCCTGGATCAGAGATTCCTGTAGGAGCCGTCTGATGAAGGTCTGCTCTATATGCAAACCAAATACACGTGCTTGGATCAGAGATTCCTGTAGGAGCCGTCTGATGAAGGTCTGCTCTATATGCAAACCAAATACATGTGCTTGGATCAGAGATTCCTGTAGGAGCCGTCTGATGAAGGTCTGCTCTATATGCAAACCAAATACACGTGCTTGGATCAGAGATTCCTGTAGGAGCCGTCTGATGAAGGTCTGCTCTATATGCAAACCAAATACATGTGCTTGGATCAGAGATTCCTGTAGGAGCCGTCTGATGAAGGTCTGCTCTATATGCTTATGGAATGATATAGATATGATTTTATAGTTTCTGTCATGGCTAAATGTTCATGTGTTCAGATGCCATTACAAAAAGTCATCTAATTAGAATTAATGACGTCATCATTTCATGGAGTAGAATTATAGTGGTAAGTTAACCCCTTCCTTCATATAAACACATATTTTCACACATTTGCATACAGCGTAGACCCAGATCAGACGGTAGGAGCCGTCTGATCAGGGTCTGCTCTGTCTGTTATGGGCATGATAAAAATATGAGCATACCGTTTTTGTCAAAGCAAGAAAAACTCCTAGAAACAATATGTGTTTGTGAAACACTATGCCCCCGACATGACCTTTGACTTTGATGTATGATCTTGGTCTTAATACGTAACCTCTCAAAATGGTTGCCTCTATAAGTTGAACATGCATGCCAAGTTTGAAGTATGTATGTTGAATGGTGACAAAATTATCGCCAATCTGAACTTGACCTGAATAAGTCACCCTTAAAAATGTTTGCCTCCATAAGCTGCACATGCATGCCAAGTTTGAAGTATGTGTGTGCAATGGCTACAAAATTATTGCCAACGTTAAAGTTGGAGACACACCAAACAAAGAGCAAAAACAATATGCCCTCCGGGGCATAAATTTACATCACGAAAAATCAGCTAATAAATATTCATGATGATGTTATTTCTTCTATGAATAATGAACAGAGAAAGGATTAATTATTCACTTCATGAGCATTGACTCCGCCCATTATGAACATTAATCAATTTAACTCTCGTATCAAAAATAATGACATTTACTGCCATGGATGATGGTAAAGAACTAGATACAGTAAAACCCCTCTAATGCGACCACCAAAAATGGGCATAATTCTGGGTGGCAGAGGCAGGTGGTAGCTTAATGCAGGACGAACGTTATGCAGAAAGCTCCTATAGGAGCTTTCTGCATAACGTTCGTCCTGCATTAAGCAACCACCTGCTTTAAACGACGCCAGTGGCTGTTTATTAAGTGGTCGCATTAGCGGGGTTTTACTGTATACAATATGTAAGAAAACAAACAACATCTGATCAGATGTCTCCTACAGGGGCTGCCTGAGATCGGTCTACTCTGTTTGCAAATGCGTTCAAAAGGTATTAATGACAACTGGAGCACGTAAGATATAAGAGTAGTATTGCATACCCAGTGTGGTGGTCTCCGGGATACCAGCCACCTCCCGGCACCTGCCACTCAACATTATGTAGTAATCATACATCAGTTTCCTTTGGTCCACTGAACAGCTGGTCAACTCCTTCTGGAAACAGCTCGCCGTTGTCACAGAAATACTAAAACAATTACAGATAACAATCAATAATTAAAAACCGCCAACCCCCTTTTTTACACTTAGTAAATAATGTATAACACTTTACAAATTCGATCAGTCTGTTAACCCTCTCAATACTGAATCTCAAAGTGGACTGGTCCATTAGTGTTTAACTACATAGTCCATTCAGTATGAAAGGCTTAAGCTTTGCGAGAGGGCTTTGAATGACAAACATGGCATATTCTCCTCTAGGAGCCCTCTGAGCTGTGTCTACATTGTTTGCAAACGACAGTACATATGTATACATGGTCCTTGCTTATAAAACTTTTAGTTGAGTCTGAGTTCGTTCTCAAGTTTTTGATTGGTCAGATTTGAGCCTTTGGCTCAATTCTGACCAATCAAAAGCTTGAGAACTCAAATCTGACCAATCAAAATCTTGAGAACGAACTCAGACTCAATTAAAAAGCTTTATAAGCATGGACCCTGCATTCAAAGGGTTAAAATGGAGAGACGCCACGTCACTTGACATCCTGTCATCCTGTTTGCAAAGGTATTTGTGAAATAACATATACATGTACAGTTGAACTTCGATATCTCGAACTCGGACAACTCGAACTTCGGGATAACTCGAACTTAAAGTTTGGTCCTTCCAAAATCTTACAATACAGAATTGCTCTAAAATGTATCACTACGCATATCTAGAAACACATTTCACAGCTTAATACAGGTCTACAGTAATGCTGAAAGCTCCTACAGGATTAAGATCCGGAAAAAATTCCTATTATAGACCCGATAGGAATTTTTTTTCCGGGTCGTGATTTTCTTGTTTTACGGAGTGGTTTAAGGTACAAATAGATAGTTTTAGGCTAGTTTTACATACTACGATCACATTTTATTTATTTATTTTTTATTTTATTTTTTTATTTTTATTTTTTTTTGGGGGGGGGGGGGGGGGCGTGTGTGAGTCCAAGCATGCGTCGGGCACCTTTGATGAGAACTATTTCCAAATGTTCACATTCCTTTCTTTAAGTGATTCAAATATCGTTTTCAGCAAAATGATATCTTATTGAAACATTTACCTCATTCTGCAATCATTTTAAAATTCCCAATGAAATTACTAAACAATACTGTTGCTCTCTGTTTTATTTTCTACCATGCTTAAACATGTTTTACGCACCCATTTTACGCTTGCGTAAAACCTCGCTTGTTATAACAGATTCTGCTTATACAACATAATTATGTAACATTTATGCCATTGACACTTACATGCATCCGTATATTGTTGCCATTTCTCTTCTGTCTGGGGTCAAAGGTCGTGACGGGATAAATTGGCTGTAGAAGTGTTCAATGATGGAGTTTGTCCAGTTCATGCACTTGATGACCCTGCCTATCCCCTCATCCACACATGTCAGATCATACAAATCTGAAAATAGAAGATACAGACACTCTTTCTATAGTTCTCAAAGAAAAGTCATAATCAATCCCAGACACCTTCCTTTGTGAACGGTGTAGACCCAGACTAGACGTCGTGTTTATTGGATCAACCCTTTGTGGTATTCATTATGTCCTGCTGTATATATAAATGAACTTGTCCAAGTTAACATTTTGAGCCAAACTGATTTTCATTAGTGGGGCAGATCCTATACATTTTAGATACATGTCAGGAGCCCCCTGATCTCTCTCTCTCTACACTGTTTGCCAATGCCCCTGTTAGGAGACACTAGGCAACGGTTAAAATACCAAACCCGGATAATATGTCTACTATGCTTAACCATTTACACGTACCTCATAGAGACGCGTCTCAAAGCCTTTGAAAACAGAGTAGACCTAGATCAGACGACTCCTGTATAAATGAATATCATAATTAACCCTTTATTCCCAAACTACGCCTTTTAAAGCCTTTGAAACACTAGAATGCAAAGATCAGACGGCGCCTTCATGTTCAGGTAGATGGATAATCTAATTTGGTTCTACACTGTTTGCCTGGTTTTGTCAATATAAACTTTCCTCCCGCTGTCACCTTACTCGCTCGTACAAACAGTTTAGTTCCAGATGAGACGTCTAATCTGGATATAAGCTGTCTGACACTCGGTCAACAGTACACTGTATCTAAAAAACTGTACGAATCGGAAGTAATCAATATTGCAAACAGATTAAAATTTAAGTAGACATTGATTTACAACGGGTTATACCAACGTCCCACTGGACGGCGGCTCCACTGCGCTCATTGCGATCATGGTGCTTCTCCAAAATCTTCCAAATCGCCGCCGAAGCGCCGACATGTGCATAATTCTGGGACTTGGGCGTTACTAGTACGCTTATAGTAAGCTTTGTAGGAGCACATTTGTCTCGGAGCACATTTGTCTAACGAGGTGTGACCGATGCGCTCGTAATCATTCATATTTGCGACAAATTGGAAATGAGACAGATGTGTTCGACACACTAAAGGAAGTACACTCGAAGCACATTTGTATCACATTCTATCATATCCTACTAAAATTCTACTTAACCCATTCCCTCACATACACTTGTTTCCATGCATCTGCAAACAGAGTATACCCAGATCAGACGACTCCTATAGGAGGCGTCTGATCAGGGTCTGCTCTGTTTGCTTATGGAATTAGATAGATCTGTTTCTTTAGTTTCTAAAATAGCTACCACGTTTCACCGTCTATATGCCATTATAACCATTTTGTCCATGAATATGCAGAAGGTATTCAAAGTTTGAATAAACATAGAACAGGGAAACGGTTAAAAGGAAAACTTTTTCTGCTTAGTATATTGTAATTATCCGAAAAGGCGGATATAAAAATTAGCTGCCTGTCTGTCCGTCTGTCTGTCCACGTTTACAACCTGAAATTATCTGCGATAACAGACCTACTTAGAGATATATTATAAATCACTTAATCGAATAGTCTTCACTTGAAGTCTACACGATTAAGAAACCGCTGTCAGTCGTTAACTTTCCTTCATAATCGGTTTATTATCATGTTAGTTTTATAGAATAGTTCACTTTTCACACCAATTTTCATTTATTTATTCTTTTATTTTAGCTATCAATTTGAAAAAAGTACGTAGTCGATAGGAATGAGGGGGTACTTGAAAGTTCCTTCAGACGGAAACGCTGTATTTTTACTTGTGTAGGCTTAATAAATAAAAACAATTTCAGTTACTCCACATAAAAATGTCCATATTTCTGAGTTTCAGATACTTAATTTTAATTACCAATGACAAAAACAATAACTGTGTTTCGAGACCTCCCTATCGGTCTTTCAGAATGATAAAAGTCTTTGTAATATCCTGAATTTACATGGCGGGGAGATATCGGTTTCGATCCGAAATATATAAAAATCAAAATACTGAAAGTTAGCGTTCTGGTAAGCCTATGACTTTAGGAAAAACACGGACTTCATCTGGCTGTTTCGGCTTCGGAATTTTTTTTTGCTGAATTTTTGGCCGCATATTTTTCTGAAGTCCGTGTTTTTGTAAGCCAATGGTTTGGGGGAAAAACACGGACTTCATCCAATTTTTCTGGCTGAAGTTTTCCCGGGCTGCCGAGTTTTTGGCCGCATCTATGTCTGTAGACCATGCTTTTGTCGGGTCTGTGGTTTAGGGGAAAATACGGACTGTATCAAGCTTTTCCGTCAACGGATGTTTTCTCGGGGCTGCCGCATATGTGCAAGTAGGCCCCTCTAAGATCAAACCGTCTTTGTGTATAAAGAATCTCGGTACATGGCTCGATTCACAAATGGATATGGCATCACACATCAATTCGGTGTGTAGGTCTAGTTATGCACAGCTCCGACGAATAGCTCACATAAGAAAGTATCTAAAGTATGCGCTTTTGTCGGACCTATAGCTAAGGGAAAAAACACGAATTTCATCTAGCTTTTCTGGCTGCGGATTCTTTCTCGGGGCTGCCGAATTTTTGGCCGCATATAATTCTGAAGTTGAAATCCGTGGGTTTTTTTTTTCAGATCTATCGGAGTGAGTAAAACACAGACTTCATCTCGGGGCTGGCGAATTTTAAGCCGCAAATATTTCTGTTGTTAGCTGAAATCCGTGTTTTTATAAGGCTATGGTCTTTGGAAGAACACGGACTTCATCCTACTTTTCCGGCTGCGGATTTTTTGTCAGGGCTGCCGAAGTTTTGGCCGCACATATGTCTGAAGTCTGTGCTTTTGTCGGACCTATGGCTTTGGGAAAAACACGGACTTTATCCAGCTTTTCCGTCTGCGGATGTTTTCTCGGGACTGCTGAATTTTTGGCCGCATATTTTTCTGAAGTCTGTGTTTTTGTTAGCCTATGGTTTGGGGAAAAACACAGACTCATCCAACTTTTCCGGCTGTGGATTATTTCTCGGGGCTGCCGAATTCTTGGCAGCATACATTTCTAAGTCCGTGCTTTTGTCGGACCTATGGCTAAGGGAAAAACACGGACTTTATCTAGCTTTTCCGTCTGCGGATGTTTTCTCTGGACTGCCGAATTTTTGGCCGCATATTTTTCTGAAGTCCGTGTTTTTGTAGGCGCTCCTATAGGAGGCGTCTGCTCTGTTTGCTAATAAAATTTGAAAGATACGCATCTTTCTTTCTAAAATGACTATAGTGTTCGACCTTCCCGATTTCGTTGTAAGTAGTTTTTCCTAAATATTCTGAATTTGGAATAAACATAGACAAGGGATCGTGTAGCATGTTCATTGATAAACAGTTTTCAAACAGTTATCAAACAGATTGTCACTCAGTTTCAAACAGTGTTGAACTCAGAGATCAGTCATATATCATTGAAGCTAAGCATTAAAATAGAGACTACATTATTGTTTATGCCTGGTAATAGTTCTTAGTCCATCACATATACAATGAAGACTGAATTTGGTCTACACTGTTTGCGAATGCCGGATATTTTAGCCTCATTACCGTCATTCTTCAATTAACCCTTTACCCAATAGAGATGCTTTTGGACACCTTTGCAAACAGAGTAGAACCAGATCAGACAGTTCTTGTAGGAGCTGTCTGGCCAGGGTCTGCTCTGTTTGCTTATGGAATAATATTGATATGATTATACAGTTTCTGTCGTGATAAATCATTGCCTTGTTCACAGATCGGTTAATGATGTCATGTTATTACATACCGGTATGTTACGCATGTATTCATGGGGTGAAGCGTTAACCCTTTACTCCATAAATACACTTTTCTACGCCATTACAAACAGAGTAGATCCAGATCAGACGACTCCATTTTGAGCCGTCTGATCAGGGTCTACTCTGGTTGCTTATGATATAATATAGATCTAATTCTTGTCTTAGATATTCGTGTGCTCCTTAAAAATACAGCTAATTGAAAGGCGCGATGTCTTATATGAATTTTCATAGTGTAAAGGGTATATATTGTGCTCCGTATACTTTACAGTAGCACGTCTATCCTGCACTCTGGGTGAAGATTAGTTATGTTCTTGTAACCCTTATCTTCATAAGACTTCAAACAGAGTAGAATTATTTCTTGAATGACTATTCATGGAGTAGAGTTAATCTGTGGCCTGAATGTGAATCATTGTTTACTCTCTCCAAACTATGTTCAGTTTTATAACAGTCACAATACAGATCATAAAAAAAAATTCATTAGAATTCAGATTCAGTTGGTAAATTATTTTTGGTCTGTCTATTTGTCTGTCCAAAACTTGCCAATAATTGTTTGACTTAAGCAGAGAGGTCCTTCATACCAGACAATTCAGAGCAACAGATAACTGTACGTACTTAGATACCAAAAACACCATTTCTCCACAAAAAGCTTCGAGACTCTTAGAGACGGTTCTAAAGACTAGACTAGTCACAACATAGGGTTCGGTGGAGAAATAATGGAGTTATTCTTGAAAATTATTTAATTTACCCGTATTATCTGGACCACTGAGACATGTCAGTTTATATCATGAAGTCTTAGTCTTTGAGTGAAGTCAAAAGGTGTTTCTATCAAGTAAAGGATTAAGACCAAGAACTCTTTTTCGGTGATTGCTTGAGAGGGGTTTCATTGTAATTACAGCAGATCTTCCTTAACCCTTAGCTCCATAAATACAGTACGTCTTTGTATGCCTTTGAAAACAGAGTAGACCCAGATCAGACGGCTCCTACAGTAGGTTCTGCTCTGTTTGCTTATGATAAAATATAGACATGGTCCTACAAATTTTGCCATGGCCAAAATTCCTTGTGTCCATGTACTATTATAACAATTAATCTAATGTATATTCATTATGTTATTAATTCTTATATGAATATACATGGGGTAAAGATTTATCTGAGTTTCAATTTTGAAAGCAGAATGATACTTAATTGACGTAGTTCTGGCTTACAATCATTTGCCTTGTATCGGCCACCTCAGACGTATAAGGATGCGAGGCACGATATTCCATATGGCACTAACAGGATTCCGTACGTTTCGGTGTACACCTTAAGGTTCAGCCAATCAAATTTCTTGAATTAGAGCTTTTGGAATTAATAGTTCCACTGCAGTTTTTAGGTTTAAGAATTTATATAGAAAAGCATTAGCAGACCTATCGATAATTACACTTGACATAAGGAAAAACGGCGAACCTCGATTTTACTCGTAAGACTTTTTTCTACTGTTGAAAAATATGTGACAAATATGCTTGTATTTCATTAAAATGACGTGAGACACTTGTGCGTTCTTGTCATTTAAAAACTTGATCGGAGCACATCTGTCACACTATAGTGTTTTTGGCGAGACATTTGAGGTCGCATTTGTCTCACGTAAGACAAATGTGCCCCGAGACAAATGTGCTCCTACAAAGCTTCATTAACGATCTCGCTGCGCTGTTTATGATCCTTTCGAATTGTTGCTGCGCTTCTACGGCGCTTGAGGTCTCTCCAAGACGCTTCTACTACGCTTCCACTACGACACGGGAGGTTTTGCTACGCTTAGTCTACGCTTACTACGTTGCTGCTGCGACCTTGCTTCGACATAAACGCAGGAGCTGCGCTTCTGTTGCGCTTTTCGAACGTTTCTATATAAAATAGGCGATTTAACTGCCTTCGAAGCAGTTGACCAGCATCTGTCGAAGAAACGGTGGAAATGTTGCTTACACCCTGATCGGCAAGCGCGTGACGTAAATCGTCATGAGCGTGGCTCAGTCGCCAAGAGCGTAGCAGAAGCGCAGTGGAAACACAACCAAACCACCAAGAACGTAGTGAAAGCGTAGCAGACGCGCCATGGTTGGTGATTCATAAATGGTCGAATCGCCCTGGAAGCGCTTTGATCGTCGCTAGAGCGTACAGAGCGTAGTGTGAACATCAAGAGCGTAAGAGAAACGTAGCGGGATCGCGGACAAATATCTCGACGCTTTTGTTGCGATGCGACTGCGCTTGCGCTACGTTACTCACGCTGCGGCTACGATACTGTTGCGTTCATGATTTCCTTACTACGCTTCTGCGGCGCTAAGAGCCCACGGCGATGCCGCTATGTAAATTTTGAACAATGTCAAAACAATCGCTGTGAAGTGGTGATCAAGAAGCTTCTGTTACGCTTCTACTACGATCAGGGCGTTTCTACTGCGCTTTTGCCGTTCCTGCTACAATTCGCGGTGTTTTTACCAAAATTTCGAAGCGTAGCGGAATCGCTGCTCAATGGAATTGGGGTATTAGGTACAAGCTGTCTATTAAAGCGGTCACTTGATTAATGAACAACAATGTTGTCATTAACAACAGGCAGACTACTTAACCTTTAGCCTGCTGATGGCGGATCAACATTTGTAAACATTTTGGATCCAGATGAGAGTCAACCGGATTGCGTTAGTAAACAAACTGAGCATAGCTTGAATGAAGAAACTGTATTGGGCGAAAAAATGTGTAAACATAATTTGTTCAGCGTAGAACGAAAGTAAGGAAGAAATGTCCCATTTTTCCATTAGCTCCAGTCCTGTATTAACCCTTTCGGTGTCAGCAATGTCGTCTGCTGGGCACAGTTTCGTTTATTTTTAGTGTAAGTGTGATTTTTTCTTCCATTTTCTTTATAAAACAGTAAACAGAGTGTCAAACAGTTTGGATCCTGATGAGACGCCGAGTTACTCGGCGTCTCATCTGGATCCAAGTTGTTTGCATGTGATATCATAACCCCGTCATTGTGACACGGAAGGGGTTAAACTACAACATATTTTAAAGAGACCATTTACTCCATGAATACTGATGCAAGAAATAACGATGTCATACTGATAAGGTCCATTTTTAGAATGACGTATGAACACAGGAAAGTTCGGTCATGGTAGAAACTGTACTAGTCGTATCTGTTTTATTTCATAAGCAAACAGAGCAGACCCTGGTCAGACGGCTCCTACAGAGGCCGTCTGATCTGGGTCTACTCTGTTTGCAAAGGCATATTTATGAGGTAAAGCAATAATCTAGTTAAGTGGCCGTTGTACAGAGTTTTCATCGTATTTAGATAAAAGATAATTCCGTCAGGGGGCGCCATCTCCGCCCATACTTTGCGTATCCAATGACCTGTCAACCTGTTACCAAGTCTCATAATTGCAGCCGTCAGAACATTTGTTTTCATGGCCAGTCGCACGTCAAAACACACTTATAGAGAAATGACCACATAAATTACTGTATTAGCATAGCGCCCCATTGCTAAGTGACGGCTTAACACCCTTTACCTAATAATACAATCTTTTAAAGCCTTTGCAAACAGAGTAGACCAATATCAGATAGCTCCGGTATTGTATTGTACCTGTATTTCCATTGCATTATTTTTCCTTAGTTACATGTATATTATTTTAATACAAGGCTGACATTAACCCATTTGCTCCCACGATCCTATATATGGGACGTAGGCAAACAGTAGGCATAATGCGGCGTCTGATCAGAGTCTACACTGTCTGCTGATAGGAATTTCAATTTAAAACAAAACGAAATTAAAAATTAGATATAAAAATGGACTAATCCAATTTATAAACATGGAAGAATCCACAGGGCGCAAATGGGTTAATAAATATTGAGTCCTGCATGAATGGTCATCAAGAAGAGGGCAAACCCTTATCCCGCTAGACCTGACTGGTATTTGCAAACAGCTGGGAACCAGGTGAGACGTCTCGTCGGGGTTCAAACTGTTTGACACTTGATCAACAGTTTATCAAAACTTGATAGAATCGGAAGTAGTCAGAAATTGAACAAGATCCAAATATAAGCAGACGTTATATTTGTACAGCATACATGCCACTTTCTATCCTGAATCCGAGTTCAGTCTAGTTCTGTTGACGTTTATCTGGATTGTTGTCGTTAGACTTAACTTTGGTATGTAGGCACACTTCACTTGAGCAATCCTTAGCGCCGTGAATATTAACCCTTCGCTTGCTATTCACGTCAATATACCTACCTGTAAATAGTGAAGACCCAGATGAGACAGCTCCTGCAGGAGCTGTCTCATCAGGGTCTGCACTATTTACAAGTTGATTGTGCAACCAGTGCACTCCACAGCAGAGATTACACAGCGAAATACTTGTATACACAGTGAAGATATATGTTATTATACAACAGGGCATGGGTAAAGAAAGAGAAATGCGTTTTAAAAGTCAGCAAGAGAAGGGTTAATGCAAGAAATAAGGCCACCACGAATATTAATAAGACTAAATGTTATAATAGCACATGGACGCATGAAGATTTGACCATTTCAGAAACTGCAGAATCATATCCATATAAATATTCTGAAAGTGGGTGATCCTCCGAAAACAAAAGTAGCGATGCCAAAAGAGAAAATTGCAGACTCGTTTTTATTGAGTCTGTTCATGAGTAGTAATTACAAGTGCAACAGTACTCATGCCCGAACACCGGCTTAAGCAGTATTCAATTTTCAAAACTTATACCATCAAAACTAATGACCCCGAAGGATCAGAAAATATAACAACACTGAGAATGAAGTACGGGGCGATTTTTTATGGCCGCCACACAATCACGTAAGACCTGCTGTTGTGAAGTACATATATTCTGAAAGTGGGTGATAAACCAAAAAACAAACAGAGCAGACCCTAATCAGACAGCTCATCTATAGAAGCCGTCTGACATGTGTCTACTCTACTTGCACATGCATAGAAAGGCGTATGTATGGAGTAAGGGGTTACTACTGTATTCACGATAGACTCCATCCACATCTTTTATGAATAATACCGCTTAACTACGAATCTATATTGTTATATGAACAAGTAAATACATTGTAATGACTAATGGTGTAGAATTAGATCTGATATACACTATAAGCAAACAGAGCAGACCCAGATCAGACGGCTCATGCAGGAGCTGTCTGTTCTGGGTCTTTTATGTTTGCTTATGGACTAAATTAATATAGATCTGATTAAACAGTTTCTGCATTGGCAAAAAACACTGTTAATACACAAATACACTTTTAAAAATTAATCTACATGTAATTAATATTCATGATGTCATCATTTTCTTCATGAATATTCATGGAGTAAAGAGTTAAACATCTCAATGTTCGGTGCCGGAACCACTGGGTGACGTTTGAACCATGTATTTGATGAATATTCATGTAATATTCAGCGCATTATGAATATTAATTAAAAGGTTTGTATTAGAATATACATTAATAAAATACTGTAATGGCAATCAATAGTGAATCAAATCAGTAACATAAAAGCAAGCGGAGCAGATCCTGATTAGACAGCTGTTGTGTGAGCAGACCCTGATTAGACAGCTGTTGTGTGAGCAGACCCTGATTAGACAGCTGTTGTGTGAGCAGACCCTGATTAGACAGCTGTTGTGTGAGCAGATCCTGATTAGACAGCTGTTGTGTGGTGTGAGCAGACCCTGATTAGACAGTTGTTGTGTGAGCAGACCCTAATTAGACAGCTGTTGTGTGAGCAGACCCTGATTAGACAGCTGTTGTGTGAGCAGGTCCTGATTAGACAGCTGTTGTGTGAGCAGGTCCTGATTAGACAGCTGTTGTGTGAGCAGATCCTGATTAGACAGCTGTTGTGTGGTGAGAACAGACCCTGATTAGACAGTTGTTGTGTGAGCAGACCCTAATTAGACAGCTGTTGTGTGAGCAGACCCTGATTAGACAGCTGTTGTGTGAGCAGGTCCTGATTAGACAGCTGTTGTGTGAGCAGGTCCTGATTAGACAGCTATTGCAGGAACTCTCTAATCCGATTCAGTTCAATTTGCAAAGCTGTAAAAGTGTGAGATCATCGAGTAAAGGGTTAAATCAATCTGGTTCCTTCATATAAACGCATTTGCAAACAGGGTAGACCCAGATAAGACGGCTCCTATCTGATCTGTGTCTGCTCTGTTTGCTTACGGATTATTATATAGATAGTTTCTACCCTGACAAGAAATTAAGGTATTATTATGCCATGTTAAGATTAATCTAATTATTAACCCATTACCTCGTAGACTATTTTTAGACCTAACCTCTTTGAATAAATCTAACGAAAAGGAGCATTAACTAGAGAAAAGGAAAATTTCTATAAATTTGTAGTTTGAAACAAAGTGACTTCTACAGAGTCGTCATAAGTCGTCAATATGAGGGAAAGGGTTAAGTCACAATTCTATTGACTTACATGGTAACCGTTGGCAGATGCTCTCTGACATACTGGTTGCCATGGTTTCGTTGTAGATGAGCTTAAGGTACCAGTCGCTGGCTCTGTTGGCGTTACGAAGACTTCGGCCTAGACACGGAAGCACATCGTCGTAAACCCTATTAAAGAGAAACAGTGTAACATGACAAGAACTACCGTTATCCAACATATCGAGGGTTGAGTGCAAGACTGTAGTAGCGACATTTTTAAAACTTTGTTGGCACCAACTTTTCGCATGCAAACAGTCTTGTCTGTTTTAAGTTTCAGAGAGGATTTTGTTTCAAAATAATTATTTTCCTAACAGTACATGTATGAGTCATGCATGAAATACCAAAGTTGGCGATTCTTTCATTTCTGCTGACAAAATGCATTCGATTGTCAATCAATTTAGATCATGAGGAAGGATTATTGAAATTTTTCTGTATCTTCCAATTTCGAAGAGACGATTTTAACCCTTTCGGCGCCAAATTTCTAATTGTCGTCTGCAATCCAAGTTTGTTAAATCATTCAATAAAATAAGGAAATGAGATAAATAAATGCACATTTCAAAGGAATAAGGCACATACATGTATATAGAAATATAGATAGAGACAAATAGTGAAGTCCCTGATCAGACGCCGCCTTGAAAAGGCGGTGTCTGATCTGGGACTGCACTATTTGTCGTGGTGCATTTATGCGACTGCGGCGGTGAAAAGGCTAAGGGGTGGTCACAACATAGGGTTTGGTGGAGAAATTGTATATGAGTACGCATTTTTATGTGTTGCTCTGTATTCAGCCAGAGTGTCATGACGAACTACCAAGCTACTAGGCGTCTCGTCTGGATCCAGTATGTTTGCAAAGGTAATTATCAATGGGTTTACTCAGTGTCTCATCAGGATCCATTCTGTTTCTAGCTTTATATAATCGCCAGTAAAGGTGACATTAGCTCAGTGCAACTGCTCTTTTAATTATTTACCTGATGCACATTCATGTAAGAAATAAATACGTCATCGTCATCAATAACATGATCTTTTTATTATGGCGCATGGATACATCCATTTTTGGCCATTGCAGAAATTGTAGAATCTTATCTATATCATTCCATAAATTCCATAAGCAAACAGAGCAGATCCTGTAGAAACCGTCTGATCTGGGTCTTCTCTGTTTGCAAAAGCGTAAAAAGGTGTATTTAACAGGTAAAGGGTTAGTCGGCACGCACATTGTTTGTGTACACTGTCTTCTATTATGAATTGGTACATATAATGTTTTATTAACTGCCTTGTTAATTGTCATATCAAAACTCGCCGAAATGATTAACGGTGAGAAAAAGGGGAAAATATAAAGTGCAAGCTCGCGTTTGAGTTTGACTAGAGGTGAGCCAGTAAATGTCACGTTCTATGTACAACATGGAATGACTTGGATGGACATGAGGTATCATACCCCGGTGTGGCCCGTTATATCCAGCATACATACAATGGCCGTTTTCATAAACCCTCTGAATGCCGGAAACGAGTGTTATTTCCTTGCAAACTGTGTAGGTTCAGATCAGAGGGCTCCTATAGGTGTCTCCTGATCAGGATATTCAATGTTTGCCATTCAAAATTGTATATAGCAATGTTAAGCCTTGAATGGACTGGTGGAGAAAACAATTGAACACTGATAAACAATTCAACTTTGAACATGCAACATTCAAAAGGTTTATCATGTTACAAAAACTATAATATAGTGTATTAACCCTTTGTCAACAGCAGCAATTAAACTTATTGCAGGACAAAAGTACAAAAAAATGAAAACAATGATCGGCGCGTGTTGCAGCTCTTACGTTGTCAATGATTAAGTTTTGACACCGCTACAAGATGATCAGGGTCCATGCTTATAAAATTTTGGTTGAGTCTGAGTTCGTTCTCAAGTTTTTGATTGGTCAGATTTTAGCCTTTGGCTTAAATCTGACCAATCAAAAGCTTGAGAACTCAAATCTGACCAATCAAACGCTTGAGAACGAACTCAGACTCAACTAAAAAGCTTTAAAAGCATGGACCATGGTTATAAACGCTTTACCTAAATGCGACGCCTGTTGACACCTTACAGCCCGAGTAGACCCAGTTCAGACAGCTAATGTAAGAGCCCTCTAACCAGGGTCTGCTCTGTGTGCTTATAGAATATGTTTGATTTGATTCTATAATATTTGGTTAAGCGCGATCTGACTAACATTTTCAAACTGCTTGCATTTTCTCAAATGTCTCATCAGGATCCAAACTGGTTGAATCTCAATTAACAGTTTTTTCAAAAGCTTGAACGGATAAGAATTTAATTAGAATGTCCCAGGTCAGAATTTTAGAAAACATCAATTTTTACAGGGGGATAATGGTTAGTAGATAAACATTAAACATGAAGTTTAACCCATTACCTCATAGGCTATTTTTAGATGCAACCACTTTGAATAAATCTACCGAAAAGGAGCATTAACTAGAGAAAAGGAAAATTTTAGAATTTTGTAGTTTGAAACCATTGTGATAAATAGAGCATTTGCTCCTATAGGAGCAAATGCTCTATTTATCACAATGGTTTCACAAAGTAACTTTAACAGAGTCGTCAAAAGTCGTCAATATGAAGGAATGGGTTAAAGGCACTATTTGACAACCGATTCGTTAGTCTCAAGATCACTTGCTATCCACCTCGGAGACCCGGGTTCAATTATTCTAACTAGGGACAAAATTGTTTTAAAAATGGATATACTTTGTCGCATCCACGTGACATCGCGACTCGGATTCGATACCCACTAGAGACAGAATTACTAACAAGTATGCTTTGTTGCAGCAAAGTGTCATAAGAGTATCCAACAACAACAACAACATCAACCCAAGCCAACCAACCAACAACAACACAGTGGCAACAACAATAACACAACGACTACGACAACAACAATAGAACAACGACAACGACAACAATAACCATAGCACTAAGACGACAACAACAACAATAACACAAGGACTACAGCAACGACGACAACAAAATAACACAATGACTACGACAACGACGACGACAACAACAATGGAACTGTGTATGTCTTGTTCCTAAATTAGCTGTTTTAGTTGGCTTTGTTTATAATGTACATGTAAAAACTTGTTAACTCTATACTCTTTCAATATAATACGCATGGAAGAAATAACGTATATTGAGACTGGATCAACATATCATAGGCATCTGAACACGGGAGTGTTTGGCTTTGGCGGAATTTTATAATTTCATAGGCAGACAGAGCGGATACTGATCAGGCGGCTCCTGTAGGAACCGTCTGACCTAGATCTACTCTGTTTGCAAATGTAGCAAAAGGCGTCTCTTATCAGGTTATGTGTTAACGGGCATATCGCTCGAGGAGTCATGTTTACCAATTGTTCTCCAGTGATATACGGTAGAACCTGCTGTGCTTAACCAATTCCCTAATAGGCTATTTTTAGACAAAACTTTTTTTAATAAATCTACCGAAAAGGAGCATTTACTAGCAAAAAAGGAGTTTGTGTAATTGTGGAGTTTCGAAACCATTGTGATAAATAGAGCATTTGCTCCTGTGGTACATAACATATGACATAAAAATATTTGCTTTCCTATATTAACCATCTGCACTGTGAGCAATTGTCGTCTGCAAATATTGTCATCTGCTTCAATTCTAAAAAGTCATTTTTCTTCCATTTCTTTTAAATCTTGTATCAGAGTGACAAACAATTTGGATACTGATGAGACGCCGAGTTACTCGGCGTCTCATCTGGATCCAAACTGTTTGCAAATAGTATCACAAAGTCGCCAGTAGAGTGCTAACGGTTAACCATTTCCCTCATATAAACGTGTTTTCACGCATTTGCAAACAGAGTAGACCCAGATCAGACGGCTCCTAGAGGAGCCGTCTGATCAGGGTCTGCTCTGTTTGCTAATAGAATTTGATAGATCTGTTTCTTTGCTTTCCAAAATGTCTACAATGTTGCACCTTCCAAATTTCTTTATAACTAGTTTTTAATGAATATTCAGTAGGTATTGGAATTTGGACTAAATATAGAACAGGGAAAGGGTTAATGATCCTATTCCTCTTACACGCTACAACCTGCCTATATAGACCATAAAGTGAATGAATATGGAGGTAGATAAGCGCAGGTGATTGCTTAATGCAAGACGAAAGTAATGCAGAAAACTCCTAACGGAGATTTCTGCATAACTTTCATCCTGCATTAATACATCCCTGGAGACTATTTTTAGACCCAACCTCTTTGAATAAAACTACTTAAAAGGACCATTTACTAGAGAAAAAAAGAATTTTTAATAGTATACTTTTGAAGCCAATGTGTTAAATAGAGCATTTGCCCCCATGGGGCAACTGCACTATTGATCAGAATGGTTTCAAAAACGACTTACAGAGGCGCCAAAAGGTGTTAATAGGGGGGGATAGGTTAAGATACCACATGTCTTACAAACACAGATGATCGATTAAGACAGGTTTTTACTGTGTTTCTAACTACAATAAACCCTGTTTTAAGTGACTATTAAAGTATAATGCTGTGATGTGAACACGTGATGTTTTAGCCTTGACATAAACGGCAGATTCCCTACGAGTATTAATTTTCATAAGCAAACAGAATAGACCACGTACCATGCAGGTCCTATTGCAGCCGTCTGATCTTGATCTACTCTGTTTGCAAATGTGTCACAGGGCGTCTTTATCAGGTAAATAGCTAGTACAAGACAAAAGTAACGCAGAAGCCTCCTGTGTGAAAACCCTTTTCACCCTCTTACCCTGCATTAAGTGACCACTCAAATGTTAGATGTTTACCGGTAATACAGATTTTACTACAGGAATGAATTTTATGCGAACTAACATGCAGTACTATTTCAGGACAGTGGCTAATAATACTCATGAAATAATGACATCGGGAATTTTAATTAGTTAAACTATTAAAATGGTACGTGAGCACATGAGTTTTTTGCCAGATAGAAACTGTAGAATCAGATCTATATAATACCATAAACAAACAGAGCAGACCCTGATCAGACGGCCCCTATAGGAGCCGTCTGATCTAGGTCTACTCTGTTTTCATAGGCGTCAAAAGACTCTGTCAGATAAAGAGCTCATTGCTTTGTATTACATCTTTTACATGCGTGTACTTACATCCTGGACAACCATTTCAGGCAACTTTGGTGATTTGTGAAGCCTTTGAGAGACTCGAAAAGGCCATTAACTGAACGCTTTTGATAAATGTCCATCTTAATGGGCATACACGAAAACAATTGTCTGTTTCAAATTGCCCATTTTTTATTCATACATAAAGCAGACTAGGATTGTTCTGCCAAATATGCAAAACTTACTTACAATTAATGTTTGAATATACACCACATGACGTTGTAACGTATCAGGCTAAGCACGAATTGACAGACATTTGGTAAACAGCTTGGACCCTCCAGATGAGACACAGAGTAACTCGGTATTTCGTTTGGATATAAGCTGTTTGACACATGATCAAATGTTACTCAAACGGTATGTAAAAATTGTAGAAGATCAGAATTTCAACAAACAACATTTTTGTTAACCCTTAGCCTGCTATAAAATAATGCTTGCTTAATATCCGATCTGTAATAATGTTCACTTCCAATTCCTTCAAGTTTTGGAGAAACTATTGACCGAGTGTCAAACAGCTTGGGTCCGGATGCCAAGTTACTTGTCATCTCATCTAGATGCAAGCTGTTTGCAAATGCCAGTCAGGTTGTGGTTAACCCTTTTCTTCATATAAACGCCTTTTCACGAAATTGCAAACAGAGAAGACCCAGATCAGAAGCTCCCATATAACTGTTTTGTCCATGAATATTCATTATATGTATTGAAATTTGTAATAAATATAGAACAGGGAAAGTGTTAAAAAGAAATCAGGAGAAAGTTTGATTGTTCAAGCAGATAAATAGAGTTTAAGTGGGTATTGAAATTTTGAATAAATGTAGAACGAGAAAAGGATTAACCATTAATGCATTAATGCATTAATGCAAACCATTAATGCATACTAATTTACATGTTCAACTACAAAGAGATAACTGTGTTTTTCTCACTCTAGTGCAGACAGCATGGGTGCTTTCAACACTAAGCAATTTTTGTCTGCAAAACAAGTGTAGTCTGCTGCGATTTTTCTCCCATTTCATTTAAACATTTACTCCATAAATACGCCTTTCTACGCATTTGCAAACAGAGCAGACACATGCCAGACGGCTCTGTTTGCCTAAGAAATAATATAGATATGATTCTACAATTTCTGCCATTGCCAAAACCTCCTGTGTTTATGTGCGATAATAAAAATGTTTTCCTGTGTTTATGTGCAATGATAAAAACTAATCTAGTCAGTATTTATGATGCCATTACATGTATTTCTTACATGCATATTCATGGAGTAAAGGGTCAAAAAGAAAAACAATGTCAAGTTACTGATGAAATAACCATCAACCTGCTAGGCGCGATCTCACTGGTGTTTACGCAAACAGGTTTGGGTCCAGACGAGACGCCGGGTTACTGGGCCCAAAATCTTTTGCAACCCTTCCCTTGCTGAATTTTAAAATACAGCTCTCCTTCTTTACCCATGCCCTGTTGTATATTTACATATATCTTCAATGTGTACAAGTATTTCGCTGTGAAATCACTGCTGTGGAGTGCATTGGTTGCACAATCAACTTGTAAATAGTGCAGACCCTGATGAGACATCTCCTAGCAGGAGCTGTCTCATCTGGGTCTTCACTATTTACAGGTAGGTATATTGACGTGAATAGCAAGCGAAGGGTTAAAAAGGTTAATACAAATGTATCAGCTGCAGTTGTTTCAAGTACATGTACGTGTAAGATAGTCTATTAACATTACAGTGGAACCTGTCTTAAGCGGCCATCAAAAAACGCCTAGTTGTGGGTCTGTAAGGCAGGTGATAGCTTAATGCAGGTCAAAAGTAATGCAGAAAGCTCATATAGGAACTTTCTGCATATGTTTGCCCTGTATTAAGCAACCATCTGCTTTAAACACTCATATGTTCAATAAATGAATGGCCGCTTAAGGCAGGTTTTAATCTATATATCTTAATGTTGCTATCATATGTCGCTGACTGATATACAATTATATAGAGTGGTCATTACAGTTTATTTGAAAAATGGTCATTGAGCATTTGAATATATGTACTACAAGTACACAGTTGCGGATCCAGGATTTCAGATTAGTGGGGGCGTAAAAGTTTTTTTGTGTTTTTTTTGTGTGTGTGTGTTTTTTTTGTGTTTTTTTGTGTGTTTTTTTGGGGGGGCGTAGTTTTTATGTTTGATGACATAAATAAATAGTGTGTTAATACATGCCGAAAAAGAGCTGTGTTAAAGGCAGGTGGATGCTTAAAGCATGGTGAAAGTATAACAAAACGCTCCTATGGAGCGTTTTGTTTTATTTTCAGCTTGCTTTAAGCAGCCACCTGCTCTAAATACCAACTAATTAACACAATTTAGTGGTCGTTATAGAGAGGTTTTACTGTATATAGATCTAAAATATTACTAAAAAATTTGTTTTGGCAATTTTAGGGGGGGCGTACGTCGCCGCCCCCTCTCTCTCTCTCTCTCTCTCTCTCTCTCTCTCTCTCTCTATCTATCTATCTATCTCTCTCTCTCTCTCTCTAAATCCGCGCCTGCTACAGCTCTGTTTTTCTTTGTTTGTATCGGAGTTTTACATCGCTTTAACACTATTTTACTCATATCGTGACGTCCAGCTAATTTCCCGTGTTCATATGCCATTGTAAAAATGAACATAATTAATATTCATGACGTCATTATTTCTTAAATGAATATTCATGGAGTAAAGGATTGACATTTTAAATCTCTCTTAAACAGCGGAGAGCAATACGTATTATTCTGTTCTGTCAAAAAAATAAGTCACCGCTTTGGTGTACGTATTTATTCAATTATAAAGTAGGTGAGTGGTTCGTCCGTTCACGCTCATTTACATTGCATATCGATATTTCAAATATCGTATCGACTGAAACATAACGATGATATATCGATATCGTTTTCAACGATTACAACTCTTGATCAATGTGTGATTAAGTTCGTTCCAATGTTTGTTTGGTTTAATCCTTTCCTTCATATAAACGCATTTTCATGCATTTATAAACAGAATATACCCAGATCAGACGGCTCCTACAGGAGATGTCTGATCAGGGTCTGCTCTATTTGCTAATCTTTAGTTTCTAAAATGGCTACAATGTTCCACATTTCATATTTCATTATAACTATTTTGTCCATGAATATTCAGTAGTAATTGGAATCTGTAATAAATATACATGGAAAGGGGGGTTAAAAAGAAATCGGGAGAAAGTTTGATTGTTCAAACAGATAAATACATGTATATGCATTTGTATTCCAATGTTCATTACATAGGAGTACTGGCAATATGGCGTTTGTGTTATCCTGGCCACTGTCAGCTGTGACTGATTTAGGCCACATTCTGGACAATGGGCAGGCTCATTAGCTCGTACTTGTACAAACTGGCCAGCTAACGATAAATGTCAACACTTTATACAGAACTACTATATCACCGGTGTGACGTCGTGAAGATTCTAATCCTCCTTACCATACAGACAAAGGCAACATTCATTCTCATATAACTCATGAATATTCATGTAAGAAATAATAACACCATCAATATTTATGATCTGACTTTTTATAAAGGTACGGTGGAGCTTCGATATCTCGAACTTTAAGGGACCATACAAATTAGTTCGAGATAACAGTTTTCCGATTTCTAATCTGGACAATTTCTCAAGTTCGCAGCTTAATACAGATCTAAAGTAATGCTGAAAGCTCCTGTAGGAGCTTTCAGCATTACTTTAGACCTGTATTAAACTGTCATGTGCGTTTTTAGATATGCGTAGTGATACATTTTAGAATAATTCTGCATTGTAAATTTTGGAAGGACTGAACTTTTACCTCGAGGTATCCGAAGTTCGAGTTATCCGAGTTCGAGATATCGAAGTTCAAATGTATATAAGTACAGTATGTTTTGGCAACGGCAGACACTGTAGAATCAGAAACAGAACAATTAAGAAGGTTCCTACAGGAGTCGTCTGATCTTGGTCTACTCTGTTTGCAAATGTGTGCAAATGCGTTCCTATCAGTTAACCCTTTCCTCCATAAATACGCCTTTCTACGCCTCTATAAAGGTAACTTAATGAAACCATTGTGATAAATAGAGCATTTGCTCCTTTGGAGCAAATGCTCTATTTATTCCAATGGTTCCAAAACTACACAATTCTAAAACTTTCCTTTTCTCTAGTAAATGCTCCTTTTGGGTAGATTTATTCAAAGAGGTTGGGTCTAAAACTAGCCTAGGAGGGAATGGGTTAAAGGGTTAACCATTTAAATGCGGGAAACAATTGCACTGGCATTTGCAATCAGTGCTAACCCAGTACTGACAGCAATGTCAGTATAAGACTGGCTTGGAATAAAGATGAGGGAGAAGAAATAATCAACTCTTTCACTCATGAATATTCATGCAAGAAATTGTGACTGAATGAATTTTAACTAACTGCTTTATTATGACACTGTGAAGAAGGACACTGTTTGCCATAGCAGGGGAAAATAACCCTGTATCACCACTGATATGTGCTTAACGAATTTGCATACAGAGAAGACAAAATAAAGACTATAATAATTATGAATATTAATTACATTTATAACAAACTTTAAAATCAGATCCATATCATATCATTAGCAAATAGAGTAGACCTTAGTCAGACGGCTCCTACAGAGTCGTATGATATACAGTAAAACCTCTCTATAACGGCCACTAAATTACATCAAGTATTTTGTGTTAAAGGCAGGTGGCTGCTTCAAGCAAGGTGAAAGTAAAACAGAACGCTCCAATAGGAGCGTTCTGTTTTACTTTCACCTTGCTTGAAGCAGCCACCTGCCCTAAATGCCAACCAATTAACACAATTTAGTGGCCGTTATAGAGAGGTTTTACTGTACATGTATGTCTACTTTGTTTGCAAAGGCGTGAAAACAGCGTCTGTATAGAATAAAGGATTACATAGGCATACATAAGCTATGTTTTTTTCTATAAGCATACAGTCCTAGTGTCAAACAGTTTGGATCCTGATGAGACGCCGAATGGCTATAACTGTTTGCAAAGGTAATCACAAATCGCCTATATCATGTTTTTTCTCAGTTACTTACGTGCACCATGAGTTGATGATTCTGGAGTGTATGGCGGTGAAGTTGTTACCCCGGGGTTTGGGTGTGGACTGACGCAGGCATACGTTTATGGCGTTGTTAGGGGACGAGGGGGCCACGCCCGGCATGAACCCGTTCAGATTCATATTCTGTCCGTAGCATCCCAGTAGTGACAGCCATGTCAGCATAAGACTGGCTTGGCACAAAGCTGAGGAAGAAGAAATAATCAACCCGTTCATTCATGAATATTCATGTAAGAAATTATGACAATGAATTCAACTGTTTTATAATGGTATTGTGAAAAACGAAATTGTTTACCATATAGCAGAAACAGTATCAAAGGGAGAAGACCCTTATCAGGTTGATATTGGTCTATTCTGTTAGCAAAGGCGTTAACCATTTCCTCCATAGGCTATTTTTAGCTCCAACTTCTTTGAATGAATCTACCAAACAGGGGCACTTCCTAGAGAAAAGGATTTTTTTTAGAATTTTGTAGTTTGAAATCATTGTGATAAATAGAGCATATGCTCCTATAGGAGCAAATGCTCTATTTATCACAATATTTTCAAGAAGTTACTATTACAGAGGCGTAGAAAGGCGTATTTATGGAGGAAAGGGTTAAAGAGTTCACCCTTGAGGTAAAGTGTTAAATACCAGGTAGATGCAGTACCACGTGCAAATTAATAATTATCTCAAATTAAAAAGTTTCGATCCCAAGCTGGTACCTAATAACTCGCCATCTTGACAGAATCCAAGTTGTCTGCTACTTGGTCTATAGCTTTTTGCAATATTCCTTCTTTGATCTATGAATATTCACGTTAGAAAAACGACTGTATGAATATTAATAAGCTAAACTTCAGAGTTATTTCAAAAGTAAACAGAGAAGTCATCCGCTAAGTCAGCATTTCTTACATAATTATTTATGAAGTAATGAGTTAATGTTGTGAATTCAAATACAATGTGCTGATGTTTGATCTAAAATCTATAACAGACGTTACATAGCAACGTTAAGTGTCGCACCGATGCTAAAATTAATGTCGCGCTTGACGTTACAATGTTGCATGGCTGGCGCTAAATGTCGGAACCAATGCTAACTGTCGCTAAACCTTCCGCCGTTATATGTCGCATCTGTAACGCTAAATGTCGCACTCCTTTATAAGCATGTTTTTGTAGTATTGCTTCCTAGTTTAAGCTCCCGACGTATCCCGGAACAGTGATTCAGGGATTACCAAGAGTAACCGGGTACGACCGTAAAGACCCAGTCTTACTGTGCCGTTTGAGATGCCGATGTACCTCGGGGAATGGACTCTATTGCTAGATACTGATGAAGCAATCCCCTTTTCATCATTCAAGGCGTTAATGCCTTTAATTTTGCGGAGAATGTAAATACGGAGAAATGGGATTCAATACAGAACATAATTCAAGTAAACAATGTAGACGGTGGTGAAACTCTGCTTATTTACGCATATAACATGAGAGTGACCATGTATTAACAGGCTTTAACCATTTACCTCATGATTACAGTTGAACTTCGATAACTCGAGCTTGAAGGGACCATACATATTAGTTCGAGATAACAGAAGTTCGAGTCATCCGATTTCTAATCTGAACATTTTCTCAATGCCACATCTTAATACAGGCCTAAAGTAATGCTGAAAGCTCCTGTAGTGGCTTTCAGCATTACTTTAGACCTGTATTAAGCTGTGACATGTGTTTTCAGATATCTGTAGCGATTATGTATAGTTGTAAATTCTGGAAGGACTGAATTTTTTGTTCGAACTATCTCGAAGATCGAGTTATCCGAGTTCGAGATATCGAAGTTCAGCTGTATTTATATAACGAATATGGCATGATGAAAATATGTTATCATAATTTTGTGATGGTATATGAACATATTCCGTTTGGCATCGCAGAAACCCTAGAATTATGTTTATATTTTTTCATCAGCAAACAGAGCAGACCCTTTGAGGGGCTGACTGATTTGGGTCTGTATGCTTGTACATGCGTAAAAAGGCATGCCCCGATACTGTAAAAGAAGAGAGGGGAATGGAGAGAGACAGAGAGACAGAGAGACAGAGAGACAGAGAGAGAGAGAGACAGACAGACAGACAGACAGATTTGCTCCTAAGTACCTGTATCAAATACGAGAGAGAGCGAGTTGACATTATTTCCTGTCCTCCTGTATCTAATATCGGATGCAGACGTGGCACAAGTCATACAAATAATCAGTACATGTATTTGGTATATTTGTTCTTGCACACACATGCCATGAGCAACA